>JAPDKR010000003.1:0-600000 GCA_027569675.1 Penicillium crystallinum | reverse complement strand
TGAATCACGTTCATAGAGAGCTAGCTAGTATGAGTTGCTGATCCAAAGGCAGAAGAATTAGAGTAGGAGCCAAGCGGAGAGCTTACGAGGGGAGAGTGCGGCCGAATGCAGAGAGTCGGATAAACCAGACTGATGTTGGTCAAAGGCCCCGTAGGGATTGTTATCTTCGTCGTTCCACATGATGATATTATGAAGGCTCAATAGGGCCAACCAGCACCGGAAACTGAGTTGGAGAAGCTGTGCCTGGGGATCTGCGGGGGGGGAAGTCCTCGTGTGGCTTGTGTCGGGCGGTGTTCCCGATTACGTCATGAGCGAGGCGGGTCCACGGGTACTTCTAAGGTTCCGAGGTTTGATATGTTGATCTATAAAACAGAGAATTTCCAAGACGATCTCTCCAGTCATTCCAGAGGCTGAGTACAAACAATAGTATTCATTTTTATTACAGTCATAGAACTACTTGTGAAGATGTAGTAATAGGAACTTGATGGTTATTGCCTTACATCACTCCGTGTCCCTAGGAAATATATATTTTGGCACACGAAGGGGTCTTAGGTTGATTGGATGGATTGTAATGGTGAATCCTGCCCAATGCCGCTCTTGCAAAGTGTTTGATCTTGCTTGACTGTACTGCCTCCATTAATTGTGCAAACCACACATGCTGAGAGGATATATATCTAGGTCTACCCGTGTAGGTATAATGAACTACTAAAGTCTTACAGCAATAGCCTCCATTATAGATGTAGTCCACGCGATAGCATCCAGCTTATCTTGATTTATCCAATGCTTTACAATAAGTCATGTTGAAAATGTGTTCAATTCCGGAAGCAAAACCATCATATGGTAGAAATCAGACCTTACATGTAAAGCTCCCCCATTCACCTAAGCTCCCCGCCATCAGTTTCCCCCTTTGCCTCAATTCTGAGTTGAAGGCCTTCATCCATGTTCATACTTCAGTGCTTCAGATGTTGCCTGGCTTTTACCTGGGCCTAGCGTTAATGCAGACCCATTCGCTGTGAAGTGATTCCACATTGGAGTTCTCAACCGTGCGCATTATGTATCAGATCGGAGTGGCAAGCTAGAAATCTGAACTATTGCTTGAAATTTCTTCCCCATGCTGAGACTCGTGCCAGTCTGAATAAGTCGGGCTAGCTCCCCTATGTGCACTCACAGATGGCGAGCCGATTCGGCGACTGGCCTTGTCATCATCAGAAAGATAAGCATGACTAGTGCTTTCAGTAGTGTCTCCAGTCTCAACCCTGGGTGGTTCAATGATTGCAAACGCGTGGTTTCGACGAGCATATCGAATCTCACGGGGACTAGGTCGAATATTGATTTGATTCTGACGACTCAGACGTGAGCCCAGAGGGCGATCGTTGTTGGCGGATCCACTGCCGGAGGGAATAACAATGTAGTCAACATCATCATTTTGGAGGTGCTGTTCACTCGGCTGATAAGAGATGTCACTGGCAGGTCCCGATTTAGACTCGGGAGAAGGAGAACGGGAAGGTTCATCTTGGTTGTCCAAAACCACAGGGGCGAAGTTATGTGGGTTGGATTGAGACGAAGGATTAGCAGAGCTCAAGCTGGAGCTGACTACAATAGGATTGAGCTCGTTTTCGCCCGGACTGGTAGGTTGAGTTTGTACTGGACCTGGGCCATGAGGATCAGTGTCGCCATTCGGGGAGGGTCTGCGTGAAGCCATAACCTCTTGCCAATTGATCGTCTCTCCCGGTGAAGGTGAGGAGAAGCCCGGCGTGCGCAAGAGACTGAGGCGTATGGCTTCAAGCCTTACAAGCTCAATTTGGTCGGCGTTGTTCGTGAACTCCAGATGTCTGGAGTTGCGGTCGGCTTGGAAGCGAGCAAATATCTCTCTGGCCCTAGCAGAGCTGACATTGATGAGACTTGGACATAACACAGCTAAGTCGGGGTCGAGGAAGGTTTGATTTCTCGGTTTTGGAGGAGAGCCGCTGCGTCGCATTTTGGAAGGGTGCGTGGAGATATGTTGTATCGGATTGGGTTTGGAGGGGACGTGGCAATACGAGGTAAACCTGCTATGAGGGAACAACTTACACGCACCCTGCCCTAAGACGGAAGGAGCGCATCTGCCACCTTCAGCTAGCATTGTCCTTTCCATTTCTAGACTGAACACTGCAGTACACTTGACCAATATCCTCATACACTTGATTATCTTCCAAGGTTGTCTTCTCCCCATATGCTATATCTGCACTAGAAATGCATGAATGAAGTACGGAGTAGAGACCCCTTTCCTGCCGGCACTACTTAGCGTATGAACCAGCCAGGTAGAGGAGTCGAGAGAGCATGTATAATTTCACACACTTTATGTCGGATCTAACTAGTTCATAAACAGATGAAAAGGGTGTCCCTGTCTTGTCTGTTCTTTTGTTGCTGCGGGATACCTCTTAAGCAATTGTGATCCTTGTACGACCTATCTATGCAATTTTCCTTTCCTTCAATGACGAAGTACAGACAACTTTCTCCTCATAGAGCTATCTAGAGAATCAAAGAATATGATATTCTAGTTATCTTCTGTAGATATTGGTAAACCCTTGGTTATATATGGCCTCGGAGTTTTATGATAAAGGTTCATTTACCGTTGCTAAATTTCCAGGTACCCTGCATGAATCGGCAGATATGTAACTTCTAAGCTGTGTGAGAATGCTTGGGACATACATAGGTAAAATGTATGACAACTATGAAGGGGCCGATTGTCAACATGACCTTGAGAACGTCTGAAGGACTATTAGAACTGGATGGGTAGATAGGCCAAAGAAGGGAAGACTGAAAAAATGCCAGTGTACAAAGGAAATCCAGTCCTTTTCCAATGCGGCCTACAAGAACAATTTTAGAAACCGGGTATCAAAAATATGATCACATTGCAACCCCATATACCAGGCCTATGTGAAGTCATAGATCATACAGACTACCGAGGTAATAGTGTCATAAAAAAGCAAAGGGACTGTGATAGAGCATAGTATTACTTGACTCCCCTCATTTTCCAGATTAGCCCGACTGTGGCTTGGCTTTTGGGCTTCATTTACATTTCTATCAGGATGCAATTGACAAGTAAAACAAAGAGAACACCGTTTTATTTTAGAGGGACCCCAGCCCATCCCCCATTGCTCCATTCCCTCTTCCTCTTTTTTCTTTTTGTATTTTTGGTGGTTTTTTCCATAACATTATTCATGAGTCTGAGGATATCATGTCCTCGGACCCCATACGAAGCTCAACGACCGGGAGATCATCGGAAGAATCCTCTTCCTCCCCTTCGGAAGTGAGCCCAAACTGAAAGGGAGGGTCGATGTCCATAGGGTCGCCCCATGAGCGATTCTCCAGGCTGCCCTCGGTGGCAGCATTACCACTGGTAATCTGCGAATTGGCGTGAGCGTCGTCGAAGGACCAGGAGGGTTCGGTGAGCTTGCTGAGGGAGTCGGCCTGCGATCCCCCGATCTCGTGCTCGAAGTCGATTTTCTTACCTGAGCTATCACCGTCTTCCGAATCCGAAGTGATTTCGTCTGAAGAGTAGATGTCGTTGCCGAGGGAGTCTTGCCCTTTGCTTACTCGGGGTGCCTTGGCCGCTTTGGTCAAGGAATTTGACCCACCTAGCCGACGGCCACCATCTTCTGGTGACTGGGAACCGTGAGCGCTGCGGGAGGCAGAACTTCCAGAATCAGTTGCCACATTGTCTCGGTAAGATTCAACTAGCTCCTGCAACTCTTGGTTGCCTAGGGCACGATCAGAGCGACGGCGATAGAACAGGAGGTAAGCACTCGCTGAGACGATGGAATCTAAGTCTGTCACAGTGCGGGCAGAGGTATCTGGGCTAAGTGTTAGAAGGATTGTTGACTGCCAGGCAGGGACGAAGGCGAAGAAGGGGGGGAACGAACCGTTGCAATAAACCCAAGCGCCTGAGACAAAGTCCTTGATGTAGGCAGTATAGTGACCACCACCCATTCCACCCATGTGGTTGTCGACAGCAATCAGGTCATATACAGCACTCTTTCCATCAGTAGGCCCTTCCACTCGGCTGCTCAAATCGAGTCCTTCGAGCGGGAAGTCAATGACAGTATTGATCTTGTTTCCATATAACCTGCCACGGAATTGGCTAAACCGCTTGAGTTGAACGACTAGGATATCAGGGGTTCTCCACAGCTCAAATTTCTTGGTGGCTGAGACATGGGTTTTACACTGAGGACAGTACCAGCTATCTGCCTGGGAGAGGATCTCCTCCTTGCTGAATTCATCCAGACATTCATCAAGAGAATAGACAGACTTTTTCAGCTTCCGCTGACTGGCCGCAAGATTGTGGTCAAAGACATTCTTAATAATGGAGTAAGTAGGGCGACCACGAAGCTCATCGGTGTCACGTGGCTTTCCACCGAAAAGAGCATCAACGGCATCCGCGTTCCAGTCAATCAAAATGGCATCACCTTGGCGTAGAAGCGGAAGCGGTGAGGTTGATTCTGTGTCTGATCCATCCGTATCAACATAATCATCACTGTCCTCATCTGCGGAGGCCTTGGGTTTAGTATCAGGGGCCTAGATAATGTCAGCTATTGTACCGTATTAACTCAAACCAAAGAGACATGCCTTGACGGAAGCCGGAGGAGATGCAATGCGAGAAGAAATGAGGGGGTAATTTTTGGTTGAAGAGATATTGCGTCCATCAGGCACATAGGTTTTTGTGCTCATAACCTTTAGATCGAAAAGTCGCAACAAACTGGCAGGAACTTTGCCAGCTAGAGGATGTTGAGGGGACTTGGTGGATTCAGAGTCAGAATCCGATTCCTCGCCATTCTGTTCAGGCTTGGAATCTTGAGTACTATGCATGGAAATATCAACAATGCTGTCTTCGCCGTCAACAGAAGACGTCTTGATTCGGGAATCTGCGGATCGCGCATCGTCCTCGTTTGTGACCACAGTATCCGAGTCATCGGTTCGCTGCTCTTCGCCGCTGTTTCCCTCGGCATTCAAGATGTCGCGTGTAGTCATGTTATTGGCCAGCACCAGGAGCTTATGGTAAATAATCTCAAAGTCCTGTGCTTCTTCGTGGGAAAGGCGGATAAAGGACGGCATCCCGAAAAGGTCACGACATTCTTCCTTTTTCTTCTGTGGGGCAAGCTTGCGGTGGAAGATAGGCACGATGATTCCATCATCCTGTGCAGAGGTTTGTTCGGAAGATTCGGTAGATGCTGGGATGGGACCCAGATCAACAAAGACAATAGTGTCATCTGGGCGAGTGCGTAGACTGCCAAAAGTTTCATCGTCGGTGTCGAAAGTTTGCCAGAAAGAATGATGAAGAGTTTCAGCTGCAAAGATGCGTTCACCTTCAATGCCCATCTTTTGGGCGATAAAATCTTTCCAGGCCTTCAATGTATCGTTTTCATCTAATCGAACCTTCAAAGACACGGGTGGTCCTTCAAGAGGCACGAAAATGATTGTTCGATTAATGAGATTTGGACCCGTTGGGATTGGCACGGGGAGCATGGTGAAAGGATCCATAATGATGCTGGTCTTGTCACAATTATGACAAATCAGTGTCGACTTATACATTCCGGCGAACAAATCGGTAATAACGGAGGCATTGCGAGCCTCGTAAAGGTCCCAACATGTCTTTCCGAAACCTTCAAGAGCTTTGCGATTATCAATCATTTCATCGGTTGAATCTGGGATTGTAGTCGCCGGCTTGCTGCCAACGATGCGGCTAAGATCTTCTGATAGCGCATCAAGAAGGAACATCACAAATTCTTGACTGTCGTGTTGCTCGAAGCCAGCAAATTCTTCGCGTTGCCGACCGGCGGCAGAACGGAACCTCGAGGGGTTGACAGATCTCGGCTGGGGGTCTGATTTGTAGAGTTCCTGAAGCAGATTGGCCCATTGTTTGGCAATGACACCGCCGCATCCAAGAATATTAGTAGGATTCAGCTCTCGTTTGTACATGTCACCTGTAGGTTACAGTTAGCACCGAAAGAGATCATTTGTTTTGTACACCACGAAGGATACTCACTGAGGAAGTAGTAGGACAATTCTTCAATGCTGCGCACACATTGCAATGCCGAGTTCATGTAGCAGGTGTTTCCAAGGTTTTGCAAGCCCACAACAAGCTGTCGGCCCTTTCGACCTCTGGTAATGAGGCCCCGGATAGGATCATTTGGCAGAGCAGGAGTAGATCTTCCACTGGACGGCGCATTCTTAGTTGCAGCTTTGGTGGCAGAGACTTTGTTCGTGACATCTTTCTTGGGCAGATCCACCGGAATTCCGAGGCTTTTGAGAGTTTTGGCAGAAACTTCGGATACCCACTCCCCACCTTTAGAGCCACCGACCTGTTCCTCAAGAACGACACAGTTCGCTGCCCCAAGACCAGCCATATCCAAGGTCATACGGCCGTTATAGTTTGTATTGTGTGTTTGATCCTTGACATTCGCAAGCAATACCCGGTGACTACCCTCTGAAAGTTCAAGGAAGGTGCTCAAATCGAAAAGGAGTTTATCATTGGGGTTAGAGATCAGAGCCAGTGGGGGAGCCGGAGACTGGGTTCGGGAGGGAGCTGGAGTGGCCGAAGCCGATGCGTTGGCACTGCGAGGGAGTTGAAGAATGTTCCAGACCCGAACCTTGGTCGACATGTCGATGCCGGCCTGCTCTTTGGCATCCCTTAGCCATTTTTGATAGTTCGTGTAGCGGCTGGCCAGCAACTTCACTGAGGGCTTGTTGGCTTCCCTCAGAGTAGACGGCGTGGTACCCGCAGCCGGGTTGGCCAATTTGAAGATTCTGAAGATTGGAGGATAGTTCTCGTACTCAACCTTTTCAGCATCACCTGGTTGGCTTATGTTGTGGGCATAGCGAATGATGACCGGTGACTGGTCGGCAAGACCATACCACTTTCGGATCAAATCCCAGCCATGCTGTGGGATGACTGCAAAGTCAAGGGCATCGTGCAAGCCAGGGCGTAGAGGCACAAATAGTTCCCCAGTTTCATCATGGAAGGTGGGCAAGGCCTGGTCAGTATCGAGCATGATGTTCAGATTATTGACAGGACCAATTTCAGCTTCCAGTGATTCTTTGTCATCGTGATCCGCGTGAGCTGTAGTGCGAGCAAGCACCTTCTTTAGCCAACCCATGGAAACCACATAGCCTTTTTGTCCATCCTTCAAAGGTGCTTGCATCAGTGAATTGACCTCAGTCACCTGTTCGTCAATTGTGGGAATGCCGCTTGGTCTGGGGGAGCCCGGCGTAGACTTCTGATCATTCGAGAGTGATGAACCAGCATTGCCGTTGCTGGAAGGGGTGGGATATGTGTCGCCTGCGGCATCCGATGTGCGGGGAATAATCTGGTTGCGCGCGCTGCCAGCAAAGGCAGTTGTGCTCACACCTCCTTCGGGGTCGGAGTCTGTGATCTCGGAAGCCGGGCGCTTATCCCCGGGAGAAGGGGAACGACCATTGCTGGGAGGTGAACCCTCTCGAGTATCCGAGGGCATATCGGACAAGTCGCTATGAAGGGTGAGTCCGGCGGTCGCGGTCGCGGGGGTAAGCGAGCGGCCAGGCGGACTTCCAGGCGGGAACTGCAAATGCGCAGGTACGTATCGAGGCGGAGACAACGACGAACTCTGGCCGCGGCGAGACGACGAAGATGTGTGGCGAGAGTGTGGAGGTTCGGAGCGGCCGTGACGTCGAGCCCGAAGGCCTGGACTGGTGCGAGGCTCTGGGGAAACTTTGCGGCGCTTTGGTGAAGACGTCGTGGCGATGAGCTGCGCACCTCGTGTCGCAGCTCGGGGCAACCAGGGGAATAAAGAAGATAGGATCAAAGCAACACCCTTTCTTCCTTTTGTTGGAAGTAGAAAGGGATCTGGTTGTGAAGCGAATTTGACTGGCAGAAAACCTGGAGTTTAGTAATTTTTTTTTCCAGAGCGGAAACGAAACCCTATCCACATACAAGACCAACGGCTGTAGATCAGCTCAACGCAATTAGTAGCAATTCCAGAGAACTGAATGTCAAGCACTACAAAGCAAATATGCATCTGTAGGCAGAAGTATCGAAGCAGGTGGTGTGAGATGAGAAAACAGCTAGGTTAAAGCTGGGAAGGGAGAGGATAGTTCGCATAATAGCAAAGACTCGTGAATGAGATGACTCCATTGTCAATAGTCATTGCATTCATAGTAACGATCTCAATAGGAGCTTGATTCATCTGGGGCCTCTTGCAATGGTTCAACCTGATCCCCAATAATGGTCATGGTTTGATTGTGATCTTATTGTGAAAACATGAATGGCATAGTACATTGATTCACAAGACTCCATTAAGTAGAGATGATGTGGAATCCTTTAGACGATTGGACTGCGCAAGAAATGGGGCTCTTAACCTTAGAATTAGTTCAAAAAACCATCAAAAACTGGTAAGAATAGAATATTTGGCATTTCTTCGATAATACTTAGCTGCTTCCGATGAGCGGACGCCTCGGTGAGCTAGATACAATAAAGGGAGAACCACAAATTTGAACATCAAAACTCCATGTACATCTTGTAGAGGGTGTTATGCTCCGCTCCTGAGAGAAGGTACTCAACGTCTGCCCTGACAGGGATATTGTGATTGCGGTTCCACGTAACGACAGAATGAAGATTCCCGTGGTGGTGTTGGGTTAGAGTGTAGCAGGTTTGACATAGCATCAATCCACATCCATGCGTTTCTTCATCGCAGTCCACAACGTCAGCGTAGACATTGACAGACTGAAGAGTCTGGCAAGATATGAATGCGGGCTGTCGACACAGGTCGCACCACTTGTAATTGGAGCTTGGGATAGAAGGCCCTGTCTTCCCCGTCGTTGGGTCGATAAGTACTTGTCTAGCTTGCTCCAGTTCTACTAAGGCAGCACGCTGTTGAGCTGTGTCTTCCGCAGACGGGGATGAAGGCAGTCGGGTGAACTTGTAGTGCGGGCACCGTAAGATTTTAACCCTATCCCAGGTACAGAGAAGACACATCCGACTTTGTTCTTTGTTTTCGTCAACATGGCCATCTGAAAGCTCGATTTTGGTCCCATCATGATATTCAAGTATCTCTGTGTAACGATCACCGAGACCAACAATGCCGTACGCAAAGTTGTTACACCAATGACAAGGACGCGAACCGTCGAGAGGAACATCTGCAAGAAACTCCACAGGGTGGACGAGACTAGTCCACATTCGATATACGCTCTCGGGCTGAGAATTTTGAGGTGACAGTACAGAAGTCTGAGGGACTGGGGGTGAGTCAGATATGTAGACTGGCTCAGTCGGCCCATTCGGGGTTTCATCGTCTGAATCAATGATGATGACTTTATCTGGAGCGGTTTGTTCGATGGAGGGAGGTTTTTCAGTGTTGCCAGGTATGCTCGAGCACTCGAGAGGATTGATTGCTGTAGAATCGATTGTTGTAGAGTTACTTATTTGGGCATCTTGAATGAACAATGTATCTGTCGTGATGTAAGGCGGGGTGGAGATTTTTGTGGGATTGCTTGCTTCGTTTAGATCAGACGCTCCAGCTGTGGAGGGCAGCGTAGTCTCGCATACCGATCTGGTTTGCGTAGGAATACTAATATCAGGAGGACTGTTTGCGGGAGAATACTTTTGGTCCTCAATGCTGGAAGATTCAACAGTCTCATGAGGGGATGTAGATTCTTTCAGATGATTGATCTCTGGAGGGCTGCTCGGATGCGATGACTTTTGGTCCTCAGCATCAGGAGGCTTTGGGGTACCTTGGGGTGGACTGGATGTTGGTGGAGAATTGCTTTTGGTTGGGCTGCTTGGTTCACTGGATTCGCTCATGCAAACCTCAGATGGGGGATTTCTAGCTGGTCCAGCAACACACTCAAACCCATGATTGACGCACATCTGGCAAGGCTGGGTGTGATCATAATTTGCGTACCGATAGGAGCAGACCTCTCTTCGTCGACCTTTGCAACTCTCACATGTTCGCTTCCATTTGGGTGCTGGGCTGACAATGCACGATAGACCATCCAGCGCGCAGGTTGTGCAAGGATAGGCGTGCTGATCAGGATCTGACATAAGTGAACATTCTTGATTGAGCTCTTGACATGCAGAGCACTGTCTCAATGGGGTTTCCTCGTTATCAGGGAGCACATCCTCGGAAACTTCTTGTATCACTGATTCGGTCTTGGTGGTGCTGCTTTCTTGTGAAAGACTCGGAATCTTTTCCTTGTTGCGGCGTCGAAGACTGTATCCTGAGTTTTGGTTGACCGTCTCGGGATCAACAGCCCAGTATCTGTCCCAGTTGTCGGGTTCACTGTGGTGAGAGGGAGTTGATGGGGGATCGAGAACTTCCACCTCTCCTTCTGGGTTCAATTTTGAGCTGGATGAACGGGCTGGAGAACAGCTTCGAGCTCTTTTGGTGGGCCTTGACTCTCGATCAACCCCGTGAAAAATAGTTGCCTTGCGCTTGCCTGGTGTTCGCTTTCCAGGTGGCTCATAGTCTTCATCTTTGTCGTTGTCATGCCACGAAGCAAAGACAGCACCCTTTTTGGATGCACGCTCTCGCAGGTGATATGGGCCGGCCAAATGTGGAAGCATAGAAAATTGGTGTGTGCTGCGATCAAAGAGCCGCTGAGCTTGCAACAATCTCTCCTCACTATATGCCATGGTGAACGGCTTTGGACCGGGGAAAAACTTCAAACACATATCATTAGCAAACGTAGCAATCTCAGCGGACTCAAACATTGGATACTTACAACGTGAATGTGCTGATTGTGTTTGGAGCCACCGGCCTGGATGAGCAGGAAGTGCGAGCAAAGTAATGTGAATTTGAACTTCAAGTGCGACTTATGATATGAAGGCACTGAGGAAGGACTCGCAGTGGATTTGAGATATGAATAGAAAAGGATACAATACAATAGATATTGATATGATTGAATCGAGTTGGCCTTACCGAATAGGACAAGTCTAACAATTCTAGCAATACATACTATTCCCTTTTGGATCAAACAATAGCACGAGTACAATCAATAGCAATCTCAATATTTCAGTATTCAGCCATAGCACCCCAAGGAAATCCCGCATTGTGCCTTTCGCAGGTATTGACCTGCTATTTTCGCTCCCCTTTCTGCATTTTGCCGTAATCGCAAGTCGCCACTATTCTTCCACACTTGACGCCTCTGTAGATTGATGAGCTTAGGAATAACTCACGTCTTGGATCTAAATATACGGGGCGCCCTTCTGGAGTTCAGGTGCTCTCGCTAGAAGTTTGTGGCCCAGAAATCATTCTGCGCAGTAGCCATGGGGAAATGCTCAGGAAGATTGATAGTGGGGTCCACTATTGGAGCAGGCTGTAGGATATCGGAGAATGCATCATCTAGGGCTACTGTTGAGGCGCGGGCGGATGCCGAATTGGCAGCATCAAGCCTTTCAATCTCGAGTCGTGCCAGTCTTTCCCTTTCAACCCGCGGTTTTCCAGTGAAGTAGATCGCAATCCAGAAGCCCGCAATCGTGACAGATGTAAGCAAACCGCATCCGACCATCCCCCATCTACATCCTTTTGGGAGCAATATCCAATAAGGCCAACATCCGAGGCAATCTATCCATTTGATCCAGGATTTCCGGCGCGGCTCGGTTCTCTGAGGTGATGCAGATGGCTCGGCCTTTTCAAGTGATGAGGGAGTGGGAGTGGAGTTTGAACTGCTAGATCCAACGGAATCTACATTCACCCGGATTGGCCCTGTAGTCTGTTAGGTTGACTTTGGTGTGCATGAGTTCTTTCACCAACTGTTCAATTTATAAGGTGTCACTGGACTATTCTCGACATCGCGAGGGATGGACTGGGTGCCCGGCATCGGGGCTGACATAGTAGTTGCGAATTTCGAGATTGGAATCACTGAAACTATTGAGAGATAATCTGTCTTTCTTTGCAGGATAGAAAAGACAGGGATCAATAGGAGACTTGTGGAATAGAAGACAGGACTAGCAGAGTATTCAAAAGGTCCAGGCCTGAATTTTATATCTAGCAGTTGAGAGTGGTGCGGTCTTTCATACTACCTAGTTAGGAATAGTAACCTTATGTGAGACCCGGTCTTCTTTCGTTACGGAAAGCAGGATACTTTTTTACATAAATTCCGTCCTACGTCATAGGGATGAATCCATGAATGTGATTTTGGGATTGTTAATTGCTATATCTAGAGCTGGAGATAGAGCTGGAGATATCATATGCATCCATCGAGATCACAATATCACAAAGTCTACCTTGGAGATGCACCGCCAGAGGATGGAAGGATGTTGTAGATACTTGTCAACGGCATCTGATAACTCTCTGTGGATTCATAGCATATGAGATTCTCGCGCACTGTATGAGTAGAATAGTGTCATAGACATTGCGTGGTTAGCCTTTTCCCGCGTACTAGGAGGCTAACCTCGGGGATAAGAACAGACACCAGAAGGATACTATCTGGGTAGAGCTCATGAGGACAGTATTCCATGGTAGTTCTAAATTTGTCGATTTCCCCAATTTTATGAAATCTCACTACAATGCCCAGTTGTAGGGGGTTGACACTCACGCCTCACTGTGGTCCTCTTGGGGTAAGAAGCCATGACTAAATGTACTTATTGCCGGTAGCCTGTTCTCGTCCGATGCTCTAAACGATTCCTTCATCATAAGCTAATTGTCAAACCAGGGCGCACCAACTTGGGACCATGGGCCATGGGTAGCGGTCATCCACCTGGGCATCTCACCCTATAAAACTTTGATCCCTATAACAGAAAAACACTGCAGTATGAGAGGCCTTGGATTTTCTTGCAACATTGGCAAATCACAGACTAAGGCCTATGGCATTTTATTGGACCTTATAGAAGGACGACTCATTTCGTTGGATGTAAAATTGATGAATCAAAGCTTATAGGTGAAGAGGTAGAGAATATCCAGCAAAATGGTTCCTCGAATTTGAGAAGAGACGATTTTCAGAACAATAATGTTGGTGGTGTCGTGCTCCGATAGACTTCTAATTGAGGCGGTTGTAATGTTGGTTGTAGTTGGACGTTTAGATTTTGGAGACTTTGATGGTCAAGCGAGATTTATTGGCAATTGTATGATAACAGTATCGATAGAATGCAACCCCGATATGTAGAGAAACACAAGAAAAAACCAGAAAAAGACCCGTTAACGCCTGTAATGCAGACAGTGGCAAGCTTTCAGTCCATGCCGTTTTGTGTGAAAACCACTGTTATCAAATGCGCCGGGGTATCCATCAACCAGGTATGCAGTATGTAAAAAAGAAAAAAAAGGAGGCGTCATGCTTGAAAACCTCGGGTCACAATAACAAAAAAGCAAACCTAACCAGGCGAAGTGCCGAATCATGAAGATCACTTTTGACGGGCACGTAATAAAACAAAGCAATTGGCCAGTCTAGGCTCGGAAATCGTACATGCGGACTTGATAATCATCGCCACCTGTGATGAAGCGACTATCGCTGAGGCCAATGCAGTTGACAGCGGCGCTGTGACCTTCGTAGGTATCTTGACACGTGGGAACACGGGGGTCCCAAATTTTGACCATACGATCCATACCGGCAGAAGCAATCCGCAGGGTATCGGCAGAAAGACCCCAAATGCCTTCCAGATGTCCAAAGAATGTCCGGAGACACCTTCCGGTGCTAGTTTCCCACAACCGGATTGTTGCATCCACACCACTGGTGATGATGTATTTTGGAGGTTCCATACGGCCTTGGTCCTGGTCAAAGGAGGGGCCGAACGATGATGGCTGAAGAGAGAGAGACTTGGTCTCGAGGATAGGGGAAAGTGTACTTGATATGTTGTCGCCATATTGTGAAGCAGTGCTGACATGGTCATTCTCGCAGTCGGCGAGGTGGTTCTCAAGTTCAATTTCTCGCGGCAAAGCTACAACTTGCTGGACAGCACCAATATGGTTATGGAAAACTCGAATGCAAGTCTTGGTATCCAAGTCCCACAGACGGGCGGCACCATCATCACAGGCGGTCAAAACCGTACGCGAGACTGAGTCGATCTTGACGGCATTGACTCCCTGTGGGTGGGGAAGAACAAAGGTAGATTTGTCCTTGAAGTTCCATATTTTGACCGTGCGATCGACGGAGGCGGATGCAAGAAGGGTGCAGTCAAAGTGAAGGGCGATGACTGCTTCGGCGTGGCCATTGAACTTCGAGATACATTCACCGGTGCGCCAGTTCCAGACTCTGATGCTGCGATCCAAACTACCCGTGATCAACTTTGTGTCATCAAACTGGAGGCATCGTACTCCGGCGCTATGGCCTTTGAGAGTTCGTAATTCTTCGCCGGTATCTGTATCCCAGATCTTGACAGTAGCGTCATAAGACCCAGTCATCAAGATATTGTCTTCAAATTGCAGGCACATTACACTGTCTCTGTGTCCTTTGAACACCTTGATAGAGCATCGCTTGTGTTTCCAATTCATGCCGACGACAAAACGATCGCGATAGACTTCCTTCCAGGGACGATATCGAGTTTTGAAGTAACTTTCATCCTCTTCAGGAGACTGGGGGGCTGATGTACAATGACGCTTTGCAAGGGTGGAGGCGACGTCATCGGATGCCACTTTGCGTTTCCCGCCCGCTGATGGTTCAGCAGTTGAGCAAGATTCAACCACGGCAGTTTCATTAGCCTTAGTCGCGGACTCATTGTGGCCCCAATTTGTAGCACGGAGCTCGATCTCGCGTTTGGCTTCGCGCAGACGTTTGCGGTCAAGAAGAGGGAGACCCCATCCGCACTTGTTGCACTTTCGGCGAATATGCTGCTCGCACATCCGATGCCACACCACATCGTCATCGGCGAGAGCCCTCCACCGGTGAGAAACTTGCGCTGCTCGACACAATGAAGCCGTATCGAGGTACCGGAGAATCTTGAAGGAAAGCTCTGGGGGAAGAGCGGCAAGGAAATCGATGCGAATGAGTTCGCGTACGCTAGCAGAGATGTAGGAAAGCTGGGGGAAGCAACACTGTGCCAGAATTCCCTGGAGCATAAGAGTTCGTTGTTTCGCTGGAGCAGCAGAGAACAACGACCACACATGGGCAATGCCTTGTTGATCGCTTTGAGGGAGGAGGTTCAACTCAGATTGCAGCTGTGTCATCGACTGTTCATCAGCTTGCCGCCTACCGCATTTCGAATCAGGTTTATGACGATAGCAATAACTAGCATTCACTAGACGTTGCTCAGATGGTGTCGAAATTTGCGAGCGCAGTGGCGCATATTGCCTTGGCTGATATTTTGCGAGGAACGGAGCCACATTTTGCCTCGCTAGTTCTTCCAGAGTTTGTGTGGGAGTTTCGTTGTCACTGCGCGGTAGAGAACGGTTGGAGTCGGAGTTTGCACTGGCCCCCGCATTTGCAAAATCTGAGTTCGGGCATCCAGATGTAGTTTCTGGAGCATCGGCCATGGTGACTGATTTGTTGAGGAATGTGAGGGGGGAGGGGCCACTCGGGCGAACGATAATCGCGTCTGCGGTTGCACTGCGATAAGGACTAGTCGGTTTGCAGATGTTGCTGTTCTCCGCGTTTTGGTTTTTCTAGGGTGGACACAGAAAAAGGGGTGATGTTATTATCGCTGCGAGGATCGTAATGAGGTACCGCGAAAGTAGGAATCAGGATGGTCCGGTGTCGAGGTTTTAAGGATTCCAAGGTAATCAAATCAATACGGTAGATCTGAGTACCCTCCGAGAAGATGTGGAATAGGATCAAGATCAACAACC
Source organism: Penicillium crystallinum (assembly GCA_027569675.1). Classification (NCBI taxonomy): domain Eukaryota; kingdom Fungi; phylum Ascomycota; class Eurotiomycetes; order Eurotiales; family Aspergillaceae; genus Penicillium; species Penicillium crystallinum. Next base: position 584,275 of record JAPDKR010000003.1, on the reverse strand, counting down.
GATACGTTAAGAACTATCCCATGGACAGACAAGAAGGAGAAATGGGATCAAGGATGATTCTTAAAGCAGAGAAGTCAGATTGCGACAAAAAAAAATTGCACAATCTGTATGACTCGGATATCGCCATCGATGATTCCGGGGAACATTGCGTGACGAAGCGGCGAATACGTGATCTAGGCGGTGAATCCTCACGTGACTATGATCCGCATGGCGCCATCGCCGGGGAGTCGCACATCAGCCGAACCCTTCCTGCGCTTCCAACAGGCTGCCGATTCGCCATCGCCGGGTTCGACTAGGGGCTTTATGCTCTGAATGGATGAATTCGAGTTCGGCAGCATCTCACACCGCTACTCAATCTTAGAGCCCCACTTATTTCCCCCAGTTTCTCTCGAGCACGACGAGTAGAGCTACTGCTGGGCTTGTCTCTTGTCTGACCCAGAAAACTAGCTCTCGACCGAGAACCCCATAATTTCCACACTGGTGAGAAGCCTTCCATATCAATTTACCCACAATAAGTCATCTGAGGCCTAGGCGCCGTACTCCGCTCTTGATCTGCCGCGTGGAGTGCAGCTCGAGCTGCCTAGCTCCTCATAGCACCCAAATACCAGGCTCAGGGGACCTCCGATTTACCTCCACTTTTGTTCCAATATCCAATAGTCTGAATCAGCCAGAACCAAGCTCTATACTGAATCGTTCTAGCTTTTTACAAAACAATAGTCGTGCGATCACCCCTTCTACACCGTAGCACGCCTTGGCCCCTGAGTGGTCTCTCTGTTCGTCAGCTCCCGGCGCCCTTATCTCTCTTCGAATGCGCCATTATTCCACTTGATTGCATTGGACAATGGCGTCATCACAGTCTTCTTCGTCATCTATTCGTCCTGACACTGTGCTAGACCACCGGGACGAAACGTCCCTGCCACAAGTCGACACTCTAATATCTTATCTGTTGGGAGCCAAACGCTCCCTCTCATCTATAAATCATGTCTGGCGAGCCAATCAAATAGTCACTGCGTCACACTCGGCTCTAGAGAACAGCGTGGTCGTGTGCTCGCGAACAGGGTTCCTGCGTCGAGGCCTCAATGGCCAGTTGCGATTGCTATACGACGTTCGTACCGAGGTCGAACAGATATCGTACCGATGCCGGGATGAATTCTCAGTGGCACTCCAAAATCTAAATGCTGCTGATGCCCGGCTCAAGAATACGTTAGATCTCCTCCGGGGGACTATTGTCCACGCCTCGTTTAGACCCGGGGATGAAGGGCAGAAGACCTTACATGACTTTGTTGATGAGCGCGGCATTGAGGAGCTACATGCCTCCTTAAAAGCCTCTATCGACCGCACTAACACATCGAGGGCCGAATTAGACACGTCAAACCGTGAATTTGATGACGAACTTCAAGCCACCAGGCAGTCGCTTCGTCATTACCATACTGCCACAAAGTTGGCGTCATCCCGGGTATCGGTCACATCTTCCTCTTCTTCTTCGTCTGATTCCAGCCTTCTCACATTATCATCTATGCCGGGCCAGATTCAATCGTTGGAGGCCCATGCTCAAGAAATGGCCGTTCTGCTGGAAGCTCTGGTCCGGCATTTTGATCTATGTGTTACTGCCGTGAAGCATACGGATGGTGGCGGGGCAGTCGCGCGGTCTATCACTGGCGATATGCCCACTGGTGTGAATGGGAGCAATGATGGGATGCCAAATATTGGGGCTGAGATCAACGCCCATTTAAATGCACCACTCGATCCAATGACCGAAGCTGAATATCAGGAGATGGTGGCTGTCTTGATCAAAGATGCCCCTGAGGCGGATGATGTGGTCATGGAAATCCAAGATCGCATAAATGAGATGGAATCTATCTTTGAGCAGGTGCAAGCCCAGAGAGATGCGCTCTTGTCCATCTCCAAGGCCACCATAGAAGTTCACACCCACCTATCATCTCTTGCCTCGTCCCGCTTACCCCGTTATATCTCTCAAGCACACAATTTCACGCATGTTTGGCAGGAGGAAAATGGCCGCATCCAGTCTGGCCTGGCAGAACTTTCCGATCTACACTCGCTCTACGACGGGTTCCTCAATGCATATGACAGTCTAATGCTGGAAGTAGCACGTCGGCGTCATGTTCGCCAACGTGTGGAAAAAGTACTCCGAGACACTCGGCACAAACTTGATCAACTCCACGATGAAGATGCCGCCGCACGTGAGACTTTCCGTGTTGAACAAGGCGACTTTCTTCCGTCTGACATCTGGCCTGGCGTTGGCCTAGCGCCAATGCAAGTGCAATTCACCCGCATCTCGGGCGGTCATCTCGATGGGGAGAGTGAGAATGCACCCAACGAAGCCAATCCTGGAGAGCACCTAGGGTCTGCCAAGCTGGCTGTATTGGATGGTAATACCGAAGGGGAACATATTCCTGACCTACCAAAAGATCTCATTGAGCAAGCTTACGCCAGGGTCACAGCACGAAACAGAACCGTGTCACAAATGCACGGTGTCTGATGTCTCCCTGGTATCTCCAAAAATCTCAGCTGTTCTCATTCACCGTGATCCCATCACTTATTGTCTGAGCGTTGTGCCATGCTTCTCGGCTTTTTTTTTTTTTTTTTTTTTTTTTTTTGAATTTTTACACTGACCTACCTATGCCATTTGTAGATATGATGGGAAATGGAGTTCAGGCCCTTCAATGTGGGTTCGAACTAGACTTTACTACATTTTGGCGATGATATTTCAGAAATTGCAACCTAAATGATGAAAACCCAATAGGTCTGACCTTCTGTCATTTTCACTTCACGATGTCCTGCAATGTGCTCGGTCTGCAGATGCATACTCTCATGCATTCATGGGATGTAGGCACTGTTGGCTAGCACTTGCGAGGGCTATTGCTTGTGGGGACGGATTGGGGTGATTGCCAAAGAGAGCTCTGATAGGTTTAATTGAGATATCAAGTCATCAATCCAATTTTCAACATATATTTCCTCACTATGCTGTATGTGTGCAAATGAGACATCTTATGAGAAAGATCTTACTTATATTACTTTCGAGAAGGCTCAAAATGTGTAATGAATGTATATATTTTCCCATTTTTTTATCAAGTGTAGACCAAGGTATCAAATGCCCAATGCTCCATCCATATATGCATCTCATCATCAAATCATGCCCAGCGGTAGATTGACACAGTGTGCAAGAATTCGCAGCCTGTGCACATGCAAACAAAGAGAAGCCCAGAAAGCTACGTAGGCTCATTTCTTCTTTCGGGAAGAGGAAGAGACGAGCTTCTTCTTCAAGTGCTTTGGCATTTTGTTTGCCCTTTGCTCACGCTTCTCCTCCTTAACCTTCGCTTTGTGCTCGCGCTTAGAGTCTTTGTCTTCGAAACGCTTACCCCTGGGCTGCTTTGGCGCGAATGGATCTTTTTCTTCCTCATCTTCTTCAGAATCAGATCCTGAGACAGAGACACCACCGCTCGCATCAGACTCGGCATCATCCTCGACATCGAGAGGAGCTGACTTCTTATTGCCTGCAGCCAAAAGGTCTCCGTAGACTAGATCGGCACCTTTGCCGTCACGGATGCGCTCCACATCACGCTCGACATCATACACCTGCTCTAACGTCTGGGGAATATACTGTTGACGGAACACAGCGGTATCGACATCCTCAGCCTCCTGCTGTGCATCGTCACCTTCCTCGCGGGCAATAAGAAGCTTTTCGATAGCATTGGTCATCTCCTCGTTCCCGGCAGTCACATCAGTCGGGCCATCGGGAGAAATGATGAACTGGTACACTGTCCGTTCCGGGAGAGTCAAGACATTCTTGCGGCGGAAGAAATCGCTGACGTTCTTGATATCCATGCGCAGGAATTCCAAACTGCGTGGGTGATCGTGCTCAACACTTTGACTGACATCAATGATATACAGGCGTTCCTTGTGGTAAAGAATGTTGTACTCGCTCAGATCGGCGTGAACCAGACGACAGGTCTGGTACATAATGCGCATATATCCCAACAATTCCATATACAGTGAGCGCCAGCGAGTCTCGGGCTCAGGAATATTGAAGTCGACATCCTTGAGACGAGGCGCACCCAAGCCCTTTGAGTTGCCAATGAATCCCATGACAAGAACGTGCAGACGGAGATAGATTGGCTCGGGGCAGGGAATGCCAGCGGCATAAATTCTTCGCAAGTTTCGCATCTCTTTCTCGGCCCACAGTTTGACCATGGCACGGTTGTTGCTCTTATTGTATCCCTGGCGGAAACGGAATTCTCCTGTAACATACTTATCGCGATCCTTGAAGACCAGGATACTGGTCTTGTAGACTTTGATCGCACGGTGTACTGGAGCAGCATCTTCATCTTCCTGCGAGATGGACATCGCATGGTAGACGTTTGCTTCCTTTCCAGTGGACAAACATCCGTGGATCTCCGAGACAAGGCCTCGGTTGATCATCTGCAGCAGGAGCATTCGTGTACGAGGGTCCAGCACTTGTTCCGATGTGGCTCGGTCTGCCTTGTCTCCGCCCTTGTCAGACCGACCTGAAAGACCAGCCTGCTGATCGTCCAGCTTGATCTTGGCGGCATGACGAGTGAGTGATTTGACCTGGTCATCAATAAACGCAGAGGTATTCACGGTAGGCTTCTGGGTGTTTGTCTTGGGATAGGTCCATTTTGGCGTATTGGGGTCGGCAGCGAGATCGTTGATTCTGCGTTGGCGGTTGTAGGCCTTTGTGAGATCGCTGTTATCGGAGGATAGAATGTCTTCGCGATCCAACTCCTCGTCGAAAATGTCATCGTAGTCCTCATCCTCCTCATCCTCTTCGAATTCCTGCTCATCGGGCAGATCCTGCCCCGCCTCAGCGGAGTCTGCATTGTCGGCGTTCACGTAACCTTCGTTGGGCACGTAGGTATGCGACGGCGCGAGGCCATCGGCAATGCCAGTTGCCTGGGCTTGGTTCTCGTTTGAAGCCATTCTGGATCTTCAATGTCGAGAAAGTCGAGATTTTGAAACTGCCCGCCGTCCCCAAGGTTTTTTTTTTCTGTGGCCCAAATTAGATTCACCGCCCGGCAGAACCCCGCGCCCAGCGAGACGCGCTGATTTCGTTCCTCGCGTGCAATGTCCTCGATTTTACAATCTATCCACGATACCCCCTAGCCTTTATTGTTCATAGCCAGAGATATATTCTGGCTTTGATAATTAAGGTGTCTTTTCTTTTCTTTCAGTTTTGCGCTAGGTGCGTTGTGCCGCGGGTGTTTTAATTGATCCTCGCGTCGCGCGTGTCTTCTCGAGATGTATGTCAAGCAGATTATCATCCAAGGCTTCAAAAGGTAGGTTTCGCCCCATTTGATATTTTTATGACTATATGAATGGTTAATTGATGTCTAACTTAACTCAGCTACAAGGACCAAACGGTCATTGAGCCGTTCTCTCCCAAACACAACGTCATTGTCGGCCGCAATGGTTCTGGCAAGAGCAACTTCTTCGCTGCTATTCGATTTGTCCTCAGCGATGCCTATACTCACCTTGGAAGGGAGGAGCGTCAGGCGCTTCTACACGTATGCACCTTAGCCTCAATTGGGCGTTCGGATTTGTTGACATCAAGCAGGAAGGTTCCGGTTCGGCTGTGATGTCTGCCTACGTCGAGATCATCTTTGACAACTCGGACGATCGATTCCCCACGGGCAAACCCGAGGTAGTCTTACGCCGAACTATCGGTATCAAAAAGGATGAGTACACCTTGGATCGTAAGAATGCTACCAAGAACGACGTTATGAATCTGCTGGAGTCGGCTGGTTTTTCTCGCTCCAACCCCTACTACATTGTTCCTCAGGGCCGTGTCACTGCGTTGACCAATATGAAAGATTCTGAGCGCTTAGTTCTCCTGAAAGAAGTCGCTGGTACCCAGGTCTATGAAGCTCGCCGCTCGGAGTCCTTAAAGATTATGAACGAAACCAACAGCAAACGAGCCAAGATCGACGAACTCCTGGATTATATTAATGAACGACTTGCTGAACTCGAAGAGGAAAAGGATGAGCTCCGGACATATCAGGAGAAAGACAAAGAGCGCCGCTGCTTAGAGTACACGATTTATTCCCTTGAACAGCAAGAGATTGGCAGAGTTCTCAATGACATTGAAGAGCGACGACAGAATGGGGTTGAAGATGCGGACAACAACCGAGATCAATTCATCGAAGGCGAGAAGGCTATGGCTCAGATTGATGCCGAGATCGCGGAATGCCGGCAACAGATTGAGTTCTTGAAGGTCGACAAAGTCCAACTGGAGGATGAACGCCGTGAAGCATCCAAGTCCTTGGCTCAGCATGAACTGCAGGCCAAGTCTCTTTCTGACAACCAGGCAGCCGCCCAAGCATTGAAATCACGTCACGATGCCGACCTTAGCTCAGTCCAGACGGCCATCGCTGAACGTGAAGCTGAGCACCGGGAAATTCTTCCTCGGTTCAACTCTTTGAAAGATCAGGAAGACATGGTCAAGTCACAATTAACCGATGCTGAGACTTCGCGCCAGCGTTTATATGCTAAGCAAGGTCGAAACTCGCGCTTTAAGAACAAGTCTGAACGCGATAAGTGGCTTAATATGGAAGTCAGGGAGAGCCAAAACTCCATCAATACTGTGCAGACTGTGATTACCCAGACACAAGAAGATATTCAGGACCTGGAGAGCGAGATTGCTGCTTTAGAGCCGGAGACTGAACGCTTGCGCCAACAGATCGATGGACGAGGTGACACAATGCATTCTGTAGATCAACAAGTCCAGGATGCCAAGGATGAAAGAGATCGCCTGATGGACCAGAGGAAGTAAGTTTTTCTGATTCGCTAACTTGCTGAACAAGACGTTAATTATTCCATAGGGAACTTTGGCGAGAAGAGGCAAAACTTGACTCAGTACTCTCTAATGCCTCTCAAGAAGTAGACCGTGCCGAGCGCAATCTTTCTCATATGATGGATAACAACACCAGTCGCGGAATTGCTGCAGTGCGCCGAATCAAGCGCCAGCATAATCTTGAAGGAGTCTATGGCACTCTTGCCGAGCTCTTCGATGTCAGCGATAGATATCGTACCGCCGTCGAAGTTACTGCGGGCCAGAGTCTATTCCACTACGTTGTTGACACTGATGAAACTGCGACAACTGTCCTCGAAATCTTGCAAAAGGAAAAGGCCGGTCGTGTGACATTCATGCCTCTAAATCGACTTCGCTCTAGGCCAATGAATATGCCTCGTGCTAGCGACACGATACCCATGATTGATAAGTTGCAGTACGATCCAGCATACGAAAGAGCCTTCCAGCATGTGTTTGGCAAGACCATCATTTGCCCAAATTTGCAGGTTGCATCACAGTATGCACGCAGCCACGGTGTAAATGCTATTACTCCTGAAGGTGATCGATCAGACAAGCGTGGTGCCTTGACTGGTGGATACCACGACTCCCGCCAGTCCAGACTTGAAGCAGTCAAGGGTCTAGGCAAGTGGCGAGATGAGTATGAGACCAAGAGAAACCGTGGCACCGAGATCAGGAAAGAGCTGGAAAAACTTGACCAGATGATTACCAAGGCTGTGGGCGAATTACAAAAGCTGGAGCAGCAGAGACATCAGGTCCAGAATAGTAGTGGACCTTTGCGGCAAGAGCTGAGGGCCAAGCGTGATCTTCTTCAAAACAAGAATGATACACTTGATGCCAAACGGCGCGCCCTTCGAAATGTCGAATCCAACCTTGCCGCACTAAATGACCAGGTAACCGCATTCCAGGCAGAGTTGTCGTCGCCTTTCCAGAAAGCCCTCACCAGTGAAGAGGAGGCACGATTAGAGACGCTGAGCAGCACGGTACAAGAGTTGCGTCGTCAATATCAGGAGCTGTCGAGTCAACGCAGTGAGCTCGAGGCACGCAAGTCGGTGCTGGAGGTTGAGCTTCGAGAGAACCTCAACCCTCGCCTTGATCAGCTGCTCAACGGAGATGTTGACATTGCCGACGAGGAAGTCCAGGGCAACTTGAAGGAGACACAGCGCGAGGTGAAGCGCATCACTCAAGCGTTGGAGAAGCTCAGTGCACGACTCAAGGAGGTTGACGCCTCGATTGAAGAGGGCAATACTCGCGTTGTGGATTTACAACAACGTAACGCAGAGACCCGACGAGGAATTGAAGAGCTCGCTCGATCTATCGAGAAGCATCAGCGCCGTATGGAGAAGAGCATGCAAAAGAAAGCGGCACTCACTAAGCAAGCCGCTGACTGTGCGGCCAACATTCGTTCTCTCGGTGTTCTTCCAGATGAAGCTTTTACCAAGTACCAGCACACTGACTCCAATACTGTTGTGAAGAAGCTCCACAAAACAAACGAGGCTCTCAAAAAATATTCGCATGTCAACAAGAAGGCATTCGAGCAATACAACAGTTTCACTAAGCAACGTGAGACATTGACTACCCGTCGCTCTGAGTTGGATGCATCACAAAAGTCCATTGATGACCTCATTTCTGTTCTTGACCAACGCAAGGATGAGGCTATTGAGCGTACCTTCAAGCAGGTCTCCCGCGAATTTCACAACGTGTTCGAGAAGCTTGTCCCTGCTGGACGCGGCCGTCTTATCATCCAAAGGAAGACAGACCGTTCTGCGCGTGGGGACGACGATGTTGACTCTGATGACGAGGAAGCTCGGCAGAGCGTTGAGAACTACGTCGGTGTTGGCATCAGCGTAAGCTTCAATAGCAAGCACGATGACCAACAGCGCATTCAGCAGCTGAGTGGTGGACAAAAGAGTAAGCTCTCTCTTCGCAATTTTCATCTAGTTTTGCAGTTGCTAACCATTCTCCTATAGGTCTTTGCGCTCTCGCCCTCGTGTTCGCTATCCAGGCTTGTGATCCTGCGCCATTCTACCTATTTGACGAGATCGACGCCAACCTGGATGCCCAATACCGGACAGCTGTTGCGCAGATGCTCAAATCCATCTCGGATTCGACCAATGGACAGTTCATTTGCACTACTTTCCGGCCTGAAATGCTGCATGTAGCAGAGAAGTGTTACGGTGTGAGCTTCCGGCAGAAGGCTAGCACGATTGATGTCGTTTCGAGAGAGGAGGCTTTGAAGTTCGTGGAGGAGCAGAAGAGCTGATCTTTGCGTTGTTTATGTGCCCCGATTTGCTCTTTGTATATTGTAACCAACGTTTGCTTCGATGGACTGGCTGGTTGGCGCATTCTGATACCGGATTTCTTTCTTTGTTTTTTTCTTGTTATTCAACTTTTTTTTTGTCAATTTCCACAATCGGTCTTCTCTTGTAGAATCTATCCCAACAATTGTTAGATGCACTTTAATTGCTAGAGTAATACTGTAGTTCTATGGATTGCCATGATATATGTACGTGTAGTCATATATGGGCCTCCCAAACTCAAGCCAGCTCACACTCAATCAAACTCTCCACCCCCCTTTGAGCAGTCCAAATCTTGACAATTTTCAACCCGGCTGACTCTAGCAATGCGTGCCACTGGCGCTCTGTGCGCTCGCCAGATCCAATATCCATCATAATCAAGTCTAAACTAGTTGTTTCCCAGTATGCCCCCGTGTCCGGAATCACATTCTCATTCACCAGCACCTTACTATACCCAGGACGCATGGCCGCCACGATATTAGCGAGAATCTTCCGGCAAAGCTCATCAGGCCAATCATGAAGGACAGAATGCATATAGTAAGCACGGGCTCCTATCCAGATAAAGTATTAGCATTGTTTCAGTCAAGTCGCAATGAGCCGTTGCTCAAGACTATAAGAACTTTCAAACCCTTACCTTTCACTGGCTGCTCGGTAAAGAAATCATGGGCCGTAACATCAATAGAGGGATATAAATCCTTAACAGATATTACCACCTCGGGAAGATCCTGAAGGACCAGACGACCAGGGACCTCAGGCCATTTCCGACGGAAATCAGACAAATCGTGACCAAAGCTGCCTCCTACATCAACGAGCAGGACATCCTCATCACGGATCGTGACATTATCAATGAGGCGTTCCTGGACAGGATAGAAACCGGGATCCATCCAGCGCACTCGGCCTTGCGCGTAGACGGACATGTGGTTGTTGAATTGCTTCGCGGTGAGTGGTTCCTGTTGCAGCAGTCCGAAGAAACCAATGTCTGTTTCGTAGCCCATTTGGAAAGCCGTATCTGTTGGGCTTGTGGGGTTTTGGTAATTGGTTTTCTTAAGGAAGGCTGGCAGGGCCATGATACCCTTGGTGAAACGGCGGGTTCTGAAACTTGTCAGGTCTAGTCTGGGGGGAATTATGACGCTACTATGGACTTACATGAGAGGGAAGGCATCGCTGTATCTCTCAATTGTCAGAACCTTGGAGAGGCCGGTGGCGCGGTATTCATTGTAACCGGTTTCGGTTATGATTCCCATCGCTGCGAGATGCTTCATCAATCGGCCTGTAGGTCTGTTAGATATTGGGTATTGCTGATGTATGAGCGGGGTATGGACCGAGCAAGATTGGATCGACGCTTGTAGCCTCTGCAAGCTCGGCGACAGTCTTCGGCTTGTCATCTGTACCCAGGGCGGGGAAGAGATTGATATCAACGGCGGTTTCTAGGGCCGCATGACTCGTAGACTGTGTACAAGAATTGTATGTCAGTCTTGATTATCCTGAGTGTGTATTGGTAGATTCTCGTAATAATCACATACCTCAGACCAGCAGTGACGAATGATTGCTTCTCGGGGGGTCTCCAGCGCATAGGTCAATGAGCGAGTAGCTTCCAACAACTTGGCGCGCGCTTCGGGGTCTTTAGCGAGCAGACCCTTGCCATGAGTGGCCACCAGTTGAAGAAGGTCAGGTATGCTATCCGGCAGGTTTGAGGAGAGAGCAAGGCTCTCTACGTCTGTCACATGTCCGTTGGCTGTGCCATTCGTATGTCCATTGCTGTTAGGGTTCGTCATGGTGGACTGTGCAGTGAGAGTGTAAGATAGGAGGAACCGGTGGGATTAGAAGAAGTCCGCACGATCGTGGCCTTCCTAAACTAGAGCATGAATGTCTCTTCATTGTCGTAAGTCTGCACGGATGATATGGGCGATAAACCCCTGAGAATATAGCGCGTCTTTTGTTTCGCACTAAGCATAGCGATTGTTGTGACAATGGTTTGACACTTGGGCATCCTGGTCTCTTGAGGGTCCACATGGTGTCGAGCGATGCGAAATGAGGAATGATCCACTGTTGGGGTAACTGGATTGTTCGTCAGTAGATATACTCATGCCTTTGGCGGAACAAGAAGAATGTGATTCTCCAACTAGTGTTTTTATTTTCTGCAGCGCTAAATCAGGGATATCAACTCGGAATATAGAGAAGTTGATATCCACGAGTCGGCCTCGGTACTTGTCAGTGGAGACGCACTAGGGCTGTCAAGGTGTGGTGACTAGGGGCCGTTAGAGGGTACGCTTGTTGGACTTGGCGCATTAGTTGACTGAGAATGACGGCTATGCAGTTGTCAAAGGTGATGTTTCTCGATCCTTCTCCTTTAGGTACTAGTCAGCTTTCACTCGGCATTAGGAGTATGCCGCGGGCCAGTGGGCTGCTTTTTATCTCGAGCCCCTGGTACGTGCACTTAGATTGCAGATGTTGGCAGTGCAAAACAATAGATTCCTGCGACTGGTCAATTCAATTATAATACATACCTCCCATGTTCAGGGGTCATTCCACGTTCCAAAACCCGAGCCTGCGCTTATAGGGAGCTTCGCATATGAATCAACGAAGGCGCTCAATACGATGGGTGGTGATGGTATCAGTCAGGCTTTATGTCGGTGTTCGCATGTTAGGGAATGTTGGGCTCGACGACTATATCATTGTGGCAGCTATGGTAGGTTGATTTCCAACCCCATTAAATGAATGGTGAGTACCAATTGGGTGTTCCGTAGGTCATGGTCACCAGTTATACAATCCTCACCACGGTGAAGGTTCTTCGCAGTTATGGGCGCTATACTGCTGTCTTGATGGAACAAGGCAGCATAAAGTCGGTGGCGTCAAATCGATCGAAAACATCTTGATCTCAGAATATACAGACTTTGCGCTAGGAATCATGTCGTGCACAACCCGAGACCTACAATTGCTCAAAAAATACCGTTCATATGATGAGATGTCTGATACCAGAACTATTAAGACCAGAATGCTTTATTTCGCTTGATGCCGCTAAATCCATCCAACCTGATAAATCAGGCATCTAATCTATGAGGAATCCAAGACATCGACATGGGCCAATTCACATCTAAGCCTTCTCGCCGGACCACTCGAATAAAATCTCTTCAGGAACATCGCGGACCAGAATATGGACATGTTCCAATGCTCTGACGCTCTGGAGACCAACCCAATTTTTGAACCACAACACATGGGAATCAGGGTCCGAGAAAGTGTGAGGATCCTGAGCCAAGCGGCCCACGAAAGTCTTGCGAACAAACTTATTAATCAATTCACGCGACTCATCGGTCAAGTGTCCCTCCCCGGATTGCACGGGGATGGGAGTACGTAGCCAGACAACGAGATGGGAAATGCCGGGAGTAAGACCATATGGCCAATCGTTGCGGAGAATCTTGTAGTCCGCCGAGTCGGCAAAGGGCTGGGGATTCTTGAAGACCACCAGGGGCCCGCTTTGGTCGATAGCCGCGGAGGCCGGACTGGCAGTGTGTATCGGCAAGTCCCACCGCAACCGCTGCTGGCAAATGTAGTTCATGATCGTACCATACTGGGCTTTGGTCTCTTGTGTCCAAGCCAGGTATCGGCGCAGATCGGAGGGCTTCCGCTTGAGGGCGCCGAGATCGTTGCGTGCTGTCAACCACGATGAGGGGATTGTGGCGGGGATTTTCGGGGACACACTCACCGATTATGCCTTTGAGGTCTTCCCAGTCATGATATACAAATTCCTCATCACTCATAGCCAGGAGTTTGCGGTCCAAGTCTGTTAAATTGAAGGCAGGTACCTCGAGCACAGTGGGTTGTTCTGGCATTCTGTAATATCTTGTACTTCGTAAGGAAATGAACGATCAAAGTAGACAATGGTTCCTCCCAGGTCCCCAAGTGAATACACAAAAAGTCGGGGAAATCGTCGCCCCAAAAGGTGGGAAATTCCGTTGGGCGGAACCTCCCATCCCGTCCCCTCACTTTTTTGTTTTGTCTTCCTTCTCTATTCTTCTCTTTTTCTCTTCTTCTCTTCTTCTCTTTACCCTCGACTTTCTTGATTACTTGGCTTTTATAGTTCTGTCATCATGAGGTGAGTTACTGAGAGTCCTATCCCCGATACCGATATCGGCCAATGGCTAATTCTCCGCAAGTCTCGCCATCGGGACCGCCCTCGTGCCCTCGGCCCTGCTCGTCGCAGGTGTCTACGCTATCAAGCCCGAATATGTCGCCTATGCGATCGCTCTCGCGGGAATGTTGGCTGGCTACTTGGTCTTCAACAACAGTGCGTGCATTTCTAGAATTTGGAGCGGTGTAGAAGCCGAGACCTTAAACTGACTTCCCATGAATCGCAGAGCCTCGCAAGGTCCTGAACCCTACTGAATTCCAGCACTTCGTCCTGAAGGAGAAGAACGAGATCTCTCACAATGTTGCGATCTACCGTTTCGCTCTCCCCCGTCCCACCGATATCCTCGGCCTCCCCATCGGTCAGCACATCTCTCTCGCCGCTACCATCGCCGGTCAGCCCAAGGAGGTTGTCCGTTCTTACACTCCCATTTCGTCGGATAATGAGGCCGGCTATTTCGATCTGCTCGTGAAGGCTTATCCCCAGGGTAACATCTCCCAGTACCTCACCACTCTCAAGATCGGGGACAAGCTCAAGGTCCGTGGCCCCAAGGGCGCCATGGTCTACACTCCCAACATGTGCCGTCACATCGGTATGATCTCTGGTGGAACTGGTATCACTCCCATGTTGCAGGTTATCAAGGCTATCATCCGCAACCGTCCTCGCAACGGTGGCAACGACACCACTAAGGTGGACCTGATCTTCGCCAACGTCAACCCCGAGGACATTCTGCTCAAGGACCAGCTCGAGCAGCTGGAGAAGGAGGACGATGGATTCCGCGTCTACTACGTCCTTAACAATCCTCCTGAGGGTTGGACTGGCGGTGTTGGCTTCGTGACCGCCGATATGATCAAGGTATGTTTTTGTGCCGTTCCTGGCTGTGTCACCTCGGTATTAATTAAACTTTCCTTTAGGAGCGCCTCCCTGCCCCGGCTCCCGATGTCAAGATCCTTCTCTGTGGCCCCCCTCCTATGGTCAGCGCCATGAAGAAGTCCACCGAGGCTCTCGGATACACCAAGGCGCGCCCCGTCAGCAAGCTGGAGGACCAGGTCTTCTGCTTCTAGAAGATTCGCCACGAAAGAAAAAAAAAAGTCTCACTTTTAGAACGTTTTTCCTTGTATATTCATGTGAACTTGCCATGGAGAATCGCATGAGTGTGGCTGGAAGCATTTTTTTTTATGTATAGCCTTGGATTGGTTTAGTTAGATATGTCCATAGACCCCAGTATGAGTTTCGGGATGAAACCATGCCTTTCGGAGCTTGAGTGCGGAAAATATTCATCTAAATTTTAGTATTAACACCCACTGGCTCATTGACAGCCATTCCGCTACTCACCGTATCTTCTCATGTAGGCCTCTGCCAGCTCGAACACGGCTAGACAGCGCCTGCCCACGCAATCTATCCTGACGGCTTAATAGAACAATAGAAAACACTACCTAGCGCTTCCTACGTAGTGAATGGCTTAATGGCTCATTCTTCCGTTATCCTTTCCACCAGGTGCAATATAAAACCATATAGTAGACTCGGAACTTGATCATAGCCTCATCCAATCACCATAAGACGCTACTGCAGTGATCGACCTCCTTAGCGCAGGAATAAATGAATGGAGCTTACATGATGATAGGTCTAAATATCCTTCCTAAAAGATATCACTGAGATCCAACGGTCCATCACACGTCAGCTCACCTCGTTGATCCAGCTTGTATGTTTGACCACTTCAAATCACCCATCACATACTCCTTGTCACACCAGCTTTGACACTAGACGGCCTCATGCGGAGTACGCGATCCTTAATCTGGTCTCCCTCGTCAGAACGTGATTTCTGAACCCGCCTATTCAGTCATGACGAGTGTAGCGCAAGGTTCCGCCATTGATCATGTGCTATTGATGCTCTGCTCATTTGACTTTTAGGGTTTGATACTATCTTGTCTAGGCTGTGGTATGTCGGTGTTGTTAAGTAGTATATTTGATGGTGATAGGGTATGTCGGGCAAGGCTATATATCTCGGGCAATGAGTAGGATTCTGATAGCTGCCTATGGATGCTTTTTGTTGAGACCAATAGGGCAGTATACTCGTGGCTGTTTGTGCGTATCTGGTGTGTCTGCTGGAAGATTGATAGATCTGTCAAATGGACATCCTGAGGTATCGGTGTAATGAGATTGGAAAATGAAGCAAATACTAGTGTGGTTGCTTCCTCGCATCTGGAAGCGAATTGGCCGTGATTAGCTTATGTGAATGGGGGTGTGATTTGGTGATCAGTGGACATCCATGGGATAAGAGATTGGTGAGTTAGTTAGAGGTAGCCCTGGAGGTGAAGAGAGGCCAAACTGGCGGACATGAACATGACAACAATCCATCCCCCAACTTTGCCCCAGGGGAACAGAATGTCAACGACCTCTGAATTGAAATGTTGATGAGAGCTCCGATTGATGACAGAGGGGATGTGGAGCAGCATACAGGAAGATTCATCACGCATGATTAATGTGGATGCAGAATATTAGTGCTTCATAAAGAGCGCACCATCCACAAAAGCGCTGGGTACAGCCATGATCATCGCCAGGCTGGTCTCAAGAGCCACGTACCACTGGCGCGAAAGTGGGAATAGCACGTCGAATTTCAAAAATTGCAAGCCCAAGGCTTCAGATCCGTTGATGAAGCCCTCTGTCGCCTATATCTCGCTCACAGATCAACGATCGGCTGTGGTTACCGCGATGTACCTCGAGGAGCCTACTCTATTACACAGTCCCTATAAAGCTCCTCGGTTCCCTACAAGCTTTAAACCGAGTGTGATGGACAAGGAGCCAGGGTGAAGCGTGAACATTCATGGTCAAGAGCGAGGCACTCACAGCCACAATGAGCATCAGATATTGTGTTTCGTGGGCGTCGAAAACATGCAAAAAAGGCGCTTTCGGCGACATTTTGGCTTCAAAAGCCATCATCGCCGAGCTTTGCTTGAGATTTCGATGAACTTACATCTAGTTGGGATTGATCTTGTTCGCCTCGGAATGGAACTTCCAAAGAGTGTCAATAGCCAGTCCTATTCAATTCATCTCGCAGCTACTAAAGCTTGTTACCCACGACCACATCTTTGTCATCAAGATGATTGTGTCCTTTCTCCATTGCATTCCTCGCGTCTCGTATTTCAACCGTTTCACCAGAAAGTTGTGTCAATTTGAGCAGATCAGATCGAGTCGCCACGTCAGATGGTTTGTACCACCCACAGCGGCCTTGTAGCACTAAATAGAAGGCCTTTGAGTTATGACCGGCCTCCTATTCCGAGCAACTTCAGTTGGTGAGAGGATTAAGACAGGAAGAGTTCTTATTCCATGTGCACACAACCCAGCATCCTGTCTACGATGCTCAGGACATTGCCGAGTTTTTGGGTGAGAATGCTCGCCGTCAGGTATTGCGTATCAGGCTGCCTGGAAATCAAAATTTCCGCGGGCTTGGAGATGGCGAAATCTACCACCATGATAATCTCGGTCGTTGGGGCGAAATTGGATACTCGGAGAGACAGATGGTCGCGATCACAACTGAAGCCAACTTTCGCCTTCAGGCATACATCAAAATGGCTAAAAGCACCTCTGAACTCACCCGGAGTACTTTGGCGCAACGGGAAATGGTACCCAGCCCCACTGCTTTACGCGCATAGCCTTCCTATGGTCGTGCTAGCCAGGGATTATGTTCCGCTCTGCGGACGGTCTTTCACTCTCTAATGCGCTTCCTTCCTTGAAATAAATGACAAGAATGTACGGAACGCAGCTACAGCCTTCATCGTCGGCCAGATCATAGCTAGCCCCGAATTTGTCGTAAGCGAGCGCCACATCACTCGCCAACTGCTTTACTACGACGCCACAGATCCTTCTGATAAATGGACTATCCTCGAGCAGAGGTACTTCAAGGAGATCAAGTACGAGTTCGCCCGTGATTCCTTCACCATAGCCTATGATTGCTTCACCCTGCTGATAGGCTCTTCTGTGGGGGCTGTAAACATTTGGGATGTGACTGGCTACCACGTGCCACGGTCCTCCTAAGACCTCTGACACCGTCGACCAAACTGTGGAACAAGAATCATAAGCTCGACAACAAATCTAATGTCTTCGACTCATTCTATATCAACGCTAATAGCACCGACCCGAGAACTCTAAGCCGTCCCACCCCAGTTGACACTACTGATGATCGTGATGTTTCAATACCTGACTAGCTGCCCCTTGGAATTACTACCGTCCGCCGCATTACCAATGATGAGCTGAAGACACTGCTGGACGATATCACGGGCCTACCTCAAAGTTGAAAACGCATCCGCACACGAGCGTACCAAAGATAGTACCAGCCCCAGGAAAGTTATTCAGTAGCAACGAGATTTCACTCATGACCTACGCGACTCACTCGGCATAATTCCCACGCTATCATTGAGCCGGGAGAGATCGTCAGCCTAGACTAGCGGAGCTAGCCAAAGAGCCATCATATCATTGTTTGAACAGTGAAAGAGAGAACCAAAATTAAAGGGGGAAAAAAAAGGCAAGGTACGGGCCGGGGATGTCCCATTACTGAGGGAGAACAATTCTGTTCCACCAGCTAGATATCAGTCAATTCGTAGCTTACTTCCAAGACTCCCTGCACTGCAAGGCCAAAATACATCACCATCTTCCCCTTAATGAATTCATCCCATCTAGCGAGAACATGTTAATTTTATAAAGGCTGCTTTGGTATCCTAGTCTTTCTGTAGTCAGTATAGACTATGTGCTCTTTGGATATGGAATAGAGAATAACTCCATATGCTTTCTCTACACTGTCAAGTTGAAACCTCCATAAGGTGCCAAGGTGCCAAGATGCACAGACCATATCAAGCAAATGTGGAGTATAGAGGAAAAGCTTGGCACTACAGGCTATCTATCAACTACCATATCGTAGTGCTGTCTACAAGTTATGCTGTCACAAAACATATTGGGGCTAGTGGAAGTTGCAATATTGGAAGTTGGTACAATCCATATAAAAAAAGTCTCACGTGCAACAGTAAAGCACTAGTGCCTTGAGGTCATGAAGCGCAAGCATTTCAAAATGGGAGTGGGAAAGAGTCATCATCAAGCAAAATGGTACAGTATCATGGGAATGGAGCATCAGAGGTATAAGACCAGGTCTAAGCCCAACTCGAACAACTTTTCTATGCTCTCGAAGAAGGCGAGACTTTGCGGTGAATACTCCAGTTCTCAGTCTTCTCCTTTTGGGAGTAACTCACCATCCAAAGCGGTTAAGTCTACCAGTTGATCGAGGAAGCCATTTTTTCCTGGAGGATCCAGGTCTTTTTTTGTTGGCATTTTTCTGGTACAAATAAAGAAAACCACTGACTGTGAGCCTCAAAGCAGTACATCCATGATTCAAACTCCAACCCATATTTTTTGAAATCGCGAGCGATGTTTTCCCAATTACATACCATTGCAGAACAACGAAGAAAAAACCTCATAGCACGATTTCACTTGGGACATTGCTTCGAAGTGCCAGCTAGAATACCGGTTAATATCATTCTCTCAACTCGTGATTCAAAACAGGGGGTCACATACGGCATTTAGGAGGCTTATCGGACCCCTTGACCCATCCCCTAGCCGTGGAGTACCAAACACCCGAGTCCTGGTTTCTGTGTCCTATGTCAGCGAACTAGTAGATGAGAAGATTGGTCGGGGAGAGACTCACTGATACCTGCAGGTGGGGTTGAAGGTAGCACCCTTCTGAGAGAAGCCAGTCTTTGGGCTTGAGCCGCAAGGATACTTGTAGTAAGGATAGGGTTTCTGAACCTGACACACGTTCTGCTTACTTCCTCCGTGGTGGTGGTCGAAGTCGTTACCGCGCTCTTCGAATTCGTTATCGCCGAACTCTTCAAGGGCATCGACGTCCGGGTCTGCGACTGGTGTTGCGGTAACAAGCTGGGTAACAAGAGGAAGTAGGATAGCAAGAACGTAGAATGGGGACTTCATAATGGAAGAAATATTAAAACAAAATCAGACTTCTCAAGATGTTGGATCAATTGCTTTGGTTGTGGAAGGATATGATTGTTGAATGTGTTGTTCTTTCATCAGGAAGCAGATACCAGGTAGATCTTGACTCTTTTTATATTCGAATCGGTGGCAAGTCTTGCATATTCAGATATTCTAGTGGTCATAGGATATTAGCTAAATGGCCTCAATACGATGTCTCAATACGATCTCTCAACGAAAATAGAAGCCGGAGTATAGGATGCAGGCCCGTGGATCACTGCTTCTGAGTAAAGTTACGGTCGAGACCGATTCGATTCAAGCGGTCATCTTCAATTCAATAATAGACTGCGAGCTCTCTACTTCGGCTTTGAGACGTTCAGATTGTAAGACCTTTGATAATATCTGACAATCCTAAGCTATACCTAGGTCGCTATTCAACTACAGATTCCAATGTCTCTTCTCTAAATTCAACCCCCCTATAAGCAGTAATCAGATCAAAATCCTCAGAATGTGAAATAGGATTCAAGCAGAGGTAATCTCCAAACCAATGGTTCAACAAATCCCTAGTCATCCTCGATTGGCACATTGAAGCGATCAATGTCTCAGAGATCAGGATTTACTTTATGCCAAGCATCTACATAAAGTCCAGACAGTCCAGACAGTCCAGACAGTCCAGCTACCCATGAACACCCGTTCGAGATCTGCGCCACATCTAAGCTTTCGCCCAGAACTTGCTTGATGCCGTCTGTAGTTTGGGTATTCTCCATCACATGTCCGCAAACGGCCCTCGAGAAGCGGGAAATTCACTCTGGACTGTAGGTAGTTCTAGGCTTCGTTCTGGGCTTCGTTCTGGCCTCAATTCCAGCCTCATTTCCGGTCTTAGTTCTGAGCTTAGTCCTGAGCTTAGTTCTGGCCTTAGTTCTAAAAATATTACCTCGTATAGCAGCAGGATCATGGGACGGAAATGTTGACCTACGCCAAGTGATGCCAAGAAAAGCTGGGGCGATTCACCCGTATAGCCCACTTCTTCCCGGGTCGGGAGCGGGAGCCGATAGGAGCTACCCCCTGTAAGCTCTCTTGAACAGAGTTGGATTCGGTTTTTTTCTCTCTAATCGGAAGGTTGTCTGAGGAGAGAACCGGTGTGCTAGGTTCGGACATACTTTAGGGAGTTTCACTTGAGTGAAGTGGTAAGGGAGGGGAAATATAGAATTTAGCAAGGAGGAACACAACTAAGCAGAAAACAGCTTGCAAGGTCGGAATCCAGCTGGGAATATAGATTGAGCACAGTGACAGCCTCGGGCTACTGTAGGCAAGATCTGGAGATAGCAAGCCGACTCAACTCAGCTTCCCTACTCGAGGCCAACCCGATGCCAAAGGTCGGGATCGGATCTGCAAGAAGAGACCTTTGAATATTACTCGGTGCTGGCGCATAGAGATCCCACAAGTGGGGTGTAGGTAATATTGACGTTGTTAGGAGGGGATTGCCATAACTCAAATCCAAGGTATCTCCAGGTCCTGAGTGCAAGGGAGCGATAGGATGACCGAAACGATGATTCGACCATTCGGTACGAAACGCTCATTCCGGGGTATCGACGATTCTCGACGCATGATTTGCCCAAGGGGCCGAAGATCGGCTTTGAGTTCCCCTCAATCACAGTTGACCCGGTCAAGTTCCTCCCCTGGGTGGAAAGGGAGCTGGGCCGGCGTGGGGTGCGCTTTATCAAGGAAGAGGTACAATCTATCGAGGCTGCGAGGCAGATTACGGGATGTGGGATTGTCGTCAATGCTTCGGGACTTGGGGCATTTGAGCTTGCTGGTGATACCGATGTGGTTCCTGTTCGGGGGCAGATTATGTTGAAACGGATCTTGATTTCCTTACGATGTGGCAGAGATCGCAGTATGCGTATGTGATTCCACGGATGTATTCGGGCGGTGCTATCGTGGCGGGGTCAGTCAGGAAGGGAATACTGATCTGGGGTTGAGGAAGTACGGGCGGATATTTTTGGTCGTGCTAAGACGTTTCTCCACAGAATTGCTGGATTGCTGGATTGCTGGATCCAATGAAGGTGAGTGATGATATTATTGCTTTCAGGCCTTCGAGGAACCTTGGCAGGGCGGGTATCGTTTGGAAACTGAAGGGGATGGTGAACATGCATATGGGTTTGGCAGCTTGGGGTATACATATAGCTTTGGGGGCTGCTGGGAAGATTCGAGATTTGATCAAATCTTTGGATAAACAGTCGGGACAGTGCTGACTTTGATTGCGGTTGGCCATTGTTTATACATCAATGTGATGTTTGCTTGCATCCACTAAGGGATATCTGCCAGAGTATAAAGCCGAAAACCCTCATCTACTGTATGGACCTTGGGGATTATATCCGATTAGACATTTCATGACATTGATTCATTGTGCAGTAATAGAAAATAAATCAAACACCAGCATGTCCAGATTATAGACATGCAAGACACACCCAACAAACCCCCCAAAACAGACGCCAAGAACAACGCAGCGAGGTGAATGAATCTCTGATCCCTGGACGCTAGCGTTGCTGACTATGCAATTACTTACGATAGATAGCAGAAGATACCAAGCCCTCGATCTACGCCGTCGGACCAGAAGCACCGGCGTTTCCAGCTTCCTGGCTGCCAGAGCCGCGGCGATGGAAGGGGTGTGATCCAAACTGGAAGACTTTCTTCACGGCATTGGTGATGCTATTCTTCCGTCTGCCCTGTGCCGGTGCCTCGGAGGGCTCGGGCTTCTTAGGTACCGAGGCATCATCAGCTAGGACGATCGAAGTCACGGCTGGCTTGGGCGGCCACTGCCCGTCTGCCTTCCAGCCCTGGACCATAGCCTTGGTCAAGTGGGCGAGGTTCACAGGGACTGTGGGGGTCATTCCTTGCACGACAACCTTGGTGTAGATTGAAGGGTAGATTGCGGGATTGATGGTCGCGCGGACCGGATTTTCATTTGAAATGAAGGGAGGTGCCACAGGGCAGAGTGGTTCATCAAGCTCCTCTTCTACCTTCTCCTCTTCTGTTTGGTCCTCCACAGGCGGGAGAACTGTAAGCTGGGTAGGATCGGGTACGGCAGTTTTGTGTTCCGGCTCCGTGATATTGGTGTCCCAAGAGGCCTTCCGCTTGGCTTCCTCTTCCGGTGCGGTAGACAGTGATTCCTCTTGGTCGGCTTGTTGTCCCGAAGTCATGTCCACTCTGTGCTGGAGCTCCTCGCTCTTCTCCCTGTCCGCAATGGACAGGGATGTCTCGGTCTGAGCTGCCAGCTCGGAGGTACCAAGAACGTCACTGCCTCTGCCAAGCGGCGTTCCAGACGAGGATGTCCCCGGCGATGTCACACCACTTTCTCCGGATCTCGTGCCATTGAGCTGGTCCGATGTGTCTGACTCCGTACCAGCGGCGCGCTTTTCCTCCTCGGTCCGAATCTGTCGCCGAGTTTTCGCGCCACACCACGCATCACGCCTGGCCATCCACAGGCGAAGCCCTTCGTTCCAGGCCATTTCGTCGTCTTGCTGGCGACGGCGTTTGCGACGGCGCTCGATACCAGCATCGGCAGAGGGGACCGGTGCGACAACCGTCTCGTATTCATGCTCACTGTCCGAGGTTTGCGGCTCGAGCTCTGAGGTCGGCATGTCGAATTCCCGGACTCGCCATTCGCAGACTTCGCGGTTGTGGCTCAGGGTGCCGCTCGCTGAAGATGCAGAGGGAACACCGGCCTCAAAATCCCAGTCATTGCGAACGACTTCCTTCACAAAGAGCTTAGCCTCACGGACTGAGGCGTCGCGAGACCCTGTCATCATTTTCGCGATCTGTTCTGGATGAATGTGGGGGATTTTCTCGGGTGGGCAGGTGGGGGAGTTTTGTCAGGGTTTCCCGTGCGCTCCCGATCAAATAATCCAAAAGATGCAGATAGGACAAAACAGAACCTCACATCCTCTGAAGATCCAAGTGGCGGGATGATCAGACTCGCTGTCATATGGCACGTGCTCCAATGCGGAGATACAAGCCTTAACTCTCCGCCTTGACATCTTCGTCGACTGAATCTTCATCGGACATCCGATATTCGGCGAGGAGATATGGTGAAATCAACAAAATGGTCTGAATCTCATTGAGAAGTGGCGCTATTCAAAGTGGTCCCATGAATTAGATGTCTTGCATTCGAAATAGCTGCGATGATAGCAGCAATCTTGAGATTGTTAGTTAAGATTGTAATTTACCACCCCAGGATTGGAGCACAATTCCGAAGAGAATCAATGTTACAATAAAATATACCTAACTCAGTTCTCCGTGTTCGTCTGTCAAACACCCTGCCCAGCTCCCTCAAACTGCAGTACCGCCGATCATCCTTCAAGCTTTACCCCCACTAACCTCCTTCAAGACAACCGCCCATTCAAGCTCATCTGAACAGTCAGCATGAACCGAAGCCTGCACCGTAATCGCTCTTTTGAACCGCACAACACTACTCGCATAAAGCATGCACAGCTACTGCAAGTCAGCACCGAACCAGAACAAACATCGTCCAAGCCTACCTTGATAGTTGCATCGGAAGGGCCCCAATGAATGAAGACAATCTTGCTTCTGTCAAATAATAAGAGCATCAGAAAGAGAGTATCCACTGATCTCACAGGGTCATCTTACCGCTTCCCCTCGCTGCCAAGATCATACTCCATGTCGTAGACGGCATAGCGTGGAGCCGGGTTCCCATCCTTGTCGACTGCGGTCGTCAGTTTCTGGCGGAAGATCTCGTAGTCGGTCTCCGGAGAGGACTCTTCGATTACGATGCTCTCGTCGTCAGAGATCTTGTAGATGATGAACTTGGGTTTGGTGGCTTTTGGTCCTGAGTGGAGCTCGTGGAATGCGGTTATGCATTCGTCTGCGATGGATACACTAGTATATCCTTAGCTGGGAGGGCTCATAGTAATGATACATTTCTTTCGGGAATGCGGACACACCCTGATGGCATCTGCAGAGAGTCGGACGTTAGTGGTTCTGATATGGGTTTGGGGAAGATATACACACCGACATGTTGGAGTGTAGTAGTAACCAGTCCTAGGCTAGGTGAGGAGATATTTAGAAGATGATGGGAAGAAAAGACAGTAGAGTGTTCATGATATACTCAGTTGGTGACCATCTGGTTCTTTGCATGCTGCCTGGCTAGGCTGATGAGTTCCATCTTCTAACGGAGAAAGGAATCCTCAATATCTAAAATTAGGAATTCGGCTGGATGTGCAACACAAAACATCTCTGCCTGTGGATCTTTCGGACGAAGAGTTGCTTGTTGGAATACTGTGGAAACTTGTGTTTATATTGTAGTGGTCTAGTGGAGACAGCGACACTGTGGCCAAGGACGTTGCGTTCACGAAAAGGCATCTGTCTGAAAGGAAATCTGAAATGCAAGAAGATCAAGACAACAGTTATGCTCAGAAAAAGGATGGCGGTATATACATTTCGAATAATGGTACAGGTCTATCATATCGCTAAAAGTACATGGGGAGAACTCCCAATTGTGCCCCATTCCACCGAAAACAGCCCAGTATACAGAGCCTTAAATCCAAAATAAGAAGACAAATCATGTTCGAACACGCGCGGAATCCACCGAAGCTTCACCACTGGGACCGGGGATGAATCCCCACCCAGGACTCTTCTGGCGACGACCCTTTCTATCACCATACTGCTCGTCGAACTTCCGAATGGCCGACAACGAAGACATATCCTCACTGATGGAGGCACTGATCTCCTCCATTCCACGTTCGAAGTGCTGACGCGTCAAAACACGTCGCTCCGGGTAGCTATAGGGCTCGTCCCCGGTGTGCTTGGCTGCTGCCTCGTTCTCCTCCCGAACGCAAGCCAGTGCAGCCGCCACCGACAAGTTCTTCAGATCAGAGCCAGAGTAAAGTGGCGTGCGTTGAGCAAGTTCAGCGAGATCAACAGAGTCATCAAGCTGTTCCTCTTTCAGGTGGATCTTCAACACTGCATGGCGGTCTTCCTCGGTTGGCAGGTCAACAAGGAGACGGCGGGGAAGGCGACGGAGAACAGCATCGTCCAAGTCGAAAGGTCGGTTGGTGGCAACCATGATGAATGCCGAGAGGTCGTTCATTCCGTCCCACTCGCGCAGGAATTGATTGATCAGTTCGCGGTGCGAGGTGCGGCTGCTGGCTCCGGTGCGTGAGCAGAAGATAGCATCTGCTTCGTCGATGAAGACGACGCAGGGACTAAGCTTCTTAGCGAGGGTGAAGATTGCTTTCACGTTCTTCTCACCCTCGCCGACGTACATGTCGTATACCTCAGATCCGCTGACTTCAAGGACGGTCGCGCCGCTCTCCCGGGCGACAGCCTTGGCGAGGAGAGTTTTACCGGTTCCTGGAGGGCCGTACAAGAGAAGGCCGGGGATTTTATCCGTGGCGAGGACACCATATGTGAATGCTTCGGGGCGAATGAGTGAAAGCGAAGTGAGTGTCTTCAGGGCGTCGATGGTCTCAGGAGGCACGTGCACATCGTTGAATGTGGTGCGGATGCTCTTTGCATCGACGACACCATTGAGCAGCTTTTTCTCGTGCGTGTTGCATGTTTTGCGCAGAGAGCTGATCAACTGCTCGCGAGTTTGCCCGGCGTCAGAATCTTTCTGCTTAGGAGACTTCTCTTTCAGCCATTCATTGGTGACTCGATCGCTTTTATCCATCAAATCCATTCCACGTTGAATATGGTCAAATCCGAGGGGCTCATTGGCTTCTGCACATCCAAGCGCGAGGGTGGCGATCCAATGCACTTGGTTGTACGACCAATAGCGTTCCTCAATTCCAGATGCTTTGATAGTGGTAGGTTCCAGCGGCCAAGCGCGGTCGCTCAGGATGTTATCTTTCACAGGCAAGGCTTGCTCATGCAATCGGAATCGAATCATATTCTGGAGGTGACGGATATTGATATCCATAATGCGCTTCTTTCTGTCCTCTGCGAAGACCTTTTCTGCGGCTTTCGAGCTCATGGCTGGGGTGACGAACAGGGTTTTGGAGAACTGATCATCAAGGACATTTTGTAGGAGACCGGCACCATCTTGCGAGGGCGAGTGGTGGATTTCTTGCGAAGTGGTTCCTATCAAGAGGATCTTGGACCCTTCTGCTCTCCGGTCTTGTATCACCTTGTGCAGGAGTGAGATGAATTTAGAACCCTCTCGGGTACTTTGAATATCACGGTAGTCCTGTACGTGCATAATGATATCTCGAGATGGTACATTCGTGATGGCGTTCGGTTCGGCCTTCTCTGTTGATTCCTTGGAGATTGACTGTGGTTGCTGTCCGGAGGATCCAAGGAGCTCATTGACTAATTGAGTCCATCGATTCTCAGAACGTTGACCGCCACGTGAGGCTCCAGCCCCTGGGTCTGGATCCGTTTGGCCATTGATCGAACCTCCCAGGAGGGTTTTCAGCCCAAGCCAGTTGGGAAGCGGGATGTCACCCGCCTCTTTGCTGCTCTCGATTGTGATAAACCGAGGCGCGCCAACATCACCGCGCATACCTCGGGGCCCTGCAATCTCCGTCACGTCATCCTCGCCGTCTCCTTCAGTATCTTCAATCTCCGACCATGAGGGCGTGACGGCAGTTCGATATACGTCATAGCCAAGGGATCGAATGGGCGACGTTACCCCGGTGTCAGCAAGATCTTGCTCACTGAATAGTTGTGCAATGTCCTGGGCATTCAGAGTCACCAAATCAGTGCCCAACTCGTGGGCCAGCTTTTTCACCACCGCGTCCAGAAATGGTATACCGTCATTACCAGGATAGTGCAGAGCCAGGTGCGATTTCTTCACTGAAGGCTCTTTGGCATATTTGGCGGGTGGTAGCCGCAAGCCTGCCTTGACAGAGGCCCGCAACTCTTCCCACGATTCCTCCGCCACCGTATACCGATTCCCATCTCTGGCTTCCGATGGTTCGCTGGATGCAGAAGGATCTGAATCACCTCCGGAAGCCAGACTCTCGACCTGGGGTTCCTCTGCCTCCTTTTGTGGCCCTGATTTAGCTATCCGAACCTGTTGTAGCGATTGCGTAGCACGGTCTTCACGGCCGTGGGATAGCATATTGCGCTCGTAAAACCATGCTGGAACGGTCGCCGATGATTTGGCAGTCTGCTGGGAGGACCTTCGGTTGCGCATGGCTCTGCGTACTGCAGAACCATAGGTTTTGGTGATTGCCTTGGCCGCCTCGGGGGAAGGAGATGCGGCCGGGGTGCCATTTTCCGAGATATTTTCAGTTTTGAGGGAAGGTTCTTCTACAGAATTCCCTGGTACTGTTGAATCGGCATCATGAGGATCTTGAGATGGTGATGCCAGCCATGTTCGTGAGAGATGAAATCGTCGTGCGGATAGTGGTGCGGAATAACGGCGGCGAGCGATGAATCGACAAGGGCGTGCAACGGACAGCCGGGCCGTTTGGATTGACGAATACATCCGGGACAGTGTCACCGGAACTTTATGTGATATCACCGAGAGTGAATATAAGCATCGGTCTCGAGTGGCGTAGGGTCCCTATGAGTCCCTGCGAAGGAGAAATGTAAGGTCACGTGAGCGGGTATATCCTACTATGCGTCTTGGATTCGCCTCTCATCACCATAAGCATGCTGTGGATATTTTAGACACCAAAATTGGTAACTAGCTTCTCTTCGCTGGTTGACTCGAACCTCCTAAATAACAACCGTTTTGTGGTATATACGTAGGCAATGAACCCTCTTTGCGATCCTCAATTCATCCATTTACTCCTGAGGTCAAAATGCAGATTGAAAACAGAATCAAGAGAGCAGTGGTCAGGATTTTTGTACAAATAGGCTTTGATCAGCAATACCATGTCACGATCTCACGATTTCGGTATATACATGCATCGGTGGCTTATAGTTCTCGTCATGCTCGCGAGCCTGTGATCTAAAGGGAGTGACGATTCCCGAGCTATTACTCTATACTCGTGATGACGTTCTCAAGGAACGGGTTCGAGACTTAAGGGATCATATATTGACCTCCATTGGCATTGTTTTGATTAATCAAGTAGTTGAGGTAATGTTGAAGCAATATGTATATAACTCATTTGTTCAACTGACTTTGAGATCATTAGCGCGACAACTTCTGTAGTTCCAAGAACGAATATATATATATACGGGTCAGCAATACCAACCAAATCTGTTCAGATGGAAGTATTATCATTATTTTGTCGGGCCGATCTCGGACCAGATACTTAAGAACAAAAGAGGCTATAGTGCCAATTAAAGTACCTATATAAGGTTGTTTGGGATAGAAGTACGGAGTACGGGACACCATTCTGCGCATTTCACCTACTCAAACACATGGGCTCCAAAGCTAAGCACTCATAGCTTGAGTGTACAAGAGGGATGAATAAAGGCAAAATACAAAGCCCTTAAAAAGTCTTTTCTATGTCGTACGTCAAGCAGTTCGCCTACTTGTGAGCAGAGGTACAAGTAGATGTGACAAATGAGAGCATCCTTCCAGGGCTAGACCTGATAACTTAGAAGATCAGGCTCAAGGATATGATCAGAGTCATCACATGGCTCGTGAGGTGATAGATAGGACATGGGTTTTATGTTTGAAAATTGTAAGTGTATAAATTTTTTTTTGATTGAATCTTCTGGCTATGGTATCCATATAGCCCAAGTGTAATGGTAATTGATCATCAGAAGGAAGGCAACGGAAATCTCTACACGGTTTTGCGCATTCAGAACAGGTCTGTGAGTTTACATCCGAAAATTTTTCATCACTTGATCAATTGCCATTACAACAAGGTGAGCCCCATTGTGTATCATGATTTGTTCTTGTGGTTCCTGAAGACTGAGAGCAATATTAGTAAAAGCTCAACACAAGACATAAAAAGATGCATTGCAATAGAAGAGTTCTCAGACAAGATATACTGGCAAGTAGCAGACCAACCGGGAAGGAAGGTCCGTATTGTCTCCGCATTGGCGATTTGGAGGGTAAAGAAGTAAAGTGGTTTGTCATCCTTGAACGGATGGGGGAACGCAAATGCAGACAATAGGGGAATGGAATTCCAACTCACAGTCAAGATCGTGTACGAGCACCTGACCTATCAGGTTAGTGGGGAGATTGTAGCATCGTAAGATACTAGAGGAATTGGATCATACTACCTATGGGAGTCAGGTGCACTTCACATCATAAGAGAACCTGAAACCCGATAGGTATAGAATCACAAAGCCATTCGCGAATTATCAATGACTTGCAGAAGTCATTGCCGGCGTCAAAGATGCCTTAGAGCAAACGTGCGGTACATGCCGTAGATTCAAGACAAGGAATCAAGATTCCAGGTTGTACCGACGTGCACAGGAGAACAAGAGAATGGAAAAATAAAGAAGAAGATGAAGAAGAAGAAAAGGAGAAAAAAAAAAGTTGTGAAGAAAAAGGACGCGAAACCGCCCACGTGACTACCACATTAGGAATAGCGTGGGATTGGAAACAGAGCAGAAGAGGAGCGAGGAAAAAAGCCTCAAAAGAGGGAAAGATTGTGTGGAAGATGGACCTCATGCTTTAAGATCTCTATACAATTCCCTATTCCATTGTAGTTCTCCTTTTCTCTCCAGCTATTCTCTGAAATAATCGCGTTGTTGTCTCGGTTAGATCCTCCACCTACGGACCCGGATCCTCCGTCCCCAGTTCCCTCTCTCCCACCGGGCGATCATCCTTGATTCCTGCTTGGGCGCTCGCAACACCCTTAGCCCCTAATATCAGATTTCCTAGAATATCATTTGTATCGGTGAGTTGTGCCTCGATGATATTTTGAATACCGCGAGCCCAGCCCCTCCACGCCTCTCATGCTCCCCTAACTACCTGCCCCATCACTTTGATCCTTCACCCCGACAGCTCCTTCTCTTATCACACCCTCACTGACACTGCTTGTTCTTTTCTAAGAGGAAGATTCAAAGCGTGGGTGAGTGACTTGGCCAGGAGGCCTCCGATCGATACTCCAGCGCCTCGCGTCTGCTGAATACCGGTCTTAAGTCGCTCGATACATCTTGGCCCACCCCAAACGCTAAAAGCGGCCTGTTGTCTTCCACTCCAGTCGCGCTCCTCGCCACGTTTCTCACATCGCTTTTTTGCCATCGCGAGTGAACACTTGGAAGTCTCCCATCTGCGGTGACTTCGTCGCTCAGCAATGATGATGACACAGCCGTTTCCTGCCCACCAAGGCATGCCGCAGCACGGGTTCCCCCCCGGTCACCCAATGGCTGCGCAACACCCGAATGGACATCCGGGAGCTGGGATGGTACCGCAAATGCATCCTGGTGTATCTGCACCAGGAGGACCTCAGGTCAGTCAGGCGGGCCCGATGATGGGTGGCATGCCCCCGGGCGCTGGGACAGCTGGTCCTGGTGGCCCCGGGCCAAATGCTCATGCCATGTCCCACCTGAATCCCGCGCAGGCGCATATGCTTCAGGGCCCTCAATTCCAACAAAATTGTTAGTACCGAATTCCTTATTTTCCAGAATAAAGTGCGGGATCTTGAGCTTGCAGCACATACGGTTGTCGCCTGCTGCAGTGATTGTTATCCCCCGCTGTGCCCGCATCTCTTCCGTCTTCCTCGATCGCATGCTTACATTTTTGGTCAATCTATAGTCGCGAACAACCCTCATTTATTACATCAGCACCAACAACAACAGCAACAATTAATGCGGCAACGAATGATGCTACAACATCAACAGCAGCAGCAACAACAACAACAACATCAACAGCAGCCACAGCAACATGGCCTCCCTGTGTCAATGTCAAATGGTACGCAAGGGCTCAATGCAGCTCAAATGGCTGCAATGCAAGGAAATCCTGGAATGCGACCCGTCAACATGATGCATCTTCCGCAACAGATGCCACATGGTCAGCCGCCGAGTCTCCAGCAGCAGCAGCAATTCTTCGCTATCCAGCAAGCACAGCAGCAAGCCCAGCAAGCCCAGCAGGCTCAACACGCACAGCAGCAAGCAAATAACGGACAGTCAGGACAGCATACCCCTCAGCGTGCATCGGCACAACCTCCGAATATGCACGAACAAAGTGCTACTCCACAATCGCAGCATGGTGGACCGCCACCAGGAAGTGGCACGCCACAACCTTCCCAACCTTCTCAGCCACCTTCTACGCAACCCCCACAATCTCAGGGCCCGCCACAAGGCCAGGCAACCCCTAATCCTCCCTCGCAGCAATTGCCGCAATCTCAACAGCCAGGTCAGCAGGGACAAGTTGGTCCGCAGTCACAACCTCAGAGTATTTCAGGCCAACCAGGTCAACCAGGTCAACAGCAAGGTCCTCCAAATCAGCAAATGACGCCCCAGGAGGCTCAGTTGAAAGCGCAACAGCATCAAAATGCTCTCATCATGCAACAACAACAGCAACAGCAAAGAAAGAACAACGCAATACTGACTCTCCATGCTTACTCCGAACATCTTGGCAACTTCCAATCTCGCAACGAAGCACAGGATCTTCTGTATTGGCAATCGTTCGTCGAACGCTTCTACTCGCCCGGTGGTGTGCTGCGGCAGGGTGTCTGGAACAACATGAGTGGATCTAAACAATTTGAAATTGCGACTCCCGCATTGCCACGGTATTACTTAACCCAATTTACCAGTGGAATCAGTCAAATTCAAATGATGGTGGAAGGTGCTCGTGAGCGGGAATCTCACAATGGAGGTCATTACGTCGAAGCGCCCAAATGTTCATTCATCTATTGGTTTAAGAATGAGTGCCAGGTATGTCGCCCGTTACATCACTTTTATTTTCTTTCGCCAGCATGCTAATGTCATGTTGTTCTAGCTCTTCACAAATGGCACACTGCGCGCGCATTTTGATATGCACAACAAACTTGAGATGCTCGATCTTAATGTTGTCAGCCACAACGAGTTTATTCCACGGTCTCTATTGTTGAACATGGAGGCCGATTCCCAGAAGCAGAGCCCTAAAGTTCCGAAGAATTCAAAACGCGCTCAGTCAAAGCAAGCACCATCATTAGCTTTGCCGGAATCCATGGTGACTTCCAATGGCGTGCCGATTGAAGTCATGGGATTCATGGAGGTAGCCGAGACAATTGCTACGATGCAAATGTTGTTCCAATTTTCGCAAGGAAATCCCCAACTATCACCCCCTGACGCTCTGCGAAGTCTTGTCAACAATCTCCATCTGCAGAACCCCACCAACCCTGGCTTTGCTTCAAATAACATGCCCATGAATCCCGGCATGAATCCCGGCATGAATCCCGGCATAAACCCAGGCATGAATCCCAACATGAACCCAGGCATGACTCCCAATATGACCCCAAACATGAATCCGAGTATGAACCCGGGAATGAGTCCAAGCATGAATCCAGGTATGAATCTGGGCATGAATCCTGGCATGCAATCCATGCAGAATGTCCGGGGACATAGCATGGGCGCTCCATCGCAGTTTGCCTCTCCAGCCATGGCCCATCTTGGCCTTCCTGGGCAGCAAGGCTCGCCTCATCTGACTGGCTCGGCGCACGCGAGCCCGGCCCAAAGTAACCTTGCAGGTCCTGCAGGAATGCAACCACCAATGCAGCCGTCCCCAGCCGGCGTAAATAACAGTCCAAATGTAGGTGGCAACAAACGTCGCCGGGCAAGCACCGTCAAGATGGAATCAGAGGATGGTGCTGGAGTCGAAGCTAACGGCGCTCCGCAACAGGGCTCAGCGAAAGTAAAGGCTAGCCCTCGGGTGACAAAGCGACAAAAGGGCTCCGCTGCCTGATCATGCCGAGAAGCTTATCTCAATCCTCTTCGCTTTCATATTACTTGCTATCTCATTGGCTGCGAAAACGGCGTACGATTGGCTATCTGAACGAGGCATAATGTGTCCCCTCTTGTTTGTTTACACCTCATCTGAGTATTTTTTCCCCTTTCGAAAGATTTATATTCTTTTTCAGCACATGACGACTCAATTCACAATCGACGGGATTTAATCGGTGCTTGTGGCCCCTCCCATTTGGCTTGGAAGTGGCACCAGGCCTCATCGATCCTGCTCAACTCCGACTTAATGTACTTTATTTTCCTTTCAGCGTTTCCTTAGTTGGCTCGGGATCACCGTCTGACTTTGCATGTCTCCCATCCGTTTTCCGTTCGGCTTTTTTTTGGTCTTTTTTGCTGTGTCTGAGATTTGGCGACTTTGGGATGGGTCTTTGCTTAGGCTCTTGCCCCTTCGCCGCTGTTATCTCGACCGTCTGTTTTCTTCCCCTATGAACAGGCAGAACTATTGATATCCGTGTTTGGCGATTGATAGGCGTTCGGTTTTTATGTTTCTTAGGAGACTGCGTCCGCGTGCATTGGGGTGTTCCATATTCCATTTGGCTTGACATCACTCCCCCCTTTGGGGCTTATTCTCTCTCTGCCGCTTTTTGACGAATCCATAAATACTTGCTTTTCAGCCATTTAGATGCATTGTAGTCTGTAAAGTATGCTATCCAAGGCTATGAAGCATGACCGGCTTCGGTGGCATTGTCGTTACTGGCCTCTTTGGTTATTTCCTGAGCATAACCGATGATGTCTTTTAGCAACCAAGAACAAGCAAATCATAGGCTATAAAAAAAAAAGGAAACCGAGAGGACACCCGCGCAAAATAAGCCGAGCGGCGAACTCCGTTCGGCATCGGCCAATTGATCAAATCCAAGCTCGGCATTCGTTATCATATCAGTTCCCCACCGGTGTCGGGCCTCGCTGCCCCTCACCTTTACTTTTCTCTCACTGGGAATTCAATCCTAAAGATATTTACAGGAATGGCGCACTCTCACTCTCACGATGCCGGCATCAGCCACTCCCACGATGACCCCTTCAACGGCCACGGCCACTCCCACGATATCCTCGACGGCCCAGGCTCCTACGTCAACCGCGAGATGCCTTTGATTGAGGGCCGGGACTGGAAAGATCGTGCATTCACCATTGGTATCGGCGGGTATGTATGATTGATCTTCTCATGCTGTAACCCTACCTCGACTTCGGCCCCGCGCTGCAAGGGAATAATCCAATCTCCACTAGATAAACAGCCATCCACTAACGTGAGAGCATCCGATACAAACAGACCCGTAGGATCCGGCAAAACAGCCCTGATGTTGGCTCTTTCTCGCGCTCTTCGAGATGAGTACAATATCGCCGCTGTCACGAACGACATCTTCACAAGGTAAGAGACCACGCCGAACCCGCAACTCCCCCCACAGTCCAATGAAAGATACGAAATCCCAGGCTCATGCCCGTATCTGCCAATCCACTCCATATGAGCTTGAAGCTAACCCTCCCAATCAACAGAGAAGACGCCGAGTTCCTAACACGACACAAAGCCCTCGCGCCGTCTCGGATTCGCGCCATCGAGACTGGCGGATGCCCGCACGCGGCAGTGCGCGAAGATATCAGCGCGAATCTTCTCGCACTGCAGAAGCTGCAGAAGCAGTTCTCGACGGATCTGCTGCTGATCGAGTCCGGGGGCGATAATCTGGCTGCGAACTACTCGCGCGAGCTGGCGGATTTCATCATCTACGTGATTGACGTTGCGGGCGGTGATAAGGTGCCTCGTAAGGGTGGGCCCGGCATCACGGGGTCGGATTTGTTGGTTGTGAATAAGATTGATCTTGCGGAGGCTGTTGGGGCGGATTTGGGGGTTATGGAGCGGGATGCGGCGAAGATGCGTGAGGGGGGTCCGACGGTTTTTGCGGTTGTTAAGCATGGGAAGGGGATGGATCATATCGTGAACTTGATCATTAGTGCTTGGAAGGGGAGTGGGGCTTATGATGTTAGTTTGCAGCGGTGGAAGGATGGGGCTGTGAGGGGGTCTGGGAGTGTTGATGAGTAGATATTGTAGATGTTGGTTAGGGTTCGATTGGATGACACCGAGTTTTGGAATAACCTTGGAAGTTTGGAACCAAATTGGAATAGGATAGCGTTTGAAGTTCAATATATTCATTGTGTTTGAAAGTAGATGGTACACATTCGTAAATGACTGCTTTTGTTTCCCTCCGAATACAAATCATATTCCCCGAGAACGCCTGGAATGCAGCTGTCGCCAAGTCTCCAATATGTCACAGAAGCCACGTGAGGGCTGGGTATCTGGGTGCTTTTGAGCAGATGAGGTTGTTCCTCTTTCTGCTCCACAAGATATCACACAAGCAAGAACCGAACTGAGTGATCTCATTTGGCGAATCGGGACAGGGCGGGACCCAGATCCAGACGTTCCTGCTTGAGCTTCTCCTTTGTGCGAGAAGCATACTCTTTGCGCAACTGCTCGGCCTTGACACGCTTCTCGTCGATAACATTCTTGCCACCCTTCTTGCGGAGATATTTGCGCAGGGCACTGTTGCGACCACGACCCCGGTTCTTGATCTTGTCCATGGTATCCTCGGGCTTGTGATCTGGGTTGCGCTGCTCTTGGTACTTCTTGTCGTTGACAGTATCGAGCTTTCCAATGATGTTGGGATCGAGAGAGATCATATCCGGCTGCAACTTGGTGAGCAGCGAGTGAACCTCGTGCTCCTGGCGCTGTCGTACATTCTCGTAGGGATTGGCCTCCAGCGAGTCGAAGTTTGGCTCTCCTGCCCCGGGGACGATAATGCTGGCGAATCCTTGGTCGTGTCCTACGCCAAGCACATCTTCGTAAGGGCACCAGCGAACGTTCTCAATGCGCTGACCGTCGCCACCCCAGGCCATGTATGGACTCTGAACCTTGCCTTGGTCGGCTACAGCTGCGTCGAAGAGACCGCGCCATACGCTCATCTGGGTGCCCCAGCCGACTGCGGTCAGACCGCGGTCACTGATTGCCACTGAGGCACCGGGCTGGTAGCACGAGTATGAATGCACCTCGCGGTACATGCGGATATCCCATACATTCATTCTTTGGTCCTGGCCTGTAGAGACCATGTAGCGGCCTTGGCGATCCATTGCCAATGACCGGACTGGTCCTCGGTGCACAAGTGCCTTTACAAGAGGAGTTTGGGAGTTGGGTGACCAGAGTGTCACGGTTCCATTCTGGTGTCCAACATGAAGGATCGCATTCCATGGGTTCTGAGCGAGAGCGGTCGGTTTACCAAGCCGTGTAGCTAGCTCAGTGACCGTCTGACCAGTGGATGTATCGGTGTACTTAAGGTGTCCGCTCATTTGCTATAGAAGATTTTGATTAGTAAACGACCATAAAATCCAAGAATTGACGATACTCACAGCGCTTGCGAGAAGGAAGTGATATGGCAGGAACTCCAGGAAAAGCGGTTCAATGTGCTTATTCAGGCAATGGATCTCAGTTCCCTGGTGGTCGTAGATATATGTGTACTTCTTCTGCGCGACGGCAAAAAACTGGTTATTATGAAGCCAACGGGCATCGCGCACAGTCTCGTTCAATTGCAGCTCGCAGCCCAATTTGCCCTCACGCCAGTCCATCGTCGCAACATGTCCCTTTCGTCCGGCAAGCAGGAGGTCACGTCCGTTCCGAGAATAGTCCATGCGGTAGGGGCCCATATCTGGAAGTTTCAATTCGAATCCCTTCTTTGCTGTCTCGATTCCAACGCTTTCCCGAATCTCATCTTGGCGGACCTTGTATGTCCGCTCGAGCTCTCCTTCGGGTTCGAGGAAACCTTCTGAGTGTTCCAGCAAAATCTCTGCATCCTTCGCTTGAAGAACAGCTTGCTTGTGCTTGAATTCCTGTCTTTTCAGATTTGCGCGCAATTTCTTGTCTCGCGCACTCTTCGCATTGGCGCCTTTGCCTCGGCCGTAGGTTTGCTCGGCTTCTGCAAGTCTCATCTTCGCTTGGCGGTCTTCCTTGGCGAGAGCCATCTTATCTGCTGAGTCGGCCATTTTCTGAAATTTCTCGAGCTCGTTTGCCAAAGAACTTGAGAAGCTGAGAAGGCGGACGAGAACCGTAGCTCCAACGAAAAAAAAGTGTTTTGCCCAAAATTTCGCCAAGACCTGGGCTCACCGCTCGCTTATCCTCCACTGGTAAATTTTGTTTTCTTATCGTTGCCTTTTTTTTCGACAGAGGCACTTTGAATTTTTTTGGTCGATTTGCCAGTTGTTAATTCCTCTCACTGGACATTTGCAGGGTGATTTTTGACTCGCTTCAAGCTGGACTCTCTCCCTTTCCGATTCAAAGGGTCGAAGGCCAATATGCCTGCCCAGACGGCGCACCACCACCGCTCCACCACTAAGGTTTCCCACAAGCCCTATAAGAGCAGACATGCCTCGAAGGGCGCCTTGAAAGACCTAGCCAAAGGTATCAATTCTTGAATGTATAGAATGATTTTATACCCAAGGCTAACACTTGTATAACTATAGGCAAAATCGAAAGTGATGAGCGGGGCGGTCGTAAGACACCCCACCAACAGCTCAAGACGAAACTTGATCGCCGCAACACCGCCCGCCAAAGACAGGCACTGAAGCACCAAGAACGGTCCCAAGCCACCAGTATCTTCGCCGGTCAGAATGGTGCTCCCCGTCATGTTGCAATTGTACCGTTGTCTGCCGATATTGACACCGCCGCCGCTATCTCCTCTATCAATGAGAGTGTCGATGTTTTGACCGATGTCTCGCCTGATGGACCTACCCGTGTTCGCATCGACCGATTCCGCCAGAGTGTGCAGTATGTTCCTGCCAAGTATGACTTGCTGAGTGCTTTGGACGTGTGCCGTATGGCCGATTTCGTTGTTTTGGTGCTGTCATCTGAGGTAGAGGTTGATGAGGAGGGCGAGATGCTGCTGCGCTCGATCCAAGGCCAGGGTATCTCAAATGTGTTGACTGTCGTACAAGGTCTCGACAGGATCGATCCTCCTAAGAAGCGACCTCAGGTGGCTGCTTCGTTGAAATCGTTCATTAATCACTTCTTCCCCACTATTGAGAAGGTCATGTCTCTCGACTCGAGACAGGAAAGTTCCAATGCCATTCGATCCATCTGCACTGCTACCCCCAAGGGTATCCGCTGGCGTGATGACCGCAGTTGGATGTTCGTTGAGGACGTTAAGTGGCCAGAGTCCAACCTGGAAGTGGTCGACGACGTTGTTATCACTGGTGTTGTTCGCGGAAAGGGCTTGAAGGCCGACCGCATCGTTCACCTCCCTGGCTGGGGTGATTTCCAGATTGATTCGATTACAGCTGCGCCGCTTGTATCCAATAAGAGCAAGCGCGATGATGCAATGGCCGTTGACTCGAACGATACCACACAAATTTTGGATACTCCTACTGCGGACCAAGATGACATGGCTGCCGTTGCCCCCGAAGAGATTGAGATGGTGGATGATGACATGGTTTCCGTCGCCGAGACAGAGAAGAAGGGTGTTCTACTGGACGACTACCACTACTTCTCGGATGACGATTCACACATCCCCCCAGTACCCAAGAAATTGCCTAAGGGTACCTCAAATTACCAGTCAGCTTGGTACCTCGAAGATGTCTCAGACTCTGGATCTGACTTGGAGGATGATGATGAGCCCATGGAAATGGATACCGCTGGAGCACCAGAGGATGGCGTGTTCCCAGACCGCCAGGATGCGATGACCGAAGGCGCTCCTTCAGAATACCCCCAATCGGAGATGTTCATGGACCCCTCCCCCGAGGATGAGGCGCAGGAACTGGCCGCCTACCGTGCCAGCCGTAAGACCGAGGCCGAGGAGGACCTGGAGTTCCCCGACGAGATTGAATTGCACCCCAACGTCCTTGCCAGGGAACGCCTGGCCCGATACCGTGGATTGAAGAATCTGAAGCTCAGTCACTGGGAAACATCCGAGGATCGTCCCCACGAGCCTGAGGATTGGCGTCGACTGCTGCAGTTTGCCGACTACAGGGGTTCTAAGAATCGTATTATTAGAGAGGCCCTCGCTGGTGGTGTTAACCCTGGTACCCGAGTGGATATCCACCTTCGCGCAGTTCCCTCCATTCTGCGCAACAGCCGCAAGCCGCTTTCACTCTTCTCTCTGCTCCGCCATGAGCACAAGCAGACCGTGGTCAACGTCAGCATGACCCTCAACTCCACCGTGGAGAAGCCTCTCAGGGCCAAGGAGCAGTTGGTCGTCCAGTGTGGTGCCCGCCGCATGATTGTTAACCCGATCTTCTCTTCGGCTGATAACACGCCGAACAATGTTCACAAATATGACCGGTTCTTGCACCCTGGTCGCAGTGCTATAGCATCCTGGATTGGACCCATGACATGGGGTTCCGTTCCTATCCTCGTCTTCAAGAACAAGCAGGCCGAGGAAGAGGACGGCGATGAGGCTATGGATACCGCCGAGGCCCAGGATGAGCCCATTGCCCTTGACAACCTCGAGTTGATCGGCACCGGTACTGTTGTTGCACCCGACCAGAAGCGCGTTGTTGCCAAGCGTGCCATTCTCACTGGTCACCCTTACAAGATCCACAAGAAGGTTGTCACCATCCGGTACATGTTCTTCAACGCCGAGGATATCCAGTGGTTCAAGGCTCTGCAGTTGTGGACCCGCCGTGGTCGCAGTGGATACTTCAAGGAGAGCTTGGGTACACACGGATACTTCAAGGCTACCTTCGACGCCAAGATCAACCCGCAAGATTCCGTGGGTGTCAGTTTGTACAAGCGTGTCTTCCCTCGCAAGGCCAAGGCTCTGGAGGCGATTGCTGCATAAGCTGTTGAAGACAATAGCACCGGTGAAGGGGAGGATATGATACCATTTGACTGAATTGATTATATGATGAGGGTAGCTCTCCTGGGTTTGAAGGAAGCATGATACACCCTAAAAGTACATATAGACCTGAAGCATCTTACAATGATGAATTACGAATCTTTTGTTCTAAGATTGATTTGAGTGTTTACCAGTAGTCATAGACGTTCAAATAGTTGGCTCATTAGCGAACTCCTCAACAGAAGTGATCTCTGTGCTGCTTGTCCCTCGAACAGGGCTAGGTGTCGACCTAACGCCCTACACTGTGAACTCTCTACCTTTCCTCAAAGCAGAATCATCAATCCCATCGGTTTGGCAATTTCAACATCGGTAAGCTCATTCACCAATTACACTCACTGTTGAGTCCCTGTTGGCATCAAGCACATTTTCCAATTGCAACACAATATCTGAGTGCAAAGTCACACAACGTGAGGCAGAGACGTCTACATGACTTCATCAGTGAGAATAATCTGTCAACGCTGAGTGACGGTCATATATTGCAGTCGTTGTGGGTTCACCAGCTATCCAATTCAGATACACGATTGGATCTCCGTAGATACTTCATGACAGCACCCACTGGGTTCGGATCCCCACAAATATAAGAGGAATAGTTCTCAGTATGATCCCCACGATGTTTCACTCAGCCTGGTGTCGTGTAGTTCAAGTTTTGTTCACTTCACTGTTGAGACTCACGCCTTCGATGACGAAGATAGCAGTTGCGAGGTCTGTATCATCGAAGCCCTCATTCAACACAAGTACTATACTCCTGAAGTATAGCGGGGTCGATTAGCAGATACCACGGCGCCGAGAAGGATTGCTGTTTGCTTCTTTCTACGTTGCTGAGTTTGGAGAGTGAAGACTGAATGATCCATTTTCATCATCAGAATCCCTGTTCAAGTTGAGTCCGTATCTCCGAATTTGCTTCAGGGATCAGAATAGCAACATGAACATGCAACTATTATCACCCAGCTTGTTGCTTGTAGGATAGAGAAGGTTCGTGGTAATACGGCTGAATCCCACTGCATGCCTTTCTTTTGAAAAATGTTATAGTATTGGTTGTAGCGACAAT
This sequence comes from Penicillium crystallinum, assembly GCA_027569675.1. Lineage (NCBI taxonomy): Eukaryota > Fungi > Ascomycota > Eurotiomycetes > Eurotiales > Aspergillaceae > Penicillium > Penicillium crystallinum. Next base: position 543,303 of record JAPDKR010000003.1, on the reverse strand, counting down.
AATTGCGTGGATCTGTTTTCATCTCCAGACCAGGAACATCCCAACATACATAAACAAGAAGCCAAAAACTCGAGGGTGAATATTCTCTAGACATCACGCGCGGGGAATCACCAAAGAAATCAATTGCCATTTACGAGAAGTCCTCCTCAGCCTCCTCAATGTTATTCTTGACCCGCAAAAGGATAGTAGTCTTCCACTTATCCAGCTTGCTGAGCTGATCATACTGGAACAGCTTATCGGCGAAGGCCTCCTGGTCACCATTCTCAACGGCCTGCGCAAGGTCCACAAGTAACTGATGCTCCCGTGTGGAGCTAAAGCTTGGATCAAGTTCGCGGTATGATTCAAGTGCACGGTTAGTCTCAACGAGATCCTAAACAAAGAGGCAATTGCAATTAGTATTATGCCAGCTGCGAAGAATACGATGGAGAAGACGTACTTTTGTGGCAAGGTGGCAAATGCCTGCCTTCAGGAGATAGTCTTTCACAGACCATCTCATCAGGTTGTTGTTAATAGAGCCTCGGCCGATGCGCTCATAGTTTGCAATGGACTTGTAGTAGTCCCCTTCCAAAGCGGATAAATCAGCCACCTTAAGATAGTGCTTGCTTGCAAGGCTGTAGATAGACTATGCGTTAGCCCAGTTGGTTCCTCAAATGTGGAATTCGTGAGATCCATACGCTTCAGCATTATCACCCTCGAACCACTCGGCAGCCTTTTCGTACGACTCCAACGCCTTCTTCATATCTCCAAGCTCCACCTCATACACCTCAGCCAGATATTGCTGCTGTGTCGCCGCACGGCGCAGGTTTCCTCGTAGTACGTAGTGCTGGATAGCACTGGAAAGTACACGTGCAGCATCCTCAGGGTCTGACTTGCGGTAAACCTTGAAAGCTTCCTGGAGGGTGTTTGCTGCGTCGTCAGGCTCGTTGAGGTTCTGGGTCTGGATAGAGGCAGCCTTTTCGAAAGCCTGGCCGGCCTCCTTGGCTATTAGTTGAAATCACATGTCAGCTATCCATTCAAGCACGGTGAGGCGCCAGAACAGCCGGGCGGCGGGGTATCTCACTCATTTTCTGTACGCGGAACGCATTTGCAGCCTGGCTATACAGATCGGCGGCGGCCTCATACTTCTCCGTACGTCCTCCAAACCAGCTAAAACCACCAGAGGCGCCGGACAGTGCTTTGTCGGCCTATTTTATCACAACAAGCAATGTCAGGTCGGCTATCCAGACTGTCGTCATCTCCAATGCGTCAAGGCAGGGAAACATGCATACCTTTTGGAGCAGGACACGAGGATCTTGAGTCATCTTGAGTGGATGTGTCTATTTCTCCTGCAATAGGCAGTGGTCTGGAGATTATTGATGTGAAGTTGGAGGAGTGTGGCCAAACGGGGTGCTTACGATGAGAGCATCGATCGACGGCCCCGTGGAGGCGGTGTCCTTTATTTTTCGGTCTCCGCCTGAGCTCCCCGGTTGTTGACCTGCGCAAGTTTGGCTACTTTTTTTCCCTTTCACGCTAAACAGATTCATTTGGACTGTTTCTCTACTACTCGACTGTTATATCTCTACATCTTCACAGACAAGCTTTTTACCCCCAAAATGAACTCCCTTCGCACTGGTGTTCGATTGGCGAAGTCGCTTCACCCAGGCCCGGCCCGACTGAACATGGCTTCCTCGCGCTTCTACTCCGACAAATCCGATTATGCCGACATTGAGTCTATACTTGGCGCGCCAAACTGGTCTGTCCGCTCGCTACTACCAAACCCAGCTTCAAAACCGCCGCCATCCGTCACACCGAAACAACTTCATCACCTATTGCGCATCTCGGCTCTTCCCCAGCCTGCCAACCAAGAAGAAGAGCAGTCAATGCTAGATACACTTGAGTCTCAGATTCATTTTGTCAAGGAGATGCAACGTGTTGATACTACCGACGTCGTGCCGTTGGCCCGGATTCGCGACGAAAGTACTGCTGCTATGGAGGAGGCTATGATTGGAATTGAAAAACTCAGGGAAGCTTTGGCAAAGGAGAAAGTGTCCGGAAGACGCAAGCGCATTCAGCGTATTCCAGGTGAAAAGAACAATACTCCGGATGGAACAGCTTGGGATGGGAACGCGCTTGGGTCAGCGACAAAGACAAAAGGAAAATACTTTGTGGTCGAGATTGGCAATTGAGTTACTTTTGTTCTATCCTCTGCGGCATTTGACATATTGAAGACATCGCTTTCGCATAAAGGCAAGCAGAGTGCTATCAACATCCCTGTTTGCCTCAGGCGTCATATCTGAGTCAGCGGCTCCTAGGCCCGGCCCCCGAGAGCTATGACAGCATCGTCCCTCTCCAACAACACTCGGAGTCCACCTCTGCCTATTCTCTTCAAGAATTGTCAACTTCTTTCTCTCATTCAGCGCCAATGTTCAAAACTATCAAAGAAAAACATGCAGCATTGTTTGATTCCAAGCCATCCAATGCTTCCGAAAGCGATCGCGGTCAAGATCTATCTTCGATCCTAGACCGGTCGCAGCGTGGTGACTTGACTGTCCTTGTTGCCGAGGTCGCTGAGTCAATGCGCGTTGGTATTCTGGAACTTTTTGAGAAGACCGGTTCAAAGGATGAGTCTTCTAGTCCTTCCAGCCCGCGACCGTCTCCAGATGCGGATCGTGATGAAGACACGCCGCCTTTACCACCGAGGCCACAGGGAAATGGACCTGCAGAGAACAGTGGAAGCCCACGTAAAGGCTCTCCAGCTAAGCTCTTGAGTCCTCAAGCCAAAGTCACTGCTCTCTCTAGTTTCGAGGATTGGAGAGATACCGTTTTGCTTCGGGTCGGCACAGTCGTCAACAAAGATGATGAAGACCAGCAAGAAAAGCAAGGCCAGGAAGAATCACAAGATATTGCTGAGTCTGATGATCTTCCACTGGATGAGGATAAAGATAGATTGGCTAAATTACAAGAAATCTATCACCCTGTGGAAACGCCTTTGGTCAATCTTCCAAAGGCAAAAAAGCTGCTAGTTCTTCACTCCCTTCTCCTTCTAATGCTCAGTTTGGAGCACTACAACGCTTACTCCAGAGTGTTGATGCTGAATGTCGCCTCCAGTCTAAACATAGATATCAACATTCTTAATCAAGATGAGGTCAAGGTCGCCCGTGGACTGTTACAAACGGCTTTGGCGCTTTCGCAGGACCAAGATACCAAAGAGCAGCCAAAGAAAAAGGATGATATGAGGAAATGGAAAGTTGGCATTGCATCTGTGGCTGGAGCAGCTTTAATTGGTCTCACCGGGGGGCTTGCAGCCCCATTGGTAGCAGCGGGTCTTGGAACCGTCATGGGCGGATTGGGCCTCGGTGCTACTGCTGCCGCTGGGCTTCTGGGTACGCTGGCTGGTAGTAGTGTTGTTGTCGGCGGTTTGTTTGGCGCCTATGGTGGCCGCATGACGGGTCGCATGATGGACAAGTACGCCCGTGAAGTGGATGATTTTGCATTCATCCCTATTCGAGGAGATCGCCGCCGCAACGCGAAAGAAAAGGAATCAGCCGAACAAGACCATCGCTTACGAGTTACTATTGGTATCACCGGCTGGGTCAAGGAGGAATCAAACTTCGTGATCCCATGGCGAGTGATTGGTGCGGATTCTGAGGTTTTTGGTCTGCGCTGGGAGATGGAGCCTTTGATGAAATTGGGCAATGCAATCTCAGCACTTGTGACTAGCGCAGCATGGTCGGTTGCCGGACGCGAGGTTTTGTCTCGCACTTTCTTCCACACCATAATGAGTGCAGTAATGCTTCCCCTCGGTCTGATGAAAGTTGCCGGTATCGTCGACAATCCATTCAGTGTCGCCAAAGCCCGTGCCGACAAAGCTGGTGAAGTTCTTGCCGACGCTCTGATCAATAAGGCCCAAGGAGAACGACCTGTGACCTTGATTGGATATTCTCTGGGATCTCGACTGATCTTCTCCTGTCTTCAAAGCCTGGAAAAGAGAAATGCTTACGGTTTGGTCGAGTCGGTTATTATGATGGGATCGCCCACTCCTTCCAACACGGAGCACTGGCAAAAGATTCGCAGTGTTGTAAGTGGGCGTGTTATCAACGTTTTCTCGGAGAACGACTCGGTCCTTGCATTCCTCTACCGAACCAGCAGCCTCCAACTCGGTGTTGCTGGATTGCAGCCAGTTGAAGGTGTTCCCGGTGTTGAGAATATCAACGTGAGCGAAATGATCAGCGGCCACTTGCGGTACCAGTACCTGCTCGGCAGAATTCTTACGCTTACTGGATTGCAAGATCTTGATGCCATTGAGATTGAACGTGAAGAAGCCGCCCTTGCCGCCGAGGATAAACGACAGGAGGAGGAGCTGCGCGAGAATCAGCGCGAGGCCGGTGTCAAAGACCCAGAATCATCTGATGCTCGCGAGACCTTGAACAGCCAAGATGGCTTTGGCGAGGATGCGCGGCTGCAGAAGAAGATTGAGGACCAGACTCAGGAGAACATGACAAGCCACAGGATCGAAATGCTCAATATGCACGACGATGATTATTCCGCGCCTTTGAAGGAAGATCCGTCGAAGCATTCTGCGCTTTAGACAAACAGTGGAGATTGAGATAACAGCTACTTTTGCCTGACTTCTTAGGCACATCTCATACAGTACATATCATCGCCAAATCACTAGAAACGAGTAGAAACGAGCTTGACCTCTAGTTACGCACAGATTCGTGTATGAAACAGAATAGAACAGTAAATTCCTCGTCTCGAATAACCATCCACCACCACCCAACAATTCAATCGAGACATAATAAGCAACTCTCTTCGCATATAATATGTCACGTCAATGAACAAAACGCCCTCACTGTATATTCAGTCCCTCCTCAGTCACGTATATTTCCCGGCTTAGAGACCGCCATTCCCTCGATGACTTCAGTCAACTCCTTCGTATATGGAAGAGTTAGATCTCGACTTCCCAAAATCTCAGCCCGTTGTCTAGCTATAGAACTCGCATACGTATCGAAGATCCGAAAGTGTTCCGAATCCTCCCATAAAGCCGCCAGACCCTCGATGAGACCACTGAGCCCCGGAACGCCATTCGGGCAAATCTTCACCCACAGCCGCGAATCCCATCCCAGCTTCATGGGCCCAGTCTGTGTTTTTTCCTCGTGATCTTCAAAGAAGATCATAGTGAAATGCGCGATGATGAGAGTCACATATCTCATATGGAATTGTCTGAGCCCGGGATCCATCTGCTCAACGGCCCAAGGACAAATGGATAATTTCTCGGAGATTTTGTTTTCGTACGGCGATTCCAGACTATCTCCGTCCTTAAACCAGTATTTATATCGCTCCAGGCGGAGGAAAGATGCCGTCATGCCAGGTAACTCGTCCAATATGTTATCCAAGAAAGTATCCGTTTCGATGAGTATGGTATCGATTTGAGAGACCGCGACATCCTTGGAAAGTGAGCAAAGACTGTCGAATCTCAGATCCAGACCCTTGGGATTGAATAATGATAATATATGATGGCGTAGTTTGTCGAATTCCTTGTCTGACATTGCGGGCACGGTTTTCTGGGGATTTTTGAACCATAGCCTTGGACGAAGAAATGGGAGCATGGCGATGTCGTGGTCGGGGTGGTACTTATATGGGGACTCGATTGTCTCTTGCATGCCTCCCATTTCGAAGAAGTTGTCTCTTCCTTGTTTCCAGTGTGGTGGTGGTTCTTCTGCTTCCCATGTTCCTACTGGGTACAGGCTCACATGTTCTATAGAAGTTGTAGGGATGAGGAGATCGACGAGGGCGGTTGTCTTCTGCCACATCAGGACTACCTGACCTGGGTCATGTTGGGCGGGGGGTGACATATAGACTGTCGTTTTGGTTCTTCGATGGGGGAAGTTTTGGAACCATTTCTCGGTCTCGGCTTGGGTTTTGAGAATGAAGTCGACTTTGATGGTGTTGGATTCCAGGTGGATTTTCATCCACTCATCTTCGTTGTATTCCGGGTTCAATACGATGCCCTGGATGGCGTTGTGGTAGAGATGGGACGAAATCTCATTATAGAGATATTGACTCGCGCAAAGGATTGATAGAGGGTTAGCGTTGTGCTTGGTGTGCTTGGGCAGTGCTGTCTGAATTCCATCGAAGAGATACTCCCACACGAGCAAGCGGATTTCAGTAGGAAGTATAGAGAATGTCCCCAGAAAAGGTAATATCTGAGTTGCCATATTGGTGGAAGCAAGGCGCTATGAGAGATGATGATTGTAGAGTGGTCTTAGCGATGTGGAAGTAATAGAGAATCAGTTCAACTCGGCATTTGACTCGCTGATCAACTACATCGTCAAGTTTACGTCGGAAATCCATGCTACTAGGCCTTTCTGGGATTCAGGAACTGTATGTATATAGTTGACTTCCTAATATAGAACGGAGAGCTTAGTATAGTCTGGCCGAGTCCTTCAAAGAACCACGCTGAGCTTCCACGGTTGCGTCAAACTCATCTGAAAGCTAAAGAAAAAGGTAAAAATGACGAAGGATCTTGTTTCAGGGCTTTTTCATCGTCACAAATTATGGCTTAGCCACATGCACAACAATCTTGCCTCTCGCACGCCCAGAGCGAAGCTTGTCAAATGCCTGAACAGCATCCTCAAATTCAAACGCAGTGTCCAGTTGGATTTTGACAGCCCCCTTCTGCACCCATTCACCGATCTTCACAAGATCCTCACGGGTGTTCTTGAAGAAGAAAATCACATACTTCCTTTTCCCACCACCCAAGAACCCAGGCCAAACCAATCGATCAACAAAAGTAGTCATTGCCGACGCACCAACCTGCACGAACGCCTTACCAGGAGCCAAAAAGTGATGCGACTCCCGATAAAGCGGCGCAGGGTACCCAATATGATCAACGATATGATCAAAGATAACCCCCCGCCCACGCAAGGTCGCAACCAAATCCTCCTCCACAGAGTAATCAAGGACCTCATCAGCGCCCAACCCACGACAAAACTCCACATTCTTCGTCGAGCAAGTAGTAGTAACATGACACCCCATCTCCTTCGCAATCTGAATCGCAAAAATTCCACATCCCCCAGACCCACCGTTGATAAACACCTTGTCACCGGCACCCACATACCCAGCCAGCGACTGGTACGCCGTCTGACCCGCAATGCCAATAGCAGCAGCGTGGTCGACCTCCACGCCCTCCGGGACGTGTGCGAGCAGATCTGCCGAGGCTATAAGGTACTCGCCTAACGAGCCGAACTGCGAGGGTCTACTGAGACAGCCGTACACGAGCTGGCCCGGGGAAAACTCGGTCGCGTTATCGCCGGCGACGACGACGCGGCCGCAGAAGTCCATTCCTGGTGAGGCTGGGGTGCCAATTACCAGTTTTCGCGCGACGAGGCCCATTTCGGGCACTTTGAAGTCGGCTGGGTTGAGGGAGGCGGAGAGGACTTGGACTAGGACATTATTGCCGTGGACGGCTGGGGGTGCGCGCGCTGACGCGTTGAAGGTGAGATTCTTTTCTAGGCCATTGGTGGTGCTGGAGTAGAGCCATGCTTTCATTTCTGATGGTGGTGATTGGATGGAGGCCATTTTGACTGGGTCTTTGTTTTGATGTGGTGTTGGGAGATGCTATTGCCGCTTTTTTAGGGAGGCGATCTGCGATGACCTCCACCCGCACCAACTGCAGTGTCAATTGATTTGATCTCCTATGTAGAGCAATGTTTGAATATTTGTATAAATTTATAGACTCTACCGTTTTGATAACTAATTTCATTTTTGCTTCAAAAACGTCAGAGCACCCAGTGCCATGGCATCCACGCCCGTACGTAACGTAGGCTGGAGGACGGGGGCATAGAACGGCGAGTGATTACTCGGCAGCTCATGAACAGTGTCCTTCGCAACAGCATCATCCCAAGTCTTCGGATCAGTCCCGCCAAACATCCACATCACATAAGGCGCGCCCGCAGCAGTCGCCAGCAACGAAAAGTCCTCACTCGCAGTCGGGGGCTCCATATCAACAAGGTCATCCCCGAAATATGGCTGGAAAGTCTCACGGAGCGCATCAATAGTCTTCCCATCATTTATCGTCGCCGGAGTTGAGTAAACGGCCTTAATCTCAGGCTTTTCAACCACTCCCGCAGCCATACACTCAGCCTCAATGATGCGGTGAATCGAAGCACACACGCGCTTTCGCACGCCTTCATCAAAAGTCCGCACATTGAGCTGTAGATCCAGATGCGCGGGGATAATATTGGGAGAGTGCCCAGAATGAATACTCCCACAAGTAACGACCGCCAGCTTACCGGGCGTGACCTCACGCGAGACAATACTCTGCAAGCGCGTTACGATCGACGCACCGATGACGATAGGATCGATCGTCGTATGCGGCGCCGACCCATGGCCTCCACGGCCGAACACGCGGACATCGAAAGCGTCTGCCGCCGTGAGCAGCGGGCCCGCGCGGAGATTGACCGTGCCCGCTCGCATCCGCACCACATGCTGCGCGAGGACAAGGTCCGGCTTGGGGATCTTCTCGTATAGCCCATCGCTCAGCATTGCCTGTGCGCCATCGAGGTGTTCCTCTGCGGGCTGGAAGATGCATATCAAGGTGCCGCTCCAGTGCTCGCGCGCGGACTGCAGGAGAGTCGCGGCGGCCATCAGCGTTGCGACGTGGGAGTCGTGTCCGCAGGCGTGCATGGCGGGTTTGCTCGATCCATTTTGATCTTTGACGCGCTTGGTGCTGGCGTAGGGTAGACCGGTTTGTTCTTCTACGGGTAATGCGTCCATATCCGCCCGCAGGAGGATTGTTGGCCCGGGTCCATTTTTGAGGATTCCTGCCACGCCATGGCCGCCGATTTTGGTGTGTACTTCGAATCCTACGGTTTTGAGGTGATCAGATGCTATTTTAGCGGTTTGTTCCTCTTGTCCTGAGAGTTCGGGCTCGGTGTGGATTTGTCGATAGACATCTTCAAACGGCTTCAGATCTGGGCGGTAGCGGTTGATGATATCACCCAAGCCTCTGTTTTTGTTCTCTGTGCTGGTGAGTATCAGTTTTGATTGATCGGTGCGAAGCTATTCACACCTTGTTGCATGTTGTAGATAGTATATGTATATTGTGTGAAGCATAAAGGTGACCAGAGTGCGATTGACCTAGAAAACGGAAACGACCCCTCCTTTCCCCTGAAAGGGTCGGTGTTATAAACCCGGACAAACCGGGCGGACAATACGCTTCGTCACTTGGTTCCGACGACGTAGCCGATGAGGCGACAAGACTCCACACGTCGGCAAACCCCTCGAATCACCTTCCCCGCAATCGCATCTCGCAAATTGCCGGTTAATCCAAGGTTGCTGTGTTGCTTATCTTAGCCTAAATCTTGGAAGTCAAGATGCAGAGCATTGATATACACATTATCTACGCCATGGCTATGATGTTGACCAGTGGAATTGAACTATATTTGCGTTCAAAGCTTATGTGTCTTCGCTTTGTCCTCGCGGCAAGACTTAGTGTTTGTGTTGCTGTCGCAGCAGCTCCTCGCCAATTCCTCGCGCTGTCTCGCGCAAACAAGATTGGCGCCTGTGTCCATCTTCCAGCCGAAAGGGAATATATTCTTAAGAATCTCAAGAGAAGGGTTTCAACCCATCTTAAGGTTCCAGTCCTACGTACACGAATCTGTACGAATGATATGTAATCATAATATCCATAGAGTCTATAGAGGCGATGCGTGACCGGGCTCGGATATCATCGGTTGAGCTGCCGAGACAATTGAGGACATACTAGCTAAACAACTAACAGGGGGGATCGATATGGTATCGTCAAGGATCTTGCAGGGCTTGCAACTGCTTTTTTTTGGGGGGGGGGGCACTTTCTCATTGCTTGGGGCGAGCCTGTCACATTGCGTTACATGGTATCCGATTATATGCGAGATCAGTCCGGACAGTGATGTGCAAAGTAAGAATGAAAAAAGCCTGCGAGTTGCTGCGGGGACTTCTTTAATCTCTCATTGGCATGCAAAATAACTTCCAAGATACTTTGAAGTAAGGAGTCTAGCCACAGTGATACGCAGTCTAGATAAATTGAATCATGTTCTTCCAAAATCTGATCTGATGCTGACCGAATATACTTCGAGTATCGACAGACTTTCCACCACTAGAGATGGCCAGGCAAAGCCTCAGTTATCTAGATCTAGAGAAGATATTCAACTAGGGTAAACGCCATGTTGCATCGCCCATTGGGGACTATCTACTCTCTAGATCAGGCCCTCGACTTTCACAATGATGCCATGCTTATTATTCAAAATCTAGATGTTGGCTGACGAGGCCAGACTTGGCAAGTAATGGAGGGCAAGGTAGGAGCGAAGAAAGTTGTAAGTTACAACATATTGAAAATTCCCAATACTACGCCACATTGCTACGAAAGGCAAAAGAGACCCGTGGACGGTAAGAAAAGCAAATATACTGATAAGCCACTAGATTAACAAAGCCAATCCTACTGTTCTAATAAACCTAAGTGGCAAATTTGACCGGTAGGTTGCATCTTACACCCGGGTGAAATCCATTGTATACCAAGCTGGGGGGAGAGGGGGAGGGGGGGTATACTTGGGTCAGGCTAGAGCATCTACCTGGAAACTTGAGTAATCAAAGGGCCTGCGTAAACTGCTGAGGAATTCTATGCAGGAACCGAGGCAGGTATAAAATCACACTATGAGATTGGTCCGATTGGTGTACGGTGTACCCTTTGCATGAGTTACGTATTTACTCCAAAGATATATATTATCGTGTGAGCCCGAGTATACCGCGTGAAAATCCCAACATCAATCTCCAGACAACGAATCACAGCGGACCTGGCGTTCTCATTCCGTCCAAGGTCAATTCAAGTTTCATATCCGCATGAAAATACTCGACTGTACCTATTGGAATAATCCATGTCCAGCTGAGCGACAAACCTTATCAGGGCTTTATCGACAAGGCGTTTTCTGCCTTGCGCTCGGGCCAGGCCAAGCCACATACGATAGGGTTGGATCTTGAAGGATATCATATTGAAAGTATTATATCGTTGCCTGAAGCTTGAACACTACAATTTGTTCGAAGCAAAACATATGTACAACATACAGCTGTGCATTGCATCTTCAAGCATCGGCCCGACCCCACTAGTGGACCCGTGAGGGTTCTCTCGACCACTCACCTTCGAATATGGGATGGGGAGGCTCAAGCAGAATTTTCCTCAACCAACAAAAAAGAAATCTTGAAGGATCGTTGTAGGAATAGCCGAACGCGGGGGTCGAACCCGCAGCCTTAAGATTAAGAGTCTTACGCTCTACCGATTGAGCTAGCCCGGCCGGGCTGTTGAAGGTTCATTCCTAGAACGCTACATGTCGGCATAGCACTAGGCTCAGATTTTCCTGGAACAGTACCTACGGGTGTGAGTGTAGCAACGATGAAAGTGGCGTGGGATATTTAGAATCGAGATATTCCGTCATAAAGAAATCTTTTCAGGTAGGGCACTATCAAAAGATAGAAAAAGAAAATCTGTTCATCTGAGGTTGTCGCGCGTGATTGGGGAATTGGGCCTCTTGGTATAGGTAACGGGCCACTGGTGCCTGGCAAGGCAACAAACAAACCTAGGTGTCGAAAAAAGGTAGCCTGATCTGGGCGTTCAGTGACACAAATTGAAGATCGAAAGAGATCGAGAACTTGGTCAGAATCAGAAAGGGCACTTGGTCTGAGCGCGCGACCAAAACGGATAGTTTGGGGGAACAAATCTGGAGGGACGAAGCCGTCAGTGGCTGGTGTATCGAATCAAGGATTAGAAAGAGCGAAATTGGCGGCGGAGGCTCAGCAGTCAGCACAAACTGGGAAAAGGTTGGAAAAAGCACTGGAGGAGAGGCATTGTACGAGGACAGTGGCTTGTGGCTTGCGGCTGGTGAGACTCCCCCAAACATGGGGTCCAAAATCACAATGCGAGATCGCCCACTATTCTTAGCGATTTCAAAACACTCGATGCTCCCTAAATATGGAACAAGCGAACAGTGCTCGAAGTTCTATTGTTGTGTTTTAGTGAGTTCCAGGAGTGTCTCGGTAGACGCTCATCAAAAACGGCGGCTGCGGGGGCCTATGAAGGATCGAAGATGCGAGCGCAAATCCTCCGATCAAACACTTTGGTTTGAATGGAGTGGCTCTGATTGAACTTGAAGCTGGATATGAGATCTCCAAAGGGCGTCAATGACATAAACTTAGGGCCTATTCTCAGGGGGGACACGAGACCCTTGTCATAGCGCAGGAACACGAGAAGCAGAAGCCACACGACATCCATGAATGCATCAAACGGATGACATGCGTAATTCAATTACCAAAAAAACAGTTGATGTCATAAGAATAATGTTGCAGAAACAGAACGTATGTCATGGGAATCTGGCAGTGCGGTCGGGGTCCAAAAAGGAACTGAAGACGCATGACATTGGAATTTGAGACTTGACCGTTCATTAGGGGATTTGGGCCAATCAAACAGTCAACTAGCGTAAATACGGCGGTGTTTGAAGTCGAGGCACAGCCTCCCTAGCCACAGACACTAGACCTATACCGATACTAGAATACTAGTACCTGTTTGGTGCTTGTAGTGTCAAGCGCTAGGTAGTGTGGAGGGACTCCGTACTGCAGATCCCTCAGGCTCCACATACGCCATACCCTCCAGGCTCCAAGGGCACCATCTATAGCCTGCATGAGGCCTGCATACTATATAAGAGTCTCCCCCCCCCCCTCCTCCTCCACTAGAATATCTTCACCATTCATACACACTTGACATACATTGAGACATTCTATAGCCAATATCACAACTCAAGTCTCACAGAGCCACTAAATCATCGATATACGGTGATCATCTATCCTCTTCGCGTGACACCCCCCATACATCAGACACGGTGTCGCCCTACCGCTCTACTTCGTACATAGTGGATCCCTCAACTCTCTCAACTCGCAAAGAGAGCTCTCCTCCCCGTCGAAACCTGAGACGACGTCTGTTTGGACTACGTCGTTCCAACACCATGCCCGGCCCCATTGAGATTGCCGACCCCGTCGTCGTGGTGCGCGAGCTCCATGATGACGAGAAGCTGGTCGTCGAGGAATTCGAGCATCATGCCAAGCACTGCCGCAACTGCTCCAACGCTGTCCAGACATACATGGATGGCCGTACAATCTGCAACTCGGGCAACTCCCACGCCCGCACTGTCTCCAACTACCTTTTCAGTCGCAACGGAAAGCACTTCTCAACTGTCGACTTCGAGGGCGGCAAGTCAACTCGGGTGAAGCTGCCCCGGGAGGCATACGCCACTCGCGACCTTCTCACAGCCTTGGAGGAAGGCATGTCCCTCCGTGACAAGCCCGTCATTGTTCAGCCTGTCCAGCCTGTCCAGTCCACCGATACTGCGAGCTACGATCCTACCTACCCCATCCCGGCTCGCCGAGTCACTGGAAAGCAGATCCGTCCTCGCTCCATGTCCCCCGAGGCCTTCCAACTGATCGAGCGAGCTCCTCGTGGTTCTCGCTCGCCTGCTTCCATCATGTATCGCTCCCCCGGAGCCTCTCCTAGCCGTCCTTCCTCCAGCCGTGGCTCGCTGTACAACACCGACCGACAGGAGCGTGTTGAGCGCCAGTATGAGGGCCCTCGTCGGTATGTGGAGGGCTCCCCCAAGTACCACCGTTGAGCGCATACGTAACATCAATTGTCAACCCTGGTCTACCGGAATTCGATTATACGATTACACCCCACCCCAATTGCTTTGAAGAAGCTTCAATTCGTTCGCGATGGGCATTGATTGCCCACCCATCGACCGCAAGACGGTTTTCGCCAGTACCGAACTAGCACGGTACTGGCCCCATACCCACCTAGTCTTTGAAGACCTGGATTGATAGGGCCTGCCTGGATGCGCCCTCAGAAATTCGCTTTTCTGCTTTTTTTTCCAGCTTTGATCTTGAGTCCACGTCACCAGATTTGCGGGCTTTCCCCATCTCAGACCCCGACTTGAATGTGACTCGAGAATTGACTTGATTGCACTCAGCAATCTGCTAGCTTGGCTTGGCCCCATTACTGGTGCACTTCCCCGGGAAGGGTTGCGGGTGATGGGGCTGAGCCAATGACAGATGCAGGAAGCCGTCGATTCATATGCATTTGATGTTTTTGCTTTCGTCCTGCTGCATGTTTTATTGGCTTTTGCTACTGTGACTCACTTTTCATGTGGAGAAGCTTGCTCCCTTCGATGTTTATGATTGACATTTTACTCTTTTCCTTTGTTCGATGATGAAATGTGTCCTTGAGGACAAGGCTGTCAGCCTTACACTCTTTAGCCCCGCCCATGAGATTGAATGCGAACGTGTTATGATTTGAATATCGAATATGTCTTTGTTTTCCAAGAAAAGATTTCTTTGGTGGTAACAGATAAATATCAAAAGTAGAATAATGTACCGCAAATGATCAACTTCTGTGATCAAGCATGCGACGTTGCGCAGCGATCCAGTCTTGACATGACCGCCCGGTTGCGACGATCATGAAACCCACTCACATTTTCTGTTCCCCACGTATGAATTTACATTACTCTGTTCGAGGTCATTACAGTTCTATACATGACTCACTGCGGGGTTGTGGCTGAGGTATTCTTCTGTAATGGCTTGAGGCGAGCAGGCACGTGTGTACCTCGCATCTATGAGAGCATGGAGGGCACGTGAAGAACATCTCTGCAAATGACCTCAACATAGATCAAGAATGCCTGATACTGTCATCTGATGCCTGAATGAAGAGACAGCAGTAACATATATCAGATTGATCGAAGCATGATATGAAAAGAATCTAATCTGTGACCACACCAGACAATCTATGAGCACCTGCTCTGTCGGGTCACTTTTATCCAAAACAAGAAAACAATACAGTGAATTCATTACTTATAATAATTCGGCACTTTCAGTCCTTTGAACTCAAACGAAGTGTTCTCCCGACGATCAATAACAGTTCGATGGTGAACATCCCGAACCCGAGCTCGCACATATTCCGTCCCCGTAGCAGCGGGCTTGCTCTGATCTTTATCATCTTCACTGAGCAAGCCTAAGCGCTCAAGTACAGGCGAGGGCACTGTTCTCATAACAGTATGGTCGCCCGGTCGGCAGAAATAGAGCAGTCCCAGACGAGGGATGTCGACTTGATCCCTGGGAGGTGTGACAACACGATGGATCGTTGATTTAATAAAACCTACAGCTGTGTCAGTCAAAATCCTTCTGTCATTTCCGATACAGACACGTACCATTGGTAAGGAAGGATAAAGTGTCCGCAGCATTGCACGTAATCCCGCCCTCAACGGGCTTCACATATTTCCATTCCCCATCCGACGTCCGGATCTGCAAGCCAGCAACATGCTGCGAGAAAAGTAGCGTCAAACTTCCAAAGTCTGTATGACCTCCCTTGGTATAACCCTGCGCCTTATCCCATTCTTCTTGGGTGCGCGTGTTGTAGATCATATATCGCAAGTGGTCATCAGAGCGCTTATCATAAGCATGGGCATTCACCAGAAAGTCTTCTGGCAGATCCAGGATAATCGCCATTAGAACGAATAGTTTTCTGATTACATTGTGGAAAAGATCACGATGGAATTCCGCAATCTCATCATAGTTCTGTCGGACAACCCGGTGTTTGGGAACATCGTCCCATTCAGGGATGGCTTTGGGAACATTCAGCTGCACAGATCAGCATCCTATTTCGCTCATTGAAAGCGGAAGATTCTTACCATCTCTACATTATCTTTCACACCCGTCTCTCCAATCCACCTCGAATTCTCACGGTACCCGAAATATTCCCCCTCGGCAAAATTGCACTCAAAACTTCGTTTTTCCTCCAAGGGCTCTTTGAAGAACGCATTTCCGATACTAAACTGGCGTAGGACTCGCTCGTCGCTGAGTCCATGGCCTACCACTACCCAAAACCCGACACGAGTCACGGCATCGTATAGTTGATTTGCGAGCTCTTTCTTTCCTCCCGGTTCATCGAAGCGAGATAGATCGATTTCGACAAGTGGTGCCCAATCGAGCTTTTCTTGTGTTGGCGGAGGACGGGTCCAGGACTTGATTGGGACCTTCTCGGTAGGGTGTTGGTCTATTATGGCGGCGGGAGCCATTTGGTCTGTGGTGGATAGGTAGGTAGTTGTAGATGTGGGTCGATAATGAAGAATAGGATGCGTAAAGACTATATTATATCTATATGTGAAAAGAGGCTTTCGGAGTGTTTTTCGGAGCATTTATTTTTCGCAATGCAAACCTTCATTGAGATTCTGCGGGGTTTCATGGTATCATGGTGGCTCTGGATTGCGTTATATGCTGCGACTCACGGTTTTACGCTACAAAACCTTGTCTTCTATATCTTGTGATATCAGAGGACGAAGAGATCTTGGGTTATGATCAAGTTACTCGCGTAGTAAATGATGGATTGAGCGCCAAAAAATTGTATTGTATAGCCTTAGAATATCACTTACCACGGACCTATCATTACCTATTAATGTAAGGCCTTCTCCAAGAGTAGGTCGAATATGTGAAATAATAGGGCAAGGCAAACTTGCAAGACAAAATCGCTAGCCATTCGGTTGTATTTGATCCATAAGACAACCGACTCAGAAGGGGGCTAAGTGTAGCTGTGGGCTTCAGGGTCACTCTTATGCTATACTCCGTACCCAGCCAATCAATAGTTAGTTAACTAGTTAACGTATTTCACAAGCGAGCTGCGCACCCCATCCAACCTTCCATTTTCAAACGCATTTATCTCAACCAAAACGCCATTAAATTAAATACACTAAAATGATCTATTTTCTGGACATGCATTTCTTTTATGACCCTGGTTTTTGCATAACCCGCATGTTGGTAATGCTCTCGTTCGGGGCTGCAAAGGTGGCGAAGGCCTTCTCTGCCGACAGGGGGGAGGTGCTTCAATTGCTTCCACCGGCTCAATAATCAATTGAGAAGCTTCTTGAACTGAGAGGCCTTCTTCGGCGGGTATCTGCCTCCGGGATCTAGTGCGCTTTGGCTTCTGCTTCTCGTTGGCGGCGCGTAATTCGCCTACTTCTTTCTCGAGAAGTGCTGCGGATTGCATAGTGATCTGGTATGCGTTTAAAACCTGGTTTATAGCGGAATTGAGAGGACTTGAAGGGCTCCTTGATCTTATACAAAGCAATGATTTAATTGAAGATGCTTGCTTTTGTAATTAGATGTAATTCGAGGGGGTTTTTGGGTCCTAATCACTATCCTGGCTAGCTAAGGGGGGGGGTTAGGGTTCGAAGCCGAATATCAAGCTTTAAAATCACTCTTTCTAGTGAAAAAGGGACTAAACCGGCTGCTCCGAAGCTATTTTTAATCATCTCTGATTTAAAAGCTTTAATTCGTGCGAGTGGGTATAATTCGAGGAAGCCAAGTTTGTTAATATGGTTGATCCCGTTCCGCATTTTCATTTTAACCATCCGACCATATGAGCGTTTTAACACTGTAAAACAGCCGATATTAAGAGGTTGTAAAAGGTGAGAGGAGTGTGGAGGCATATAGATTGGTATAATCTGATTTTTTTCCTAAATTTTATCGAACTTTGGGGTTAAATGACTTCTATGACCATTAAGTACTAGAAGTCGATACCTCCCCTTTACACGTGAAGAAGTTAAAGGAATAAAAAGCTTTTTAAGCAACTACACCAATGTTACTGGTCCTCGTTTTCACAAGTTCCGGCCTTGCCCACGTCCCGGTGGGGGTTATAACCATGTTGTCGGGCGAATATGCGAAAAGAAGCTCGCTCGGGTCACTCCAAAGGATTGGAAAGAAGACCCCTACTTTGTCTGTGTCTTACTGTCTCTTGCCCAACTCCAGGAGCACTTTTTGGAGCACCAAAACTTGAAAAGCTACTTAGTAAGTGCTCCTCCAGGCAAATTGAAATGTCCGAGCTCGGCTCACATACTACTCAAGTCCCGTCTTCTCATCACAAATCCTTTTGATCAGGACTTTTTATACCTTCATGAGGCACATATTGACTCAGACCTCCTAATGATGCTTGATAAACCTACTATTGCCACAGCACAAATAAATTTCCCGACCATCAAACGGAGGCAAATCCCTTTCAAACCCCTGAAGACTTTGCAGGAACGAATATTTGCCGAATTAATGTTCACACCTGTTACCTCAAATCCCTCGGATGAAAGTTCCAAAGTTCCCAACCCACAGTCGAAACGACCACTCGAACAGGATGATGATACACTATGCAAGCGTAGCCGAGCATCATGAATGGTCTGCTGCCAATCAAAGCGCTTAAAGCAACTACCAGCGCCGTATAACAATCCTACTCTCGTGTTTGTCTCAGATCGATCTTGAAATCGGCTTGGTTGAAGAGATGACATGTCTCATAGGCGAGCCACCGTTCAGATCAATCACCATGTCAATTCAGCCTAATGTTGGAATGGAACCAACAGCAAGGGGTCCGGAATCGTTCGCTTTTGGCTCGCGACTTGGAAACATGAAGAAAGACTTGGGTCCATTGGCCTCATACTTCGCAACACACGGAATCCGCGGTACTTCTGTAGATAAGATTCGAACATGCTTCCAATACAACTGGAAGACCAGATCATGGTTGACGGAAAATAGCCTGCCAATTTTGTAATGCGAAGATACTGTTCCAGTGTGAGAGCCAGCTTGCTTAAAACCTTGAACAGATTGTTGACACCGGGGCGCTCGGGCATTCCGCAATGAGAACTTTGAAACAAAAGAAAATAGACAATCGACGATCAAGTACTGATACGGAATGTGCATTGCCAAGCATTCCTTGATCCCTAGAAGCTTTGTATATGATACCAATCTCTTTAGCTGCATACTGAGCAACTTCAACATCTCTTCTACTGTTCTACGTTTTACATGCCGCAATCCGGAAGAATAAATGAGCAAGTCTCAATAACTCTGTTGACGATGCGGAGTATTGTGCGGAGTATTTCTTGAGTTATCGGTACAATATTACTGGGAAGCAAATGTCGTGATCGAAACTATCATGGCACCTTGCCCTAGGACCCCGTGTCGCCAAGAACTAAGGGCCTGGGCTTGACTATCTACATAAATAGTACTGTGAAGCAGATCTTCAGTTGTTTTGCTGGCTGAGGAGCTCAAGCAACTCAGACTAGTCCTGTACCCAACAGCGTGGAAAAAGAAACATGGCGGCTAGTAAGGGCGAGGCAGACATAATTACGAACAGCATCCCTCCACCTTCAACTAATGACATGCACCACAAAGATACCGACGATGAATATCAAGCACAAATCGGAAAAAGAGTGATGCGAAAAATCGATTTCTGGCTCGTGGGATTTTACTCAGTCGTCTACATCTTCCGAGTCATTGACTCGAACAACTACTCAAATGCCGCCATTATCAACCTGGAAGCCGGCACTGGAATTAAGAAAGAGCTCGGCTTCAGCCCTTCGGAATGGGCATGGACGCAGTCTATCTTCTCTTACAGCTATCTCTTCTTCGAGCCGACAAACACCATCCTCCTCAAATACTTCAAACCCTCCAAATGGATGTTCATTCTGATCTTATCATGGGGTGTATGCGCATGCGCTGCGGGTGCTGCCCAAGACTTCCCGGGAATGATGTGTGTGCGTTTCGCGATTGGGATGGCTGAAGCTGGCTTCTACCCATCTGTGCTTTACCACATGGCATTTTGGTACAAGCCATCCGAGCTGCGCTGGAGAATAGCTCTCTTTTACTCTCTTGGTCAAGTCTCGGGTGCATTGAGTGGACTGCTCGCATATGCTATCGGCTTCATGAATGGGGCTGCTGGGCTTTCAGGATGGCGGTGGTTGTTCATTCTAGAAGGCCTTCCTGCGATTTTGCTTGCTTTTGTGGCGTTGTTTGGGTTGCCCGACTACCCTGAAACAGCCCGAATGTTGACAGAGGAGGAGAGAGGCTTCCTCAAAGGTCGTTTATCAGCCGCTGCACCGTCTGGGAAAGATAAAAGTTGGAGCTGGGCTGACATCAGGGCACTGCTTTCGAGTCCCACATTGTACACATTCACGATTTACTGGATCGGACACGGCATCGGTGGCTTTGGAGTGAACTACGCTTTGCCTACTGTTATCTATGAGCTTGGTTTCACCTCGACGGCTTTGTCACAGTTGATGAATATCGTGAGTTATAACTGGTCTAGTGCATTCTGACGCGTCAAAACCTGGGCTAACGCAAGCGTGACCTACAGCCTCCTTATGTTGCGTGTTTTTTCTTCTTGAATACACTTGGATTCTTGCTACACAAGGGATGGATCAGACCCTGGACTACCGCCGTCGCAAGTAAGTATCATTCTCAATCTGCAGATGCTCTCTACCAGGTCCTGACCATAAATATAGTTGAAAGCACAATCATTATCTGCTACATCATTCTGATTACTGTCCCAAACTCGGTGGTCAAATACATCGCTTTGATTGTAGCCACAGCTTGCGCCGGCTCTGCATATCCAGTAATCTGGCCAGAACGAATTCGTGCACTCGAGGGTACAGTGGCTGTGGGTATTGGTATTGGTTTAACAAACGCCATGGCCCAGTTCAGCGGGATTGCTGGGCCTCACGTATACAGTTCGGTGTTTGGGCCGACGTATCGAGTCTCATACGTTATCTGTCTTTGTTTTTTGTGTGCGGCTATCTCAGGAATCCTGGCTTCGTGGTGGCTGGTCTGGCGGAAGGACAGGAAGATTGAGCTAGCCACGACTGGGAGCGAGGAAGATGCTTGATAGTCAATATAGTTAGCATATGAATATAGAATGTTTGAACTACCTAGGTAAACCTCTGAGCATCCTGTACTGAGACATGTGGTAGTGACGAGGAACTCGAGTTGATTGAAGCGAGAAAGATATGCCACAAGGTGTTGGGTTAGGCTTGTGATAACGCTTGTCCAAACGAGGTAATGTGACCAAAGAGCTTCGACCCCGGCGAACAGTGTTATGCTGCGCGACTTACCCACTGAATTGCAAATAGAACTCTCATATTGCATCTCTTTTTTCTAGCCCATATTTCCACCTACCATCTTCTTAACCAGCATTCATCTCAAATTGCTCAAGCACTTCACGATATCTGCAAGGCAATTTAACTCATTGATACTTGCTAGTTGCATATTGCTTCGCCTCACTAATCAGGACCATCATGCGGTACGCGAGTCCCATGGGTTTCCAGGCCCTCATTCTGTGTGGCCCTGGCGGTTCGCTCAATACATTCACCTCCAGACCAGAGGAGTATCCCAAGTGCCTTATCCAAGTTGCAAACAGGCCTATGATATTCTATGCCATTGACTTTTGTAGGCGCTCAGGCATTACCGGTAGGTCTGAATCGATACTCAGCCCGGGCCCATATACTGTCGATCGAACCCAGATGGCTAATACTATGGTAGATATCACATTGATCACTCCTCCAATCTCCTATGCTCCTCTTCAAGCCGCCTTGAACCAAAATCCATACCTCACATCAGCCTCGTTGCCTTCTGTTTCCGTTGTCGCACCGGAACACCTCGAAATTACAATGGGAACCGCCGAGCTGCTCCGTCTACCCGAAGTGCAGAATTGTCTCAGAGCCGATTTCTTCCTTCTTCCATGTGATATTATCTGTGATCTGCCTGGTGAGTTTATTCTTGAAGCATGGGTCGCTAGTCAGGGTGTCATTGGAGATATTGGCATCCCCGTAGCGAGTCTCCACAAGTACGGTGCTGGTTCTTCCTATTTCGAGAGCGAGAACAAGGCCCGTCAAGGCGCTCTAGCCGTCTATTACCAGACGGTCAATCGTGAGGAGAGCGTCCCAGAAGAAGCGCTTGACTTCGTCGCTGTCGGGCCTGTGAATGACGACGACAAGCGAGTTGTGCAATCCCCTGAGACACCCACGATGCCACGGTTCAACCTGTCCAAACTGCTCATGTCGATGCCCATGGATACGGTCAAGGAGAAGATGAAGGAGGAGAAGAGCCTTCCCCTGCGCCATACTCTTATCCAGGGTTGTAAACGAGTCAAACTACTCACAACCGTTCGTGACGCACATATTTACGTCTTCCCCCACTGGGTCAAGGACCTGTTTCAGTACCAGAAGAAGCTGGATTCAGTTAGCGAGGATTTGATCGGCAACTGGGCCAAAGCAGGCTGGCAGAAAGGTCTGGGGGATAAAATGGGGTTGACCAAGGACTTCAACCAGACCGATGAGCCCCCCAAGGGTGTGTTCACCCCCGATAGCAGCCACAGTGAAAAATGGGTTGCTAAAGAGATTGATCTCCGCCGCATGAGCACTACTAAAGCTTGCTTCGCTACTGAGGCACCTGTATTCAAGACTTGTTTCAAGACCCCGAAATCACCGGCCATTATCGAGTCAAACCAGACTGCCGAACTACCCCAGATACTCGCCTATCTTCACCGAGGATCGACCCCATTCATTCGACGGGTGGATAGTCCCGCTATCCTACTCTCTACATCTCTTCTTCTTGCAAAGTTACCATCCATGGAGGAAGTTGGTCGTGAGGCAGCGTCTCCTTTCGCGCACGCCAAGAAGATTTCCTATCCTGAAGGCGTTACCTTACCCTCCGTAATCACAGCGAAAGACTGCCTACTCGATGACAACGTGATTGTTGAAGCTACTGCAGTGATCAAGGAGAGTGTAGTCGGTGCAAAGTGCCACATTGGGCACGGTGCACGACTGATTCGTTGTGTTCTGATGGATGAGGCGGTCATTGAAACTAGGGTTGAGTTGACCGGTTGTGTGATTGGTCACCGGGCCCAAATTGGCCGAGAATGCGTGCTTAGAAACTGTGAAGTCCAAGATGCACATGTCATTCCCAGAGGAACAATTGCTAGGGATGAGAGGCTGATGGTCTATGTGGCTTTGAGTGAGTAGTGCAATGGCGTCCTGACGCTAGGTTTACTTTGTGTTTTTTTCCACTTGCAGATCATAATCCTTGATATTGAATTGAAGCACAAATATTATCAGAGTGTGCAACATGAACTCAAAGAAGTATAGCAGAAAGAAACTCCTATACACTAGGTGTACCTACATGTGTAGGAATATGAATCAATGCCTTTGCCTATGCCAAAATCCGAGGAAAGTCCGGACCTCAGGTCTCGGCAGTGTAGTAGGGTGGACAGTACAGACCAGGTGCGCTGTTCCGTACAACGTGATATCCTGGCATCGTGGTAGGGGAACCCACAAAAACCAACTGTGCTTTTAGTAAAAAAAAAGTGGGCTGTTCTACTGTTCTTCACACTGACCATTTGCGCGGCTTATGGCCGGGAATGTACAAGAGACAACAGACACACATTTTGTTCCTCTAAATTGGTTCAACCTTATACACAAGACCAGTCTGATAAAAATTTGTCGGTCTCTAATGATTCATACATAAATACCCTATGAAATCTGGAAACATTTGTTACGGTGTTATGCGTACGTCCATTTGACCATGAGCCACCAATCAACTCAATAACAGAATCTCTTATACTTTGATACATCTTTTCGTTTATTTGATGAAGTCTCATTGTATACCATATATAATATAATCGAACTAATGTTGATCTGATCGAAACATATGGTAGCAACATTCATGGCTTGACAACTCCCGCCAGCTAACAGCTCGGATCGCAATGCAGCAACCTATCAGCAATACTCAACCCAGGCATCGAGGTTCATGTTCTTGATTACGGTCGAGAATTTGTCGGCGCTGGCTGCATTGCAGGCGGATGTCTTCAATGCAGATGACAGAACAGCTCTGGCCCTGAGCTTGTGATGACCGTGTCCGTGTCTGTGTCCGTGGTTACTGTTGGTGGTGCCAGCAGTTTTGTTGGTATTGTTATTGTCGTTGTCGTCTTCGTCTTCGTCATTTTCGTCGTCGTCGCCTTCTTCTTCTTCCTCTTCCTCTTCCTCCTCTTCAACGCTTTCTTCTTGATCCACTTCATCACCTTCATCAACATCGGTAGTGCTGTCGGTACTGCCGGTGTCAGCTACACCAGTTCCTGTGGACGCAGTGGAGGAGGGAGTGACAGCAGTAGTAGCAGTAGTAGCAGTTGTTGAGGCCGCGGAGGCAGTGGTGGTGGCATCAGTGGTATCATTCTCAGTGTCAGTCCCAGAAGCACTATCGGAGCTATCGGACTCAATTGTTTCCTCGGAGTACTCAATATGGAAAACAGGCTTGTTAACTTCCGTGAAGGCAGCATAGACATCACACTCATTGTACTCAGCACACTGCTCATTGACAGACCATTGCATCTTATCAATGACAGAGCCGATGATATCGCCACCGTTTTTCAACCCGATCGACATGCCACGAGAATGAGACTCATCCGCAAGGAAAGTCAAAAAGTCAATCGAGTCAGCCTCAGTCAGACCAAGGCCATTCTCATTGCCATATGCATCAATGTTATCGGGATCCACACCATCGCAGCCCTTCTCCTTTGCCATATCCAGACGAGAGCTCATGATCGAACGAATGCTAGTGGATTTGATGTTGAGCCAGCGCTCGCCTGGCCATTCGTCAAGGTTGCTGCCAAAGTCGGCGGAGTCGAACTTGCTGACATCTGGGCGCCAGTCTTCGTAGGTGCCAGCGGAGAAATAGCAAATGACCTTGTTGCCTTTGCCCTGGAGAGCGGCAATTGTCTCGGCGGTATTGTCGAAGAGATCGATATCCCAAATATCTGCGTCCACGGTGGTGTCTTCAACGGCGTCGATCAGCTGGATCTGCCACTTGACCCCGGCGGCTGGCTGCCAGATCGCAGCGTCTCCGGTGCTAGTGGTGTCACGCTTCAGCATCTTCTTCTGGTTGTGTCCAGCTCCGAGCTCAGCTCGGAGGTCCATCCCGATGGCAAGGAAGAAGAGACCTAAAACGCAGTACATCAAGACTTTTTTGTTGGCCGCCAGGACCTGCCAGCCCGAAGTTTGGGGTGAATTCATCATTTTGGAAAGATGATTTAAAAAGAGTGTTAGAAATGAATGTGTATATTGAAAGGAATGGATAGACAACTTGAGTCCAGCAAGTGTCACGATAAGGAGAGATTGAAGGATGGTGAAGATAGAATGGAGGACATCATGACTCGGTGCTCTGTACTTATACTTCGAGACATGCCACCGACACGCAAAATTTCGATACCCTGCATGAAATCGTTTCAGATTTCCACAAACCTCCGTAAAACCGGAGGTATAAGGCTGGGGAAATCTTGGAAGAGGGGCTCGATAATCACGGACGTGAATTGACCGAACCACTAGCAGGGGTGTTTAAACGAGCCAAGCAAAATGTAAATTCGTCTCCCTGCAGATCAGTCCAATGGAAGCGAGAGCTCAAAACAGTTGGTAGTCAAATCTACGGCAAGTCAGACCGGGAGAGTATGGGATAGATGAAACACCTGCCAAGAAACGCCTTTGCGGTAGATGTAGTCCGTTCATTTGCCACGGGCGTTCTTTTCGCTTTTTGGCTCCTTTGAATGAAGTCATACAATCCGAGGGGCTTACTGGTCTAGTCTCAAATGTAATTTGGTTAGCGTCAAGATGTTCTAATCGGAAGATCCGGTAGTCTTGTTTGTAGTGTCGGTAATTAAATTGACACAGATCGAGATCTCCAAAGCGCTATTTCACTTAGCTCTGCTCTTTAATATTTTGAACTAGCTATGGGCTTCAAAGGTAAAAGATGATTTTGAGCCGGAAAGATCATTTCGGAGATTTTCAACACGTTAACTGACAGGTAGCAAACAGAAGGCCCCCACCGATGAAATCGTACAAAATACCCGACCTCAACGCCCGTAGTCTTACGCCTCAAAGAATTTGGACCAATAGCATTAAGTGCCCCTGACCACATGGCTTCTGGGCTCTTTGGTCTCTGTGGAAGTATCAATGAAGGACTTCAATATCTCCGATTTGCCTTGGCGCATTGCTAGTGGCGCTTACGTGCTTTGATACAAACCTGTTCTCATTTCAGACAGGTCTCGCCCACGAGAAAGACATCTACATGAAAGGCTTTGAGATTCTTCGTTGTGTTCATGGTCTTCCTTTTAGCGGTACATTGGTCATTGTGACTTGTGGTCAGTTATTAAATCACAAAGCGAGGGAAGATACAGAAAAATGGCCGGGAGTACTTGCGGATCCCTGCTTCAAAGATGATGTCTATGAAACTAACGAGCAATTATACTTATGCACGTTTGTTCCGAGTCATACTCATCTTATCTGAGCCCTAATTTTCCGAAACGCACATCATTGCCCATCATACACCTCATACGCTGTTTTTTCCCAACATAGCCATCTCGCAAACGCTTCTGCCCAGGTCCATAGATCCTCTCTCGCATTTTTCCACTTTCATTCAAGGGCGCATAGACCCCTAGACTTCTCAGCTCCGGAACCAGGAGCTCAATCACATCCTCAAACGTACCAGGCGTCTAGACATATCCAACCTTGAACCCATCCAGATTCGCCACGCGAACCCACTCCAAATATTCTGCGACAGTTCTTGCAAACTCAACTAGCACAGGCCCAGCCCCACCAATCGAGACATGCTTCACAATATTCCTTGGCATCCATTCCGGCATATCAGGACTCTGGTAGAAGAGCGTATTGATGGTAGAGTGGATGCGGACGTCAACATGTACATATGACGGCTTGATGGGCATATTGAGATCAAATCTGCTAAGATAAATACCACAGCTTACGCTTTTTCCTCAATTCGATCCGCAATTGGGGTGGGGATGGCAAAAACTTTCACTGATCGGGGATCACGGCCGAGTTTCGCCGCCTCCTTGTCGATAGCTTTGATACATGGAACGAGGATTTGGGGTGACGGCGCTGATACGAAGATACTTTCCGCATGTCTGGCGCCGAACGCCACGCCTACTGGCGATGTGCCAGCCTGAAACAGAAAAGGAGTCGACTGTGGCAGTGGATCTAGAATCTGTGGGAAAGCAGATCCGAAATTCTGGCTGTGTTGGTGGATGTAGATGATTCGACTCGAGGTTGCATATACGCCTGCTTCAGCGTTTTCTAAGAGTGAATCGTCGGCCCAGCTGCCCAGCAAAAGTCTGTTGAGGTAAGTGATTTGTTTCGGAATAAGCAGGTGGTGTTTGCTTGTAAAACGCAGTCAGATATTCATCGGCGATCTCATAGCGCTTGTCAGATCTACTAAGGGCAATCCGATCTATCATTGTTAATCTCGGGTCAACCATCCGAAGATCCTTGATATTTTTCTTGTACGGAGTAGTGTTAACCTGAATCATGGGACAATCAAACCACATGAAGATATCGACTTACACAAATAATGCTTGCCATAAGCTTTATCATACAGAACCTGAATCATGAGCATAATGTCTTCCAAACTGATTTTGCAAAAGAGAAACGAGGCACAAAGTCAAGAATTCACAGACATAAATCAAGTTAGTCATTCAACTCCACGATATATCAAACCGGGAAGACTCATGATTCGCTCCATTTCACGCCTGGGGGCTGCCACCAGATGGTTCCCAGTTGGCATGCCACTGGAGGAACGTCGACTCGCTTGGGAATTGGATTCGCCTATTATTTTCTCATAGCTGCTTGCGTTTCTGTCAAATACCTAGACGCCCCACCATGGATTACACATGTAGGATCAAAGACCTGGAGAAAGACTAGGGTAATAGGGCCTATTAGTACACGTGATGCTTCATCCTGCGCTGTCTTAGGCGAGACTCACTTGTGTAAACTACCGAGTAAGCTTGCGCACATTAATGATCATTTCCTCTGAGTACGAAACAGCGGTGTCAGCATCTTAGCTCATATTGTTGTATTGCAGATCCCTGTTATCACTATGCAGAACAAGCATAGGAACACGGATGTACTGACTCAGCCACTTGCCTAGCCCTGGAGCCTGGAGGGCTGCCTCCAGGCTCAGGTGCGGGAATGAAACGTCCTCCCAGCTGATAATTGGAGTTCTTTTCCGTCTTTTATAACTTTATTCGATCGTTTGATCAGACGACACATGCAATCACAGAGGCGGCTGTGAGACTGTTACTCGAAAGAAATGCCAAAGTCAACTCACGCAACGCTTGGTCAGCCCCGCTAACCGCTGGTGCAAGAAAGGGTCACGTTGAAATCACCAAGCTGCTCCTCGAAATTAGTCCAGATCGTGTAATCTTGGCAGAAAGCACAAATTTGCCGACTCGGTTCTATGTACTGTCTTGTTTATCCGAGTCAGTTATTGACCAAGATGAAGCCTCTTACACGGCATTGCTCCGGGAGTCTTGTAGCTCTACCTTCCAGGGTGAGTTTAAGCGAACACCATTACACTGGGCAGGATCGCGAGGTGACAGCACTTTAGTAAAGCACATTCTGAGAATAGGATGCAGCCCAGACCCGAAAGACATATTTGGGAGAACGCCACTATATGCGGCTGCTTGCAGGGGCCGTGTGGAGGTGGTGAAGACTCTTCTGGACCACCCAGATATCGATGCCGGTATTGAGGACAAGTTGGGATTTACTCCCTATTTAGAGGCGTATAGGAGGCAGGACACCTCTTGGGGGGTTCCCCCCTCAAATTGTTTATGGCCTGAGATTCTCCCGTGGGTGAAGGTTGCTGATCTTTTGAAAGTTAAGATTGGACTACACGAAGACCAGCTGTCTAATAGCGATTGCCCTTCCTACACCATTTGGGATCTTCCACAAGCTGCCTTTTATCCACATTGTGATGTCTGTTTGGAAAATACTATGGCCTGCAACGTTAAGGTATGCAAAAGCTGCAGCTTGACTAACGAAAAGGATGGTACATTAAAAGGCACTGTTTGTCGGTGTGACAACTGCGCCCCGAGACTCAAAAAATGTCCATTATGTGATCAGGCCTTTGAAGATGTGGGCTGTCATGCAGAGAAAACCAAGTCTATCATCAAATATTAGCCTTATGCAGCAGATAATTTAGGTCCATCTTGAAGTGTCTTCAACTACGTAAAGTGATCCGGAGGACAATTCGCTAGTTC
Source organism: Penicillium crystallinum (assembly GCA_027569675.1). Taxonomy (NCBI): domain Eukaryota; kingdom Fungi; phylum Ascomycota; class Eurotiomycetes; order Eurotiales; family Aspergillaceae; genus Penicillium; species Penicillium crystallinum. Next base: position 514,355 of record JAPDKR010000003.1, on the reverse strand, counting down.
AGCCCACGAGGGTGTGAGATACACAGAGAAAGAATATCTAAACATATCCATTGACGCTTGATGTCCTCTCATATACCTCGATGCAAAATAACTACTACCCTTTCTGTGGGAATCTGCCCATTTGGTCAACATTGGGATGTGCGTTCCAGGAAGTTGAAGCCAATGTTCTCCGGGCCTACAAGTCGAACAATCAAACTGGCCACAATCATATAAGAAAGGATATTGATCGCGAATTTCTCATTGGCAGATAATATTCGATGCTGCGGGCTCCGTTTCTAATGCAAGACTTGGGGAACCTGCAAATTGCCATGTCTTCTTTGCTACATTCCCAAATCACAGTTTTCTAATATATACTATAATATATAACCTCTACAAGCAAATCCTTCAACCGCTGTCATCTCCGCCAAGAGCATCGAAATAATGTTCCAATAATCCCATCCAAATACTAAAAAACATGGAAGAATTCTCACCGGTACAGTGCTCGTCCATTAAGTAGAATTAGTCGTTCTCATCAGCGCACTTTCCATTCTTGCAGACCATTTGTTCATCACAGTCATTCTCATCCGAACAAGAATCTCCTAGATAAAAAGTTAGAATATATACACCAGAGTCAGAACGATTTCTTGTATTTCTTACCATAACAGTGTCCTTCCCACGAGCAAGTGTCTTCGTCATCCTCAGCACACGCTCCGCTCTTACAAACCAATTGATCATCGCAATCATTCTCATCTTCGCAAGAATCCCCTAGAAGATTACTCGGTACAAGGTTATAATGATAGGAGCAGAGAGCATCTTACCAAGACAATGTCCATCCCACGAGCAAGTACCTCCAGTAGGAGTAGAGCCACCAGCAGAGGTGGTTTGAGTCGGGCTTCCAGAGAGCAGACCGAGGTTCTTTGCAAGAGCTGTCATCAGCGCGTCACCCATGGACCGAAGGGTGCTGAAGTTAGTGATGTAGTTGTCATCGAGAGCACTGCTAGGAAGTACGGAATCGCTGCCAGTGAACAGAATATCTATACATTTTAGCACGGGTTGAAGCGGAAAGAGATTCTCTCAACTCACAGGTTACATCGGCTTCAGTGTGGCCGCTGTTTCCATTCAAGTCATCATCCGGGAAGCAGGTTCGGGCCATCAGCCACGAGGCTTCGCCAATGACTTGCGGGGTATCGCCATCTGAGTCTCCGTAGATACCGTAGAACATGTTTCCGTTACTGGAGTTGGTTTAGAATATATGCTTAGGATGGAAACACAGGAACCATACCAGATAACTGCACCGATATTGTTTCCAGGAAGGATATCCTCATAGGTAGTTCCGAAATCGTCCGGGATCACAATGAAAGGCACTTCATAGGCGGCTAAAGCGCCAAAGTTGGTATCAGGTAAACCGTCCGGGTTGCCCTATTTGAGTCAATCATCCATCGCACATACGGTCTTCGTCGGCGTACCTCGCACTCGTAGTCAAGACCATCGCAGTCGACATCCATGTCGGCGATCCATACAAATGCTGCGCCCTATGATAGATCCATTAGCATTTCAAGCTTTTAGAATGATTGTCAATGGGGGTTCTTACCTCACTGAAACTCGACCAATCCTTATAGATGGTGGATTTAGTAGCACCGCTATCGAAGCTGATAGGATAAGTAGAATCTGAAGCAGCTTTGCTAGCCTTTGCAGCTGCAGTCTGCAACGCAGCGACGGGAATGGTAGTAGCAGCAGTGAAATAGCTTGCTGGAGGGCCACCATCTGGACTATCGTAATCAGAGCCATCCACCACTTGTGCCCAACCTGTGCCAACGGAGGCAAGGAGGGCAATTGGAATAGAGCTGTATTTCACCATAATTGCTGGTCGATTAGTTGAAAGTAGGGAAGGAAGAAGAATGATGGACTTTGTGCAAGGGTGAGGCCATGCTTTATCTACTCTTCCTCCTCTACAAGAGTGTATTATCAGAAAGGTTTCCCCGCCGAGCTAGTTGCCACCAAACTGATCTGGCTATTCATCGTGCATGGTAGAGATCAATCCACTAGTTCAATTCATCTATGCAGTGATTGCCTGAGCTCTGCAAAAGTGAGACATACTAACCCTATAAACGGCGGAAATACCACTCTACTCCGCCATCACGTCCCGATCAGGAAATTGGTCAGGCCAGACTCTTTCTTTCTCGTGAGAAACTGGTGGCTGAAGGATTCTTATTGCGGGGAATACTTCCCAACCCCTGCAGAAGGTCACATCGTGGCTGATCCAATATACGCGAAAAGCTTAGGAGCCATCCCCAAAGCTTCGTAGCTGCAGGATGGTAGCCAGGAGTTCATAACTGAAGATTACTGGCTCCTGCGATTGGCAACTAGGATTGGATATGACCGTAGGAGCATCACGCTAGCTGCATACATACATTAAAGCGGAATGCTGCTAGTATCCTGAACGTCCACTCTTTGGGGGCTAGTCTCAGCGCCAAGTTATCGCACTGGGTATTCTACTCCCGAAAGATGAGTAGAACGAACACTCAGTATTGCGCGAGAACACTCAATAAAGGAAATAACATTTTCTCATAGGAATTCAAATCTTTGGATCTCTTCAGCACATCTGGAATATCATAGTCTCCGGTTCAAGGAGTCCACATCTCCAATACCAGTGGGGATATGCAAGCTGTAGAACTAAGGCAACTAGCGAACCCATTGGTAATTGGCATGCCCCTATTTTCAAAGCTACCAACAAGAGCACCTGAGACATCAGATTCTCCGGCAAATCCCCTCCGGCCCGGTGCATCTGAGCTCCCCCGTTAGAGTCTGGCCTCAGTGGACCTCGGGAATCCTCCAGGGGTGTCCAGGTGGAGTGAGATACTGACTAAGCAACACGTGACAATCGGAAAGCCATCAACTCCGACCTTGAATTTGTCTCCCAGCGACAACTCGACCAAGCATCCGAGACGCCTGCCCAAGATGGCCAAGAAAGGTACGTGAAAAGGAGGCTGGATTTTTCCAATTCATGCAAATCACCCAACTCGACACATCCGGCCGCGAAGGCGCCGAATTGGCAGAATGATGATGACAGCGAAAACTCCCCGGATTTCTTGTTTGCTAATATTGTCTTGTTCCCCGACGCAGCGAAGTCCCGTACCATTGCCGTCCGGCTGATCTCCATGGCCATGACGGGCTACTACCGCACGCTGATCCGGCCCCGCGCACACCGTCCGCTCAGCATGATGAAGTACGACCCTGTTGTCAAGAAGCAGGTGCTTTTCCTCGAGGCGACCAAGGGTGGAAAGAACAAATAAGCGCATCATCTTGTGATGTGTGGTTTGAGCGCCGAGATACTGTTCAATCTTTGAATCTGGTGGTCATGTCAACTTGGGAAGACGGCCTTTCAGCATTGACCTCGACCTCTTCTTTTCCTTGAGCCGAATCCCACGTTTTCCACTCCGCAATCGCTTTCCAGATACCCTCAACAATCGATACCCGAAAACTTTGGGCGTTGACTTGCGGAAATGCGATGAGGGACATCAGGGAATCCAGCCCTGTCTGTACATTATTTATTGGAGGCAACTGGGAAATCGTGTTTTGCAAGGTTTCTCAGCTATTTTGTGATAAACCTCCTTTTATCGGAGCATTGTTTTTGGCGTTAAGAGCAATACAGCTTTGGATACCTCAATGAGAATAAAATATTATCCCACTTCAACGTTCCGCATCGCCTCTGGAGGCATGAACCCTGCCCCAGGTCTTTTTCCCTTCATCCGCCCATCATCAACATGGATGTTCCTAGATCAATACTTTAACAACCATGGATTCCGCACACACACCTCTTAATAAAAATGAGATCGAACTTTGGCTAAACATGAGCAGGTCATAAAAAGGACACGGAAGTGCGGTTGCTCAACCGGCGTCCTGGCTGAAGCGCCGGCCATATCGATCTCCTTGTTACCATTAGCAAAGCATGTCGCTTAAAAACGGTCAAACTCATACCTCGAGTGCGGCGCTTACCGCGACTCCGCGTGCTACTGGTTTGGTTAATTGCATTGCTTCTGCTACTGCCTGAAGCCAAGCCCTTCGGGCTCAATCGTCGCCCTGGACCATGAGCTGCATCGCGTAGTCTCTTAGTAGGTCTTGGGTTTGTGTTAGAAGAATACTCGGCCTTGTCGGTTGGATGATTCTGAACTCTTTCTTCTATCTTTTTGCTGCCAGGCTGCACATTTGTGGTAGTCTCAACTGAAGACTCTTCCTGTGCGACAGACTGACGCAGGCGACTGTAAGTTCTTTTGTGTGTTTTTTTAAGTTGCTTACTCTCGGATTCCCTTCCAGAGCTGTTGTCAGTTGCGTCTGACATTCGCCTAGCTCTGCCCACCTCTGTTTCGGTGAAAACATGCGTCCCTTCAAAACTGACTAACTTGCGCTTTGTTTTCGGTAGTTTGGTCTTGGTAGATCTCTCAATAGGTGCACTGTCAGAACTTTCGACAGCGGATGGTACCCTTTCGCGTTCGTGATCTTGAGCTCGAGACAGCTGTTTTTGGACAGGATTTGACGACTTAGGCTCGCAGCTCATTGCCTGAGACTTCACTGGGAGCCTTCGGTCTTCCTGGGCCCCCTTGGCAAGATCACTTTGTGCAGGTCCTCCCTGGAGATCCGGAGTCGACATGAAAAGCATCTCAAGCTCAGCTGGGTCATTGAATAACGACAGACTATCCTCACGCGAGAGCTTGTCGTGGATACTTGCGAAAGGCACAATGTGACTGATATTAGAAGAGTATTTTGGCAAGGATGCGACACAATCGCCATGTTTTAAAGCCTCCAGGGAGCTGCCAGCCCTTGGCGATAAATTGCCAACACTCTGAAGAACCTCCTTCTCTGATTGACCGGCCTGGACCATAAGGTCCTTTTTGCCTTCCCATTGGCTCAAAGGAAGGTCTGGGTATACCGTCGTTTCAGCGTTATCTTTATTTCGTGGCTTGGTGCAAGATGCATTGCGAGGGATGGGCGCTTCAGCAAGTGAGGACTGAAGGACTTCTTCTAGCTTTTGCCATGTTTGCTCAAAAGGCTCGTCCGAGTGAACCGCAATGATTTTCGCAAATCCCTCTCTTATTGTCGCTTGCCAGCTCTCGGCTTCTTGAGCCCGGCGGAGCAGCGAAACAATTTCAGCATCCGCTTCTTCCCCGACTTTCTCTAAGGCAGATGACCGTGACTTAAGCATGGCGAAACTTTCATTGATTGTTTTGAGTTCTTCAGTGGCTCTAGCTGTTTCTGTTTCAAACAGACTAGCCTTTGCTTCTGCTTGCTGTACCGCTTTCACTTTCAGCATTTCTGATTCAGCTTTCTGCGCCAGACTTGATTCAAGCTCGATGGTCTTTTTCTTCATTTGTTGAAGTTTTTCAAGGAGCGACTGGTTCTCCGCCTTGAGTCCAGCCTCACAGCTCTTGAACAGCTTTGACTCGGCCTCATTCGCTTTAGCTTCTGTGGTATACTTTGAGCAAGAATCATTCAATTCCTCAATCCGCTTGTTTGATTCCTGAAGCTGCAATGATCAGCCAAACCCAACAGAATGTTTCATCTGCAACGCTTACCATGGAGGCATTTTCCTTTCGTTGCCTCTCTGCTGTCTTTTCAGCCTCGATCTTCCTGTTGTCAGTGGCCATCACTCCATTGGCCCAGGTTCTAGCTTACCAAGGCATTTTGGGCGGTCTCAAGCTGACCCTGAAGACGGGTACAATCCTTTCTCAAGTTCGTCTTTTCAGTCTCATGGTTCCAAGCCTGTTCTTCAAGTCTGGCTTTCAGCTGGTCCTGTAATTTCATGCTCGCGATACCTAGCTCTTCTCGGATCCTTCGCTCCAGGAGCTCATGCTCCCCTCTCAAAGCCGTCTTTTCGATCTCCAGTCGGGCAATTTGACTCTTGGATTTTTGTTCATTGGTAACAGTCTCGGTCAATACATGTTGAAGATTCTGGTTCTCAAATGCTGTTTTAGCAAGTTTCTTCCGAATAGACTCCATTTCCATCGATTTTTCTTGCAGTTGAAGTTGCAACTGCGTGTTTTCGGCGAATTTATTGGAGATCTCCATTTCTAGGACAGGGTTTCCTGCAGGAATTTGAGCTTCGGACAGCTTTTGACCGAATATTTCCAACCCACGCACGAGGTCTGTTTCTGTGATTTCCATGGCCTTGACAGAAGCCCCGAGAGTCCCGAGCATCGGTTCAACAGCCTGCAGCCGCCGGTCCAAATCGCCACAGCAATCTTCGCTATTAGAAAGCTGTTTGAAAATCGAAGCACTCGGTCCGAGATGTTGTTCAATTGTTTGAAGCGCTTTTTGGAGTTCTTGGAACACATGTTTGTTCATCTCCGCGCCTCTGTCCACGTCCCTCGTAACCTGTCCTGCAAGAGAATTCAAGCTATTTGGAATGAGCTCACGTTCCTTCTCCGCTTTTCTGTTTCTTCAACTCACCGGAGATTTGCTTCCTCGACAGCTTTGGTGAAAAGTTGCATGTTCATCGCCTCGGTAGAGCACTGATCCTTCAACTTGTGAACTGAATCAACGCATTGCTCAAGGCTCGGCCCCAATTTCGACAGAATAGTATCCTGGGATTTCACACACAATGTGGTGAAGAGTTCGCATGCGGAGCCAAGTTTCTCTGTCATTTTCCGCTGATCGTCTCTGACAAGAGCCAGGCATCGCGCTTGGCCCTGGGACTCGTTCTGAATGTAGGTCTCCAGAGTGCTGATTCGCTTTTTCTCATTCAATAGCTGGGTCTTTAACAACTCACCTCTTCTCTCCGAGTGGTTCAATGCTTCCTTCAAGTTGCCAATAGTTGCCTCGGCATTCGAAAGCTTGTCACGTTGACCTTGAAATCTCTCTCCGTAATTCGAGAGCTGCGACTTCATGTCAACTAGATTCTGTTGGATTTCTCCCCTCTCTTTATCGAGAGAAACGATCGCTTCTTTCAGCTCCTTGGCTTGCTCTTTGGCCGTGCCATATTCACGTCCGAGTTCGTTGAGAACACCTTTGAACAAGATAAGCTTTTCCTTCCACTTGTCTAATTGGTCACGTTGAGCTCTTGACTCGGACGTTGCTCTGGCCAACTGTCCTTGGCATTTCTTCAACCGGTCTTGCAGAGCATGGTTCTGTTCCTTCAATCCCATATTCTCGTTTTGGACTCGTTGTTGCAAAAGCGTTGCCGCCTGTTCGCTCTCCTCGCGCTCCTTCATTTTTGTAATGAGAAGCTCAAAGAGGTCATCCTCGCTGAGTTTAGTATTTTGCTTTGCGCCTACGGGTGCCGCCTGATGTTTACCATCGTATTGCTTTTCAAAGGCACGATGTCGCTTCGAAGCCTGAAGTTGGCTATTCACAGGCTTGAGTGGCACGCGGGAGACCCGAGTCTCTGCATTTTCCTCCCTATGTCGGTGGGCCTGTTGCAATGGGAGTGACTCGGGTAAGATATCCTCTACCTCACTATTTCTCTCGGTTTCATCCACACGCTCTTCAACAAGCTCGGCTTTTTTACCAATAGGGCCAGAACTCGGTCTGGGGGGATTGACCCTCGTGGGCTCACTCGACCGGGCAACTATATCTACCTGATTCTGTCTCGAGCTCGATTTTGCTGTGGTACTTCCAGTGCTGAGCTCTTTGCTCGATTTGGCGGCGTTCGAGAGCTGCCTTGCTGGCTGATGAGGCACGGGTTGCCGTGCAGTATTTTGATTAACGTGAGTGTCCTCCTTCCTCACAGTACGGGAATTGAGCAAGCTTTGCCACATGAACAATATTAGTCAACGATCGAGGTCTCCATCTCTAAAATTCTAGCTCGTCCACGTACGTGTTCTCTTGATCTGCTTGACAATTAAGATTTTTCTCCCCCGTCCGTCCTGTTGAAGACTGCGTGGTATCAATCTGCGGATGAGTAATTGTAGCCTGCTTGGGCATGGCTCGCAAAGAGAATGGCTTGTGGGAAGCAGGCTTGCCAAAAGAGAAATCAGCCACATCGATGCTGGAACTTTCTGGCCGCCGCAGAAGCGGTCGGAGCTTTTCTGAGCTCTGCATAATGAACCGTGGATTGGATTCGATTAAAAGGACGAGAGACGTGGAGAAATGAATAATTCTAGAGAGAGATGTAGTGATGTCGAAGAAGCCCATGTTTGGGAAGGAGCTGCCCCGTGACCAAGACCTCATCTATACACGCCGACTGCTAACATCTGATCTGCCCACGGGTATACTTCTTTAGAGACATGTTCTAGCTAAGACTTGAGAGGTAGAAGTGCAGATGAGAAATATAGAAACCCATAGCTTGTCTAGGTCCCGAATTGATGAACACGGCCACTTTACGTCAGGTTTGCCGTCTGTATCGTCGACTGACAATTTCTCTACCTCACAGTTAGAGGATAGCCGCAGTATTTTCTTATCTAAAACGCTTCACTTAGTCCTATCCTAAAGCATTCGGGTGGGCGTGGGCGCATAATTTCCGATAATCGTCGGTGAATGCTTCGGATCCACACACCGCGGATATATAATATCACCATGTTTATACTTTATATCTCCATCATTTCGATGCACAGAGTCAATCATTCGTAGGTTTGAGATGGAAATCACATACGTACATAAGCACTTTCATTGAATTAATATTAGAAAAAGACATATGATACCCAAAAGACCTAAAATGTGTGCTCAAGGTTTGTTGTCCGGGTTTATTGATGAACCCGAACATTCGACCGAAAAGAACAACCTATGTCTTCAAATTATTTATTTGAGATCAGGATAGACTGTGCCTAAGCATTCATCTGCTACATACAACAGACTCCGTACACGGTGGTCGATTTCGGAGATCCCGAAACTTATTTCTCTGACGACAGCCTCATCCTGATCCTCAAACCATAAATTAGCTTTTTTTTAAAAGTCAAATTGCCCGAGTCTTAGCGTGAGCACTTTGTCCTTATTTACCGACACAAGATTCCTACCCATTGAACCCGATTTATAAGCTTAGTGGGCGTCTTCCAAGACTTCTAGTTCTCCATTGACATAGGCTTGAGAGCCCTGTGGCGGTCACACTAGCTGACTGCGCCCAAATCGGATATGGTGGGACCAATAATGCCCTGCTGGATAACGTCGACAAACGTAGTACTCCGTACGGGATACGTGTTCAGGCTAGGGGTGGAACAAGACCCGCCTAGAATTCTGCCAGAACAGACATGCAGTATGTGAGGGATCAGATTGGACCGTCGAAGATTCCACACGCATTCTAGCGACGTTTTGTGCAACAAACCGTTCCCAAGACAACCTGGATGCGTTCGGTTCCAGAACGTGGCAGCCACGAGAAGTCGGGAGAAATAGGGTATGTCACATGCATGTTCAAGAATGATCAGTCGAGTCCTTCGTACTCTGTACTCTGTACTCCGTACAGCTGCATGCTTCTAGTCTCTTTCTTGGTGCGATCAGGCGAAGGTCGAAACTATATCAGCTTACTCCGTACTCGGGGATATTCTCATCGGAGCTAGGAATCGGGCATTAAGTCAGATTCCATTGAAGTGACACCGGGTTTCGGGGTTTCACAAAGAATCTCTGTATGTCGTAGGGCACAGGGCAGAGACACTAAATAGTGATCTACCGGGGGTCCCTTCGCAATCTCACCTCTCTCCCTAAATCCATACGAGAGCCACCCGTTTCAAATTGAATTTTGATCGCCAGGATGTTCGTCTAGGATCATAATTGACAAGTCACCGAATGAAAAAAAAAGAGTCTGTGCTCTTTCTTTTCCTTAGCGGATATCGTAGTGTCCGCTCCTTAACCTATAAGCGGGCCCCCCGAACTGGAGAGGGATAATCTCTCCACCTCTTTGCTGAGAATCTGATGGTTGGCCTCCGTGGGTCTCAGGGATATCTCCTGAACGAGAATAAACGGTGTCCACTCAGCACCTAAGCAACTTAGGTTCAAAGCGTAGCAAGACAGTGTAGATCCCACGGTAAAGGCCCGAATCAGCATAGCGAAAGAGAAAAAGAGGGCCCTTTTTTCTTTGATTCCCCCCTTTCCCCATTTTCTTGCGCGTGACGCGTGATTGGCCCATTGTTACTGCCGTTTCTGCCAGACCGCTCACCCGCTTCATCCCCTTTCTTTCATCTGCTTCAGACTGAGCAGTCGGCAAGTCTTGGTATTTGCTGTCATTTGACATATTTGTCGATATTTTCTCCATTTCAACCCCTTTTGTTCCCGTGGCTCTTGTTCAGCCCCGAAATTGGTGCGCCTCCGACGCCCGTAGCTCCCGGGTCTTGACGTTTTCTTGGTATACATATCCTGCAGGGAACCTGAGATCTTCAATATTTCTTGGGGCAGATCTGGACTTTTCTGCTTCTCTCCCTACATGATCAACTCTTGCGAAGACCGAGAATTTATATCTGGACTTGTATCGATAATCTGGTGCCGACTCTGAAACATTGGAACCCCCGCTCGGCGAATCTACCTTCGGAATTCCGTCACCTCATGGACCTTGCGATTTAAGCTCGATATTCGCCGATAATCCCGTTTTCTATCTTCTCCCTGCAATTAATATTCGACCGAAGATTCCTGTGAGGAGTGTGATGTTGTTAGCAAGATACTAGTTCAATTTGAATACTTCGGCTATCGCGCTATCTTCACAACATGGGAAACACTCAGGGGAAGCCGGTGTCTTACAATGATGCTGGTAGGTTACTTGAATCCCAATTGGGGATGTGAAAGGGTGTTGGAATCCCGGAGCATTACCGATCATCCTGTCGAACAATCAGCTGATCGCTTCTGATCTAGTCAACCTCAATCATTTCCGACTCCTGCGTGTCGTGGGAAAAGGTGCATTTGGAAAAGTCCGAATCGTGGAAAGGAAGGATACGGGCCTTACATTTGCGTTGAAATATATCAGAAAAGAGGAAGGTTCGTGGGGGTCTCAAAGCCACTGAGCTAGAAACGGTGCAGCTGACATCTGTTTCAGTCGTTCGTTCGGAAAGTGTACGAAACATCATTCGCGAACGGAGAATGCTCGAGCATTTGAACCATCCATTCCTGTGCAATTTGCGGTACAGTTTCCAGGACATGGAATACATGTGAGTACACTCGATTTCACCCCTCGTGCACTGCTGACAAGGCGACAGTTATATTGTGGTCGATTTAATGAACGGCGGCGATCTGCGATTCCATATCTCGCGAAAATGCTTTACAGAAGATGCAGTGCGGTTTTGGATGGCGGAACTGGGTTGTGCTCTGAAGTATATTCACTCGCAGGGTATCATTCACCGTGATCTCAAACCAGACAACGTGCTCTTAGATTCCGACGGACATGTCCACTTGGCAGACTTTGTAAGTTGAATGAGTCTTGCATTTGAGGGAGTTTTCAACTAACTTCGAAATACCAGAACGTGGCATCGGATTTCCGACCGGGCAAGCCTCTTACAAGCAAATCAGGAACGCTAGCATATTTAGCACCAGAAGTCTACGAAGGGACAGGCTACACATTTGAGGTCGATTGGTGGTCATTAGGTGTTACCTTTTACGAGTGCATCTATAATAAGGTATGTGAAATTGACTTCCCATCAACTTTCCGGTCTAACCTTGAGCGCAGCGACCATTCGAAGGCCGGAGCCAAGAAACCCTGAGTGAGAACATTAAAAAGGCCCAGCCAAAATATTACGTGACCAATCCTGCGGTTTCAGTGCCCTGTTTGCGGGCATTGGGGGCATTGATGCAAAAAGATCGTAGCCAACGGATTGGTGCGATCGGATTCGAGAGCTTCACCTCACACATGTTCTTTGCCGAACTCGACTTTGATGCCCTTGAGCGGAAACAGATTCCGCCAGTATTCCGGCCATCGAGCGACAAAACCAACTTCGATGCGACCTATGATCTGGAGGAACTGCTCCTCGAAGAAGCACCTCTAGAGGCCAGAGCGCGCAGACAAAAGCCGCGTGCTGAGCTTAGAGAGGATGCTACCGCAAAAGAAATTCGGGACGACGAACTTCACCGCCTCATCGAGACCATGTTCGAGCCCTTTGATTACACTTTGACAACCTACCAAGGCAATGCTGCGGAAGCTATTGCTGCCTCAACGTGAGTTGTTCTGCCCGTCGAGACCGTTGGACCATTGCGCTTACAATTCTTATCAGGAATCCCGAGGACTGTCTTCCGATGGCCACAACCACTCCAGGAAACACTACAACACCAGCAAACCCAACCGTACATGCCCGGCAATTCTCGCAGGCCGACCCTAAAAATACACCTCCCGACGGCTCATACTATCGTGCTCCGCCGAGCGACAACATGACCACAGTCAGCGAAACACTGGATCCCAATGACCCTGCGAGTGGCCCCATTTCACCTTCCCCTTCAAACCGCATGTCAGCCTCACCGCCGCCCGCGCCGTCCTTCCACCGACCCTTACCCCAAAATCATCGACACCGCGGTGCCACTCGGCAAATGAGCAAAAGTGGAGGTGTACAAATGGTTCTCAACGAACATGGCAGCTGGAGTGAGCTGGCAAATACCGCTACCATTCCTGCAGATGGAATTGACAGCGGCGACGATAAGGGCAAGCAAGCCAATGGAATGCTGTCATTCTTCAGCCGCAAGAAGGGCCGTGACCGCAGCCCGAAGCCCACTGAGCCCGGAGTTCTGGGCAAAGAGGGAGCTAGACAGATCATTAGCTGAAAGCCTCGCCTTTGGTGAATTGCCATTGGCGCTTGTGCGGTGGAGTTGTCACCACCGACAGTACATCCACACAACGTGGGCTTTCCTGCCCACCTGTGTGATCTCTACTCGGCATTCGAGTTCGAGATCTCGACCCGGAGACTAATGCTCCTCACCTTAGCAACCAAGGAGGTTGGCAATCCAATGCCAAGCCTGACTCCTTGGCCCGGTCGCCACCTTGATACTTCCGGCTCCCCTTTGGGCCCTGGAGGAAGTCAACCTCGCTGATCCTGTTTGATTGCATCCTGCAGGGCAATGTACATTTTTGCATTAATCTCTGCGGCAAGAGATGCGGTGCTCGAGGCACTATATTTCTTTCGTTCTACTAGATTCCCCGGGCACAGCGAAAATTCATTTCTTCTTTCTATTATTTTATCTCCCATCTCTTTTCCCCAATTGTACAGATACTCACGGCAGACCCAATGACCAGCACCCCGCTGATTTCAGCATCATGTCCCCTCTTTGGGTAGGCATGTCCACAGTTTTCATTTTGACCTTTCTTCAATCCTGTGTTTTAACCCTCGTATAGTCCTTTTTTTTGGAGTTTGCATACCCTGCTTTGATGGAGATGAACATTCTAATTTTCTGTATTCTGTGTATAGAATGGACTGGAGCCTGTTTATGGTGGGTGGTTTATTCAATTCTCATCTGCATCGAAATATACCAATTAGTTGATCCCTGACTTCAATGCCCATAATGTTGATACATACATTTGTATGTCTTAAGCCTATATATATGTAGTACTCCGATGTGTGTGTCAAAACATCTAAACGTGTATCTACCCATGTACAACCTACATAGGTTCCTAGTCCTCCGCGATATGTCCATAAATAGGAAGATTGCCCAGCCTATCAGAGCATAATAGTAGGGCCAACATAGGAACCCGAGCGAACTAAAATTAATCTCGCACCCCCGTACTTCATACTCCGTACTTCATATGGAGTCATAGTCTCCGTTTCAGGGGAAACGGCCCTAACCTCTTGGCCCCACCGCGTGGGGAAAAAGCAAAACAAAGCCGAACTGAGGCGCTCAGCAACGAAATGATTTCATCGAGCTTCCCCTTCCCAGCCACCTACGAAACCCACTCTTATTCCCACATCACTCCCAAACCCTCCCCCACAAACAATTCCCTCGACATTCCGACCCATAGATCGACCCACCCCAAACACCTGGCATGCCGAGCCAATCCCGCAGCCGCGACCCTCACAGGAGAGACCGGGATCGGGACCGGGATCGCGACCGCACGCGCGAGCGCTCACGCCGCGATCGCGAGTACACCCACGGCTACGAGCTAGACGAAGCGCCCAGTCCCAATGCGCGAGCTAAGTACCGTTTCCGGGAGGCAGGGTACGAGTCGGGCTCGTATGATGATCTGGATCGGGAATATGAGGAGGAGCGCGAGCGGCGCAGAGAGCGCAGACGCAGACGGAGGGAGGAAGAGGCGCTTGCTTCGCCTGGGGATAGGGAGCGGGAGAGGGATCGGGAGAGAGGTGGTTCTAGAGCGGTGGGATCATCGCCTGCGAAACGGCAGAGAGATCGGGGACGATATCGGTATGAGAGTGGGAGTCCGGGGAGGGAGAGGCGGGATCGGGATGCGGAGATTGATGCTGAGGGGGAGGCGCGGAGGAGACGGCGAAGGGAGAGGGAGAAAGAAAGACAAAGGGAGAGAGAGAGGGAAAGGGAATTGGAGGCTGCGGTGCCGGCGAGGAAGCATCGGAGTACGGAGTCTTCGAGTAGTGCTTCGCATTTGTTGAGTGTGGATGCGATGGCACGTCTTGCTGCTGAGCATGAGGAAGCTGATCGGGTGGATCGTGCTCGTGAAGCGGATGAATTGCGCAGGGAGCGTCGAAGACAGCGGAAACGGGCTGCTATGGATGAAGAGGGTCTTGTTGATCAAGTTCCAAAGGGTCGATCACGCCATAAAGCTGGTGCGCGAGTGGTTTCTGGTGCCTATCTTGAGGAAGGGCACAGTTCCGATGCTCGGGTTCGACGTCGTGGCGGTGGTGGTCCCACCATGCACGACCACTGGAAGGAAGAGGGGAGCTGGGAAGGTAGCTATGACAGCCGTGGAGGACCACCGGCCTGGAAATTTTGGGCCAATTGGTCGAAGAAAAAGCGCATCTGGGTAGGATGTCTGCTCGCTGTGATTCTCTTGCTTGCCATCATCATCCCTGTTGCTGTCGTTGTTTCGAAGAAAGGCTCGGACTCGGACTCATCTTCGTCCAGTTCCTCTGGTTCTGATTCTGATGACCCCAAATCTAATTTGGACAGTATCAGTCGTGATAGCATTCCAGTAAGTGTTCAATACGTCATATTGGTGGGACTTTCTACTAACGACACTGCAGAGTTATGCTAAAGACACTGTTTTGGATCCATTCACCTGGTACGAGACAACCGGATTCAACCTCACTTTCACCAATGCCACTGTGGGCGGTCTTTCGTTGATGGGCATCGATTCAAAATGGGACGATTCCGCGCGAGCGAATGACGATGTACCTCCCCTCAACAAGCCGTTCCCATATGGCACTCGACCAATCCGTGGCGTCAACATCGGTGGATGGCTGTGTCTCGAACCATTCATTACCCCGTCCCTCTTCGAGAATTGGCCATCGAAGGCTGGCATCATCGATGAATATACCCTGACTAAAAAGCTGGGGAACTCAGCAGCAAGCACCCTGGAGAAACATTATGCTGGCTTTATAACAGAGTCAGATATCAAGGAAATAAGAGACGCCGGACTCGACCATGTCCGCATTCCATACTCCTACTGGGCCGTGACTACTTACGACGACGATCCATACGTTGCCAAAATTTCATGGCGTTATCTTCTGCGAGCCATCGAATGGTGTCGTAAGTATGGATTGCGCATCAAGCTCGACCTGCACGGACTCCCCGGCAGCCAAAACGGGTGGAACCACAGCGGTCGACAGGGGAGCATCAACTGGATAAGCGGCTCAGACGGCGACTTGAACCGCAAGAGATCACTGGAGATTCACGACCAGCTTTCCAAATTCTTCGCCCAAGATCGGTACAAGAACGTGGTGACTATCTACGGTCTCGTGAACGAGCCCCTAATGCTATCTCTGCCCGTTGAGAAAGTTCTAGATTGGACGAAGGAAGCAGCGGAACTCGTCCGAGACAATGGCGTCACTGCTACTCTTGTTCTGCACGATGGATTCCTAAACCTCGCCAAGTGGGATAACATGTTCAAATCACACCCAGAAGACATGTATCTGGACACACACCAATACACCACCTTCAACACTGGCGAGATCGTCCTCAACCACACGGCAAAGATCAATGTTATCTGCGATAACTGGTACTCTATGTTAAAGGAAATCAACACCACAAGCGATGGGTAAGTCCTACAACTCCACTGCTTAAACCAACACTAACCTCCAATCAGGTGGGGCCCGACTATGTGCGGCGAGTGGTCGCAAGCCGACACCGACTGCGCAAAATACGTCAACAACGTCGGCCGCGGTACTCGCTGGGAAGGAACCTACGATACCAAGTCGTCAAAGGCTTACTGTCCCACCGCGGACGAAGGGACATGCAGCTGCGACGACGCGAACATGGATCCATCTGATTATACAGACACCTACAAGAAGTTCCTGCAGACATACGCCGAGGCCCAGATGTCCGCGTTTGAGACCGCCATGGGATGGTTCTACTGGACATGGCGGACCGAGTCAGCGGCGCAATGGAGTTACCGAACCGCATGGAAGAATGGATATATGCCCAGCAAGGCGTATTCCCCATCCTTCAAATGCGGCGATACGGTGCCGGACTTCTCAGAAGCGGCGGAGAGCTTCTGATTGAATTACGAACGTGCATTTTTTTTGCGTTTTGCGTTTTGCTTTTTGCGCTTTGCGTTTTGCTTTTTGTGTTCTGCATTTTTGCATTTTGTTTTAGATACCATGGAGCCATAGTTTAGAGTCTTCCTGCATATGATTGTAATGCCCTAATTTGAATGTGATATGTACAATGTTTTCGTGCGGGCAGAACCCCGTCGCAACAATGTTCCATCTACGCCTCAAACCACCCAGCACCCTCCCCCCACATCCCGGGCTGATAGATGCGTTCCTTCCGGACCCAGGGGAGTCGGACACCTCCAAGTAGACGATCGACTCGTTGGAAATCAATTGGCTTCATGATCCAGCCATCAAAGCCTGAATCCTTGTAGGAATCGATGTTGTCCTCGCGCAAGGAAGCCGATACCGCGAAGATGGGGACGTGGGGTATAGGCATGCCTTCAATGATGAGCTCCCGCTGCTCGTACTCTCGTATCATCTTCGTTGCGAGAAAACCATCGACTATGGGCATCTGGGGGTTCACTGTTAGTAAAGAGATCGAGGAGCGGGTCTGGGTTGAATATACTTGGATATCCATGAGCACTGCATCAAAGCGAGTGGGATTTTCCTTGTAGGCCAATGCGCACTCCTTGCCATTGGTTGTCATGTGTACTGAGTGACCGAATTTCTCGAGGCGCTTTTGGAGGATTGCGCTATTTGTCGGATCATCCTCCGCGACGAGAAGGCTCAAATTCCAGTCCATGGTTGGTGAATTGCGAGATCGGGGCGTTTGTGAATTGTCCTCGGTTGATGCTATGGTGGTTGGTGAACTAGCGGGAGCCTCTTTGGTGGACAGCTTGGAGGGTTCTGGTGGTTGTGTGTGGTCGTGATGTTGGAGGGAAGAGGTTGATTTCTCTGGCTGGCGACTTTCATCAAGCTGTTGACTAGATAACGAAAGATTTCTGGATTCACCTGTTTTCATGGTCACGTTCATGTTCATGATCGATGGTCCTGATTCAAATTCGGGAGTTTGGCCACATTCACATGGAATACCGTCTTCCTTGTGAAGTTTCGTGCAACTTGAAAATTCACAAACTGGGCTTGTCTCCTGTTTGCCTTCTTGTTCATGCAGCTTCTCCTTTGACACAGGATGTGAGTTCTCCTTTTGGATGTTTTCTTCGTCTGGAAGAGGGAACTTGAGCCGGATCTTAAAACAGCTCCCTTTCCCTTCCTCGGACTTCAAACTTAGTTGACCATTCATGTTGCGCACGATCCGGGCAACCAGTGCTAGCCCGAGACCGAGTACGCTTTCAGTCTCCAGCCCTTGGCCAGTCGAAGTATGCCCATAAGATTTAGGCGTCTGCATATATCCCTTGTTAGAAACTTGTTCTAGCTCACAAAACAAAGTTTCGACAGTCTCCTGGGACATGCCAGAACCGGTATCGTGAATTGCAATTTCGACAGAGATGTGTCCAGGCTCCAGAATCTCTGGTAGGACACAAGACTCGATCGTAAGAGCCCCAGCCGATGTGTGCTGAATAGCATTGCTGATCAAATTGGTGATGACTTGGCGTACTCGTCGTTGATCTCCAAGGACGGGAGGCAGAGCCGCATGTTGCACCACCTGCAGATCGACATGCTTCTGCCTTGCCTCTTCCCAGAAGATATCGGTCGCTTCGGTGAGGGTCTCTGAAAGATCAAAAACTTCATCCTTTATTAACCGTTGTCCATTCTCGGCGTTCGTAAGATCCAGGAGGTCATTGATGATGTATACCAGCGACTTGGAAGCGGAGTGAGATCTGGAGATGTGATCTCGAGTCTCTTGATCAAGAGATCCATCGAGAGCAATTTCCAAGTAATTGATGATAGCATTGAGAGGAGTTCGGAATTCGTGGGCGGAGTTGGCAAGCAAAAGCCTCATCAGCTGATTATTTTGCATCGTCGTCTCCTTCTCTTGCCATATATCGGTAAACGTACGATATAGCAAGGACAAAGTAGATGCTTTCCCAAACTCTGCCGATGACCAATCATATTGCCGACTCGACTTTTCCGTGGCATGGCTTTCTGTATTAGCCCGAAAGAAGATGATGAAATCACGGCCGTCGGCTGACAGTGGAATGTAAAGTAAGCTAGTCAGATGGTGAAAACCTGGCGAGTAGTTGAGATCCTGGAAGTCGGCGGCTATATCGACAGACCAAAACACCGTGTCGTTCTCTTTCGCTTTCATGTATTCAAGTAATGCCAGGACCTCTTGCGAATCCGTGGGTTTCCCCACTATTTTAGCCTCGCCCATAATCGATGCCGCGGCGTAATTTGCCTCAAACAAACCAAGCAAATCACCAGGTGGAGCTTTGATGGACCGAGATGCGTTTTCTTCAATGGACAAGGTTGGTTCTCGAAACTGGAAAGGCAAAGTATAGGATAGACGCTCGATATTACTTGAAACCGCCTCAGCTATAAACCAGCAAACCTTCTGGATAAGCGGGTGAAGTGTTTGTCTGCTGGTGTAGGATTGGCATGTTATAAGACCCCACAGCTTGCCAAAGACATTGATTTGAATCGACAAGCAAGTCGCGATGGGGTTGTCGGTAGGCGGTGCCGAGGGCGATGGTGCTACAGATAGATACGTCTTCGACATATCGAGGGGTCTTTTATTGGTGGAGGCCCGATACACCAGCTTTGCGGTGCCCTCAGTCCCAGAGGACGATGAACACACTGTGTTCCGCAGATAAAGTCTTTTCAAGGCTTCTGGAAAACTGGATTGTGGGAAATTCATGCCTGTATATGAAGTCAACCCGGATTTGGAATCCACCGCATCTGCGACCACAGTGCCATTGCGATCACGATCAAAATGATATATGGTTGTTCTGTCAAACAGAATGACTTCGTGCAAGCTTGAAATGGTACTTTGAATGAGCACATCCAACGTCTGAGCGGTCGCAAGTTGTCGGAGAATTCGCGGTATCACATTGAGAAGTTCTAATGATTCTGAAGCGTCTTCATTTCCTGAATGAGGTTGATCCGCCGAGGAAGTGGAATCCTGGAAAAAGGCCCCAGATGTTAAATCCAAGCTCCGACTATCCTCTTGGCTCTCGCGGCTTTCGAACTCGGATTGGTCCCTTTTACCTGACGCATCCGGCTGAAGCTCGCAAATAATGTAGTTTTTATATGTTTTGCTTGTATGCATGGTGCACCACATTCCCTGCGGCACACCGCTGGATGATAGAATAGTCAACCGAAAGACATCAGGCCCCGAGTGCTCAACATCATAGTCGTCGTGGGAGACAAACTGGGCACGAGCACGAAAGCTGCCTTGCTGGAGGGAAGGAAACATATCGCAGAATGTTTCAAGCTGGAACAGCTCATCAGGACAATATCCAATGATCTGCTTGGAGTTGTTGCTCGCTATTTGCACTTCGAAGTTACCGTGGTTCTCAGTCACTACAACGAGTGCACCGTCTGCTTGAATGATAATGTCTTCTTCATCTTCTCTGAAATATTCTATTCCCTTTGACGTTCGGTGGTAATCAAGAACATTGCCACCGTTCTGCACGTTGGTCTGTAGTTGTGCCAATAGCTCCGGATGAGGACCAGTAGTGGATTGCTCATTAGGCAAGGACGAAAACTCGCTGCCGCCACGACCCGCTTGGTGCAAATGTGTTAAATAGTCTGGCCTCTTCAAAGGCTCGTTTTCAGCATTGTTCCTAGGCTGGCTCCCGGTTTGCTCATTGAGCGAGGCTGTAGTCCACGTGTCCGAAAAAGGAGATATAGGTGTTTCGAGCTTATCGAGAGACGGTGTTTGCAGGGCAGACGAGGGTGTGGAGTCTACTGAGACCACCGAGCGAACTGGAAAGACTCTTTCGGCCGATTCAGTGCCCAGTTGAGGTAGCTTCAATCTCGGCGAGACTAGCTCGGCTACTGTCGATACCTCCGTCTTATTGTCAGACAAGATGCACATGCTCTTAGGTATAGATAGCGTCCGGGCAAGAGTCTGCCTTCTATCGGCTAGTCTTTCTTCTTTCTTGGACTTGTTGCCATCGTCATTTTGGTCATCATAAATGACTGTCCAATCCCCGTAGTCTCTAATATTGGACGGCGAAGACATATCGCGGCATTCAATCTTTGGCAGTGTCTTGCGAGAGATGAAAATCAGAGCTAGGAACTCATTTGACACCCCGAGTCTCTTGAAGTTGCTCACAGAATGATACCGGATGTTGGGTTCAGGTGAACACACAACTCACGAAACTGCAGTCATCATGTACCGACGATAGTTTGGACAGCACCGGCAATGTCACAGGTAGGAGGGAGACGAGATCAGAAGATATAACAATGGCGTGGATTGAAGGATCTCCACGAATTTTATGTTTCAGCCGAGGGTATAAGAGAATCTCTCCTAAGCTCAAGCCTTCTCCTGATATTTCGACCTATCAAAACACGAACCACCGGAAACAGGCTTTCTCCCTGAGTGCATGTCCTCGGTTCTCTTGTCCGGTTCGCCAGACAATGTCAGTAGGAAATAGCTCACAATCCTCGAACCAGATGCTAGGATCCATTGGGATGAGCTTCGGCAGATGGTAAGGTCAATCAGTTAGCCGTAGCAGGGAGATCTCGCAATTAATCGAAACCAAAGTCAACTGCTAGAATCAGACGTTAATTGACCCACGACCTGAGAATCCTCGATAAATTGATTGACCGATCTCGTCTTGTGCAATTCCTTACGGCGCAGGGATGCCTTGGTCAGTATGGATAATCAAGCCAGGGCAGCCGAAGGCAAAACTCGGTGAGACCGGGCCAGAACCTTATAACGTGACGTGAGGGTACCTGTTTTGACCCATCGAGATTCAGCGTAGTTTAAGCGGAGGACACCCCACACTTTCCATAAAAAGTGAGTGGGCTGATCGGCTAGCACATGAACGTGTTGGAATGACGACGTCAAAAGGGAGTGTTGTGACTTCATAGGAATCTAGATTAGCTTCTTTCAATGTCTTTCAGAATGCCCTTTAATTCCCTAAAAGCGGAATGGGTTCATGCCTGTCAGGCCAAGACGGACTTAGCTGCAACGTGGGCCATCATATAACACAGCGTGGTAAATGGATTTTGTGCATACATCTCCGCCGGACCTACCTAACCGGATAGCAACCTCCACTAGCAGGAATCCCAATCGGACCACAATCCCGGGCTCCAGCGCGTAGTTGCCATGTCTATACTTGGAGTGCAATTTTACTCGCGGGCATGCTTTCCGGAGACATGGGAGGCGTGAGGCCGGCAATAAGCTGACCATGGTTCCGTCGCTCTTTGGGAAGACGTTCAAGGTGAAAGACAGTGAACTGGATGCTCTAACAAAGCAAATCGCCCAAGGGGGGAATGTACGAAAAGAAGCGAAAAGCAGATATAGTATGAACAAGAGATGTAATGTATCTACCAGCAAACTCCAAGAGCAGTCGTCGCGCGAACCTAAGTTTCCGAAATCTCATGCCCAAAGAAAACTTCATAATTTCATAACACGCTGCTCACCAGCGTCGACCATAAACCGAGTCTTCGGTTCGTGGTCGATTATGGTGTCGATTATGGTGGGACTCACGCCCCCGGCTACGGGGGTCAGGCTGTGTTGACTGCCGAGAGACCGAAGGGACAGGCTCAGGCTCCTCATTGTTCAATAATCGAGTAGGCTGTTTGAAGTCAAGGGTGCCTTGGTTATCCGTATATCTAGATTCCGCATCACGGCCAAAGAGCGTCATCATGTCGCGCACGGTGAGTTTGCCCGCGCCAGCCTTGCCCTCAATAGTGGCATTGGCCAGTTCGCGCTTACGGTCTTGCAAGGCAACAATTCGTTCCTCCACAGTGCCCTTAATAACCATCCTGTAGATTTTCACATCGATGGTCTGATTCAGACGATGGACACGATCAATAGCTTGCTCTTCCACGAACTAGATTCAGAGTCAGCAGAGCACACAACCAACCAATTTTGAGTGTAAAAGCCTGTGACTTACGGGATTCCAGAAGGGCTCCAAAATGACAACACGGCTAGCGGCTGTTAGGTTAAGACCCAATGCACCTGCACGCAGACTGCAGAGCAGCACACGAGTGCCACTGTGATTTCGGAGTTTTTCAAGACTCGCCTCTCGGTGGTTGTTTGCCATTCCACCATCGTAGCGGGCAAAGCCAATGTTGGCTCGTTTCAAGAAAGGCTCGACCTTATCGAGCATGGAGGTAAAGACGGAGAAAACAATGAACTTGAACTCCGGGGCTTCACGATTGAGAATCCGCATAAGGTGGCGGATCTTAGTAGATGGCAGGTCTCCAGTCTCTTCTCCATCATTGTAGATGTCTTCCGCCTCAGAGTCTGTTTCATCTTCAGAATCGCTCAGAACGATAGGTTTGCTCTTCCTTCTAGAGGGCGAGTCAATCTCATCATCTGTTTCATCTTCTGAATTGAGCCATTCACCGCCTCCTTCGGCATTCTCGTCGTCCGAGCCCCCTGCCTTGCCGAGATTGGGCACGGTCCGCTGGTCCTCAGGTACGACCCAGTCGCCTTCTTCGTCTTCGTCGTCACTATCGACAATGACTCGTCGATTTTTGCGAGAGCGAGCAATCTGTGTCTCTGATCTGCGGGCTGATGGAGAGTCTGGAACATCGGAATTTCTGTGATGGCTCTTCTTTGACTTCTTCTTCTTTTTCCTGTCTGCACCCATAACATCGATGTTCAAGTCGGCTTCACATTCACCGCAACGACTGCCACCAGATTTAACCTCGCTTTGACTAAGGTCCGTCTGGCAAACATCGCATTTCTTTGAGACAACGCTCATTGCCCCGAAAAGATCGGCTATGCTGTCAAGGTCATCCGGCTTTGACTGTGATGACTGGCTACTGGTACTGCCATTTTGGAGAAGAATGTCCTTATCCTTTGCTAAATCTCCCTTGACCAGATCTGGATGATTGCAGGCTTGACGAAGACGCAACAGCAGGACCAAAGCTCCGGCATAATCAACCTTGCCACCCCCCATCATCTTTCCAAGACTGCTATCTGTTCGCTGTTCGAGGCGTTTATAGAAGTTCAACTCGCCAGGCATGAACTCAGGGACAACCTTGATGACCTCGCGTTTGACGATTTTGAACCCATTAGATGACTTCTTTGGCTCGCCGTTCGACTCTTCGTCGCCAGAATTGTCGTCATTTTGTTTGAGGACATCCTTTGTGCGTCGCTTCATGAAAGCTTTCAGATAGACCTGGAGCCGCTGAATAGCAAGACCGCCACGGCCATTGTTCAAAGGCCTGCTGATTTGATCTCTCCAGGCAGCCAGATCGTCATAGGGCTTCACTCGTAGGAATTTGATCAAGCTTTGCAATTCATCGAGGTTATTTTGCAGCGGCGTTCCGGTCAAGCACCAGCGGTATTGAGCATTCAAGGCATATGCTGACTGTGTGGCCTTGGCGTTACGATTCTTGATAGTGTGTGCTTCATCAAGAATGATACGGTACCAGTGAACCGCAAAGACTCCGGCCTTCTTAGCCTTGTCTGACTCCGACGAATTAAACTCAGATGTCAAAGTGCCATACGTTGTGATCACAACATCGTAGCTGTCCAAAGACGTCGATGTCTTAGCACGTGTAGCACCATGATAGAGGCAGACACGTAGCCTGTGGGTCGACTCTACTTTATCCTTGATTTCTGACTCCCATTGTTTGATGAGTGCAAGGGGCGCAATGACCAGAGTTGAGGCAGCGCAATTTGGGGGCAGCTTGGTCGTCTTGCCCTCTTTTTCATCGGTGTCATCGCTATTCTCGTGGTCGGCTTTGCGGTTCTTAAGAAGTAAAGCAATTGCTTGCACTGTTTTTCCTAGACCCATATCATCCGCGAGAATGCCACCTTTGGGGAATATTCCTTTGCTTGTCTTTCGACCGGTCTCTTTGTCACACATCCATCTCACGCCATCGATCTGATGCGGCAAAAGAGTGACCTTCAAACCTTCGACGACACCGTCATCTTCATCCTCATCGTCATCGTCCTCTTCTTCGTCCTCCTCTTCTACCTCGTCGTCTGCTTCATCTTTCTGGGCAGCCTTCTCGGTCTCCTCATCCTTGACGGATGAATCTTCTTCCGACTTCACATCAGCATCCTGGGAGTCATTGACTGTAACACCTTGAAGTTGAGCAGCGAGGTCATCAAGGTCGTCAATCTCCTTTTCTTCGTTCTTCTTGTCCACAGCAATTTCATCTTCCTGTTGCTTCTCCGTCGACTTCTTAGTTTGCTTCTTCTTTCCACCCTTCTTCTTGCCTTTGCGTTTTTTCTTGGGCTTCTCCTCTTCCTCTTCGAATGCACCTTCAAGCAAGGCCTTGATATTTTCATTGGCCATGGCGGTATCAACATAGCCATTCGGATCCATAGCCCCGAAGTCTGGCGCATTAGCGGATGCCCGTGGAACATGATCGGTATCATCTTGTGTGAGATCCATGAATTTCTGGATGTTCTTCGATGCGTTCGACATTTTGGGTGGAAGGGGCTTTGATTGGAAGATGGGTCGCGGTGCGCGAGGAGTCGTCCAAGTGACATTTTCAGGGCGTTTGATGCTTACCGCACCATGGGGAAAGCCTCCTCGATGATTTTTGTAGGCCGATGGTGCCACTGGCTTGAACGGATCCCATGGTTCGCTTCGCTTTACGGACGGTGTAGCAAAAGAACCCCCCGCAGTCCCCGAAGAGCGATACGCTTGCGGGGTGGCACTCGGTGGGCCGTGGTAACGTGGTTGTGCTTGCCCTTGCGGCTGTGGTCGGGGAGCAGGTCGATGATGTTCAGCACGAGATTGATTGGGTTTCGGAATGTTGAACAGGTGGTTTGATCTGTTTTGTGCGGGGCCGATCGGTGAGGGTTTCCCAAATTCCGGTTCATGGATATGTGCGGGTCGATTCTGGGTGTTTGGTCTGCCGGGAGTGAGAGGCTCCGTTGGAGCATCGCTTTCTCTCGCCATGTTCAAACAAGCGGTGTGTTTTAGAAGGCCAGGGCAAGGTGTCGGATGAGTGACTGGGCACTTCAAGGAAAGATTCGACTTCAACCGCTAAGGAGGTCCTAGTCGATCTAATGTCTAGGCCTCAATCTGACGCGTTGAAGAATCTGATCAGAGCACTGGACTGCCAGGTTAGTGTGGTCTTTTTGCGCGAGTGGGGACCAACATTCCAAAGCTGCAGGGCTTCTAGAATATGGTTCGAAGGCATGGGATCAAGATAAGGGAGAATTGACTGGAAGTACATACCTTGAACCAGATTAAGGTGCATCTGAGGTGGTGGGTTGTCGATGGTGGGGGTCTGCAAACATCAAAGGTTGTCTTATCGATATCGTTTTGTTTTGGCTCACGCCCCTAGCAACCGGTGGTGCCTCAGGCAGGAAATCTAGTTTGTACGCCATAGTGTGAGTTCTACATTAGCGAGAAGGGTCGAATTGGATAGTTTGGTTTCTTTGTTCAAGGATAGTGCATCGATGGATGACGCTACGACTTTCCTCATGTGTTTATCGGTCCTTGTTCTAGATTATCACACCTCAACTGAAAGCCATGACTCCCAATCCCGATTACCCGATCACCACTTCTAGCCCCTTTTCAACAGTTTCATAGAACTAGCTGGCAATTTACTTGGCGAGGAACAAAGAAATCCACATGAAACGGATCTACGGAATGCTCTAAAGTACAATGTCCATCCAACATTCATGGATAGGTAATTTACGGGGATTTTGACAGGAGTGACGAACCAGGGATTCGTGCCTCAGCTTGGGATTATATCATGGACAGAAGCAGCGGATAGGATAAAATGACTGAGTCAAGATGCTCAATGCCATCGGCACTACTCCGTATAGTCTATTCGGATTCGTTTAGGGTTGGCGTTTCAGATTTAGCGCTCCGGACAGCGATCCACTAACTTCCTTGGTTTTTGAAGGGTTTGCCTCGCTTAATTTATATCCAACGTAAGTTGTTTTAGTTAGAGCTCTGTCAAACAAAAAAGAGTCGGGGGAGTACGAGGTGCAGAAAATCGATGCTCCTTGATTCAGTCTTACACTGGGAGGACATATTCCCCAAGCCGTATGTGGTTCGTACAACGTTCTTGAGCGAACCTCTTAAGGGTCTTGGCGCGCTAAAATACGCGATCCAGATGGCTGTAGATTAATTTTTGATTGAGATCCATTGCCTCTATCCACTTATACCCGATTCTGTTGCCCCTTAATTTCCGCATGGCAAGAGAAACGAACATCTCTGGACGTACTAGATGCATTCGAACACAATGGGATGTGCTATATTCTGATATGGGCTACAAGTGTCAAGAGAGAGAGGGTCGTGAAGGCAAAGGTGATGAGTGCAATATAGAAGACGGGACACCAAGATGAGGGGTTAATACCAGTGAAACAAGAGCTAAACGATCTATCGCTTGACATTCATTTATGTTCATCTCTGTCAATTCGATAGTAAAGCTACGTATGTCTCCTAGCGTGAACCACCCTATATCCACTCTAGCTCTGGACTAACTACTTTAACTACTTCGTCCTCCCCCCGTTCCGTTGCTGTATTCTCCAACTTCGTTTCTACCCGGCTCGCATCTGTTCCTCTGTCTTTCCTTCTGGGGAGCTGCTTGGCCCTGTCACTCATTTGATATCGATTCCTACACTCATTTGTCAACGCAGTCGACCTGCTTGACCTTCCCAAGTCTCGTCTTCCCAAAGCAGTTTATCTTTTGTCTTGATCTGTGATCGACCCGAAAATGCGCTCTACTCTTCTTATTGCTGCCTTGGGCGCTGGCGCTTGTGCCAACGTCATCGGCACCAAGTACGTGACTGAGTGGACCACCACCACTGTCACCCAGACCGTCACCGAGTTCCCCAGTGCGAAGACTGCCGGTGCTGTCCACGCTTTTGGCGCGGGCCATAAGGGCCACGGCCACGATCACAAGGACACAGCTTCTATGCTGACCTCCTCCGTGGACGAGGACTCTGTCACCGTCCCTACTTCTTCCGCCGAGGAAGAGTCTGTCACCGTCCCTACTTCTTCCGCCGAGGAAGAGTCTGTCACCGTCCCTACTTCTTCCGCTGAGGAAGAGTCTGTCCCCGCCTCGACCTCTTCTGTTGAGGAGGCAGCCACTAGCGCCGTCTCGACCTCTTCCGTCCAGCAGGCTGCCTCAAGCCCTGCCTATACCGCCGCCGCGCAAACTACTGTCGCGACCTCTGCTTCCACTTCCACTTCCACTTCCACTTCCGCCTCTGCCTCTGCCTCTGCCTCTGGCTCTGTCTCTGTCTCTGCCTCCTCCGCTGCTTTGCCCGCCGCAGGCAACTCCTACCAGGACAACGTCATCCTCGCCCACAACATTCACCGCAGCAACCACTCCTCCCCCGATCTGACTTGGTCCGCCTCGCTGGCGAAGAGTGCCCAGACCCTTGCCGAGCGCTGCGTTTTCGCACACGATGTGTGAGTATCACTTTCCTAGTCTTGTAACAAACCAAGTCTGACAATACTTCAGTTCAATCGATGGCGGTGGCTACGGCCAGAACATTGGATCTGGCATTTCAGCAGAAAATATCGCTTCGGTCATCAGTAACATGATGTACAACGGCGAGGCCCCTAAATTTGCCGACGAGTATGGCAAGGCCAACCCTGATACCAGCTACATGAACTGGGGCCACTTCTCCCAGATCGTCTGGAAGTCTACCACCGAGGTCGGTTGCTTCACCGCTGAGTGCGACGGCGGCGCCCCGTTAACTGTTTGCAACTACTCGCCCCCCGGTAACTACGGTGGCTCGTACGCGAACAACATCGAGGCGCCCAAGGGTAACGCACCCTACAGGTGGGGCTAAGGGTCTTGTACCATTAAAGCCATTTGTGCAACTCTATCCCGCGGAATGATCTTATGCTGTATACTACGTACTAGTCATCGAGCCTCATTCCTTATTTGGATATACTTTTTCTTGTTCGCTTCTGGTCTCATGTCTTGATCTTTATCCTTTTACTTTTATACATTACATGTACTGCTCCGATTCGACATCGCTCTCGGGGTTGTTCTTGATGATGTTATACCATTGAGGCTATTGCTTTAACTTCATTCACAGGCGAGTACAGCGTCTCTCAACGCGAAACGCGGTCATGAAATAGCAATCAGTTCTTTCACCATCTACCATCGCAACAAGCTCCCTTCGCAGCTCTAGAAATGTAGGGCAAGAACAGCCCACAATCTCACTAGCTATTCCCCTTACCTACACTACTTAATGATCTGAACCTCTTTAATTCTCCTTCCATATTGAAGGAACGCTACAACCAGACGTTAGCCTGTTATCGCTCGAGCGATAGTGTCTCAACTTACGAAACTTCAATCACGGCACATCTGCCGTTTTGAACGACATCTGTCGCCTCACTTATCGCGGGATCGAGATCCTTTGGCGTGGTAACTGTTGCACCCCACGCCTTACCAGCCGCAGTAGCGATTCCCGGGTAATCCGGCGAAGGATCAAACGAGATATTGAGATCTGCTCCAGACTCAGTCTCCGTGCCTCATTTCTCTGATTTGAATCTAACTTACCTCGTCTATTTGCCTTCGATGCCAATCCGTCTTTGTGGACAAGAAGTGCAGACACCTTCGGGGCGTTCCATCCACCATTGTTAAGAACAATCAGGAGGAACGGAATATCATACCGCCTAGCGATCCAATATACGCTCTCCATTTGTGAGAATAAGTATACTCCATCACCAACGCTGCATGTGCTCATCAATATAGCGGTCAAAGCTTGTCACATGGGAACACTCACATTGCGCAAATAAATGATCCAGGCTTGCCTAGCTTGACTCCGAGTGCTGCACCACCGCCCCATCCAAGACCCCCTGCGCCACTTGCGACAAGACTGCCAGGCTAGGCAAATATTAGCATTTGACAAATACAGTTGCATGAGCCACCTACCTTCGTCAGATTCAAATGGTGGATTAAATTTCCTGCATTGGTCACAGCCTCCAACACATATATAGTGTTCTCGGGGAGCAGATCTCGCAATCTTGACGCCAGGTAAGGCACACTGATTACCCCATCATCTGATAGTGACTCAATTTTCCGCAGGCTATTTCTGAAGGCTTTGTAGTCATTCGACCGCTGCTCGAACTGCTGCATCAATCGAGTCTGATCGATGTTCTGTCTATCCAGGAAGGCATTAATTTGCGCAAGTGCAATGCCACAGCTAACTTTTAGTCTTCGAGTGACGTTGATTGAGAACACTGAAGCATGGTCATTAGCAAGTAATATGGAAAAGGAGTTCTATGAGCAGACAAGAGCACATACGCGGCATCTGTTGCTTCAGCGGGTCGACATCTAGATGGAAGATTTTGGTGCCTGCGTAGCCTGTCAAAGAAACATCCAAGCATGCCTTTGGGTATGCTTACCAGCTCGGGGCTTCCCGGCAGTAGGAATCCAAGGAACATCGCAATCGAGAATCAGAATAACATCGGCTTCAAGGACCTCGGGATGAGTGGTGACGGTGACACCGCGGTATGCTTCATGGTCACTTCGAATGCAGACGTCGGAGCCTACCATTTCTACCACGGTGAGTGGAAGTTTGTCGCAGAGCTCGGCCAACAGAGCGGGTGCTTCGTGATTCCGGCCAAGATACCCTGTGATGACTAGCGGTCGCTTTGCGTCCATGAGAGACTGAGCAATCAATTGCACATCTATTGGAGTCAGTGGTATCACTGGTCGGCTCGGTTGAACTAACTTCATACCTTGCTCTGGCAATGCGCTTGGGGCAATTGAACCGTGGATATCTTCATCTATACACTCTTCTCCCACACGCTTCATAAACCATTGTATCAGTATCATTTCCCATTATCTTAACAGAAGTGGGCACTCACTTCTTCGAGTACCTCCCTAGCAGCCATCAGGTATACCGGACCTTTGGGATCGGATGTAGCAAACTGCAAAGCGCGCGAGACCATCTGCTTGATGTTACGACCGGTCTTGATCTCACCAGTGTACCGGCAGTATTGTCGGACAATCGCTGCTTGGTCTGGGACGTCTTGTAGCCAATGAATGAATCTATAATCATGTTAGTCCGGTTAACGTCAGCTTTACGGGGGCTCTGACTCTGTCCTCGAGCCGAGCATTTCGCCATTTTGGGTGAAAGGGCTCAAGCCAGCAAAGCACAAGACAGGAACTCTGCTAATAGAAGCGTTGTGAACCGACTGTCCTAGGGCAAGAGTACCGCAGTCAACGTGAACAATGACACATTGCTAACGAGTTATTAGCGAAGCGAAATTTACACGATAGGCATATTCACGTATTCACCTACCGGAATTCCCGTAGTTTGAGCATATCCCAGTGCTGCGGACAGCGCAACTAGCTCCGACGGGCAGGTGATGATATTGGGAAAGTTGATTTTGTTCTCTATCCCAGTTAAGCCTTGGTTTATACAGAAGACATTTTGGGTATTTACCTTGCTTCGCCTTGATCATCGCTTCAAGCATTGCGGGGTGGTCGCTCCCTCTATCAGACTTGGTCAATATAGCTTGAACTTGAAATTACCTCCAGGGACTCACAGGTTCACAAAGCAGTGCGTAATTCCAGCTTCGGCTAAACGAGATATTAGCTGTTATTACCGATCAGTTCAACTACCGCATCACATACACAATGCCTCAAAGAAATTCTCAGCGGCAGACGTCAGTCTGCCGTCTTTCACAATATCCTCACCATTCCCGTAATCTCCATTCTTTCGTTTTTGCGGTACTATATTTGCTGAGTTCATGGTGTATGTCTCGAGAGCTATCGGGGTCAATGTGTTGATGGTGAAGAGACGTTTAGGTTTCAATTCCAACCTGAACCATGCGTCTACACGAACCCCGCATTATAACATCGCCAAGTTAGAAAGTGTTTGCTACGCTGCCTCAGGCTCCCGCCCTCCTTGATAGATAAGATCGTTGCAGTTTCTTATTTGATAGCAATCAACAACTTTCTATCTTCGTCTCCCTAATTTGGTGGTAAAGCCTTCATCAAAAAGGCACGGGTTCATGTTCTCAAAAGGCACAGGCACAGCAAATTACTCAGCAAGCAGAGGAACCGAGTCCTCTTAGAACGACCACCCCATGAGATTTTTTTAACCTTGATGTATATATATAAATTTTTTGCGCTTGCGATGGTGCCTCCGGAAAGCCTCTTTTCAGCTTGTACTCCGGGATTTTTGCCGTACACCTGAGACCACTATCTCAGATCCCCGATTGCTGTACCGACGACAGAAATCTATTTGTGGGCAAAGAGATACAAATGACATTTGTAACAATTACTATACGATAACATTGCGCAACTACAAATCGTGAAGAACAGGTAATCATACGTTGTCTGGCACGCAATATTGATGATGCTCGAATCTTTATAAATGGGAGAAGTACGGTTGCTCTTGAAGAAGGCGCATTATAAATGTTTTTATTTCTATGTTATTCTGCCTGTCGAGCTGAGGAAGGAACAGAAACCCTCTTGTGACCTCAACAGCCCTCAAAGCTGAAATCTAACCAAGAAATTTCATGTACAACGCTTGCCGCGAAATCTCCAAACAATCCATTGGAGAGTCCCTGTTTAGTAACACCGTTGAATCAACTTTTCAACCTGGGCGATTCCACCCTTGACTTCTGATCCCAATGCATCCACATGCGTCGCGGAGATTGCCCTTCGGGCCTTGGCCGCGTTAGCAAATCCATCTGGGGCTTTGATCATGGAAAGAGCCCCTGCTGCGCTCAGAAGTATGCCGAGTACAGCAGCTGGGCCATTTTCTTCAATGTTGACAACATCATATATACTCATTCCAATATCGCCAGCGGTGCCAATCATTCGCAGAGAAGCTGCCAGCCCTACCAGCTCCAAGGCCTCTGCTCCCTCTTGAAGGCCAGGAATAAGGAAGAGAATACCCGTCACAAACCACAAAATGGCATTTATGATCTTCTGCTCCTCGTATTCCTCTCCGATATCCTCCACTCTGGCCATACTGGTCACGGATGATGATACCATGAAAACAAGCATCGACGCTCCATCCACAACATCACCTGTATCTCCTGAGAATAAGCTGTTGTTGGCAACCCCAGTCGTGAAATTCAGATTTTCATGGAATGCAGTGATATTTGGCAATTGCTTCGAGATGATGTCCTTGGGGTTATCGATTTTGTAATTTTCTTTCATCCATGGCTTCCCGTAATTGATAGTGCGGCCATAGTTTCCAGTATAAGAGTCATGGTATGTTTCCAGGTCCATATCCCATCGGAGCCAGTCAGATGAAATTCCCGTCTTTGCCGCGAGATCGGTTTCGAATTCTTTTTTTGTCATGAACGCTCCAATATACGTTGACTGAAAGGCCCAGTTCCCTATCATGGACACAGCCTCTGTCTGTTTAGTTCTTGTCACCATCTGAACCTCCATTCTGAATGCAATCAAAAACACTGTGGGCCATTAAAATATATTCCAGCGTGAGTGATTTCCATCATACCGCTGTATCTGATTGAAATCCAACTCCCTGTTGTAGCCACTGAGGCATGTATGCATCATAGAGCCCACCACAGGCTCCCTCCACGCACATCGCCAGACTCCCAAAGAGAAATTTCCTTCCCGTCAGACCGGGTCCATAGTGCGCATATTTCCCAGAATTCGTCATGATAGTCTGAGATTGATGCGGGATGACGGGCTCGCCAATCATACACCAACAAGTGTCTACGAGAAATTGAACCCCGAAATCTTCTAGCTCTTTGACAAACCCGGCCTGACTAGCTAGTCCGTGAACTGAGCGACCACATGTGACAATCACAGCGACGTCCACATGCTTGGCTCTGCCCTGGCAAAGCTGAGCAAGCTTCTTGATCTCAAGGAAAGAAAAATGCGGGTTCCCGAGAGAAACAAGGTCAACTCTCTGTTCAGTACCAGCAGTGTTGAATTGCACCCAGATACGCTCAATATCTCTCCAGTCTAGATTTATGCAGCGTGGAAATTCGTCACTTGAACATGCTGCTTCAAGTGTGGGCGCTTCGGGAGTTACACCAACGATATGAAACATGGGCGCGCTGGACACAGTTGCGAAGGCTGCGCCAAAGGCTTTTAGGTCATCCCTAGAAGGTGACAATCTTTCGAGGCCAGTGATAACCGGTATGCTATTAACAGCGAGGATACCCACATGGTAGCCTAATAGAGGATAGAGCGAGTCATCGAAATTGTTCGCCATCTTTGGTATGTTCAACCACAGTGAAGCCACCCGATTTAGTTCAATGTGAGCTCCTGCCTTAGGTGCACGTCCAGTCAGAGCGATTGCTATATCGAGAAAATCCGGATACTTCATCGTCTTTGCCCCTAAGACACTATTGGCGTAAACAACAGCATTTGACTCTGCCCACGCCACTTGACTGCCTGTTTTCGGAGCACAGTCTAGTTGATAAGGTGCACAAGTGAAAGTTGGGCGGGCCCCCATATCGCAGTACGCATCAGCCAGTTTTTCAGATGCTTCTCCGACTCTCGGGTCAATTCCAAGAGCACGCCAGCGCTTCTGGTCGATTAAGATTGAGTTCATTGTTGTTGGGACCCTCACTTGGCCACCAGAGTCCCTAAGCTTTTGGGCAAATGCAAGTGAGCCTGGACCGGTGTAGAAACACCCATCCACATGAACTTGGGAAATGTCCATCAACTCCTGGGCACCTAGCAGGCTGGCCATTCGAAGAACAATGCGCATGGCTACACGGGCTGCCTCGCCATGAGATCCATCCAGGAATTCCCTATCTAGATCAGACAATTCGACGTCTCTGGGCGATGTGGTTCCTGGTAAAGTGTTTCCCAGGATATAGACAGGTGCTGCGTGGCTCAAATCTGTGTAGACACAACCACCGGCAATGACAAGCTCCTCGCCTTGGTATTCAACGATTTGACGAAAATCATCAGAGTACATTCTCAATACCGGTACAGATTTCTGAAATATTTCCTCCGCTATCGTCACGCCCAGGGTTATTATCTCTTCCCGGCGCTCGAATAGAATAGCTTGAGGGGCTTTTCCATTAAGCAATAACTCTAACATAACCCCGCTGCCGGAGCATGAGCCTCGACCTCCAGGAATTGCTAGAATCTTATTTTCCAAGGACTGCCCGCACAGGGGATGGTGACGGTCGATAACTTCGCCAGTTTCAGGATTCACGCCGCCCCACATGCTCAGTCCAACCGTGCTGGCAATCAACACTCCTCTGGCACTTCCCGTGACATAGGAAGTGCCTTTGAAAGCACGGCTCTCTGGAGAAAGTGAACACATTATTGTGGTCGTTCATGGAGTTGATGCTCTGCGAATGTATAATTAACAAACCGATCAGCCCAGCCAATGTCAGATACTTGACGATATTACCAACTTGAGGGATGCAGAGTCTCTGGGGCTTCTGCGAAGCTGTGTGAAGCGTCAATTAGGCCAACTTCATCAGAGCTGTGGTCGAAATAGAAAGTAGTTGATCTCGGTCCATTCAGGTTCAACGAGAAAGAGTATTGTAGACGTGATTGGTTGCTCGCTTGCTCCCTTACAAGTGTGGGAAACCTGCATATTCCTGATTGAAACGTTGAGTCAAAGTGTAAGCTGGGAGTCATCTATTGTCCGCTTGAGCCGTTTGGGAGGGGAATTTCTTAGCCTGATCAGGAAGGTAAAGCCGGTGACTCAATAATGAGTAGGCAGCACTGGAACTCGCTGAAGATAAAATGCTTAGTCTGGCAGATGGGGAAAATTACTCCTATTGAGAAACAGTGAGTTCCAGGTTCATACAGGTCTACACGGATTGTTTTGGCTCCCACCATAGCTTAGCATTTAGTTCTATGATTCCCATGATATCTAGATCCCGAGCTCCTTATAAACCACAAAAGTTGGCATGTCATCAAAAGCTAAACTAAACTCGCCATGATCGTGCGCATCGCCTCAAAAAAAAAGATTCAGAGCTCGCCAATAACACCTTTCAAAATTTCAGGAATAACTTCTCCCGCATCTCCTTGGAAGAACCAATCGTCATAACGAAGAGCACCTGGTGTATCCTCAGGATCCATATTACAGACTGCAATTCGAGCGCCCTGTGAGCGAGCTTCGTGAACATAGCCCGCCGCTGGGAACACCCGCGCACTAGTTCCGATAACGAGACACAGGTCGATCGGACCCGCCGCAATCCACTTATCAACAGCTTTGAGTGTCTTCTGAGGCAGCGCTTCCCCGAACCACACTACTCCCGGCCGAAGTAAGCCTTCTTTGCACTTCGGGCATTGGGGTAAATCTTTCACAGGCACTTCGGGGATGGGGTTACTGGCGTCTGAGATATCAACCTCCTTCGCTGGGCGGCCTAGCGCTTCGACAATGGCTTTCGATGCCTCTTCGCCAGTTTTATCGGATTCAGGTAGAAGAAGGCCGGAGCTCTTTTTGGGGATTTCAAGGGCGGGAACGATGGGGTCCGTAAAATTATTGTCGCTATAGTCGCAATAGAAATTGGTGCATCTCACGTTGAACAGGGTGCCGTGGAGCATATGGAGCTGTTTCGAGGGATGATTTGCCCGCTGAGAGAGACCTAGAAGACGTGAGGTGCTTATATTAGTATCTGAGAGCTCAAGGAATTTATTCGGCGTCCATACCGTCAACGTTCTGCGTCAATGTGACGAAGTCTGGATTCCGTCGAGATAGCTCCGCTAGAGCATAGTGAGCATTGTTGGGGTCGGCCTGTAGAGCCATATGTCGCCGATAGCTGTAGAACTGCCAGACTAGACCTGGTGTCTCCTCAAAGGCCTCTGGAGTTGCGAGGGCGGTCGCATCGTGTGCACGCCAGAGTCCGCCCGCACCTCGAAATGTGGGGAGGCCTGAGGATGCAGACATCCCAGCACCAAGAAGAGCGAGGATGCGCTTGCATCCTCCTAAGTATTCGGTGAATGATTGAAGATCAGCGGCAGGTATCATGGTTTTTGCGGCGGAAGCCATGGCGTCTGAGTCGCCTGATGAGTCTTTGATTAGGTATAGAAGTTTCTCCGAGTCAGCTTTCAGCCGCATTGGAGATGCGGGGAATTTAAAGTTACCCCTTTGGCGCCTGATCCATAAGGCGCCGAGCTCAACTTGCTGTCAAGACATTGATCCATCACGTGAAACATGATTCGGAAAGCTTGCATCTACGTTGAAAGACTTTCTCTTTTCCTGTTTTCTAGGGAGACTGTAGTGAATACGGCACCGATTTTGTCCAAATAC
The DNA here is from genome assembly GCA_027569675.1 of Penicillium crystallinum. NCBI lineage: Eukaryota > Fungi > Ascomycota > Eurotiomycetes > Eurotiales > Aspergillaceae > Penicillium > Penicillium crystallinum. The sequence continues at coordinate 477,677 of JAPDKR010000003.1, read as the reverse complement.
TCTCACTGAGAGCTAGCGATTTGCTACGTAGATACATCATTCAGAAAGACAAGAAAGACTATGTTTGACGGTTATAATGTGACACGATTTAGATAGTAGATATATTTGGATTAGCCCCTATACACAATGATAGCAACATGCAAGCAGAATTGAAAGAGAAAGTTCTGTTACGAGTCAATTACTACTGTTGAGAGAAGCACGAATAGCCGCTCTGTTTGAGCATGGCTCTTGACAGCCAGATGAGTACATTGGGAAGCCACTTTGCAAACCAACACAGACTCAAGTATGTAGCCAGCCAATAAAAGGGTACCATGGAGGCCCAAACTCCCAGCTATGATCGTTCAATCCCGGCCTGTTGCATTGGCCGTTCCATTGATTTTGAGCCATGCTAGACCGAAAGCTCCTGCACTTATAACAGCACCACCCAATCGTGGAGCAACATTCAAAACTGTGAGACAAAGCCCTCCTGCACCTGCACTTTGCCCTGCCGCAAATAAACTGTCAGCGGCAACATTTCCTATGGTGCTTTGGAATGCCGAAGAGTCGAATCATTCATGCCTCAGCTTGTTTCCTGATAGATAATACTGCAATTATGGTTCTATCGACAGAGTACCCAACCAGGTCTTTGCAATGGGATAAGGGATGTTATAGAATTTGGAGTAGCTACATAAACATCAATAACATACTTGTTTGCCCAACCTTTACTATTGGAAACTCACTCATATCTGCATGCCCTTGGAATACCAGGCCTTATTCGTACTTCAATTGAGATATGCGTTTTGTATGATTCGAAATCTAAAGCCAACTCTTCTGACATTCGTGCATCATTCTAAGATGATATTCAAACATTGGTATAGCCACCCACTTACCGTGCTGTATATCCACCGTCAACAGGAAGACAGACTCCAGTGACCCAGCCGGCGTCATCGCTAGCTAAAACAACAGCCATGCGAGCAATATCCTCGGGCATTCCAGGACCCTTCAGTGGGTGGCGCCTCTTTAGATCCTCCAAAGGGGTGTTGCTCGTAATCGTCTCTTTGAAGAGGGCAGTTTGTGTGTCTATTTTGATCAGCCAATATCTCCCCAAAACTTGATATCAAAGCACCTACAGCCAGGACAAAGAGCGTTGATATGAATGTTATGAGGAGCATAATCCAAGGCAATCTGTCTTGTCAAGCTACTAACAGCACCCTTCGACGCACAATAAGAAGCTACGAAGATAGTCAGTCCTGCACAAATCCCTGGACGAAGTACCAGATACTTACGATGCTCCAGCCCAGCAACCATCCCCATAATCGAAGAGATATTCACGATCCAGCCCCTATCCCCAGATGCATGTGGCTCTTGCGCCAGCATCTGGGCCAGAGCGTACTTACAACCTAGGAAAACTGATTTGGTGTTGACACGCATCGTAGCATCCCAGGTTGCTTCATCGGTTAAATGCAATACCGCAGGCTTTCGCGCCTCGATACTAATCCCGGCGTTGTTCACCAGACTATTCAAAGTTTAGTTTGGGGGGTGTTTAAAATGTTCTCAATCGGTAGCTTATACATATCCACTCGTCCATATGTCTTCACAGCGACCTGAATTAACCTCTCCATTTGTAGCGCATCTCCGACATCTGTTTGCACAAATATAGCATGCCCACCCTCCCCGGCGATCAGATCATGGGTCGTGATTTTAGCTTCCTCTTGCGATCGCGCGGTTGTGGTCAGGTCGGCGCAGACTACCTTTGCTCCCTCTTGGGCATAGCGGATGGCGATAGCTCGTCTGAGGCCTGAGGAGGCCCCAGTGACGATGGCTACTTTGTCTTGCAGTCGAGATGATGGTGACATTGTTGAAAACTGAATTACCTCCAGCTTTTTGCCGGGGAGATCTCGTCAAGGATATATGATAAGGGAAAGCGGGGGATCTTGCCCAGTGTTTGTGTGTTACCCAGCACCATAGCAGCAAATCACATACGAGGAACATATGCGGACAACTGTCTATATAACTGGAAACTGGGCCGAGGTGCCTTGATCGCGGGTCTGAGGTTCTTTATAAGCGAATTCAACGTTTATCCTGGAAGATTTTCAGAGTCTGCAGACAGATCTACATAGTGGATCGAGTCCGATGCCTCTCTGAGAGGCGCCTCTAGTGAAGGCAATGGAGTGTGTTGTAAAGATAGAAGGTATGCCGAGATTAGTCCGCTTTGACTTCCCTTTTGGGAGATCTCCATGTTCCCTTGATCATGCTCTTTTGCTTGCATCGACGAGCTTCAGCGGTTTGGCTCTACATATTGTATTTGGAGAGGAATGTGTGGTAGAATTGAGGGAAAAATTTTTCATCTTGCCCGCTTTATGAATGGTATAAGTTGTCTCGTGCGACATAAAATGAGGAGTGCACAAGTGCAACCTCGTAGAGCCGGATGGAACATTTGTTAAGCTCATGTTCAAGAGAGAAGTTAAGCTGATCAGAGAAATAGGGTTAAAAAGCATTTTATTCCTACAAATTGACTAGATGCGTTGTATACACAGCTGTACATGGCTTCGATGGCGGGATTACGGAATAGAGCATCAATTCCTCAAGTCTCCGTCGGAGCAATATTGCCTCTTTTAGCTACCTTGGCCTCACGGAGTACGGAGAGCCGAAGTGCAGATGACTTCCCGGTGCTTTTGTTTTTGAAGAAGCACCCGCGTTGTGCCACATTCAATGTGGCTTGCTGCAGGGGGAAAAGAGGGGAGGTTGTGTTGGTGAAGTCCCAAATTCTCATGGGAAAACCCGCGTGGAATCGTGTCTCCCACGCGGTACTCATTTCCAATCAAGCCACATCGGGTCCTGTCGCTGCGAGATTATGAGAAATCACAATTGTTTTCCCTTTTGCCCGGGGTAAACAAACATTCCTGCCAACATTCCACGAATCCCACCGCATCCAGACATTCTGATCGGACCCCCGCGAGACACAGACCCCGCGAGACACAGATACGAGTGTGTCATAAATTGATTCTGCTGTCCAGTCAAGGGTAAGTGAAGCTACGGAACAATTTGGCACAGCCGTGAGCAATTAAACAGGACAATATTAAGCTCCGGCTATTGTTCGGAGTCCGGTCAAGTATGGAACTTTTGCCAATGGCCAATGATCGACGCCACCCAGCTCAACCGGTTTCGGGACGTGATCGCCCCGGTACGGGGGAGCTTCGCGTGGTGTCTGTTTTTGGGATACCAGATGCGGAAGTGTGTGGACAATCTGGAACAACAAGTCCAATTGAATCGCATTTATTGAACACTGCCATCTCAGTAGACCAATCTCATCAGCAAATCTGTCTGCGATGACGATCGCAGTCCTGCCGAATCAGGAAGTGATAGTCAATTAGCGCGGGTCAAGGGAGTGTAGTATCTCACTCATGCAATGCAAGTCGAGGCGCAATTATGAGCAGACGAGATAGGTTCGATGGCAGCACAACACAAACGAGGGGTCAGCGATCTAATGCGCCTTTGGCTAGTATGGTGTAGGTTACATCCAACACAAACCCGGGCAAATACAGGGCCCCTGCAATCACCATGGCCCCCGGGTCATACAGACGCATCTACTGGCCGCACGCGATGGCTATGTCTCGGGCTGTGCCTAAATGGGTGTCCACATAGCCCACTCTGCTCCGTCACGGATCCTATCAGATCGTCTGAATCCACAATCCATCTAGATGACCACGAACGCAACCATATTGTTCTTATCGCATTGTTCTGGATGATGGCCCGATGCACCCTCATTTGCATGGCTAGTCGGTCAGTGCCATCCCATTTTCGTAATGCATATATACTCCGTAGGTGCCCCAACAGTCGGTGATCATCAAGTGTTTTTCTGTATCCGTGTCCTGGGCTGGATCTCCAGGGAACTTCTAAGGTACTGTCAATATGCATTTTTCCACTATGGTTCATGGGGCTTCGGTCCTGGCGGCGCTGTCCGGTACAGCTGCGGCAACTGGAATTGGAATGACTCGGTTCAAGCGAGACCTCAAGCTTTCGGCTGAGTTTGGTATTCCTCCTGATATACTGCTTGCTCAGAAGACCTCTGTGAATGCGGTTGCCAGCGCTCAGCTTGATGATGTTATTAAAGCGGAGTATGTTTCGGTATGTAGCCAGTACTGGACATCAGGGGCAAATGCTCACAATCCATAGCTCCCCATTGATCATACAGATCCTTCGGTCGGAAATTATCTAAACCGTTATTGGGTCACTGAGAAGCATTTCAAAAAGGGTGGACCAGTCTTCGTGTACGATGCTGGCGAGTCAACAGCCGAGACTCCGGCTCAAAACCATCTAGGAAATTCGTCTTCGTTCTTTTATCAGATGCTCGAGGAATTTGGAGGCCTTGGAATCGCTTGGGAGCACCGGTCAGTGTCAATCTTTGGATCCTGCCTCGGACTGAACTAACTTCAAGTAGATATTATGGCGATTCTTTGCCGTACAATGTCAGCCAGGACATGAAGCCTGAGCATCTCCAATATCTCACTACCCAACAGGCTCTCGCAGATATACCTTTCTTTGCGGCCAATTTCACTCGCAAAAATCTCAAGGATGTTGACCTGAGGCCAGATGCAACCCCATGGGTCATGGTTGGAGGCTCATACGCTGGAATGCGCGCTGCGTTCACTCGCAACGAGTACCCCGATACGATTTATGCTTCCTACGCCTCTTCCGCCCCCGTCCAGGCGCGGATCGACATGAGCATCTACTTTGATCAGGTTTATGACGGAATTGTGGCGAATGGGTACCTGAACTGTACCCGGGATATCAAGGCGGCATTGGAGTACATCGATGAGCAGCTCTCGAAGAGTAAACAGTCAGCCGCAGCCATCAAGCAGGAGTTCTTTGGCAAGGGCGCCGAAGTCAACAGCAACGGCGATTTCACCGCCGCACTCGCGTCCATCTACAACTATTTCCAAGCATATGGCGTCGGTGGAGGACTGGGTAGTCTGGAGTCCTTCTGTGAACACTTGGAGACCGACCCGGAGACTAGTGCCCCCGCTCCCCCACAAGGATTCGCCCACTCCCGGGGGAAGAAGTACGCCGCGAAGCGATATGCATCGTGGCCAGTTTTCAAGCAGCTGGTCAATATGTACTACGAGACCAACTGCGACGGGCTGGAGCCCAGCGAGCCCGTCTCGTGCATTCTCTCGCCACCAGCTTTCGAAGCCGACTCTATCAGCTGGACGTGGCAGTACTGCACCGAGTGGGGATACTACCAGTCCAACAATTTCGGCCCTCACTCGCTGTTGTCGAAGTATCAGACCCTGGAATATCAACAGGACTACTGCAATCGAAACTTCCCGGAGGCTGTGAAGAAAGGTTTGTTGCCTAAACGGCCGCAGGTGGACGCGACCAATGCGGCGACCGGCGGGTGGACCATTCGTCCGTCGAATGTTTATTGGAGTGGAGGGCAATTTGACCCGTGGCGCACTTTGTCTCCTCTCGCAACGGGACACTTGGCCCCACGGGGGGTGAATTTCACCACTGAGATCCCCGAGTGCAATGTAGAGACGGATGAGGACACGCTCTTTGGTTACATCATGGCTAATGCAGAGCACTGTTTTGATTTCCGCACCACATTTGTTCCTGGGGCGATTTCTCGGGGATACTTCTCCACCGCGTTGACTGAGTGGCTGGGATGTTTCGAGGCTAAGACCCGTTAACTCCCCTTCTCCACGCTGACGGATCGACATGTGAATTGTGATTTGCCTTTGAGAGATTGATGATTTCACCCTATTCCCCTTTTGTATCAGCTTGCGATCTGTTTTGTTCTCACATGGCATGCGACCGAGGCGAGTGACTTCACGAATAGGATATATTCCAATATATATTATATATTATATCGTAATTGCTTTTTCTTCTTGTGTCCGAACTAAACTAAGGGACTTTCGAGTTCATTCTCGGAGAATTAATGCAACATGTTGTCCACCCCTAGCTTTGTGCTGATTGGGGCGCTGTCGGCACTCTTTCTGGTTGTGCGCTACATCGCCCAGGCACTGCACCACCGTAAACAATCCAAAGCCCTACACTGCGAGCCTGCCCCCATAGGGCCCTCCGCTTTCTTTGGAATTCCAGCCTTCTTCAGGCTAGGTAAAGCCGTTCGTGAGAAGACATGGATTGATTATCTCATGAATGAATACGGCGTGCACGGAACTACCTACCGCCAGGTTTTCCTAAATCGCAATCTCATGACCACAATTGAACCTGAAAATGTCAAAGCCATTCTAGCAACTCAGTTTAAGGACTTCAGTCTTGGAACAAGACACCAGCAATTTTACCCGCTACTAGGTGACGGTATCTTCACCCTCGATGGTGCGGGGTGGTCGCATGCACGCGGACTATTGCGCCCGCAGTTCACCAGAGACCAGGTCAATTCTATCAGACAAGTTATGCACGACCCTTGACTGACAGTATGCAGGTTGCCGATCTCTCCATGCTCGATGATCATATCTCGCACTTAATCGACCTGGTTCCCAAAGACAGAAGCAGCTTCGATATCCAGCGTCTGTTTTTCCTCCTGACTCTGGACTCGGCCACACATTTCCTCTTCGGTGAATCGGTTGGCTGCATGCTCCCACCTTCTGAAACAACGGGTGTGCTGGAAAAGTCCGCCGTTGGCAGTGCCCAGGGCTTCGCTGAGGCCTTCGGATTAGCCCAAGATTACCTCGCTACCCGGTCTCGCGCCCAGGGTCTTTACTGGCTTGTCAATCCCAAGGAATTCCGCGAAGCCAACCGTCGCGTCCACGAGGTCGTCGATCACTATGTCCATCTCGCTCTAGAGTCCAAGCGTAACCCGGAAAAGAAAAATGGCGATGGCCGATATATCTTCCTCAAGGCGCTGGCTGCTGACACTGACGACCCTAAGATGCTGCGCGATAACATGCTCAATATCCTTCTGGCTGGACGTGACACTACTGCCAGTTTGCTAAGCTCGACTTTCTTCTACCTTGCGCGCCACCCCCAGGTGTGGAACAGACTGCGTCGGGAGATCGTGGATATCTTCGGAGATGTCAAAAACCCGCGGTCGGAGATCACGCAGACTAAATTGAAGGACTTGGCTTATCTGCGCTATGTGCTGAATGAAGGTGAGTTTGATGTTTGTAAGAATAGCATCAATTAGCTAACTCCCCACACTAGCCCTTCGTCTGCAACCCCCTGTACCTTTCAACTTCCGCGTTGCCACCAAGGACACTTCACTACCCGTCGGCGGTGGCCCGGATGGTCGATCCCCCGTGTATGTTAAGAAGGATACTACTGTCGCCTATAGCGTTTTCGCTATGCACCGTCGGACCGACCTATGGGGTAAAGATGCAGCTTATTTCCGGCCCGAGCGCTGGGAAGAGAACGCGAAGCACGGCTGGGAATACCTGCCTTTCAATGGAGGGCCACGCATCTGTCTTGGTCGTAAGTTGAGCTTTTCTTTTTTTCTTTTCAATGAGATAGAGAAGAAAACGATTGGGAATCACTGACTAACGATATTTTAGAACAATATGCCCTCACTGAGGCAAGCTATACCGTTGTTCGTCTGATGCAGCACTTTGACACTCTTGAGAATGCCGACCCGCATCCCCGACATGAGCCCCTGAAACTGTCCACCATCACCATGTCGCACGATCTGGGTGTACCTGTTCGCCTCTACTCTTCGGATAAGATTTAGGAGCCTTGTGGATATTTTTAATGATTGAATGTATTTATGGATTCCCAATGGGAAAGATACCGATTTTGGATGCACTTAGGTTCGGTTTGGTTCAGGAACTTCTGAGCATATACACCCACCTACTTAGGTACCTGGGTACCTAGTTAGGTAGTTCGTAGTAAAGCTTTGTATAAATTCGATTGGGAGTATTGAGATCTGTCATACGTGCCTGGCTAAGTCCCCTCAATTAAGATGTCCGTTGTTTTCCAGATGGTAGAATGAATCCCCGCTACTTGGGCCAGATTTATTCTGTTCACTGTCACCAGTTGGCCTGGTCTTCTGGTGTATGCTGGATGTCAACTTTGTATTGAAAAAGGTATTATCGGCACCAGAGTCATGAAATGGGGATACGAGGCTCGAGACAAAGTGTATGCGCAAGACAGCTTTTTGGGGCATTGGGGCATTTTCAATGGTGTGAACAGGCACAGCTCCTGATCAAGTGGCGAGGGTCAAAACCAGCCACTCGAGCTACCTGTGTCTGCTCGGACAGGAGGTTATTTTCGAAGAAGAGAATAACAATTATATGGAGTACATTTCCAAGGTTGCTAATGTATTGCAACCACACTAGGTCGGTTTGTGGCCTTGATTTTCAGGTGGACAATCCTTGAAAAATCATGGAAGGTTCATGGAAACTTCGAGGAATTCTCGAGGAATGGTTTACAGTGTGGTTCACAATGTGGATATATATGCTGGGGACCACTCCTCGTCGTTACCAACGCTGGCTTTGGGAATGTTCTTCTGCATAGTAACATCTACGTGAACGCGAGATATATCTAGTGGCCTAGACCGTCATCAGCACCTGATTCCAGAATAAGCTTGCAACGTGTGTCTCAGGGAACACAGGTACTTAGTAACTACCTGGGTATTTGTGAGAGTGTTTTTAGAACAAGACAAGAACATATCATCATTCCTATACTTCGGGGAAATAAGAGCCGGGGTTTCTCCGCGGTTTTGCCGTTGGCTCATGGAAACTTCCGAATGCGTCCCAAGAGGCAATGAACATCATCAATTCGCCCAAATTCAACGAGATGATCTATCTTATTAGCTTTTGACGAGAAATATCCGTCAAATTGGTTGGAAATTCTCGACGTATAAAATTGCCCATGTCCGGGGAAATGTGAAAGAGTTCTATAGATCTGCACCATGAGACTGTTGAGTGCCATTGTCGTCATACTAGGCGCCCGAGCTTCTGCTGTTCGCCGCCGTGAGTCGACGATTGACTATAACTCAACACCGCCAAACCTTTCAACTTTGGCAAATGCTTCACTGTTTGAAACATGGAGACCCAAAGCACACGTCCTCCCTCCGTCGGGAAAGACGGGTGACCCATGCATACATTACACTGATCCCAAAACTGGTCTGTTCCATGTGGGCTGGCTTCACGAGGGGATTTCCAGCGCTACAACCGATGACCTTGTGAGATATACCGATGTCAACCCTAATGGCACCCCGTCAATCATTGCAGGTGGAAAAAATGACCCGCTGGCTGTCTTCGACGGCTCTGTCATTCCTAACGGCATCGATGGTATGCCAACTCTTCTTTATACTTCTGTGTCCTATATGCCTATTCATTGGTCTATACCCTACACTCGAGGAAGTGAGACACAGTCCCTAGCTGTCTCCTATGACGGGGGACGTAACTTCACCAAGCTCAACCAAGGTCCCGTGATCCCTTCGTCTCCATTTGCCGTCAATATCACCGCTTTCCGAGATCCCTATGCATTCCAGAGTCCAACCCTGGATTCAGCACTCAATAGTACAAAGGGAACCTGGTACACCGCTATTTCTGGAGGTGTCCACGATATCGGACCTTGCCAGTTTCTCTATCGCCAGCACGACCCAGATTTCCAGTACTGGGAATATCTCGGGCAATGGTGGAACGAGCCTGCCAATACAACTTGGGGTAACGGCAACTGGGCTGGAGGGTGGGGCTTCAACTTTGAAGTTGGCAATGTCTTCAGCCTAAACGGAGATGGGTACAGCGAGAACGGTGAGATCTTTATGACTCTTGGTACGGAGAGTTCGGATGCTCCCATCGTTCCTCAGGTCAGTTCAATCCATGATATGTTATGGGTGACCGGTACTGTGGTAAATGACGGATCCATAACCTTTAAACCAACCATGGCAGGTGTGCTTGACTGGGGCGTATCAGCATATGCAGCCGCTGGTAAAATTCTGCCTGCTAGCTCTCAGCCATCCGCCAAAAGTGGTGCGCCAGACCGGTTCATCACTTACCTTTGGCTCACTGGGGATCTATATGAGCTAGCAAAGGGTTTCCCTACCGCACAGCAAAACTGGACCGGGACCCTTCTGCTCCCACGTGAGCTGAGTATTCGCACTATCACCAATGTGGTCGATAACGCTCTTGCTCGAGAGTCCCCATCATCGTGGCGTGTTTCCCGAGAAGGATCTGGCGAAGTCGATCTGGAAACTTTAGGAATTTCGATTGCGAGGGAGACTTACAGTGCTCTATCATCTAGTTCATCGTTCGTTGAATTGGGTCAAAAATTGTCGGATGCTGGATCGGTTCCATTCAAACGCTCACCTTCAAGCAAATTCTTCGCCTTGACAGCAAACATTTCCTTCCCACGTTCCGCTCGTGATTCAAGTGTTCAGTCTGGCTTCCAGATTCTGACGTCAGATCTTGAAACGACGACTATCTACTATCAATTCTCAAATGAGTCCATCATCATCGATCGAAGCAATACAAGTGCCGCAGCTCGAACCACCGATGGAATCAGTAGCGACAATGAAGTGGGCCGTTTGCGGCTTTTTGACGTCTTGAAACATGAAAAAGAACAGATTGAAACATTGGAGCTCATCATCGTGGTGGACAACGGGGTCCTTGAGATATATGCCAATGGACGGTTTGCACTGAGCACTTGGGTCAGGTAAGCACATTTCTTCAAAAAGCATAGGTTGGCAATTAATGAAATCTAGATCTTGGTACGCCAACTCAACTGATATTCGATTCTTCCATAAAGGCCTGAGTGAAGTTACATTTGGAAATGTGACTGTCTTTGAGGGATTGTACGACGCATGGCCACACAGGAACTGAACATGGAGCCTCATTTCAGAATTCTCGGATATTATGTCCAAAAGCCAATCACCTCACCCCAAACCTCCATTTTCTTTATGATAATCTATCTATTGAAACAAGTGCCAAGTACGAAGAAGATAACGGTCTCGAACCAAGTAGACAAGAATCACACGGCGGCCAGAAGCTGTCTGCTCTGTACCAGGCGTGCAACAATCAAAATAATGCCACCAAGTATCAATGATGTTCCAGAGAATATTGAAAGTGAAAGCCAACCATATTTCTCAACAAGAGCTCCACTAATTGGCACATTGGCCATGGCACTGTGGGTTGCATTAGCATTCGATACTCTTGTCTCACGAGACGGTGGGCATACGATAAGGCTGTTGATCCGGACACAGATCCAATAGCTAATCCGAGAGTTGCTGGGGAATTAGCAACCTGGGCAGCACAAGCTTGCTGGAGGGATAGGATGCCCTAAAATCGAGTTAGCATTTGGTGATATACATATCCCGAGAATCACTCACCCCAGATGCAAATCCATATGCCGCAGACCAGATCACCAGACCCGCCATGGATGTCACCTTGGTCCAACACAAGGCAATGATTCCCGCGCTTATATTTGCCACAATACAAGAGTTGAATTTTCCATATTTATCAGCCATGATTCCAGGGATGATTCGACCAAAGAATGAAGCGCCATTCACGATGGAAACAGTATAAAAGGCTAAGCTTGTTGAAAACCCTTGGTCAACTGCGTAGGAGGTTGTGTAGAAGAAAGGCGAGAACATGCCGAAATACGTGATGAACATGCCGAGGCATAGTAGCTGTAGTGACGGCTTTCGCAAAAGCGCCAAGGCCTCTGCTTTGCGGTTCTGGGCGGTTTTTTTAGGTTCCCTCTGGGTTTCAGTAGATTTATCCTCATTCTCCGCATGGGTCACTGGCGTGGGCGGGGATTTGGCAGATATACAGGAGAAGATGAAGCAGGGAATCATGACAAACCCGACGATTCGCATAGTCCAGTTGAACCCAAGCTTGGGGTTTCTTATCGCTCTGTCAATAGCGATGGGCCAGATGATTCCACCAACTGACGATCCCGCAAGCACGATTCCCATGGCCGCAGCGCGCTTCACTCTGATGTACTGTCCGACCAAGGCGAGCATTGGCCATGTTACCAGACCCATAGAAATACCCAGCAGGATCCCCTGTGAGAGTAGGAATTGATAGAACTCCTTGCATAGTGAAGTCATCATGACTGCAAAGATGCAGCCTAGAGAGCCAACGTACACCATGAGCTGTTAAATCGGCCATTAGTTTTGCTCGAATTGGGCTCACGGGAGCTCCCTTGCCTTCGGTCCGAATACATCAACCATTGCTCCTGCTCCAACAGATATAGCAAAGAATAAGAAGATTGCTGCGGCTCCGAGCCATGCGATGGTAGAGGTAGAGCTTGAGGACAGCTGATTCTTGGTATAGTATTCCTGGAAGATGCCGAACGAGTTCATAAATCCGACAGTGCAAAAGGCACAGGTGAAAGCGCCGAATATAGCCATCCACGCCCGCGGACTGAGAGATTCAGCGCTCATTCCAACCGAAGTTTACATCAAATCTCACATACGTATATTCATTTGGGGTGTTGTCCTTCGAAGACATTTTGCCGGTCGGTGGTATTCACAACGCTGGGAGAATGAAAAGACTGATCTGGAATTCCAGCGACTTTTTTTCCTTTGAAATAAAAACATTTCCAGGAGCTTCATCTTGTTTATAATTCACCTATGTACAAATGCAGGGTTAGGAACATTGATCGGAGACTCCGCGGTATTGTCTGCCCGGAGGCTGAATTGCCGTATTGGGTTTAGCGTATATCGGAAAGTCCATGGAAGCTCCGGTCAGACAAACATCACCTTGTGCAGTCTCCTGCACAGTGTAAACGATACTCGCGCAGCTTTTTCAATCTAGTTATTCGTTTTAATAATTCTAGAAAGCTTTACAGTATGAAACGAAGACCAGAAGCTGGAGCCGCCACCCCAGGCCCGAAGAGACAATCTCGACAAGATCCCGTTTCCTGCGAGTCATGTCGAAAGAAGAAGCTAAAGTGTGACAGAGGGCTTCCATGTGGTAGCTGCTCCTCACGCAAACTGGAGTGTAACTATGGTACCTCCAGTGCCGGAATGGCCCAATTCGGACCATCCATGACCCCAAAACCGCAGAGGCCATTGCTGGACGATCGCGCATCTGAGCCACCTCGAACCCTGAGCTGGACTCCACGAAAGAGTACGGAGCGACAAGGTCGCAATGGAAATGAACCACTGTTGACAGCAGATTGGCTGGAGGCTATCGTCATGGGACACCGCGTGCCGAGTGCAGTCCCTGTCACGTTGAGGGCGGAGGTTTCACAGCACCGGGAAACAGGGCGCCCCCTTATGCAGGAAGACACTGCACCTGGTAGCCAATTTGCTATACGGGAGCGGCTAGTGGCCTCTCGAGAGAACCCGACAGCCATACATTTACCCTCGTATTTGCCCCCGCTGGCAGAAGCAATGAGTTGTTTTCAGTATTATTGCAAATACCTGGACTTTCAGTACCATCTCATCATACCTAGTCATGTGGAACGACAGATCAAGGCAATATATGAGAGTGTTGAGAAAGGTGAAAGTATAAACTTGGCCCATACTGCACTGCTTTTCAGTATCACTGCTGCCGCCCTGTACTATCGACTGCTGTTCGAGTCGTCCGAGTATGCAGAACCACTCAGCCAAGAGAACACCTTCTTGGCAGGAGCTGCGCTGATTCAAAACAACTACATCCCTTATCCGAGTCTCGAGGGTCTGCAGGCAACTATGATAATTGGTCACCACCTGTCCAATATGAATCTGCCCCCTTCTGTGAGCCCATTATTTGTGCATAGGTCATTCGTGAGTCAGGCTATCAGCATGGGGCTTCACATTGTAGACTGTCCACGATTTGCGAGTGAACGCTCGGCAAATAAATTTGATAAAACCAATGTTGAACTCAAACGACGATTGTGGTGGGACCTGGCAACATACGACTGGTATGTCATTGGAGAGAGAGATACAATTTTGGATGCCGTGGCTAATGGTTTTTAAGGTTGATTGGCTTCCTCAGTGGACCTCAAGAGTGGACCTACTCGATTCAACCTCAACACATGGTCGTAAATGAGCCTCTCAATGTTGAAGATGATGACATCGACCAAAATGAGAACGGGCTTCCTCTGTCTATTCCAACTGAAATGACATACAGTCTTCTACGATTGAAATTGGCTGTTGTGTGTCGCCAGATTGTGGACGAAACGGCGTTTTATAATTTGCATGGCAAAGAAGTACCATATGAGAAGATACTCACACTCGATCGAAAGCTTCGCGCGGTATGTGCGGAAATACCTGGCTTCTTCCGCTTCGATCAGACCTCTAGGCAAAAATTCTCGGATCTTCTTCGTGAACGCCCGACTCTCGCATGGCAACGCGCCCTTGTACAGCAGGGCTATTATTCAAGGCTTTGTCGCTTGCATCGCCATTACTTCGTGCGCGGGGCAAGGGATCCCAAATTTTCTTACTCCCATGTCGTTTCTCTTCAGTCTGCACGCAAAGTACTCGAAGTGAAACGCATCATGGACGAGGAGGAGCCTATATTTACACCACATAGCTCGGTTGTGTGGGCGGTCATGCACCACGTGTTCATGGCAGCTGTCATTCTGCTGATAGACGTCTGTTTTAACTGGGATGATATTCTTGCCGAAAAGCGAAAGCAGGAAGTACTCGACGCTTGTCGGATGCTTAGCCGGGCCCAGCAATCCTCGCCTATTGCACGTGAAGGAATCAATGCGATGATGGGAATCTTGCGAAAAAATTGGAGTCACGAAATGAGTGCAATTTCCCACGACTCACAAATGCCTTCTCTTTCTTCGACTTCAAATGTGTCAACCATTAATTCCAACAGGCCAGATGTGTTCGAACCTATTTCAATGCGTTCCAAATGTGCCGCGGTGGTTCCACAAGTCTCCGATGGACAGCCGGCCTCATATCCTTCAGATAAAGCATTGCTTAGTCCACTCCCTCTAGAAGACATATGGACAGAGATGTTAGAAAGTGGTGCTAATCTTGAGCTGGGTACACCAGATTGGACCGATCTTCTGAATGAATTGACAAACGCTACTTTGCCAGGCGAGTGATAAATGGACACTACATGTCTCTTGACCGCTCATCCTTACTGGATACGAAGAAACACGTCAAACTTTGTTGACTTGATGAGACTCAACTCGTTATTAGGCAGCAAAGCGGCTTAATTACCGATTCCTTTGTTACGTTGCTGTTTTGGTCTCTTATTTCTCTTAGTTCCATGATTCAACAATTCGGACTCACCCTAAGGTGCTTCTAACTATCAACCAAGACTTACTCGACTGAAGAAACCACATAACATGTCACACAAAACCACGTATTTGACCGCAAATCCCGCTATACAGCCCAAGATTGAATCACTTGCCTCCCAAATCAAAGATAGAAAAGCCACACGCATTGTTGTCGTGACTGGTGCCGGTATCAGCACCGGTGCGGGAATCCCAGACTTCAGATCTCCAGATACAGGTCTCTATGACAAACTTGCTCCTCTGAAGCTTCCATATCCGGAGGCTATCTTTCACATCAGCTATTTCTCCCACACGCCCGAACCTTTCTACGCGATCGCCCGGGCTCGTCACCCGGGAAATCTCAAAGCCTCCATAATACACTCTTTCCTGGCATTGTTGGCGAAGAAAAATCTACTCCACTTCCTCTTCACTCAAAATATCGATGGACTTGAGCAGGTTGCGGGTATTCCCTTGGAAAAGGTTCTGTGGGCTCATGGAAATTGGAAGAATCAGCATTGTTATAAGTGCAAGTCGCATTACCCTGACGATCTCATGAATAAAGCAATTCAAGCCGGTGAAGTGCCTTATTGTCTTGAAGCCAGCTGCGGGGGTGCGGTGAAGCCTGATGTCGTATTCTTCGGGGAGTCGCTGCCGACTGAATTCGAACAGAAGGAGAAAGAAGTCATGGAAGCGGACTTGATGCTTGTCATGGGGACTAGCTTGAATGTGGCGCCTTGCTTCAGGCTTCGGGGTCTAGTGAAGGAGGGGGTTCCTCGGGTCTTGATTAACAATGAACGGGCTGGCGATATAGGAAAACGAGACCAAGATATGTGCATCATTGGAAGATGCGACGATAGCGTCCGTCAGCTAGCCGGTGCACTTGGATGGGGGAAGGAATTGGAGGACCTTTGGAAGGAAATTGTCACTGGCAAAGGGGACGAGGATATCTTTGAAGGTGGTCCTGGTCTAGATGAATGTATTGAGAACTTGGCAAACAGCATGAAGAGCCAAATGAAGATATCGGATGGGCACAAACGGATGTTGGAAAATAATTTGAACAACAACGTCGAGCAGATGATAGCGAAGAATCAAATGAGGATGTCAGCAAAGGACAAACAGACGTTGGAATATGATTTGAACAAAAAGCACGGGAAGATTGTGGCGAACAGCCAGATCAAAATGTCAAATGGAGATATACAAACATTGGAAGATCATCTAGATGACAACTTTAAGGAGATTATGGCGAAAAAGTCTGCATATCCGTAATCTGCTGAAGGCTACTTGTATATACCTTCAGTCCGAATGTTGTCATATTTGCCAATTTGACTTTCACTCAACTCTGGAACCATTTATGCATAAACCTTGTCGGGACGCAGTATCTACAGAATGATGCCACCATGATGTGAGAGGACTTCGTCAAGAGCTTTTCCAGGTTCGCTTCTTTCACCGAGAATCAGTCATAATTCTACTCATCTATTCTTCAAATGTCATCTTTATCTGCTGATCATGCCTCCATACGAGAAGAACCCCCTTCCATACATCCGCCGCTTCATCACCACCCACAATACCGAGGGCGAAGCGGTGTTTATTTCCCATGCACAAGTCCCCGACTACCTCCCGTCAACCCCAAGCGGGGAAGATGGCGAGATTGCCTTGCTATACGCTACAACTAGCGTTCCAGCCTCGGTCGATGCTGAGGCCGATGTTGCGATGTACGATGAGTTCCTGCATCAACCCCCTGGAATCACCGTCGAGGGAGGAACTGCTTTCCGCCTCATCGATCTCCGCCCAGGAAAAGCGACTCCGATGCATCGGACAGTCAGTGTCGATTATGGTGTGATAATCGACGGGGAAGTTGATCTGGTACTGGATTCGGGTGCATGTCGGGAAATGCACCGAGGCGACGTTAGTGTGCAAAGAGGTACTGCGCACTCTTTTCGAAACCGCAGCGATTCTGAATGGTGCCGCATGTTGTTTGTGTATTTGCCAATGCAGAAGTTGAGCATTGATGGAAAGGCTTTGGAAGCAGAGGTATACGATGAGGGATATGACAAACCCGAGAATGACAAAGACAATTAGGGGGACTTGCATGGAGCTCTAGAGTATGTAAACACTAGTAGTGAAGCTTTTTTGATGTCGTAATACGTATCTCCTATTCGAATGGAATCTTCTGGTGTTGCCCTGGTGGCTTTCTCAGCTTATTACTTCCCTTAATTACCCAATCAGCAGCCACATACTGACAGAGCCTCGCAGCCTCGCAGCCTTGCTTATATACCTAAGATTTGGGCGTAGTATTAAAATTGTTCTTTTCAGCGTCTTATAAATCTCATGATTATCAATCAGATTTTGATAATCCGTGCATAACTATTGCGATCCATGAAGTCAATCTGCAAGGTATAGAAAGGGAACAAGTTCCCAGCTTAGTTCCTTTGTTTATTCTCCAGATCCAGATCCAGATCCCATTTCGAATATCGTTCCAATCATTCAAACAAAGTTCACCATGGATGCGCCAATCCGTCGCGTTATCGCAAGCCACGACGCTCAGGGCAGGGCTAGCTTCACCTCTGACGAGATCTTAACGCCTTACGATCCTACAACTGCTCCTGCATTCTCGACCCCCGGCCCTGACTCCGGCTTCGGAGTTATCCAGATCCACAGGTCGCGTGGCTTTCCAGTGGATAATATGCGCGAGCTCCCTGATCCACATAAGACTCTTGTCCCATTGGCGGACACAAAAGGCCCTTCCTGTCGCATTCTTGATCTACCCCCTGCAGATGCAGGCTGGTTCCATCGCACACTGAGCTTAGACTACGCAGTAGTCCTGTCAGGCACTATCGGATTGATCACCGATGGAGGCGAAGAGAAGATCCTCAATCAGCACGATGTCATTGTTTGCCGCGGCGTTAACCATGAATGGGTGAACCGAGGCAAGGAGGTTGCTAGGGTGTTTGTCGTGGTTGTTCCCAGCAAAGAGATTGTAACCGAAGACGGGAAGAGATTGGAGAAAACCCCTGCGGGCGACATCTATGACCCTAAAGAGGAGGAAGATTAGCTTATGGCAGAGGTACGGAGTATCTGGTGAAAGAAGATGTAAATATTTTGTTCTATACTTCTCGGAAGATCGGAATGTTCCGAGACCTCGGAAGGTGGAATTGTTCCGGCGGAATTGATTCCAGTCCCCGCGCCTTAGCTCGACATCGCTACTTTTTCTCTCGCTAGTCTTTCAATGATCGTTGTGTTCTCAATCCCACATAATTCACCTGTATTGTTGCTCTAAATATCCCTCCTTATATCATATTCTTCCATCCCTACCAATTGCCTCACGGCCCTCTAGCAAAAGTACCCCGCGTTGCAGATCTCTAGTGCTGCACAGCATGGACCACGATCAGTTTAAGACGGCCGCACACGCGGCTATCGATGATAGTATGCTTTACGCTCTCTTGTGGGTATATGGACTAATCATGGACTGACTCATGATTTTACGCGCAGTTGTCAAATACTTCGATACACTCCCGGAGCGCCGAGTCCTGCCAGACATCGAGCCTGGATACCTCCGCCCTCTCATTCCAGAGAATCCTCCTAATGAGCCAGAGGAATGGTCCAAGATTCAAGAAGATGTTGACACCAAGATCAAGCCTGGTTTGACTCATTGGCAGTCCCCCAATTTCATGGCATACTACCCAGCTACCGTCACATACCCCAGCATTCTGGGCGAGATGTACTCCGCCACATTCACTGCTCCTGCTTTCAATTGGCTATGCTCACCTGCATGCACCGAACTAGAGACCATTGTCATGGATTGGGTCGCAAAAGCTTTCGCGCTGCCCGAATGTTTCCTGAGCACGTCCAAGAATCACGGTGGCGGCGTGATTCAGAACAGCGCAAGTGATGCGATTGCGACAATCATTGTCGCCGCACGGGAGAGGCGTGTGCTTGAGATTTTGCGTGCTGAGGGTCTCCAGGAGGGTACCCTCGAGTACGAGGACCGCAAGTTTGATATCCAAGGCAAATTGGTTGCCATTACTAGTGACCAGACCCACAGTAGTGCTGCTAAGGGCGCTTTAATTGCGGGCACTCGTTTCCGTGGTGTCACCACACACTTGGAAGATAACATGGAAATGACCGGTCCTCATCTTCGGGAAGTTCTCGAGAAGTGTGAGAAGGACGGACTTATCCCGTACCACCTCACAATGACCTTCGGCACGACAAATACCTGCAGTTTGGACCGCTATGCAGAGATCAAGGCCGTTCTGCAAGAAAAGCCGGAATGGCAACGTATCTGGGTGCACGTCGATGGTGCGTATGCTGGTGCCTCGCTCGTTGCGGATGAGTGGCAGTATATTGCGAAGAACTTTGCGGAGGGCGTTGACAGCTTCAACATGAACATGCACAAATGGCTGCTCGTCAACTTCGATGCTAGGTAAGTTTTTTCTCAAACGAGTTCTGGAAAATAATTTCGCATCTAACGGTCCAAAGCGTCCTTTTCGTCCGTAATCGCTTTGATCTTACCGATACATTGGACATCACACCAACATATCTGCGTAACCCATACTCTGACACGGGTAACGTGATTGATTACCGTAATTGGTCTATCTCTCTCGGTCGCAGATTCCGTGCATTGAAGATCTGGTTTGTTATCCGTAGCTACGGTCTCAACGGCATGAAGGCACATATTCGCAGAACTATTGTCCTTGGAGATCTCTTCGCTGGTTTGGTGCGCGATCGATCTGATCTATTTGAGATTGTCACCAAACCAGTCTTCGGTTTGACTGTTTTCCGTGTGAAGAATCCTCAGACTGTCTCTAATGGCGCCAATGGATCGTTAGATCGTGTTGCTAAAGATGCAGTTTCTGACAGTCTAACCAAGAAGGTCTCCGAGTTGATCAATGCGCGGGGCGAAGTCTTCATCACTTCTACTTCTGTCGCTGGTGTCACTGTTATTCGAGTGGTGAGTGGTAATACTATGGCGGATGAGAAATATATCCGCAATGCCTTTGATATCATTGTCCGGACAACAGAGGAGGTGCTCAAGGAGCAGAACTAATTTGGGGACGATCATGGCGCAAATACACGGCGTGACCTTAGAATGTATAGTTAAGATTGATGTCCTGCGCACATTATGTATATATGAAGATACACATGTCAAGATTCGACTAGAACAATCAGAGAAATCTCTCGGCTTAATCCCCAGGCGTACACTATGTTGTACTCCCCCACACTAAAGGTAGAGTGGGTACAACGTGGGCATCTCGCACCAACCCCAGGGCAGCTTCAATGTTCCCCCCCACGCGGGGTACATTACTACATAGACCAGCAAGTTCCCTTATGAATTTGGGGAAAAGACTTCTCCGTACTCATATCACTCTTCAATTGAGCATCTACACGTCCTCAAAATGACAACACAAAAGCCATCGTAAGTTTTCGGTTTGTTGTTACCAGATCACAGCTAATGATCACAGATATATTCTTGTTACCGGCGCCACAGGATTCATCGGTGCACATGTCGTCGATAATTTGCTAGCTCGGGGATTCTCCGTCCGTGGCTCTACAAGATCAAAGCAAAAGGGAGAGGAGATGAAGGCCGCCCGCCCACAGTTTGCTTCAAAGCTTGATTTTGTCGTTGTAGAAGACTTCACCCAGATCGGCGTCTTCGACTCCGTGATGGATGGCATTGATGCGGTTATCCATGTAGCAAGCGTAGGCCACTCGATTCTGTGACCGAATGAGACAGGAGCTAACGCATCTCTACAGCCATTCTTTTACGACACCACCAATAACGAACAAGAACTGATTCTACCCGCCATCAATGGAGTCAAGTCTATCTTTTCTGCTTCTGCACAACCAGGATCTAAAGTCCAGCGAATTGTCATGACATCCTCTTTTGCCTCGGTGATCAACCCGACCAGCACGCCTCCGGCTGGATTCACATATACCGCGACGAACTGGAACCCCCTGACATACGAAGAGGCAGTCGACCCCAAATCCGACTCTGTCACCGCTTACCGCGGCTCCAAGAAGTTCGCCGAGCTCGCAGCGTGGGATTTCGTTAAGGAACATCAGACCAAATTCGACTTGGTCACTCTCTGTCCTCCTATGGTCTTTGGTCCCGTTGTGCACCCCGTGCCGAAGGTGGAGCAGCTAAACGAGTCAAACATGATGCTCTGGAAGGTGGCCGCAGGCGCAGATCCACTTCCTCGTGCAATGGTTCCTGCGTGGATTGATGCCCGTGATCTTGCCGAAGTCCATGTTCAGGCACTCCTCACGCCCGAAGCGGGTGGAAAGAGATTCATTGCCGCTTCATCAGAGCCGTTCACGTATGATTATGCTGCAGATATCATTCGTGAGGAATTTGATTGGGCAAAGGAAACTGTCACGACGAATTACAAGATGGGCGAGAAGCCAAACCCTGCTTATGCAGTTGATGGAGAAACAGTAGCGCGGGAGTTTGGAGTGAAATATCGGCCCTTCAAGGAGACCGTGGTTGATCTGGTTGGGCAGATTCGGAAGATCGCTGTATAATTTTGTACTTTAGAATTGGAAGAGCAAAAGAATGTATTGTCGATAAACCAGTAAACTCTTACGGAGGTCTTGCGCCATTGTTGAGAAGTCAAACGTGACCACTTGCACGCTGTCAAAGTGTCAATCTAAATCTTCCCCAGATGGACATCTTGATCGGGATTTCCCGTCAATCCAGTCTGTCAAGCTTCAATGCTCCATTCCTTCTGATCTTCTAGAACGATTTCACAATTTCCATCCTCATTAGTGATTAAACAACCCATTCCATGATCGTCCCGACCCGCCCCAGATTTATGTAATCCAATATAGGGCCGCCGCCCTGGAGGGCTGAGCCCCCTTTTCACTCGTAATCATGGCCCGTCGTATGGATCACTTGTCAGCCCATCAATCACTGCGGGGGGTTGTTGAGTCCAAACCCTAGCGGAACAGACCATCAACAGTCCGAACAGCCTTGTTTTCTCCACACAAACCCTGTCACTATCTCGCTCCAGATGGAGATCCGTCAACTGAACCCTGATTGGGTCCCCTAGTGGGGGGCTCGAATATCATGGCTCAACTGGTTTTGTAGCCAGGCGATCACAGCTTGGGATTGGTTCTGTCGAGAGAATAATTGGTATCCGCACTGCCCCTTTTTATTTGCGGCACCGGCGTTAAGCCCCTTTGAGCTTAGCCCGCGTAGTCCCCGTTTTCACGTGACTTGTCAACGTAAGTGTGCAGGGGACCAGGTACCGCCCCATGATTCTGCCGGTACTGCCGGTTTTAAAGGATCGAAAATTGCAAATACTCTGCCACATAGATAGATATTTGATGAAAATAGAAGTATGTGACTGACCTCTAACGAGGGAAAAGTACACCCGACAAAAATAGATGAGGAGAAATTTCTGCTATCCAAAAGTGTCGCTGATCACACAGCACACTAATATATCTATGGCAGGCGGTGGACGGGCGGTGTCTGGCCCCCACAGCAAGTCCCACTGTGAGGTGTATAAGGGGAGATTATACCGAATTATATCGACTTATATCGTGGCCAAGAGCCGCTAGCTCCGAAGTGGTTTAACCAAGTGCGTTACAAGGAAAAAGGGGTTGTACCGGGATCGACTCTTGTGTCGATAATCAATTCCCGCAGACCCCAGTTCCATATAACACGCTCGTTTTCAGACACTCTTTTCATATTCAGATGGCCATTCCATCCTCAATTTTGGGACTCATATAACGGCTTGATCAACAGTCCGTTTGTTTTGTATAGGTATTTTTCATGATGACCACAGTGCATGGTTCAAACGCCAAGAACCTTGATGACATCAATCCTTTTGCCGAGAGCTCAACCAACAACGAGCATGCCGCGCTGAATACTTCCTTTGAATACGACGACAGGTCAAGTAATTCATATCCATGTGACTATGAGACGGGCCGTGAGTTGTTACATTTTCCGCTCTCGAGATTTTTGGCACAAGCTAACGTCGGCTCTTATCACCGTGCAGGACAGGCCGAGCTGGCCTCAACAAGTTCGGGCTCCGACGACATCTTCCATAAAGTGAAAAATTTTCTGCGACAAGATACAACACACGTTCCCGATGAGAGCAATTTGTCAAATTGGCCGCACAATGGACCCTGCAGGTCGTCCTCCATATTCAGACAGCAGTCAAGAAAGATTCTCAACCGCAGCGTCATCTTCTCGGGTGTATTCGCTGTATCGGCAATCGTGATCTCCAACACCTCAAGTCCCGCGCTTTTAATATTCATCTGGAACCTCCTCGCTATCGTGCCACTGTCCGTTACACTCACAGAAGCCACCGAGAGGATTTCTGAAGATTTGGGTGAGACCGCTGGCGCTCTCCTCAACATCACTATCGGAAACCTAGCAGAACTTATCATCTTGTGAGTTATGATCTTAAGGGCCCACCCATTTTTGAAAGCGAAATACTGACTATGAT
This sequence comes from Penicillium crystallinum, assembly GCA_027569675.1. Classification (NCBI taxonomy): domain Eukaryota; kingdom Fungi; phylum Ascomycota; class Eurotiomycetes; order Eurotiales; family Aspergillaceae; genus Penicillium; species Penicillium crystallinum. The sequence goes on along the minus strand of JAPDKR010000003.1, from coordinate 454,125 downwards.
ATAGTATGTACGTTTATATCGAATATCTCAGTTTAGTGCCTTATTGCCCGGGTCAGAACTAACAGCTCTATAGCACTGCTTTGATGAAAAACAACATCAAGGTCGTTCAATCGTCACTTCTCGGCTCTATCCTTGTGAATCTTTTGCTCGTTCTCGGCTCCGCAATCATCGCCGGTTGTTTCAATACGAGCGATGTGACCTATAACACTGATCTCACACAGTCCTTTGTGGGACTTCTGAATCTCACAATCTCTTGCCTTATGATTCCAGTAAGACAGTCTCTAGCGTGGTTTCATTTCATCTGATGCTAATCTCAAGACAGAGCGCTTTCTATGGCAGCGTGAAGAGCATCAGCTCCGCTGATCATATGTCACTTTCATTCAGCAGGGGGGTGTCGATCATCCTCCTGGCCACATATTTCTTATACCTCTTTTTCCAGTTCAAATCACACCCTCATCTGTTCCACTCGACACGGCTTCAGGTGCCGCACGCAACCGATTCTCAACCATACACAGACATTGAATCCCATCCAGATGCTGGAAACACATCGAGCAGAGACGCTCCCCAGCTCGAAATGCAGCAGGTACGATCACGGGCATCCTCGGTCAATGACACAGAAGCGGAATCAGCATTGCCACTCTTCCACCCCGAAACCGGTGAAGCCAGACGATCTCTCCATAGACAATCTGGAGTCCCGCGCGGAGACTATCGATGCAGTTGTGACCGGTACATCGTCCGGTCTAACCGGATTATCTCACTCGCTCTTCTGGCCCTGTCAACGATTCTCATCGCTGTATGCGCTGAATACTTCGCCTCTAGTTTCGAAGTGCTCAACGAGCAGGGTGTGCTTGGTGAATCTTTCGTGGGCTTGATCATCATTCCAGTCGCCGGAAATGTTGCCGAGAACGTCACCGCAGTAGTCGTTGCGGCTAAAAACCAGATGGATCTGGCCATTAGTGTTGCTGTGGGATCGGCTATCCAAATCGGTCTCTTGGTTTCCCCTGCTATGGTTATCATTGGCTGGGCTCTGGAGAAACCTATGACTTTGCACTTTGACAGATTCGAGATGGTCACCCTTATTGGAGCAGTCCTTCTTGTGGACTTCATTGTTCTCAAAGGAAAGACCAATTACCTGGAGGGCGCCATCTTATGTGCCTGCTTCGCGGCTATCTCGTAAGTGCACTCCGCTTATCTATCCAGGATACAATCGTTGACTTTAATCTAGTGTTGGCGCATTCTTGTTGCCGTTCGCTTGAGACTCATATTTTCATGGCGTTAATCCATGGGCGGTAGACCGGTCTTTTTCAACCTAGACTTGCCGATCTATTTTATTCGTCTGTCTATAGATTTTGGGGTTTTATCATTCACTGTAAATATAGAACGTACATAAAGATGAAACTGAAATATATATTCAATTCAATTCCAACTGATCAGCTGCGTGTCACGAGATTCCTACTGCGTACTCAAGACACTCATTAATGAGGAATGCCATACAGAGTTCTCCGGACAAGGATTGAAAATTGTTCCAAAGATTATAAAACATCATAATTCGCGTTTATGAAGTCGACAAGATTGTCGTCTATAACTGTTCAATCAGTCGCACGACTCCCGCCGGTCAATATAAAACATGACTGTGATAGATTAGGCTCCACCTTGGAAAGCCTCTCCTGGCCTCTTTTTAACCCGTATCTCCAAGCCATGATCTCAGATAAATGTGATTTTCATTCTATAGGCGGGTCATCTAATTCAGGGATGGGATCTTCCCACACCACGTGTAGGGGATGTGACAGCGGCAAAGACTAATGAGGATCGTCGGTCGATTCAGACGGCGTCACCTCGCTTAATTGGTTCATTGGTCACGAGTGAATACATTAATACATTCATATTGCTTCAATGTTGCCTTAGTACGGGCTCAAGCAATCCTTAGCACATTATCCGAGCTCTATTCCAGAGAGCTCGAAATCCCGATGAAGTAAAAGTAACGAAAGCAATTAGAGACCCTATACCATTGAATTTACTTTGAGGAATTACGGGAAATGAGATCAATTACTCTTGGTATATAAGAAATAGGTCATGTCGATACTTGATATCAGGATCTTATCTGCCAGTCTCAACCTTCTATGTGGAAGAACCCTGTCCTCGAACACCCTGTCACACCCTGTTCCTTTCTATCATTTTACATTGGATGAGCTCACAAGCGGCCTCTATTTTTAACCACATTGTTGGATCATTGTTTTCGGGCATTATGTGAGCCTGATTCTATATCTGTAGCCGTTTCGACTCCCTGCAACTTCTTCCCTACTCTCTTGCTTAATTTGAATATTGCTTCTCCTCGGTATGACTCCTTTTGCTCGTTCCAATCTTGTATCCTTTTAGTATCGTTGTCAGTCTTGCTGTTGAACATCAGTTGTAGGATTTCCGGCCTTCTGAAGGCTTGGGCGCTTGACTTTGTTCGAATTCAGAAGTTCCAGCCCCGTTCGAATGTATCCTTCGTATACACATCAAGGACATTGAGATTGAACTTCAGCATGAATTTTCCATGCTCCCTATGGAAGGTTCATTCTTCGGATTGCACATCTTTTCCCGGAATCGATGTGAAGCTAGTTAACATCCTTCTCATTGGGCTGCCGCTACTCAATATTGACCCTTAAATTGATCATCAAGCAGGTATCAAGTTTATCTTAGTCAAATATGTCAGTAATGAAGCAGTATTCAATTTTATTCTCTGAATCACCTGCCTTTCAATCCAAAATGCGAGGTGTATGACCTCCTGCCCATGGGAACGGCCAGATATACCCAAAGGATTGCCGCAAAATTGAGCCATAGCCATAACTATTTTTGTTCGTCGAGATATATTGTTTGAGCAAGCCAAGCTTTGGCTGGGTTCTTATACAAGGAGCCAATGGGCCCAAGATTCAGAAAGCTTGTTGAAAAGAGGCTGAAACAGACGCCAACAAAGAGATCATGAAAGAGATCACAAAGAGGGCATGAAAGTATCATGATAAGTTGTCCGGATACTTAAATGAGGTTGAAATTATCTTCAATTGTCTTTTGCGAGATTGCTTTCGAGGCAAGTATGGGAAACAACCTCTGTAGGGAAGGTGCGACCTTGTCGAGACGCGACACTTCATTTGCAGACATTTGAAAAGAGATATATACATATGTATACATTATGTATATATATATATCTAGTACCTGAACAGCGAGCAATAGAATCACACTATATATACAGTTGTCCTCCTCATTAGGTCTGTGTCTTTTGCATCAATCTTCAGGAGATTGGTGTAGCGACCGATAAAAGCACCCATTTTTGGGCTTCTGTGATCTATAGCGAGCGATATCAATTCACTAAAAGCTCAGACTGTCTTTCTGGCAGTTTCATGTTTCATACCTTACCTTTAAATCTCAAGCCCTCGGGTGCTCCTATAGTATGCTTTGGAAATGCGACACCTTAGTGGGCAGTTCGACCTAACTCTCAACAACAAGAGCCAGAGGGAGAAATATGATATCAAACCAGTGCTCAAGTAAATTGTTCTCTTATTGGTATGATAAGTAGCTGCCATATTAATCGTCAGTCCCAAGTCTAGGCGTGAAAAGTTGAAGGATCCATTTTGTAGCAAGCTTGCTGATTGACATCGGGTGAGGGATCGACTATAATAACCACGACAGGCATCCATGGATTTGCGATGGGGACTCTAGGGGCAAGATGATTGAATTCCAATACTCTGTGACAACTATATGTAGACATATAAAGCCTCGAGCGAATGTGAAATACCTGTGAAGGGCATCTCTTATAGCTCCAGGACCAACCGCAGACATAACGTCTAGTTGCTTTTAATATGCATGTCGTTCACAGTCAGTGCTCCTGCATGTCCGACGATTAACCAATCAGCAGATCCTCCTAGCTAATGGACCTCAGTTCCTTGTCTGACTCATGCATAGTATTCCAAATAATGTGAGTATTAAACCAACCTCCGCGGTTGACCGCTATTCGACCCACGCAAGACAACCCCGCGACAACCACCGTACTCTTTGTAACCCCGTACAACAGACGAAGTACGAAGTACCCAATACCAAAGATAAGCAATCAAAATGACCACCTCCAGCCCTCTAGTCTTAGAGATCGCAACGATCGAAGATCTCCCCGCCATCACCGAGTTATGGTTCACCGTCTTCGACGATCCCGGCATGAGAAGCCTATTCCCCAACACGGCAGGGACGCGCGAATGGTTCACTGAAGCCAACCGCACAGACATGCTCACGAAGCCCTACCAAAAGTTTCTCAAAGTCATCGACCCAGATGTCAAAGATGCCCACGGCCGGGCGCGGATAGCCGCATACGGGAAATGGGATCTGGCCATGCCCGACGAGCGTGGGCCTCGGTTCCCGCCTTGGCACGGGGACATGCCTCGACATGATTGCGATACTTTCTTTGGAGGGCTGGAGTGTGAGCGCAAGCGGGTAATGGGGGACCGGAAACATTATTGTAGGTATTCCGTACTCCGTACACCGTACTTCGGTCAGATCTTCGACCGCTAGCCGCTACAGGTCTGACTGTGTGACTGTGTGACTGATCCTTTTGTTGACGCTTATAGATCTTGATATGCTCGGTACGCATCCTGACTACCGCGGTCGCGGTGCAGGCTCTATGCTTGTTCGCTGGGGATGTGACATTGCTGACCGCGAGGGTAATGGGGCCTATGTTGATGCTAGTAAGGCTGGTGCCCCGTTGTATGCGAAACATGGGTTTGTGAATCGCAGTAACTCCGCGGGGCCAAGTGAGGTGATTCCGATGGCTCGAGCATAGATCATAGATATGTGATATCGGTTCAATCTGCATTTAGAGGTACGCCAGGTTGAACGGCGTTACAACCGTTTTCCAATTGCTTCGTATTTGCTGAGTTGTATACGTGAAGATGAAACATTGCCAATTCCCAATGGAAGTTCGCTTTGGGACATATCCCCGCGTTTCCGTCTTGGTATTAGTTTCTAAGCCGATATGATATGGTCTTGGGAGAGTAAGCACGGCTCTAACTCGAAATCCAAGTCCATCCAAGAGACTAGATATCTTGACCCCTCACTCTCAGGGGTATATACATGCCCTCCGCACTCTCCGGCCGAGTCCTATCACACATATCACATTAAAAATAGACTAGCTCATTGCCTTTCGCCAAGTGCACACATGCCAAGATGGTGAAGAGTGGTTATATCCTTTTCCCCTCGCCAAGCATCTCCGCCTTGACCCCGCGAATTCCAGCAATGAACGACTTCAGCTGGAACATGGGCATATGTCTTCCAATGCACAGGACGCCTAATATCTAATTTTATCCTGCCATGCCCCGGACACCGACGCAAGATCCTGTCTCTTACTGTAACACAGATGCAAAATTGCTGCGGAGTTCTAAATATGGCACTGATGTGCGTTGACTGGGATTGAGGTGCAGATGGGCTTGGAGAATCTGCAGCGCGGCCTAATCCCTGTCGCTTCTCCAGGTCCCAATTTCGAGTGCCGGTTTGCAACAGAAGTACAGAATGGTCCAGGGGGGGGGGGGGGGGGGGGGTATCGAAATGCCCCAACAGCATGTGCGTCGTGGTCATTACAGCCGGTCGCATAGACCACTGTTGATATGAACATGAGACAACAATCTTGGTGGACGCGAGGGACCATCAACCCCCCTACGTCATGCGGTTTCTCAACTTTCAAACTAACGCCAAGACCCGGGAACAGGGATTGGTCGCCAATTACCAAGCATCGCGGCCTCGACCGACCTCACCTGTCACGCTTAATCAACGCCAAGATATCCTTTTTCACTCCTATTGCTCCATCCAGCAATACCGACTCAAATCCGAACCGCCGAGCTTCATCTTTGCCAATGCTCCAACATAACGCAATGATGGCCTGATGTCTATGGTACAGTTATGGATCGAGATCTCAACCGGTATTTCCATTGGGGCGAGCTAACGGCCTTCGGAGCAACGCAACGCATAACGTCTTTAGCTACCTCCTTGGCCCTTGGAGATGATCAACATCTCTAGTCGGGCCCCACTGCGTCGAACAGGATGATTCGATCTCGTCACAATCGTTGGCCGAGGCCAATTGAGCCGTGACAATCAGCCAACTCCTGGTTGGAGCATGCCCAGCCCGTGCCTGATCACTAAGCTGCATATGTGATGTGACCTGCGAGTTTCATGAAGTTTATCATTGGTTCCTTGCAAAAGTCCCACTGTACGGGTGAAATTCCCTCTTCGGGTTCGCTTTCATGTAATAGTATAAAGTCCGTCTCGGGCCATATTCTGTTTGACCCGCGAGTAAATCGAGTTTGAACTTCCCATTGACAGTTCGAATCTTGAACAGTAACCATGCACGTGCTCGCTCTCGTGACAGGCCTTGTTGGCATTGCCAATGCTGCCTGTCCTTACATGACTGGTGAAGTTGGCGATAATCCTCACCTCCAACGTCGAGGGGATGAGGGTGCCGCCGCCGACACCGAGGAATATCTCTCACAGTTCTATCTCAAAGACAAGGATGTGTATATGACTTCCGACGTCGGCGGTCCCATTGAGGACCAGAACAGTCTCAGCGCAGGAGAGCGCGGAGCAACCCTGCTCGAGGATTTCATCTTCCGTCAGAAGATTCAACGTTTCGACCATGAGCGAGTAGGTATCTCTGCAACCCAATTGAACCTCTCAAGCTAAATTCATGTCTCCCTGAAGGTACCGGAACGTGCTGTTCACGCTCGAGGCGCCGGAGCCCATGGCACATTCACCTCCTATGGCGACTGGTCCAATATCACAGCCGCATCTTTCCTTTCCGCCAAGGGCAAACAGACCCCAATGTTCACGCGCTTCTCCACCGTTGCTGGTAGCCGTGGAAGTGCCGATACTGCCCGTGATGTCCACGGCTTTGCGACCCGTTTCTATACCGATGAAGGAAACTTCGGTGCGGCACACCCCCTTTTGGTAGAAAGGATATAGCTAATCCGGATATAGACATTGTTGGAAACAACGTCCCCGTTTTCTTCATTCAGGATGCCATTCTCTTCCCGGATTTGATTCACGCTGTCAAGCCTCGTGGCGATAACGAGATCCCTCAGGCTGCTACCGCTCATGACTCGGCTTGGGACTTCTTCAGTCAGCAGCCTAGCACAATGCATACCCTCCTTTGGGCAATGGCTGGTCACGGTATCCCTCGCTCGTTCCGTCACATGGATGGATTCGGTGTGCACACCTTCCGCCTGGTTACTGACGATGGAAAGACCAAGCTTGTGAAGTTCCACTGGAAGGGACTTCAGGGCAAGGCCAGCCTTGTCTGGGAGGAGGCGCAGCAGACCTCCGGTAAAAATGCAGACTTCATGCGCCAGGATCTTTTCGAGTCTATCGAAGCAGAGCGTTACCCTGAATGGGAGGTAGGTACTCTGCTTAGATTCATCGCGCTATTCTCGCTAATATCTTTGTTAGCTTGGCGTCCAAATCATGGAGGAAGAGGACCAACTCCGCTTCGGTTTCGATCTTTTCGATCCTACCAAGATTGTCCCTGAGGAGCTTGTCCCTGTCACTATCTTGGGCAAGATGCAGCTCAACCGCAACCCATTGAACTACTTCGCCGAGACCGAGCAAGCCATGGTAAGTCTCTGCCAACCCTTCCCAATATCTAAATACTAATTTCTTAGTTCCAACCGGGCCACATCGTCCGCGGCGTTGACTTCACCGAGGACCCCCTCCTCCAAGGCCGTCTCTTCTCCTACCTAGACACCCAACTCAACCGCAACGGCGGTCCCAACTTCGAGCAGCTCCCCATCAACCGTCCCCGAGCCCCAATCCACAACAACAACCGCGACGGAGCCGGTACGTACAAAAATCCCTTCCAACCTCCCACTCTCACCTTTCTAACCCACCCCAGGCCAAATGTTCATTCCAATCAACCCCAACGCCTACACCCCCAACACCCAAAACGGCGGCTCCCCCAAACAAGCCAACCAAACCGTCGGCAAGGGCTTCTTCACCGCACCCGAGCGCACCGCAAGCGGCAAGCTCCAACGCACCCTCAGCACGACCTTCGAAGACGCCTGGTCCCAGCCGCGTCTCTTCTGGAACTCCCTCGTAGCCGCGGAGAAGCAATTCGTCGTCGACGCAATGCGCTTCGAGACCTCCAACGTGAAGAGCAGCGTCGTCCGCAACAACGTCATCATCCAGCTCAACCGCATCAGCAACGACCTCGCCAAGCGCGTCGCGCAGGCCATCGGTGTCGACGCGCCGAAGCCGGACGACTCTTTCTACCACGACAACACGACTGCGCACATCGGTGCCTTTGGGCAGAAGCTTTCGAAGCTGGATGGATTGAAGGTTGGACTTCTGGCGTCTGTTGATAAGAAGGCTTCTATTGCGCAGGGCGCGAAGCTGCAGTCTGCGTTGTCTGAGGCCGGTGTTGACGTCATTGTTGTCGCGGAGAGGATGGCGGATGATGTCGATCAGACTTATTCTGCATCCGATGCCGTGCAGTTCGACTTTGTGGTTGTTGCTGATGGTGCGGAGGGATTGTTTGGATCTAAGTCTTTCACTGCGGAGCCTAATCGCAAGGCTTCCGGTGCGTCGACTTTGTATCCTGCTGGTCGGCCTTTGGATATCTTGCTCGATGCTTTCCGGTTTGGAAAGCCTGTTGGTGCGCTTGGTAAGGGATCTGAGGCCTTGAAGGCTGGGCAGATTTCTTCGGATCGTGAGGGTGTTTACACCGCTAGCGCCCCTGGAGATGCCTTTGCTAAGGATATCAAGGAGGGGCTTCAGACCTTCAAATTCTTGGATCGGTTTGCCCTTGATCAGTAAGGGATTCCGGTGATTGTAACTATTTGTATGGATATATCTTATTCAAATATGTGTGATTATGTTCATCTTCTCCCGCTCAACAGACCCAAAGTCTGAAAAACATCGCGCTCTACCGAAATGTACAGTAATGGGCTTGAATATCTAGCCAGATCGAAACGCAATGGAAATAAGTTGCATATGTACAAAGCTCACTTTAGTTATTGCTTGGGAGAATTTGTGCAAAATCAGTTAGCCTCTAAATCTAGGACGAAAACTGCCGACGCCGTCTCATGAAAGAATCTGTGTCCGATACAGCTGCTGCAAAACGCACATCCATCTTTCGCTTAGCAGATTTAATGCTTGAGGAAGAATTGCGATTCTTGTCTTGTCCAAGGATCGCCCATTCGGCAACGGTTGCACCGGTTCCATTCTTGGCCTCCACATCAATGGCGTCAAGAGCTTGGTTGCCGACAATAAGCAGGGATGCATATCGTGCTGCTGGTACTGGGGATGACAGAGTCACATTTGTGGTGTTACCGGTGGGGATGGCAATGATATCAAGGTTCGTAGTCTCCGAGTCGTACGGGTTTGATTGAGTGATATTTGTCATGCTGTGGATAATCTTGTAGTTGGAGCTTTGAGCAGAAAGAGCGCTCGCGGGGTTCTTCAATGTCATGTTATGGAAAATCACCGTGGCATTGACTGGAGGTGCCTGGGCCCAATCGAAGTAAAAGCCCGATACCATAGAGCCAGCCTCATCTTCAAAGGAGACTGTCACAGAGCTTACGTCGGCTGCCAATGAGGGCTGCCATTTGGTGGATGCCGCACCATCCACTGCTGAAATAGGGAATTGGCCAGGCTCGAATGCATCTGAAGAGGATACAGGCTGGCACTGTACTAGATTTCCAGCAACTGTATTCTCTGTTCCAATCTGTCGGTTCGGAATGACGACCGAACCCTTGGAAGGGAGGCGGTAAGTGGTGGCTTCGAGCTCTGAGCCAGAGTGAATTGTGATTGTCTTGTTGACAAATCGTTGATCGGCAGTATCCAGTGGAGGGGTCTCTCTGTCCCGGCTGATGGTCGTATGCGTGTAGTTTGACCATGCCGAAATAGGCCATCCACGCCAGTAGAAAGTACGATACTTCAAGTATGGGATCTGGGGAGGCAAGTTCGGATCCACGTGGAGAATATCATCTGGTACTAGCCGCAAGCCGAGATATCCATATATGGCAACCTGATTCGCGCCACCATGACCAGTCAAAAATGGATACGCTGGGTGCGTGCCACCGTTGATGGTAGCATTATCCACCATTTGTTCAGACATTTGGAAGAATGGGGCACGAGTATAAGGCTTATAAGAGTAATGTCCATAAGTGTGTGCTGAGCAGCCAGAAGGAGCCATCTCGTTTGCAACAATAGAAAAGATAGCCCAAGTCATTGCAGGGCCATCGGCAGATTGTTTGGCAGCATACTGGATTGTGTAAGCCTGCGAATCTCAATTGAAAAGGAATTTAAGATACTCACATAATCCAAATCATTCAGCGAGTTTTGACTGGTGTAATTCGAAGTGTAACCCAGGGGATAGGTGACCATGACCACATCAGCTTGCTTGACAACGGCACTTCCATTCATGGTGGTGAACTCAAGAGTCACGTCATTTTCCCGAAGGATCAAGACATTGTCCGCCATTTGGTCCCAGGTAGCATTCTCTTCAAGACCGAATTCCTGGCGGAAGGCGTTGGCATGTTGGAGGGTATCGGCAATCAACGGCATTGTAAAGCCACCGGCATCCACATGGTTAGCATACTCGTCCTACTACTTGTCAGTATTTGCTGAGGCGAATAATGAGATACCCAACTTACAGGGTCGGTCATGTTGGTCAACGTCCAAGAAGACCCATTCCGAACCAGCAAATCCGCAAATAGAGTAGCCGCCGAATCATAAATTGGGAAATGCTTTTCTTTGAAGACTTTTGTATTTCCACTCGTGACCCATTGGTTAACGAGGGAAATTCCAATGTCTCCGTTCAGATGATATTGATAATCCCAGCAGGCACCAGTGGCCGTGCAATTTCCGAACCGGCCACTAGTCCAAGGATAGATTGCAGCTGACGGACTGAAATGGGTCTGATTCTGGGATCCAGCGAAAGCAGTCTTGATGTTTTCTTGTGCTTGGGCATATTGAGCCACCCGGAAGTTGGTAAACCGCTGAGATGCTTCTGGGTGGGAGGCAACGAGACCAGGCTGCATCCACACATCTGCATCCCAGAAGACCTGGCCACCGTAAGAGTCAGATGTCAGACCACCAACTGAAATGCTGTCCACATTGATTCGGGATCCCGAGCTTTTCTTGATTGCGTTTTGACCAACAGTATTTTGTAGCAGATAATAAGTGTTGACCACTGAAATCACTGCGGCATCAACGATATGGGTATCTGCAGGCAAGGTTCCATTCGGCAAGGCGTAGTGGTCAACGGAGCTTGCAGGCATAACACTGGCCCATTCCATGATATGAGTCTTGACAGACTGGGCGTAGCCATTGTCCATTGCGGCAGAGACTGCCTGTTTGGCCGTTTCCTTGGGGTCATTAAACGCATCTGTAGATGCCACTCCGACATATTTGGTAACGCGAACGACTTGACCAGGCTTGAGCCTCACATCCATGGCTTGTGCAATGGAAGATTCGTTGGCATGGATATACGGCTTGTTGGAGATAATCTTCCGCGAGGATACATCAACGTGAGATGACCCAGTGATGTTTGAAAAAACATAAGCTGTGACATTGGCAATCCCATTCGGCCGTACCGCTGAGAAAATTGCACCATTTTCCTGCCCAGTCTCCACAAAATCAGTGCGTACCGCAGAAGCGCCATCAATCACATTGACAATGCTCGCGTTGGCTTCCTTCGACGGGACAATCTCCATGTCCACTATGGCCTGGTTGATGTACAACTTGTGCGCAAGAAGGCGGTAGGTGATCTGGTAGGACCCCTTGTTGCCTTCGGGGGTCCATTTGTAAGACCAAACCAAGATTCCAGCTTTGAAGTCGTATGTGGTTCGGAAATTGGAAATGGTCTTGTTATCCACCTTTGCATCCAGATATGTATCATCGCCGAGATCCAAGATTATGCCGGCCCAGTGAGGAACACCGCTGATGACGCTGTCACCTCCGTATTGATACAGCCAGGGAAAGTTGCTGCCATTTGTCGTCGGCTGTGAGTCAAAGAACCCACTAACCGTTGCAAAAGACTGGCGGGTTGAGAAAAGCGGCCAACCGTTGGTATCCTCGGGACTATCAATCTCGAAGAAAGGACCAACGCTGGCTACATTGATACCCAGATATCCGTTCGCTACGGATCCACGGGATTCAAACCGACCCTGTTCCAGAATGGTTGTGCTTAGAAGCCAATTCTCTTCGTCCCAGGTCACATTGTCAAAGCCAGTTTGGTACACATTTTTGCTGAAGTTGGCCGCAGAACTAGGGACAGTATGTTCCCTGAGGCTTCTGATAATACGATTGTTGGGAGCGCCGCTGACGAAATTCAGAAATAGCGGCAAGACCGCGCATGTGACAGACTAAGTAGACTGTTAGTTGATATAGGCTAAAGTGGACAGCCACTAACTCACTTTCAACTGCATATTGCAGTTCTACCACTTTGTCCACCAGTTCAAGTTCTTGTATCTATCACCTAACGATCAAGTAGAAAAGTAAAAGAAAAAATAATGCGCGATTGCAAGTCTTCGTGGGGTAAAGGTGGGGAGATCAGAAAGGCAAGATGAGTTGCAAGGAAAGACGGCAATTTAAGAGCACTTTCCCAACTCAGCAGGAAATGAGATGCCGATCCAGGTACGTATGTAACATTGTAAACCCGCCCAGGTCATCTATGAACGCATGGCAAATTGTGGGGTATTACAGAAGCCCACCTGACTGGCCAGTGAGGCAGAGGATCGCTCTGAATGGTTTATACGAGCTTTACCAAGTCAAGTGGAGATTCCCTATTAGCCAAGACCCTGGGGGATGTCGTACGAGGCTTGCACCATGGCGATGGCGACGGCTGTTACGGAAGAGTCGGGAATGCGGGGACACCAACTACGTCGTTCACGAAGTATAAGTGGACAGTCGTGGAGGACCGAGTTTCGGCATCACGGCCAAGGCCTACCCGGCTTGGGACCGATTCCTCCCCAGATCGTCATCGAGTGAGAAAGTTTGCCCGCCCTTTTGTGGAGATCGAGACATTTAGCCCTCAAAGTTGGAGTTGTTATTAGTAAACTTTCCGGTAAAACCCCGTTGGAAATGCACCGATGTAAAAGGCAGGTCAAGGATTAAAGATTCATTTCAGGATGCTATGTTGTAGACGAAGGATTCATTGAAAGAAAAGAGGGGAAAGTTTATCCATTGATGCCTGAGGTGTTAAAGACATACAGCACGTTGAACACTTCTTCCATCTTCAACCTACATGTAGGCATATAACGACCCTGCTCTGAATAGACAAAGTGATCCTTGACAATTGACTAATGTCAGCTTATCTGACGCAATTCATTGGTCTTCCACGCTCATGCATCTTCGGTTTTTGCTATGTACATAGTCCCCAATATCTACATATGTAGATCCGAAAGGTAGCATGAAATGAAAGCATTCGGGGGTCGAGACACGAAAATTGTGCTCCCTTTGGGTATCATAGCAAGCACTCAAGTGCTCTCAATGCGAGATTGATGTGTCATTCACTCATGCTCGCTCGAGGGGTTGCTTCTGGGCACGAAACCCCATCGTAACTCGCGCCTCGTGCAAGATAGGTAGATGGTCCATACAGGCCTTGCCTGCCACGTCTAGTGAGTTTTATATTCAGCCTTCATTGTCGTCGTCATCAGCCTCTGGATTTACGCCAAGATCACTAGGCGCAGCAGATGACACCCGTGGGACGGCGTAACTCGACCTTGGATTCGCTGTGATCGCTTTCTCACCCACAAACCTATCACCAGGCCAGTCTTCCTTACATACAGGGCACTTTTCCGCCTGCTGCATACGGAAGAAGTTGCGCATGCAGTGGTTATGAAGACGGCCCGAGCAATCATGGTCACCGCAGCGTTGGCCCTGGAGGATCTCAGTCAGGGCTCTTTCATACTGATATTAGGAGCAATACTTACCACAGTAATGAGCTCTTGACAAGCAGCGCAGAACTTGATGCGCTCCATCACTGGGCCATCATAGTTCTCGTCGTTATAGGTCAGGACCAGCCAGCCTCGCAACTCCATCAGCGCTCGCGGTGTGAGGCTGAGGTATCCCTTTTGGCTCTTCTGTAGCCATCCCTCTTCAATCAAGTTGATTATCACTGTTTCTGCTTGAGTCATACGTAATGACTGTACCGCTGCGGTTTGGGTTTGGGTCTGTGTCGAGTCGTTGCCGGTGGATTGCCGTCCACTGGATGGAGCTTTGCACAAATGGACTGCTTTCATCTGTGAAATTGCCATTCCCGCACATAATCTTGTATTATTTGTATCGAACATGCTGTCGAGGAGACGCTTGATGAATGCAATCTCGTCGGGGGAATAAGTTGTCGCGAGCTGCGTTAGCGCATCACTTGTAGTATTGACAAGCGCATAAACTCGCGCTGGTGGTGTCTGAGTATCATCGGGGTGCATTGGCTTGGGGGCTTGAGGCAAAGCGCTTCTGATCTCTAGATCGAACGGTGACACAGCGGTATTGGCCGCGGAAACATAATCCAAGAACTGATCTTCGCTTATTTCTTCAGGATCAACTGTCTGACCTTCTATCCATCGGGTTTGGTGTCAGTAATGGTTCCCAGTCATAATACGGGGTTTACGCAAGGCTTAAGTACCAGACACTGTCAATATCGCGGCCAGAATGGGCTGCGCTTCTTCAAAGGTCATAGATGACCGTGCCATGAACGCCTGGAGAAAGGCGCGATTAGTGTTGCTGTAATCGGTCATTTTGCAACTTTGAAGAGAGATTCTGAGAAAGCAGAGTTCATAGACTTGAGCAATTTGAACTTCTTTGTGCAAGCAAAAGCCTTGGATTTCACCGTGACCCAACGCGCTCGCGCGGCAGTCAATGAAAGAGAGATAAGGACTCCCGATAAGAGATCCCTACTCCGTACATCCTGAGGCATCAAAATATTAATGCCTTAGGCACAATATCAAACTGGAACACCATCAGGACATAACACTTCCAAATCATTAAACGATTTGTTACCCTTCTTTTCAAATAACAAAAGAAATCGGAGATTGAATTCCCTTTTCACGTCGAGATATCACTACATGCACTCATATACCCCCAAATTCCACCTATGTACTCTGGACTAAGGGATCAACACACGGCCAGTCCTCGTTTGAAGCTTTCTCTCTCAAAAATGTCTGGAGACAAGATATGTAGTATGCACTTAGGTATCGAGACTTATCACGGCTCTCCGCATATAGCAGTTCCGAGTGATTTGCTGATCAATCAGCCCTGAATTAGCCCCTGACAGCATCGTCTGTTCTACTGGCCAAAGACGAAGATCACTTGGCCCTCTGCAGGGGAGAATGCATACAACATACCTAGACCTCTAACACGCAAGCCTTACAGAATGTGAGCATGAAGACCAATCGAAACGAGGTACTCATGAGCGAGTGAATGCCCTGCTTACATGTGACTTCGCTACTAATCTAACTTGATGTATTCCCAGTACATCATGAATAGACTGCCCAGGTGTGCAACCCTCGTTTCAAGTCCCGATACTAGAGCTACTTCGCGATCCTGAAGGAAAGACAAGAGAAGAACATAGTATCTCGTCTGGCACGCTGTCACGCTTTCTGTTCTCCCTATGCCTCAGCCGGCACATGCAATCGCCTGGTCAGGCATTGCACCTACTAGTACACATCATGCTACCTTCGAAGCACCGCAGCCAACTCCTCAAATGCAGCTGTATCACCGTGATAAGATTTCAACTTCGCATACAACCTTGCTCGGTTCTTCGCATATATGCGGATGGCTCAACCCTCATATAGATGACGGTGAGTCTATTATTATAGCCCGGTCGACTTCCACTCAATGGGTTGAAAAAGCAACTGCTAAGTCTTGATTTACTGACTACACAATACAGCTTCCGACGGTTACTATTCGTGTCCTGTGGGCGATACCTGTGGCTATCATGTGTCCAACACTGCATTTCCTGGCATGTTGGGATGCTGCAGAGGGAGCAGCTGTTCCGAATTCGGTTCTACTTGTTACGGTAGATCTAAAATCTCTGCGACACCATCTTTAACGTCAGGCAATACAGCACTCGCTCAATTTTGCACCGAGCCTACTGAACCAGAGTGTGTAACAGTAGTTTTGGATGATCGTGACGTGACCGACTATTTCTGCGATACAACAAACGATTTGTCAATTCTTTATACTGTGGCAACATTGAAAAAACCTGTCAACAAAACTACAGTCTTGGTAACTCGAGAAAACACCAAGATAGGCGACGATATCTTAAGCGAGTACTCGGCTTCATACGACCTGTCAACATCAATATCGCAACTTGACCATGGAGCGTCTCCCACGAATTCAGTGACCGTGGTCACGACCACGGTACAAGCACATGGCGCTTCCTCATCCACTTCCCCTGGCACAATTGCGGGTGCTGTTGTTGGAAGCGTTGTGGGCGCAGGTGCTATTGCAGTCGGTGTCATATTCCTACTTTTGAAGAGGTCGCGTCGAAAAGCTCGACAGAACCAATCAGGCAACATCCCAGACCAATCTCCACCTAAAGAACTACCAAGCCAACCTATTTGGGAAAAACAACAAGCTATAGAGGTTGAAGGAAGCAGCCCAGGTCACCAAATTGCAACTGCTCCAGGAAGCAACACACCGCAGGAGCTCGATCAGAATACTTTGATCGCCGAGTTACCAGTTCCAGATGCTGGAACCACCATCAAGCCTATTTAGTTGTTTCAGCCAAAGTTTTTCTGTAATACCAATCGATCAAGCTGTCCTTTGTTGGTTCCCGTACCTTCATTCCTACATGTACATATAGGTATGACTCAGTATTCTGTTCAATACTGTTAGTTGGTGATAATTGCTAGAACACCTTATATGATCTCCCATCACCATGGTGGGTTTGAGCAGTTAAGGTCATAGTGTGAGAAGCTCGCCATGGCGATGTACAATAAACCTTCGGCCCTTATTCAATCTGACAGGTCAGCGTACAGTATCCTGGTTCATCTACGTGGAAAAAGATAAAGAAAACACTTGTTTATTCAGTTTGGCTGTGAGTTATTGATCTCGCAAGTCTGATATCATGAAATGCAAATGCCAATCAAGAAAAGTAAAGACCGAAATCCCATACCTGGATGCGCCGCTGCGCAAAGGGAAGGAATCGAACCACCGACTGATATCGCCAAACGCCAGAGAATTGAGTAGAAAACAAACAACAACGAAGAAGGTTCAAGGGCTGCGGTGCACCGCTAGTATCTCCGACGAGTGGGCTCGGGGCTAGGGCTTCGGCTGGCACTGCGAGGATCTCTGCCACGCTCCTTGAGCCACTTCTTGGTGCTCAGTCGGAGCTCGCGATCAACATCGGGTGAAGGGTCCTTCCGATGAATGAAATTGCAGAAGCCTCCTCGTACACATCCTTCGCCGCTATTCAGACGACAACAAGCTTCTCGGAAATCCGTGACCGGTGATAATTCGCAATAAATCGGTCGCGCTGCATACCAACGGGAATTGAGCTCGTCGCATGCTGACTGCGCATCTTCTTCGTATTTGAATCGGCCGTAGACGTTACCAATCAGATCTATTGTCGCAAAACGTTATGTCAGCACAGAATGAGACGTTAGGAGCAGAGCATCACTTACGGTCGTTGTTATTGTCGCAGATGACCAGTTCTTCCAGCTCGCCGAACTTGCACAGCTCACACCACACGTCCTCGTAAAAGGCATCGAAGTGGTTCTGCATCTGACTGGCGTTCATCTTATTCTTGGGGTCGTAGGCCGGGTTCTGGTACATGTTCGGCATGAGGATAGTCTGCGAGTACGAGGGCTTGACATGCTTGCGGGAGCAGCGGTCTCCGTGTCGGCATGCGCCGATCTTGTAGTAGAACGAGCAGTTGACCTTGTCCTGCTCGGTACCGAAAATAGATGCAAGATAGTTGGCCATTGTGAAGTGTTGTCAAGGCTCTGAGGTTGTCCGGGAAATGAATGGGCTGGGATTTGATTGTGTACAGGGCGTGCCGCAAATAAAGCAGACACAGATGGGAGGAAGACGAGGTTGCTTGAGAGCTGAGTGATATCGGATGCCCGAAGTTTCTGGAGAGCTCAAGTGGCGCGAAGACGGATGACTAAACCTGGGGAGCTCGTGGGATCATCTATAATCCGAAGCAATAACACCAGGGGTATCGGCTCAAATATTACGGCAGTGCGATACTAGGTAGTATATACATCAGAAGTACGGATACATATGAGGCGGTTATGATGTGAAATCTTGTTCAGTTGTCACTTCAAATACAAATTCTAGTATCTATCGTCTATTTAGCACACCATTTTCACCATATCTCCATCGCTCAAATGAGAAATTGCAAGAACCTTGGCCAAGCCCTTCACAATTTAGAGTTAGGACCCTTGTCCTGGACTGCCAGTCTGCTGACATTTACAGATGGCTTTTGCTTCTTGATCATCTCAGACACAATCTTTCCAGTTCCCAAGCTTAGTGATATTCCCCATGGCCCATGCCCAGATGCTATGAAAACGCCTCCGGTGGGGTTTGCTCGTACGCCTCCCAAAGAGTGATCATCGACTCTGCCTATTGTTGGGACACCAGTAGATCCGACTGGTCGGAAGCATAGCCCTTCGCGGATAATCTCTAAATCATCTGTGTTGACTGCATCGTCGGTAGCCTCAGTTGTACCCTCGGCAAGACCTCCCATCAGTCGAAGTGCAACATCTTTGAGTTTTTGCATTTCGGTGGGGTCAAAAAGATGTTTGGTATCTGCAACACAAGATGGGAGTTTCATTGTGGTGCTGTTGAGGCCAGCAATATAAATCTCGCCGCCTTCCCTGGTAAAGATCTCGGGACTGAAACCACACGATGAAGGGTGTGTTGTGAACACAGCATGGCTGCGCCCATCATGCACATTCCTCTCGTGCTCCATCGTATACCGAGGGGAGCGAACGACCAAGGAATAACCAGCCAGAGGTGAGATATCGAATGATACCCGCGAGGCAGGGAAGAGATCTCTGAGAACATGTGGGGTCCAGGATCCTGTACTCAGAACAAGGTTCGTACACGGGATAATCGACTCGTTCTTAGAGTCCAAGGACATAATTTTGACACCTGTAATAATGCCATTCCCATCCTTGATCACTGCAGTGGCCTGAGCTGGGTTGTGAAGTTTAACACCACGGGAAATGGCACCATCCATGAGGAACTGGCTCAGCCGCAACGGGTCCCTAGCTTTATATTAACAAATCATCTGCATAATGCTTCATCTTCACACTCACGCTTGAGCCACAGTTCCTTCCTGGCTGATCTTCTCCAGAATTCCCTCTTTCTGCTTCGTTAACCACTCTGGTGATGCAACTGGAGTAGTATCTTGGGATCCTGATGCAGTCTCTGCTCGACTGGTCCCTGTTCGCAACCAATCGTCGCCACGGGGACCACCTCGCTTGCGTTGGGCAACAGTATCCAGATTGTAAGCTGTCCCTTTCATGAATCCCCATTTCTTGTCTCCACCCTGCGCTGCGGCAAGCTCATGATGCATATCAAAAGACAATGCAGCAAGAGGCGCGACAGATGCTTCAAACCAATCTCTTGCTAGGAAACCCGCAGCATATCCAGAAGCTGACGTGAAAAGTTCTGGTGATTGTTCAATGATGTGAATCTCGCCTTCTGGTTGATTGGCAGACAAATAATAACCAATTGAGGCTCCAATGATGCCTCCTCCAAGGATAACGGTCGACATGTTGGCTCTTGTGGGGGCGGAATCAAAAGATGCCCAGCGCAGATTGTGGGAATGGAATGTCGGTCAAATGGTCACAATCAATGCTCAATGGTGGTGACCGCTCTAACTTATATTCCTCGGCAATCTAGTAATTCCTCTCTCCGGGTCCTTTGCACCGGCCCGGCTACACGTTGGATATGCAAGCTACCCGCGAATGGAATGGCGGGGGGGAATTCCATGACTTGGCACTTAGATAATAATTCACGGGACCAAATATTTGGAAATTGCCATCTTGTGGGCCCTAAGTCTTGTGTGGCTTCAAGAACATGCGTTATGGAGTACAACAGGAAAAGATCGCATAACTTGACTCTCTTGGGCGTGCTTCCAAGGGCTCTTATCGGAAGTGGATCTTTCGGATCGCTTTTCTAAAAAGGGCATGGCTTTATATTCTCTGGATTGAGTGTACCATAACCCCATGTTGTCTATCAGCGGTACATGGGATATGTGGCTGGCTTGCCAAAATCATAAAATTTGCTCATTGTCACCAGGTACGCTTCGCTTTTTCTTCTTGCGGGGTTAAACAGCTGGTTAAAAGGGTGGAAGTTATAGGCTCGAGAGACAAGACTATGACCTCAACCATAGGTAGTCCCACTGTCATTATTATGTCTTCAATATCTTAATTGGTTCTGTCTGGAAATGATAATCGCTTATGATATCGACTAATAGAGTGCAGTACTAATCTGTTTCATTTGTAGGGAAATGAAGGTTATACAACATGACGTCTGTAACCCGCGAAGGAAAATCGGCATGAGATTAATAAGCCCCGCACTGGATGACCACGCTTTGAGCTGTCTCCATTTCCTGTCCTATCTGATATCGAGTACATAAATTACAAAACACATTTGAAAGTAAGTCATCCCAGGTATGTACCTTAGTACTGTCGTTTTCTCGTCTCTTTCATTCTTTGCCTTGGCCGACGACAAGCATAGCTCAGACATCTTGATGGAATGCATTCTCAATCTTCCGACGAACAAGCCTCTGGGTGTACATCACCATTTTGAGCCAGATATACATGAGGCATCCTCCTGGCACGTCATGATGCGTGTTCTGTGATGCTTTCGTCTATTGCACGTTGATATTTGCCTAGAAGGTTCATACCGCTGACACCACTCCAGGATTTATCAAAATGGCAGCCAAGACCATCATCGTGACAGGAGCCTCAAGAGGTATCCCCCCTATGATTGATGCATAGAAATACATTAATAACGCCTATCCAGGCATTGGTCTTGCTGTGGCGAGGTATCTACTCACGGCACCTCAATCCCACAATGTCGTGGTAGTCGCCCGCAGCGTTGAGCCCCTCCAAAAGCTGAAGGAAGAATATGGCAAGCAGGTGGCGGTCCTGAATGGGGACCTGTCAGACTTCTCTCTTGCTCAAAAGGCCGTTGACACAGCTATCAACACATTCGGTCAACTCGATGGAATGGTCCTCAACCACGGCCTGCTAGGTCAGATCGGTAAAATTGCCGACGCCGATCCCCAGCAGTGGAAAGAAGGCTTTGATATCAACTTTATCAGTCTGGTTGCTTTTGTATGGAGCCTCATCGCATATCCTTTTTCCCCTTTATTACTGACATATCATAGGCCAAAGCGGCTCTCCCGGCACTTCGTGAGTCCAAGGGAAAAATCATTTTTACGTCTTCTGGGGCAGCGGTCACTGGTTACCGCGGTTGGTCTCTCTATGCTGCCACGAAGGCCGCTATGAACAACTTTGCCCTTAGTCTGGGTGCTGAAGAACCCGACGTCACTTCCGTGGCTGTCAGACCTGGTATGGTTGACACTGAGATGCAGCGAGAGCTGCGGGAGGACCATGCTACGACACTGGATGCTGAAATGCACTCCAAATTCACTGGAGTCCACAAGGATGGCAAGCTACTCAAACCTGAGCAGCCTGGTCATGTCATGGCCAAGCTAGTCCTCGACGCGCCGAAGGAGATCAGCGGTCGTTTCTACTCGTATGTGCTATCCCACACAGATTACGCGAACCAAAAAAAGTACTAACAATTGGCAGATGGAACGACAAGGAGCTCGAAGGTTTCCAGGCATAAGAATATCATTAATAGCTAGCATAGATCATGTTCATATCTGCAATCTTCATAGCGAGTCAGCAACAATCGCCATAGAACAATGGGTGGAAATATCAATGATAAGATTGATTACAAGTCAGTCGAAAGATGAAAAGCAATACATTTTAGAAGCATTAGGTGCAGTGCACCTTCATGTTTAGCATGGAATGTAAAGGTATACATCATGTAATTGAAACTGAAAATATATCAAATTTTGTGCGCGTACCTTTTATAAATACAGATGAAAAAGATGCCCATCCTCCCAAAGCTGTTGTCTCAATGTGATCCGAGTCGAAACACCGCTCAAGCTACGAGATTTTTGTCCCTGTAGGATTCTTCGATAAAATTAGCAACAGCTTCAAACAATTGAAGTAAGATGCAAATAGGCAGATTTGATAGTATCAGATAGTCCGTTTGGCTAGGACAGGTAACGTCACCATAGAATGTATGATAGGGGCGACAACAAGGTTCATCATGGTAAAAGGTGAAAAAGGAGATTCAAGCAGGAACTTACCATTAGTGTATGGCCTCGGAAAGAGTCTATCTCATTTGAAAGGCTCTTTCCAAGGTAGTTGGAGAGTGTAAGGACTGATGAAGAACTTTACTGAGAAAAAAAAAATCCGCCGCTTTTATGTGGTTGAAAGCGGTAACATATTGCCGGCAAGAAATATACTTAACTCCGTCACGCGCCTGCAATGGGCCTTGAAACTTCGAGCCCCACGCAAAAGATCAAAGAAATTAAAGTCGCATCTCTTTCTCGTGTTTCTTTCTTCGGATTTCACCTCAACTTGAAAATATCAATCAATCATCACATCAACTAAGTCGCCATGTCTGACCGCGAGTTCAACTGTGAGTGATATCCTGATCTTGGCCTGCGCGCATCCTGCTGACCTATACGTGAATAGCAAACGACGACCTGTCGCTGCCTAAAGGTATGGTACAATATTCCTGTTGGGTCTTTCTATGATGGATGCACAATCATCAAGCTCTTTGTGATGCCAAACGGCGCTTCACCAGCAGTGCACTTACAGCTCCACATGCGCGTTTGCGAGTAATTGCTAATACACCCGCGATAGCAACTGTCCAAAAGATTATCACCGAAATCTTGCCTCCTAGCTCTGGTCAAACATTCTCCAAGGATGCGCGCGACTTGCTTATGGAATGCTGCGTCGAATTTATCACTTTGATCTCCTCCGAAGCCAATGATATCAGTGAGAAGGAAGCCAAAAAGACTATTGCTTGTGAGCATGTGGAGAAGGCATTGCGGGATCTTGGATTCAGTGATTATATCGCCGATGTACTCGCTGTCGCTGAAGAACACAAACAGCAGCTAAAGGTATGAACACATCACTCGAAATTGTGGATACTCGTTTCTCGGAACCTAGCCTGACCTGTCTGGTTTCAATTTTAGTCACGAGAGAAGAAGCAGAGCAAGATGGAGCAGAGCGGTCTGACAGAAGAGGAGCTTCTCCGCCAACAACAGGAGCTGTTCCGATCAGCGACTGACAAATACCATGCCGTCCCAGAATAGAAACACTTAAGACTCGTGCTGGTCATAGAGTGAAAAGGATGTCGGCGTTTTGTTTTCCCCACCGGATATGTGGACTTGGAGTTTTTCTATTTACTTTGATGATTTCTGATCTTTCCTTCCTTTGTTTGCTTCGAAATGGGTTGGGTCAGGGCATATCTAATGACACGAAGGCACACAATGCATTTGTGAATTGCATACGATTTGAACGTTTTATAGACATGATCAAGCTCTTTCTAGGGGTAAACACCATGTAAAAGTAGCTGAGAATTTCAAAACACTGTCTTTATGGGAGCATATTTAATTTCGCATGCGTTAGTTGGAACAACCTTGGAAGGTCTAGCACTGAGGTACCCAGTATACAACCTCTAGGTACAGAGTCATGGCAATGCCAGTACTACGACTACTTTCAGTTTGTGTTCAACTTGGATTGTCTGTCTTTGATCGTAAGTCAGAATTGACATCAGTAGAGTCTCTATCGCAAGCCTTTCAAGACGGTTCTCGAGATTTAGCTCAATCGAAGTGCATTGTTATCTCCTTGGCCTCGGAGACGGTTCCGCCCACACCCACTCCACTCAACAGCACGTGACCTTAGATCCCTTCGAACACGCTAAACCACAATGGGAAGAAAGCGCAGCCAACGCAAATCGAGCAACCGCGGAGCTCCCGTGCGCAGTCATCGCTCGTCGCAACGCTCATTGCCACTATCAAAGATGCCTCCCTTCAAGGATGAGCATATCCTGGTATGTTTGGTTATTCCTATCTTCTTGTTCGAAATTAACTGACTCGTCTAGCTAATTGCGCCGGGTTCGCAAATGACTTTGGCGCAGCTAGGCCTCCCCGAAACATTCACGCCCGCGCGATTTCGGTTCCCAACGCGCATGTTCCCTGCCGAGAAGAAGGGAGAATATGAGCCTTATCGTGTTCACGAGAGACGTCAAGTAGTCAAAGTCAACAATGGCACGGAAGCCCCTAAACCGGATGTGCAGATGAAGGACGCTGAGCCCGT
Source organism: Penicillium crystallinum (assembly GCA_027569675.1). Classification (NCBI taxonomy): domain Eukaryota; kingdom Fungi; phylum Ascomycota; class Eurotiomycetes; order Eurotiales; family Aspergillaceae; genus Penicillium; species Penicillium crystallinum. The sequence goes on along the minus strand of JAPDKR010000003.1, from coordinate 429,745 downwards.
CGCGGCTGAGGACGCCCCAGCCACAGAGCATACCACCAAGTCCGAAGAAAATACCGAAAATAACACAGAAAATACTGGCGAGTCGACTCAAACTATCGAAGAGGTCTTCTACGAAGAAGATCCAACATCCGATGAAGGGGCAATCTATCCGATTGAGAATGGGCGCATCGTCGACTGGCCATGTTTCTTCGCCCTACTTACTCACATTCATAACACCTTGAGCCCACCTTTCCACACTCCAATTATGCTCATTGCCGAGCCCGTCTGGTCTGCCCGCGATCGCGAAGCAATTGCTCAATTCGTGTTTGAGAAGTTCAAGGCACCAGCATTTAGTCTTATGGACTCTGCTCTTGCTGCTTGCTACGGCTATGGTACATCTACAGCCACCATTGTAGATGTTGGCAAGAGTAAGGTTGATGTTACTGCCGTGACCGATTTCGCGGTCAATGACCACGGCAGAGGAGTCGCACTGGAGGGATGTGGTGGAGATGCAATGACCGATCGTCTTGTCGAGCTGCTTGGTCCGAAGGGATTCACAAGGGAAATGTGCGAGCAGCTTAAGCGGAGCAACATCGCTGAGATTCTTCCCCCTGGAACCCCGTTGCCCGGTTCTTCTGCTACTGCGCGCCAGGGCGCCAACCCTGCTGCCGCAGCCTCGACAGGCGGAGCAGATGCAAACGAGTCTGCTCCGCGAGGCCCAGGAGACGGTACACAGACGGGAACAGATGGGGATAATAATGAGGAGGAGGAAGGTGTTCTTGATGTTGCTGCAATTGTCAGCGGCAACACCACTGAATACCTCGCCAACATTGAGAAGGAAAAGACAACCACCAAGAAAGGTGCAGCTGATCCCAAGGCAGCCCGTCTTCCCAACTCAAAGAAGGAAAAAGCATCATTCCAGTTTGAAGAATTTGTTCAATTAGAAGGAGAAAAGGCAGCAGCACACGGTTCTCGGCAGTACATCCGTCATGCTCGTGATATTGAGGTCAGTGTTGAACGTTTCCTGTTGACCTCGCCCCGTTCAAAGACCGGAGATCGCCTTTCTAGTGGTATTCTGGAAGACATTGCGACTCAGATTCACCACACTATTCTTGCTGTCCCCGATGCTACGAAACGAAGTGAACTCTGGGACTCTCTAATTATTGTAGGATGTGGGAGCAAGGTAAAAGGTATGTTTTATGCTTGGTTTCGCCTACAGTTCAAGTTTTTAGGCTGACATCTGAACAGGCTTCACCCAGGCTTTGCTTAGTGTTATCACGCAGAAGTTCATACTTTCTCCATCCGGTACTATGTTCACCTCTGAGATTCCTTCCAACTTTACTACGCCTCTCCCAACTGGTGGCACCAATACCCCGGCACCTATGGGTCAACCTGGGCCAATGTACCATCCAGCTGCACATGGGGTGAATCCACTCCTTGTAGCAGCTACTCACAACAACCCTGGTATGCCTGGTGGTATGCCAGGCACACCCTCCATGGATCCTAACATACACTACCGGTCAACCGGCCACTCACAAACTCCGACTTCAGTCAAGACTTTGAAGCTTCCTGAATATTTCCCGGACTTCAAGGACCAAGGCAACACCAACGCTCCTGGTGCAAGCAGTGCTGGGGGCCACCCCGGTGCCCCTGGCACATCTCAGGGTGGCCACGGGATGGAAGAGGCCGTTTTCCTTGGTGCTCAGATGGCTGCCAAGGTTCTCTTTGTTCTTGATCAGGGTCTCAGCAAGGGTTACATGAGCCGGGTCGAGTACAACGAGAGCGGGCCGTCTGCAATTCACGAATACATTCTGTAATACTTGCAGACTCAACGGATCAATAATTTATGCTTTCTCTAATCGCACTGTTTTTTTTTTTTTTTTTTCGCCTATTTGGTGCCTCTGTCTCGGCGAGATCTGCTGGTCTCTATCTGAAATTCTTGTGGTTTATCTTATGTACGCTATGATCCTAGAAAAGCCATCTCGGAATGCAGGCGTAGAATCGGGGGGAGTTTGGTTTAGCATTTGTCAAAATAGTACAAACTGAGTATCTTGTACTTGTTCCCTCTCATATTGTATATCTAGTACGGATCTACCTAGGCAGGTACCTGTTCACACAAATACATGTGTGTATCTCGAAGGTGTAATCAATGTCTGCGATATAAACTGGACCAACCTCCATGTTCACGGGTGCATCCAGCTGGACCTTTCCAGAAGATCTCTGGCCAATCACGGATCAAAGCCCAGCCAAAATTTTGGTTTTGTCATTATCATCATGTGATACACCTTATCGCTATCTACGCCCCATCTTTTTATCTCTCGACATTGCTTGCTCGAATCACTCATCGCCCTCTGCGCTGTCATACTAACTTTCAAAATGCCTCGTGCTGAAGCTGGCTCGACCAAAGCGATCGGGAACAAAATCAAGAGCAAAGGACTTGGTCGGTTGAGATGGTATTGCCAGCCATGTGAAAAGCAATGTCGCGACGAGAATGGATTCAAATGTCACACTCAAACAGTAAGATCTGCAAATCACCATATACTTCTTGATTTGTCTCTAACTTCTATTTGACATAGGAAGCGCATGGTATGTAACCCTTGATCATGTCTTTTTGACCACCGACTCACTATGTATCAGTCCGACAGATGATGCTCATCGGGGAAGATCCACGCAAACACATTAGAGAGTACAGCCGCGAATTCGAGCGAGTCTTTATCGAAACCCTGAGAACCACACATGGAACCAAATCTATCAATGTCAATCACTTCTATAATCAAATTGTGGCCGATAAGCAGCATGTACACATGAACAGCACAGGTAAGTCGGAAGGTGATCCGGAGAAAGTATAACGTACTAACTACTGGCAGAGTGGAAAAGTTTATCGCAATTCGCGGCATATTTAGGCAGGGAAGGAAAATGCCGAGTCGAGGATACTGAGAAAGGTTTATTCATCGCTTGGATTGACAATAGCCCAGAGACACTTCGTCGCCGGGAGGCTATCTTGAAGAAAGAACGCCAGGAGAAGGGGGATGAGGAGCGCGAGCAGCGGATGATTCGAGATCAGGTCAAACGCGCGCAGGAGGCAGCCGCCAGAGCTGCGACGGACGAAGAGGAACCGGAGGCGAAATTGTTACAGAGAAAGGAAGGGGAGAAGATGACGCTTAACCTCGGACTCGGTTCGAAGAAATCGGATACAAAGCCCGCCTCGCCCCCTACGGCAACAGACTTGCCCAAGCCCAGTGCGCAGACAGTAAGCACGGGCACCGACTCTCCGGCTCCCTCCGCGCCTGCTGCGCCAGTCAAGCTTTCGATGTCGATGGGTGCGCAAAAGCCCAAGAATGTGTTTGCTGCGGCGAAGAAGAATCCTCTGGCTGGCAAGAAAAGTTCGGTCTTCGCCCCTCCTAAGAAGATGACAGAGCAGGAAAGGATTATGAAGGCTGAGATGGAAGCGATGGAGAGAAAAAGATCCCGTCCGGACTCGGGGTTCATGAACAAGCGACCAAAGATCACTTAGACCATTATGCTTTACATAAGATAACCATCATGAGAACCTGGCCGGTTCATCAATTCCCCCTTGTTAATACCTCTGCAGAGTATGTGTAGGGGCGGTGATTATTTTTGGGCTGGGGTTCCTTCGTCTCACGTTTGCAAATACTTCATGTGTCGAGAAATGAGTATTGTACCATATAATGTATCTGGTTTAGCGAAATGTTTGGTCGTTGCATGATTAAGTGTTTGATTGTGTTGGTTGTTGATTTTCTGTGTATGCTGTGCCCGTGGGCTCGATGCAAAATATATATCGTAACAGATGGCAAAATGTGTATCACACCATTATGATCTTAAAAACCCTGACCACAATCAAAAGTACGGTTTATTCGGAGGAAGGAAAATTAAGAGGACAAGGAAGCCAATGAACAATCCCCTCAGAGACTTTAGTTAAACATTGAATGTCCTAGCTGCTCTACCTAGTATAGCCCTTTAGCATTTATGGTTCCGACCACAACCCAGATTGTAGATAAAACCACATTTAATAAAAATTTACTTCTTGTAACATAAACTTGAGCCCCTATCACAACAACAGCCCGGGTGGTCTAGTGGTATGATTCGCGCTTAGGGTATTCAAAACCTGAGCAATATTGCGCGAGGTCCCGCGTTCAATCCGCGGCTCGGGCCTGTTATCTTTTTTTGTTCTTGTGCCTTTTAGCTCAGTCACGCTCACTCGATGGAGAGACACGGAACTGGTCTTTTTTTTCGTCTTTTTTTTTTCTCTCACTACCAGTCATTTTGAATGGTCGAATGCTATGTTAGTAGGTGCTGTAGATATGGCGCAGTGCACGGGAAGGAAGAGACAAAAAAGTTGAAGAAAACTGCCCTCAGCTTTATCTCAAGAGGACTCTCACTTTGCTTTTATCTGCTGCTGACAAAAATAAGAAAGAAGAGAGATGTATCGAACGAAGGAACACCATTTGGATTTCCAGTTTCAGGTAGCACATGAATCATACGTCGAAAACATGTGTACATGTCGATAGGTCCAGGTTGAAGCAATTGAAGCACCTTTTCTGACCAATGTTTCCATGGTATGCCCTACGAATGTGAATATATCAATACCCACATTGTTATACCAGGGCAACCTGTTGCCACTTCATGTCAGGAAGCTCAAGGATAGAAGTGCAAGCCTCGGACTGCAGGACCTTAATCACTTCCGCTACCTGCTCAATGACCGAGATATGCTCAATACACAAGGCGAGTACAAATATCTCGGGGGATTCGGGTCGGCCTAAAAGCCAACACCTGGCACCAAACTCTGTTTCTCTGACCTCATGGTGCTACAAAGAAATTCCGATAGGTATAAGTTGACTGCTCATGATGGTCAATCTCTGTCTCCCATTAGAAACTACTGCCGATTCCACAAGATGGCCATACTAGAAATAATATCCAAATCCTCCATCGTGAGTCACTGGCTAATTTGTCTTCTCGGCGTGATCGCACTGGTAAGTACCGGTTTTCCTTTAATATGGGATTTGGACTAACCCATGACATACAGAGCACCCTATATCGAAGACTCACAAACCCCCTGTCCCATCTACCCGGTCCTGAGATATCGAAATGGACAGGTGCCGTATATACATACTACTGGATGACAGGAAGGATACCGAGATACATCCACCAGCTTCATGAGGAATACGGTATGTACTCCCAATAAGCAATGTCAGTACCAACAAAAGCACCAAACGAGTAATAGGTCCTATTGCACGGACTAGCCCAGACCAAGTCGATATATGCGACATAAATGCCGTGAAGGAAATCTACAAGACCAACAGCCGCTTCAACAAGACAGATTTCTACCGCAAGCTGGCTGCGGGCGCTGCACACAACCTATTCTCCACCAGCGACAGACAATTCCATGCCACCCACCGGCGTCTTCTAGCGTCACCTATCTCCGACTCATCACTAACTCATCTTGAGCCACTGATAGTTGATAAGATCAATCTTGCCACTCAAAAGATAAAACAAGAGCTGACAACTCGCGGGGTCGTGGATGTATTCAAATGGTGGTTGTTTATGGCCACAGATATCATTGGCGATCTTACCTTCGGAGACTCATTCCGAATGCTTGAAACTGGCAAGGCAGGTTGAAACATTATGTAGAATGTTTGAATTGGTTGCTGACGACTATTATAGAAGACTCAATACAGCCTTGACATGGAACGGGTGTTAGAATTCCAAGCCATCCGGACAACGTTCCCAACCCTATTCAAGCTTGCGAGTTATATTCCTCTACCGGTGTTCAAAAAGGCAGCAGACGCAGATAAAAGATTACAGAGGTACGCTGCGCAGTCCGTTGATCGCTACAAAGACCTGGTTGCTCAGAGCCCATCTGATTTGAAACCAACTCTGTTCACAAAAGTCTTTGACGAGAAGAGCAACATGTCATACTTGGAGATCAGACAAGAAGCCCAGGGATACATAGTTGCAGGAACCGATACGACAGCTGTCACTTTAACCTATCTAGTATATGCTGTTTGCCGGGATAGACGTATACAAGAGAAGCTTGTTGCTGAATTGGCCAATGTCCCTGCGCCGGTGAGAGACAGAAACCTCAGAGACCTACCATATCTCAATCAGGTCATCGACGAGACCCTACGGCTGTACACAGCTGTCCCTACTGGTTTGCCACGACTGGTGCCTCCGGAAGGCGCCCAATTCAGTGGATATCATTTGCCGGGAGGTGTGACAGTCTCAACTCAGGCTTATAGTCTCCACCGAGACTATGGTATTTTTCCCAATCCAGAGACGTGAGTTTAATGGAAGTTCAAATACCGAGGCATTTAACTAACAAAGCCAGGTTCATTCCGGAGAGATGGGAAACTCCTACTAGGGAAATGAAAGATGCGTCTCTGCCATTTGGTGGGGGGTCGAGGAGTAAGTTGCCAAGAATTGATTGTGTTGCTTCAGAGCTGACCTTTACAGTCTGCCTGGGTCTGCACTTGGCTCGAATGGAGCTTCGCTTGGCTACGGCGCTTCTCTTTCGAGCCTTGCCCAATGCTCGAATCTCCGAAAAGGAAGGGATGTCGACCAGAGATATGGAGATGGAGGCTTTTTTCTTGATGGCACCGCAAGGACATCGTTGTCTCATTGAAACAGAATAGCTCTTCGCTATTCTAGGAGGTTAACTACCGCTGCTCATTTCCGAATGGGGGATGGTTTGTTTTTAATTAGGTTAAGGAGAAAAGAGGCTCCAGATTGACTGCTAGGTATTTGACTCTCGCGTCTAAGTAATCAATATCGAGTATCTGATTCATTATACCGAGACATTGTACACTGAATATATACCTGCAACAAAGATAGACACGACCACTACGGAGTACATGACTGATTAGTGTTCGTATTTATTTAATATCCGCTGAAAGTGATTTGCAGTCTATAGGCTGGTATCCAAACGGCCCCCAAATGAGCAGGGATAGGCCCCCATTACATCCCTTTACCGTTTACCTCATGCGGAGTACGGAGTACAAGCAGCAGACTGCCCATCATACAACTCAAATTCCCAAAGAGCATTTTGGACCAATTCGTATGTGAAGTGAGATAGCTACTGCATGTGTATGAGATACCGTGCAGGGAATCTTCTGATCTGGCAACTCTACAGAATGCGATCCCACTCGCACGGCCCGCTCACCAAGCCACCTAGACAACGGTGGATGTTTCAGTTTCAGCGGTTTAGTTTACAATCGGAGAGATTTAATTCATATTTCATGGAGATCCTCACGAAGTCAACCTTCAGGAGCATTCTTCATGTTCGTCTAAGTATACTAGCCTGCCAATGTGATTACTACGGTCAACATAAGCTTTATCGATGTCCACACGAACCAAAATCCTGCCAAAATTCTAGTCAAAATAGCCTCAGCGCTTGAACGAGTTAGGATTATTCGCATGATTGACATATGACATATATTACGACCCTGACAGCTGACAGCCGGTGAGTTACTGAGTGTTGAGAGTAATGTTCCTAAGTTGCAATGTATAATAGAGTCATGTTTATTGAGATTAGGGAGAGTACTTCATACAAATTACACCATACTCCGTACAGCTTTCTCTAACTCTGATTTCTATCTTCTCTCTGGGCTCTCCTTTCCATGAGTCAAAGCACCCAGCCAAGGCCCTATCAACCACAAGTGGCTCAAGGTTGCGTCGATCATGACCATCTATAGTCTACTGCGAAATTTGTCTCCACTGGTGAGATGGTCAAAAGAGGCCCTAACTCTGAATTTGAGTATGCGCTAGTACGAGGTACGAGGTACGAAGTACAGCTGGGCTAATTGGATTATGTGCACACCACAATATAAGCACTTGGCCCCCCCAAGTCAGCTCCATTCACATTCCCTTTTTTCTAGAAAACCCCCATAATCAGACTCCGTCACCGCAACCGTTCCATATATGATCAGATGTCGGATATGCTGAGCAGCCCATATGGGCTATCGGTTCGCCGAAACGGCTCTTGTCTCGACACCGAAGAAGATTGTGGCCAAACTTGGTCACCTTGGCGTGCCTGCTGCCCTGGCGGCACGAAATGTCCAGCTGGCCAAAATAACGTGAAATGCTGTCCATCGGATGCTGACTGCAGCGATCTATTGGACAACCAGCATTGTGCAAATAGCACTGCAAATGTATACAAAGCCGTGGGGTGGTTCTGTTGCGCTGATGGAACCTCGGCTTTCCAAAGAGAGAATGGCTGGGTGGGTTGCACCGATGATATATCCGCCCTGGGCAGTTCTGAGAGTCTCTTGGCTATTAAATATCACGGTACGTAGTGTTTGGATGGTCTGGAGTCCTAGTTTAAAGAAAAAGAAAAAAGAAATTACCCAGTGAATCATTTTCTAACGCCCCGTCAACAGGAACTACATCCTCCTCCGTGCCATCACCGACTGCATCCAGAACAGCTACTAAAACCACCGACTCAACCCCCACGAGCACTACAGCACTTCCCGCCAATACACAAGTGAAAGAACCTTCATCTTCATCCTCCCATACAGGCGCCATTGCCGGCGGAGTTGTCGGCGGAGTAGCCGGTGTAGCCATCTTGCTCGGCCTGCTCTGGTTTCTACTTCGTCGCCGAAAGAAACAAAGCAGCGCGGGGACCCCCACAGCTACAAACCCGAGCCCTCTGGTGTCTACACTCGGTGGTTCGAGCGTCCCAGGTTCGAGCGCTCCTGCCTCAAGCGCCCCTGCTTCACAAGTCGGTGGCCCAAACGTTGTTGAGTACTTCAACAAGTTACCTGTCGGTTCGGATCCCAGAGCAGCGGCTGAGCTTTCCGGTCGACAGGAAAACACGGTCCATGAATTGCCAGTATCGCAGGTGAAATACCAATGATTGTTGGGTGGAGGATATACCCGAGCTAATGGCTTACGTTGTTATTGCATTTATGGTTTGAGTAAGCACTTATATAGGTCTTGCGGGAAGGGCAACTTCTAATTCCACTGCTGCTGCTTTATGGGGGTGCTCATGATCAAGCTCGCTGAGTAGATGCCAGGGGAGTTGTACCTGTCTTGTTTAAGACTTCTGTAGCATGATTGTAATTTATTTTAATTTATCATTGGCTAGGAACCTTAGATCAATCAGTTGTGTCTAGGCACTACCGGCCAACCAGACATTTATAGAATTCCAGGGTTCCTTGGTGTTCTTACTAGTAAATCTAGTTGGTTGATTTCAGACATGACTTAGTATTATATAGCGCTTGTGTGAGCAGCTAGTTGGAAATGTTCCTTAAGGGATTCAGAGAGCTGAGTATCGGCGGACGCTCACTATACATAAGCCCTAAAGGCTCTCCCTTCTTAGTCCTCATAGGCGAGCTTCTGGTGATTTGATCTAAGTTTGGGGAAGAGCGCAGCGACACACTGTATTGATTGGAGCAAAGCTAATAGCTACTTGGCTTTTGCACCAACAATTATCCTGCTATTTCATCTGATCCACTTATTTGTAACTCACCGTTAGGAACCTAGACGTAGATATAATTTGATGATATAGTATCCATAGCCACATACAATGCGATTAGATTTGCTTTTCATTATGAGTGAGGACGAGTGACTGATCAGTCGCGAATTAATATTGCTACTTGGTATAATTTCTCCGAGGTAAAGTCATAAACCAAGGGCGGTAATCTCACACGGGCAGAGGTCCCGAAATATAGATACAAGGGACAGACAAAAGGTATCACATTAATTAAAAAGGAAAAAAAAGACTCTGACGCACTGCCTTATGACAGCTTAGCCTGCTCAGTCTCGGCCTCACCCTTCTTCAGCGAAGCGAGAGTTCCCTCCTTCTTGGACTTCTCAATCTCCTTGATAATGGTATCCTCGAGACCCTCGGGCTTGGTAAGGGAAGCCCAGCGGCCAACGACCTTGCCATTAGCAGAGACAAGGAACTTCTCGAAGTTCCACTTCACGCTCTTGATCCCCATAATTCCAGGCTGCTGCTCCTTCAGGAAAGTCCACACTGGCGCAGCGTTCGAGCCGTTCACATCCAGTTTTCCGAGAACCGGGAACGAGACACCGTAGTTGAGCTGGCAGAAGGACTGGATCTCGTCATCGGTGCCGGGATCTTGGCTGCCGAACTGGTTGCATGGGAATCCGAGGACGGTGAAGTCTTCTGGGTACTTCGCCTTGAGCTTCTGGTACAGCTTCTCCAGACCTTCAAACTGAGGAGTGAAGCCGCATTTCGAGGCTGTGTTGACGACCAGGACGACTTTGCCGTTGAGCGAAGAGAGAGGGAAGGGTGCGCCCTTTTCTATTTTCGCGCGGGGTCGCAATTAGCTATTAGGTTCCACAGAGGTTGCACTTGCTTGTGAAGGGGTAATATACGTACTGTCGACAGGCTCAAAGTCAAAGAAAGATGTTGCGGACGACATGGTTGTTATTTGACGTGTATATGGGGAAAGAGGAAACAGTTGTAGGAGTGTTCGCGGGGATAGGTGAGATGACGTCGTTGATAATCGGAAGGACTTGGCAGAATGTGCTAGAGGCCTCAAAATTGGCGAGAACATGGCGGTACTTGTATCTTCTGATCTCTGAGCCAACCGAGGTCGAGTTGCTCTTACCAATTGGCCGCGGGCTAGACACGGGGTCTTAACGAGCCGACGGAGCTGGGAACGTCCGAGCCGATCGATGATTCCTTTTGGTTTTCGAGGCTTTCAATTGGTCCATCCCACATGGGAATAAGTCTTGCTTAATTAATCCCCCACTTCAGAATTCCCAAGCGTATAGCGTATACGGAGTACACAACATCGGTATTCCAAATCACACGATGAGTAATGTGTGGCTATGTTCGCATCTATATATCGTACCTCAACTATTCGCGCTAGATCAAGAAATACGTACGAAGGGCAACATACATGAATGATCATGGTCTCCTTAGAGTTTCTTGAACGGATATCCGTAGACCTTATGTTTAAGCCTCAAATAGCTGTACTTATTAACTCAATCTGATCTCTTGGCGAATCATGGTCATCTTTTCTTCCTCTCGGGTAGATTCTTATGTTGGTTTGCCTAGGTATGTACATGTGGGGAATTCCGTACAGCCACTAAAAGGTCAGTTATCGTGGAATATTCCAATCGTTTCTAGCCGTATCTTGTCCTTGATGGGGATCCGACTTTTCGATGGGCTTGCCTTTCGTCATCTTCCTATGCGAAAGTTGAAATCGTGGATGGAATGCAGATATATATTTTGATAACTATGAATCTAGGCCTTTCAGTAATAAATCCTACTTAGACTATTAAAATTGAAACGTTGTCAGAAACAACATATATTGAGCAGGTCGACTGCAGTACATGATGCAGAGGATGTCTCTATTGGGAAGTGGAACTGGAGTATTTCCTAGACATCTGTGAATATCCAATACGACTATACTGCTCTCTTACCTCAGTCTTATCCAAAAACTTCGACTATGAAAGATAATTAAAAGCATTGACTAGACTACGAATAGAGATGCAGTGAGCGGAAAATATTTGGTGGTATAAGTGTTCCACGAAGGATATCACTTTTTTAGAAATCATGGTATAAAAGATGACCTAGAAGATACTGTACACGAAGCTTCAATATTTGACAAGAATCTCAAAAGATAAGCCATATGCGGAAAGAAAAAAAAAAAAAAAAAAAATAAGCATGAGGTATATCGCAATGACCAAAATGTAGTCATAACATCCTGAAGCATGTCTCAGACCAAGCTAGAGACATGGAATGCGGGCTGGCATTCACTTAAAGCGTGAGAAGAGCGAGGACGTTTTGGAGGGCAGGAAGCTGGGTGAGTTGGCCCTGGGTGATTTCGCCGACGTTGACGGCGTGCTGAAGGGCGCCAAGAGCAGAGACGAGACTAGTGGGGTTGTTGGTGATTTCGGAGACAGCGTTGAGAGTGGTGGCATCAATGTTGCCAGCGACACCTTCGCGCTTACCGATGCCATCGACAATGGTACCAACCTCTGTTAACATATTAGTATGAGCTGGCTAACGAAACCAAAGAGAACTTACGTCCAACGGTGGCAGGAACTGTGCTTCCAACGGTAGAGCCGACAGTGCTTCCAACAGTAGAGCCAACGGTGGAACCAACGGTGCTGCCGACAAGGTCGTTGAGCTGACGCTTCGCAGTAGAGCCGACGCCGCCAACCGCATTCTCAGCAGTGTAAGCGGCGCCAGAGGCAAGGCTCTCGCCGGTACCGACGGCACTACCAGCGATGGCAACGCCACTGTTGGCAAGACTGGGGACGGTTTGGATGGTCTCGCCAATAGCGGTGGCATCGTCACGCTTGACAGCACCAGTCAAACCGCCAGCGACAGAGGTGACGGGAGCAACAACATGGGCTGCAGACCCAGTGACACCTCCGACAGCACTCTCAACCCCGGTAACGGCGCCCCCGACGTTGTCGAGAGGGGGAAGAGCGGCAGAGCAGGCAAGGCCAGCAAAGGCGAGAGAAACGGTGAATCCAGTGAACTTCATTGTTGCAATGTTTTTGAGGACCGAAAAGGCTATAAAGAGTGACTTGGTGAGGTAGGTGTGTACAGGAGGAAAAGAATGACTGGAAGTGAATGAGTAGCTTGAATGAAAACCTTAGACGGGGTCACCCATTGGCCTCATTATATACTTTTCTTCGGTGTTGTGATGCTTGTGCTCTGCACGGTCATTGAGAGCTCCCTCGCATCTAGGATCATCAGGGGTGATGCTTTGACCGTGGTGTTTATTATCCGTTTAGGAAGTCACTTATCACGATCGACGCTAACGGGCTGCAACCCGACAAGCCGCGCAGGTAGTCTCATATCAGCGGAAATTAAGCGATAGAAGGGATATGTATGCACACATGGTCTCCAACTAACATGAGTGACAGATCCGAAGCGGTGTCCACTACTGGCTATGGAATACTCCGTAGTCGGGGTAAGTCCTCCTAGAAGGTTTGGCGGGCAACATACAAGTATTAAGTGGAAGCTTATCCTGCTTGCGGGATATATGGGAAATTCCACTGAATTCATCTACTCGAACGAATGACATCTTCCTAGCGAGTTTAGTGCGGTGTTCAATATTCAACCCGGTGCTAGGGAAACTCAACCAGATCTTTTCTGACTCGCTTGAATCAACAGAAACGTTAGCAATCGGAACTATCTTGGAGTCGACGTGAGGGGTGTACACTAACGCATTGACCGTTGCTATAAGCTCAGGTAAGGGTCGCTAGATGTGGGGTCTCAGAACTGTGTCGATCACCACTTTCCCAGGGGAACGGACTGAACGTGAGTTGGGGCAAGTGGAACACTCGAACTCAGCGTTAGCGAAACTGGAAAGTGCCGACTCCCTTGCACCGTGTAAGAGAGCCTCCATCGAATGTCCCGCATTGACCATGATGTTGAATGGGGCGTGAATGGAAGGAAAGTTTGCTTCATGTAGGCACTACGGAGAGCGCAGTAGGTTAAGTCAATTTAAAAATTTCAAAAGATCGCAGTTCCTATCCATTTAGTCAAATATGTTGTTAAAATTATAGACTTAAAAACATGCAGTGGTCCTCAAAGGAAAGAATAATAAACATAGTGATCATTGGGGTGGAGAATACCTAGATTGACCAGTCGAGTGTCGAGTCGCAAGACCATTGAACATAAGAGACAAGATCCACAACGGCCAATCGATAATGAACTGCGAGCGAGCTGCTGGTTTAGCGAGCTCCTATCCGACAGCCTTTGCGCTAGACTTGCCAATGGTGTATAGAGTACTGTGTGACTTTCAATATCCGGTACATATCGTCGTTCACCTTGAGCATCTCAGATTGGGACAAAACTAGCCCTTCTACTTCCCCGTCGTCAATTTCCAATACTCTAGCTGTCCTGAGCTCCGATGCTATTGAAAAACAACAGAAGATGGTCTGACCTCCTGAATTGTCAAGCCCGCGAGCGGAATGGATTCCGTGATATGGACATGGAATGGAGGCCCAACAAATTGATCTGAGCAGTCATGGAAAGAAGCAGACAACGAGATGATGACATTTATCAAGGCTATTGGATTGCTTAAAGGTCTGATTGAGTCACAAGGAAGTTGATGGTGGATGTGACATGCACTGTAGGAATCAGAAGACTCACTTGGACTGCAAGTTCGGAGCCGAGACATGTTTTGGATGTATGAGATGTGAGCTGGAGTCAAGGTGCTGTTTGTTTGCTTTGCTCCGTTGTTCGGTTTGCTCGGTTTGTTCGGTTTGTCTGTTTGTGTCCAGTTGGATGTTTGTATTGATGTTTTTGTTTGGAATGTCGAAGGCAACCGTTGTTGGTGCCTCAGGCACCTGGTTGCCACGTCAACGCCCGCCACTAGACCGAAACAGGGAAGGCACAACATAACAGTGGCATGGCAGCTGCCCCAAACATCATGAACTCGGACTTTGTGTTGATTTCCTTTTCTTCATAACCCCTCACCTGTACAGGATTCTCGCATTCAGACTTGCATTTACTCTTTATCTTTACCATCCTGCACTAACAGAGCTTTATCCCTCAATTTGATCATGAGCGACTAGATCTCCCTCTTTACCGCAACTTATTTTTTTTTTTACCATTGGTCTCGCAACCCTCCGAGTCACACCAAGGACAACGGTTACTGTCACAGTACCATATCAATTTATCTCGCTGTTTAATAGCGTTACACAATCATCCAAGGTCTCGGCTGTCAACAAACAGCAGTAACCACAATGACTACCGACTTGGGCCACGGCGGCCAGATGATCGAGTACATTCAAGGTTGGTACAATGTTTTTCGCCGATTTGAACATCCTTCACCCAGACATGAGAATTAAGACGAAGTATCATCTAGATCGCCTCTACCTCGCCTCTTATGATTCTGCTCCCAGCTCCAGAACTCCTTTTCCCTTCCATCTGGATGCCCCCAAGTCTCCAAGCAAACGCGCACGTGCTCAGCCGGCCACCCCGAGCAAGCGCCGCTCTCCCGTGTACTTCACAATTGACGACACTCTGCTCTACAATGCTTTCCACGCTGATTTTGGCCCACTCCACATCGGCCACCTCTACCGGTTCGCAGTGCTCTTCCACGAGATCCTTGGCGACCCAGCCAACAGCGACCGCCCAGTCGTTTTCTATAGCAAGACAGATGCGCGGAGTCGCGCCAATGCGGCCTGTCTGGTTGCATGCTATATGGTCATGATTCAATCTTGGCCGCCTCATTTGGCATTGGCACCGATTGCGCAGGCGGATCCTCCTTACATGCCTTTCCGCGATGCTGGATACAGCCAGGCAGATTTTATCCTGAACATTCAAGATGTTGTATATGGCGTGTGGAAGGCCAAGGAGCAGTCTCTTTGCGGACTCCGTGATTTCAACCTTGAGGAGTAAGTATCTGCTGTTTCCACTTCGATTGATTGAGTGCTCACCAGTTCATAGATACGAGAAATTCGAACGTGTTGATATGGGTGATTTCAATTGGGTCACACCCGATTTCCTTGCCTTTGCATCTCCCCAGCATCAGCCTGTGGCACCGATTCCTGTTAACACCCCCGAGTACAAAGCATTGCCAACAACCATCTCGGAGATCTCCGCCTCCAAACTTCCCACGCCTTTCAAAAATGTGCTCGCACACTTCCACCAGCGCAACATTGGTCTCGTTGTCCGACTCAACTCTGAGCTGTATTGCCCGTCTTATTTCACTGCAATGGGAATTGCCCACATTGATATGATCTTCGATGACGGCACCTGCCCTCCACTCCAGCTTGTCAGGCGGTTCATCAAAATGGCACACGAGATGATCACCGTCAAGAAGAAGGGCATTGCGGTCCATTGTAAAGCAGGCCTAGGCCGCACAGGATGCTTGATTGGTGCTTATCTGATCTACAAGTATGGGTTCACCGCCAATGAAATCATCGCCTTTATGAGATTTATGCGCCCTGGTATGGTTGTTGGACCTCAGCAGCATTGGCTTCATCTAAATCAAGGCACCTTCCGTGAATGGTGGTTTGAGGACAGCATGCGGGAGAAGTTGGCACAAGCCATCCCAGCTACTCCGCGTGTCTCGACCAAGAAACGCAGCAGCAATGGAGTGGTATCGACTCCACCAAATAATAGCCATTCCAAGCGCGCGGCACTTGGAGAAATTGATCACAACGAAGCTGCCGCGTACCCAGATCAAGATCTTCCTGCACCAACCCCGGGTCAGCCTCGCAAATCCCACCGAAAGGATTCACGCCACCACCCTTATTCTCGAACAGCCTCCGGATCACTCGCCGTCGAAAGCGAACAGCGCATCCATCGCAGTCATAGAAAGAGCAATGAAAGCAGCGAGAGCGAGGAGGAGATTCAGCTTCGTCGCCTAGCTAAGCGGTCATCCAGGTCTCCTGTTGCATCGCCCACAGCCCGGTCGATCAGCTACTCTGCCACTGTCACAGCGAGCTATACTCTTGCCGAGGACAATCATAGAGACCAAGAGAATTGGGTAGACCACTCAGTCCCAAAGACTCCCATCACCCGGAAGAGCGGTACTGCGCCCATCTCTGTCAGCAAGGTCCGTTCGAGCCCCCGCCGTGCAACGGACACTAGCCGCAGCGAGTCTCGAGGTGTTCGCAAGCCTAGTGGACGTGTTGGAAGCAACACCTTGACCCCGGCACGGGCAACCAAGACCGTCCACTAAAGGCCATGGTTTCTTCTTTTGCCTTCAGGGACACTGCATGTTTCCTCGAAGAGCCTCTTTTTCCATTCTTCTGGTCCCATAGGGACAATACTTCTGCATACCCCTTTTTTGTGATGCATCTGGATGCTTTTTAATGTTGTGCAAATCTTTCGGTCTGTTTGATTCCGGAGCGGATATTGGTTTTTGGGCATGTTGTGCGAGGCGTTAGGTTTTGTTTTCGATTCACGAATTATCAGATGTTCGGAAATGGGCATTAGTTCACCCTGTGCTACATGTCGTTTCGTCTTGAGGTTCGCTTCTGTATGTGTCAAGTCTACGTCAATACGGCAATGCTGTTGAAGAGCTTCCTCAAACTTTCTTTCCTACGTATTGTAACCACTTCGATGAAGTAAATAATCTTGCATCCAATCCAACGGCCAATGAACCATTGAACTTGTTATGACACGTCCTCACGTCCAACTTCTTATCTCGAACTGTGCACCTCGCTCATCATCCTTCAACCATAAGCAATCCGTGGTAAGATATGTCACATGATGGCGGTTTCCGAACGAGATGTCCCATCGAGCAACATCCGCCTTCCAAGGTTTCTCTTTGATTCCTTACAAAGACCCGAACGTCGCTCTATTACGCGCTCTCTTGATATTTCACATCTGATTCTATAGAGAACTCTACAAGGGATACAAATTTTCTGGGAGAAAATTCAAAAACACGCTCATTTGAAATTTCTCATGTAGACGAGAAGCAAAGCTGTAGCCCATTTCTCGATTCTCATTTGGCAGCCAGGAACTATACACAACATTAGCACTTGCTCTATTTTGTGTCAAGCGATCAACCCTCACCTCTTGAGCCTCTTTATCGTCCACGACAGAACTATCCACTTCCCGGTTCTCAATAAGCCCGAGCTTCCCTTTCCTTATAAACCACCACAGCTCCCTCCGATCCCCACCAAGCTCTTCCCCTAACAACTTACGTTTCAGCTGGCGCACAAAATCGTTATACGCCGCCGGCTCCTCGTAGTCAACAAGCTCCTCGCGCATGGCGCCAAGTCCCTCGATAACACGGTCGTAATTCGAGTGACCGAGGCTGTGCGTGATTTGGGTCTCGATGATCTTTGCCATTTGCCGCACAGCGTCGTGAATTGTGTCTACGCTCTCTGCGCGAGAGAGTGTTTGCTTGAACTCTGGGATTGCATTCTCTGTAGAGATTTTTGTTCGCTTCGGTTCGAGGCTGAGTAGCGCATCGATATCTAGACCTGAGAGTGGTTTCTCCATTTCGCGTTGGCGCTTGCGGCCTTTTGTCTTTGGTGGCACTATATGAGGAATTGTTCGATTAGTCTAGTTTCTTTTGTGTGTGAGTTGGCATGGCAATCACCTTTCTTGACATCTGCTGCCGACATCAATTTATCGAGGTAAGGTTTAGACTTCTTAACCATCTCTTCTGGGGCATTTGCGAATTCAGTGAGCCGCTCTGAAGGATCGAGGACAGGATCGTTTGGATGAATAGCGCGGTATCGAACGGCTGCTTCGAGACGATGTAATAATGGAGAGAATGTCTCCTCAATTGGAAGACCTTCAATTAGTTCTCTGCTCCATTGATTAGCTTTTTGATCGGAAGGTCAAATGAACTCTGCCTACCCTTCATCGTTTGTGATGTTTAGATCCATGCTGTCCACATAGTCACTCATCGCATCTTTCAAATTTTCACTTGGAAGATTACGATGTTCAATTACCACTTTGCCAGATACGGTGATAATCTTATCCAGTGGTGGGAATCGATACGACCGAACATCTTCTGCAAATGGAAGCTGTACTTCAATCAAGCATTCATAGTCCGGCTCGATAGACGGGGCCAACAGTACCAGAATCGGCGGTTTGTTCTCTTTGGTCACCAATCGAGCAATCGCATATGAATCCAGTTCGTAGAGTGCGTGAATAAGGGACGACAGCGCAAGAGCCGCATTGTCATTTGCGCGCTCAGGAATGATAATGTTTGTGTTGGACATGTGCATATAGCGGTCGTACTATGTTACGGGGTTAGCTGCGGTAAAACATCGAGATCAGCATAGAGACGCACCTGATCCATTCCAATGAACCCGATCAGACTCATGCCAGCAAAGGTTTGCAGATTTGTAATACTTTCATCAGCTTGTTCAATAGCAACTGCTGTACGGCCGTACTCGTATCCCTTGGCAAGATCGTCGCGTTCAACGTCGACCTTGCCGCCCGGTGCAGATTCGTCCGTGATCTGATATGTCCGCAATGTTCGCACTGACGTGAGAGCATCCCCATCACTGGCGTCTTTACCCGGGGCTTGGCTTCCAGATTCGGCGCCGGAGCGCAGCACGAATGAGCTCGCTGATATTGGCTTGGCCACGTAGGTTCGGAAGTATCGCTCCACGGGTATAGTAATTGCTGTCTCGTATTCTTCTGGATTTCCAAGCATGAGATTTCCTTTGAACGACGGCATACTTTTGGTCACCTTTATGCGGGGAATATCCAATTCGGAAATAGCCTGCTCCATTGTTCCATAAACACCATTGCAGTCCTCAGCAAGTTTTTGGAGAAGGATCTCATTTTCTGCCTGCAAGAACTTGGTTAACTTTGACACTCAACAGATTGAAGACGGAAAAAGTACCTTTCGGCTATCTTTGTCTTCTTCCTTGACACCATATTCAGCGTCATCAAAATCGGCCCCACTGAGGACTATTAGCGTTGGCATAGAACACCCTGGCTCGAAACATACATGATCACGAGCTCAATATTGACTTCTTTCATCTTTTGAATGATACCGTCAATGCTATCGTCGCTCATCACTCCAGTGCCATTGGTCACCAGAACGATCTTCCGTTTGAATTTGTTTTTCTTGGTGTATTCGATAATCATCTGCATAGCAATGACAATAGAAGATATAGCTTGACTACCGTTAGAACAAATAGGCTATCCACGTTTGAAGTATCACATACCATCGCCTCTGTTAGTCTTACTAGGCTTGATTGTGTCTCGTAGTTTCCGGATATCAGGCATGAGGACTCTGGTAGAATGTTTAGCCGTGACTCGACAACGAAAACAATTCGTATCAACATACTGTCCAAGACCAAAGAGAACTGAGATATTAGAGTTGGAACTCTCTTCATCCAAATCGTTCATAGTGCCTGTTTCACCACCTATTAGATAAGATCCCAGATATATCTGCTACTTTACCCCAGGGATGGTAGATATCACGCACCATCTGTTCTGAGACCAACTACACCAACCAGAGCAGTTTTGCGACCAGTGGCCACCTTATATTGTCAGTTGTCTGGCACTGAGAAAGTCCAGGGCACATACCGTGGCGGTGATCCTATCCCAGACATACTGCATGGCCCATTCGAGATCTGTCACAGGACGGCCATGATGGTGCTCGCCCATGGACCTCCCCATGTCTACAATGTAGACTGTAGCCTCTTTTTCTGCCATGATGATGTTGTTGAGGAATGGTGAGTGAAAGTTGCTCAGGGCTCAAGACAACATCAGGCAGACGCGTGATATTTCTACTTACGGTTTAGACCGAGACGCGAAGGCACATGACATCACCTAACGTGCTTAGTGGTATGTGATGGTCTGTGCGTCGCTATATGCCTGCTACGCCTGATGCTATGGTGGAAATAGAGCTCTCACTATAAGATAGGCCGTGGCAATAACTACCCAATTCACCTCACCTCAGTGAAACGTCAACTGTCAACTCTGTCACCAACACAACTCCCATAACATATTCCAATATGGATCCTCGCCCATATCATGTTTTGAGGTTCGTTCTATTGCAAATCTGACGATTCATAAGCTAACGAGTGAAACAGCTACGGCACACTGCTGGGAACTCAGTTCTTCCAGGTGAGACTGACATCTTGATTACATGCATCTCGAATCATAATCCTCAAGTTCACGATCTGATCTGACATGTTTGAAGTCTTTCGTTGGAGGCTTTGTTGCTTTCCGCGCACTTCCGAGACCCCAGTTCGCCAGCCTGCAGACTGCTATCTTCCCCATCTACTTCTCACTGCAGACTGCATTGCCCGTGGTGGTTGCCTTGACTGCTTCCCGTGGCGGACAGGTACTCGGACTCTCTGGTCTGATTGCGCCTGAAAACCGCTTCAACACTTTCCTGCCTTTGGCAACCGTGGCAGTCACCGGGTTGGTGAACATGTTTGTGCTGCGTCCTATTACCACCAACGTGATGCGCGAGCGCAAGCACCAAGGTGCGTTCCTCTCTCATACTTGCTCCCCCTCGAAAGTTTTGCCAATCTCTCGTATCTCTTGTACTGACCTTCGAAGAAACCCGCGATGGAAAGAGGAGCTATGACCCAGCTCCTCACTCCAAGGAGATGCTCGCTTTGAACAAGAAGTTCGGCCGCGTGCATGGCATCTCAAGCCTGGTCAACTTGGTCAGCGTGATTGCTACAGTCTGGTATGGTGCCGTGCTGAGCAAGAGACTTGAGTAAATTGACACCGAGTCAATAGCAGCACCAAATTGGTGATTCAACGTATAACACATATGACTCTTTGCACATATCGTTCACCTCTTCCCTTTGCTTGGTGTATCATGGATGATCATGTTCTTCTTCATATCTAGGTTGTCGCATGGAAACATTTTTGAACAACTTAATTCCACAGAGATATATCTGAAGCTCAGAGAGTTGTAATTATATTGATTGGTATTAAGTCCATAACGCCAGATCTCAAGAAGACACCAAGTAGAAATCTTGAGCCATCAGAAGCACCTTTCCTGATGACAGCACACCCTATAGTATACGACCAACGAACTTCCCCCATCCCTTTCGGCATTTTCGTCTAGTGGTTATGCCCTTTCTTTCCTGTGCCTCGTGCGGTGAATGCTGAATCGCCAACTTCCGCGAGACGTTCAGCGCCTTGATAGAATTCGGGCAGAGGTTCCAGCTTCTGTCGAAGGACCCAGACACGGAAGTGCCATAAAGCATTTTTGATCTGATACGAAGCGTGCTTCCGAGTTGAGACGGAGAAAACCTGGTCCAACTCTTCTAGTGTAAGAGCTGAAGATAGAGCGTTAGTGTCTACCCATATCAAGTGAGCCGGGCCCAAAAAACTTACATTTTGTTTCAGGTACGAACAATAGAACCAAGAACCAGCCGATGATACACCACGCAGCATACCAGCCGAAGGCACCCTGCGGCTTGAAAGATTCGACAAGGTGCGGCCAGGTGAATGACAGAATGAAATTGAAGCACCAAGTAGTAGCTGTCGCCCACGACATGCCGACGTCACGGACTTGTAGTGGGAAACATTCGGCGGAATATGCGAATGGAACAGGCCCTTCTCCGGGTGAGTAGAATATTTCGAACAGGTACATTCCTGTTGTCACCATTGCGACTCTCTTCTTGCTTGTTTCGTTATCTTCCTCGATCCAGAAAGAGAAACCGGTCCAGAGGAGGGTGATAGCAAGGAATGGGAATGTGAACAATAACAGATTTCGGCGACCCCAGGTGTCGATTGTGAAAAAGGCTGGCAGTGCGAAGACCCAGTTGAGAATACCCGTTCCCATGGATGCCAATAGCGCACTGGTCAGGCTGTAGCTTGCTTCAGTGAAGACAGAGGTAGAGTAGTACGCAATGACGTTGACTCCACAGAATTGCTGCATGAACATCACAATCCAGCTAGCGATGGTAGCACGGCGGTTGCGGGGAACAGTAAAGAGCTCAATGAACATTGTGAAGAAGTTCTTGCCCTTGTTGACCTTCTTCTCAAGTTCAACGCCCACATATGCATAGTACAGGTCTCTCGCAGCCTGGATATCTGTGGGACGAAGTTGACGGAAGTTGGTAAATGCCTTCTGGATTTTGCCGTGCTGGATCAACCATCTTGGAGACTCGGGGCAAAAGTAGACTTGAGCACACACGACAAGCGGTAGGACGACAGTGGAACCTAGCATAAGACGCCAGCTAAGGTCTCGATCTAGACTCATGAAAGCGACACCCATTATATTGCCAAGCATGATACCAAAGGCCGTCCACATCTGCCACATCATAACGAGAGCACCTCGAATTGGGGCGGGCGAACATTCTGTCTAGTTAGCATCAACCAACTTGAAAAGGTTGTACAATGACACTTACCTGCAGCGTACACGGGCACTGTACTCGATTTCGAGCCGATGCCCAGACCTAGAACAAAGCGAGCAATGAAGAGATTGACCCAGGTATCTGCAACGCCTTCCCATACCGATGCGACAGCAGCTATCAGACATGAGATAAAAATCGTTCCGCGTCGAGCAAAGAAACGGTTCAGAGGCTCAGTGAGCCAGCAACCAACAATCGCGCAAGCCAAGTATGGCGCGCCAACGACAAGACCTCGGATATTGTTTGAGGTGATATTGAGTTGCTGGATTAAGGTTAGTTGGTGGAAGCTCAAAATTGGATACGATACTCACATCCTCCGCAAAATAGATAGCCTGAGCTCCATTATTGACCGTCTCATCCATACCTTGAACAGCTGCAGCGAGAGAGCACATTGCTTGAAGGGGAAAGGGACCGTTAGCTTGGCAATTGGGGGCTTAGACTTGGAGACATACATGCTAGAAAGTATAGTTGCCACGGTTGTGACCACTTATGAGTATGTTCACGCTCAAGGGCCACTTTCTCATCCTCCGACAATTCTGGAAGACGAGTTGCCGACGCAGGATCTTGCGAGATGAGAGCGCCCTTTTTGAAGACCTCCACATGATCCATCATATCAAACTTGGTGCAAAACTCCTCCACATTTTTGAAAAGTTGTTCGCGAGAGATTCCCGCCAGAGGGTTTTCAAAGACAGCATTAAGATTCCCCCGGGAGGTGTCCTCAATATCTGTCTTCTCCTTGTGGAGGTAGGTTGGAGGTGGACTTTCCTCCGTGTGCTCTACCTTATCTGCAGTTGCGATTTCACTCTCCTTCATCTTGTCAAACGGAGGATTTCAAATAACCAAAGGAATAGCCTGGGCTCCAAGAGTGTTGGATCGGAGTGGGGGACATGCTTGCTTTTATCGAACCAGGATTCCTTGGCCCCCAATCTCCAGACAGAAAAAACAGTGGAGTTTACGGTGAATCCGGGGTTTATTCTAGGCGGCATTAACCGCTAAGATGCATCGAGTACCATCCATGTAACATGATTGACACAAACAGCGCCCAATCGATCGAAATGGTGGACTATCGAATCATGAGAGCTCGGGCACTCATACTATTGGCTGAATGATTGCCGAACGAACCGAGAAGCAGGGAAAAGCCTTGTGCACGGAGCAAAGGCGCATCCTTTTTTGTCATATGTTATGTTCCCAATGCGGAGGTTGCCCATGGGGGTGGAGTCTGGAGTAGACTGGTGAATCATGTCACGACCAGTGGACCACCACGCGAATGGACGCCAGTGACATCAAAACAACTTGAGAACAAGGACAGTATTTAAATTGGAGATTTGATTAATAAAATACAAGATTTTTCGTAAGGCGCCCGACACAGAAAAGAAAGATCGGCGAAGGACTGGCCTATCAGCCAATTCATTTAGGGCTTTTTACGTCATCCTTTGTCGGAGTGCTGACTCCTCTAGATCCTTGTTCAAGCGGGGAAACCCAGGTGGTGGACGGAGTACTTGGGCACTTCAGGTCAAATACCACCTAAATCAAATAATATAACGCCACTGATGGAATGGATGCAAATGTAATCTACTGTTGACCTCGCATGTTGTAGACTGCGATGAGCCGCACAACATAGGGTGGCTTGCTCCACTAACGCCTTCCGTCACAGTACACCTTGGCTGAACTTAACTTTGTCTACACAGCACTCGATGAGAATCTGACTTGTCATTTGGCTAAAGGGTAAGAAGAGGTGTCCAGCTCTGTTATGTGATCAAAATACAGCTCGAGCAAAATTGTTCAGCAACACTAGATATAAACGTGTGTGGTATTGCATAACATATGTAGTCATTACCTGGATAACATCTACCTAGTGCCTGCGATCAAGATACCGAAGGGCTTAGAATTGCTCATTATGTTCATAAGTTTGTGTCAACCCGTAGCAAACGCTATACATTAATCTTATCTTCGTTACCTAGCCTTTTTGCTACGTCTCTTAAAAGCATTTAGGTCGCTAGCCAGAATCAACCGCTTACTTACTCGAATCATTATCACTTTTAGTAAAAGAAAGTCCCTATTGAGTCCCTTTGATTCCTTCTTAGCATAGATCTTCGGAGCTTGTTTGTTGTCTTTATTATGTTTTGCAACAATGCCCATGTCTGTTATTAATATCACTAAATATACCTAGGTAGTGCACCTATGGGCAACTATCAGAATAAAACCACATACATAAGGACAGATATCATAGACTTAAATGACCTAAATATCTATCAATAACTCTCAATTGACCACCATTAAAACTAAGAATCAGATCAATGTGATTGTTGGATCAATCATTTTCGAATAAAATGCAAGCAACTGCAGAAAGAATGAAAGCGCAGACAATGAACATTTATTCAGTCTATTCATGTCTTCACAATAGATCGTATATTGATCATAGGTCTACACAAAGAATTACTTCTAGCCTCATTGTTCCATTCATGGCTACCTAGCCAGCAGATATGCTCATGTATATTAAGCCACCAAGGCACCGAGAAAGCTGGAGGTTTCTTAAATTTTCTCACTTTTAAAAGTTCCTATACTCATTACCATCTCTCAAACTTGAACTCGAACAACGGTTCAAGATGCTTAATACACTGATTGCAGGCGCGGTTTTTGCCGGCCTCAACACAATTGGCCTCTGGTACTCTGTTCCATTGACAAGTATCAGCCCCTCCAGCTCGATCTGGTGGCGGGGCTTCAACTCCTTCGAAATCGCGTATTCCATTCACAAGCTGCGCGAGATCCACCCCCTGATCTTCCCCAATAACGACACAGTCTCAAAGGAAGACCTTCTCTTGCAATACTCAATCGACCTGGAACAGTACGAAAATGCCAGGATGGTACTGGAGCAGTCGGCACAGGCTGCATTCATGAACAGCAGCCTCCCTGGAGCTACGATGACCGATACAATGCCGAGTGCCACGGCTATCCCAACCCCTCTCTATGTGAGCGAGGGCTCGGCAGGGAAGCATGGCTACGCGCAACCGCCTACCCCAGCTCCAGCGGATGGCATGTTTGGTTCCACCATCACGGTTTTTTTCTTCCTCGTTTCTTTCGCTATTCAGATCAAGATCTTCGACATGACATTCAATACCAAGAAGCAAGTCAGCGATACGTATCGCTATGTCGAGCACATGTGGGCGGTACAGAAGCAAATTGCGCCCCTGTTGGACGCAATTCACATTCTCCAGAAAGACTTTGAGGAAATACAGCCTACCTTCAAGTTCTTGGGCGAAAGTTTCGAGATTTGTTCGTCCGACCTCCAGCGATGTTTGGTTCATGTTGTGGGGATGATGGAAGAAAAGTATACCGCAAGCATGATTGACATTGAATCCAAGCTGGAAGACGTGACTTCCAAGTTGGAGGAGGTGAGTCGACAGCACAAGACACTAATTCAAAATACTGAGAGCTTCGATCAGATTCCGCGGCAGCTATGTTGGCTCAACATTCTGCTGGCGAAGGAGAACCGCGAAGGAATGCCTGAAGAACTGAAGATAGTGAAGCCCAACAAGGACCCGTACGCGTGCCCTAGCACCATGCAACAGAAAATGACTTCCAATTCTAACCCTGCTGATAGGAAAGACCTGCTTTCTCGCTACGAGGAAGCGAAGAAGGCCCATGAAGCAAAGAGGCAATCCGGACAGGGGGGTGCAGGTCATCACAATGGTAAAGGCAGGGCGTTGTGATCTCAGCTTGCTTAGACCCAAGTCTAGTTTTCGCATCTGTTGCAAGAAATCTATGATATTGTTGTCTCGCCCCCTTCTTCTAATGGACAGTGATCCATCCAATTCTAAGAAATGAAACATCAAGTAAGATCAACGGGGTTTTCATTAGTGTAATAGATCCAAATAATGCCTTTCGTAAAAGACTAGTGCTTATCATGTAGTTCCTTCAACAAGGTACTTGCGACAAGCAGTCTTCAGCATGTTGATACGTCTTTGGGTGTGAATAAAGACTTCTCGGTACATGTCCAGACTCTGTTGGACAACCTCTTGTCGGGTTTTAGTGCCTGAGCAGATCTCAAGCATTCGCAATTCCATTTCTTTGCGGAGGAATGGCTTGCTCAGAGACACGCTATTGGGGAGACCTGTAACGACGTTATCATACCCCTCCACGAGGGCAACACCCAAGCGGGTTGGAATGAGCTCCTGCACTGAGCTGCGGCCACTGCCTCGTTGATTTGTGGCCACGTATTCACGTTCTTTGATCTTGGCAATATGCTCGGCCATGGTGGCATCCGTACCGATCCCATTGGCATCCATCAGACCAATGAGCTCAGGCTCAGTCAGATAGTTGGGGGCTGTTGTCTTGCCTTCGAAGATATTAGCTTCTGTGGGCTCGAAGAGCTCGCCTCGCTCAAAGCGCGGAAGCTGCTGACTGCTCTCCCACTTGTCATAAACATAGACATCCAGATAATTT
Source organism: Penicillium crystallinum (assembly GCA_027569675.1). Classification (NCBI taxonomy): domain Eukaryota; kingdom Fungi; phylum Ascomycota; class Eurotiomycetes; order Eurotiales; family Aspergillaceae; genus Penicillium; species Penicillium crystallinum. The sequence goes on along the minus strand of JAPDKR010000003.1, from coordinate 402,553 downwards.
CTCTCCAGCACCATGAGCCCATTAGCGTGGAAAGATTCCTCGCCATATTCGATTTCGATCTCTGTACTCTGACCCTTCGCATCATCGGAGCAACAGGCGAGGAATCGGCGGACTACAAATTCGTAGACTTTCTTTTCATTGGCATTTAGTTGACTGGGTGATACCCAGCTGACTGGATGAATGGGCGGGTGGGCTTTATCATTATGACGGCCAGAACGAGGTGTCCTGAATTTACCATCAATGAGCCTGTATATTTATTAGTCTGGAGCACGAAAGAAAAGTTGAATTAACCTTACTCTCGGGCATATTGGCCCCATGCACTGTCGGGATATTGTTTCTCAACCAGTTTCTTTAGGTCAATTGCTTTGTCAAATTGATCTGTCTCAGTTCTGGGATAACTGATAAATCCCTTGGTATAAAGTCCTTCAGCCACCTCGTAATTGTAAGCCAAGACTTGTCAAACACAAGGATGTTTCTCTTTACCTTCATGATAGTTTGACCGTCTAGACGAAGAAATCGACTGCCCATCATCTGTAGGTCTACCGTGGTCAAGGGCAACGGCCGCCATTTGCTTGTAGGCTTCTGGTTTACCTTCGTGACTTTGGCTTGTTTTGCTGCCAAACATCGCTCTAGCATCATAGTCACAACTGCTCGGTCAAATAGATGTACCCGCCTCCAAAGGAAATTGACTTTCTTTCCTTCACGATTGAGTATGACTTTTATGCCCCAGAATGTCTCTGGTTTGAAATTCTGAACTCTCAAGTATCGGTCGACCACAAAGCCTAAAGTAGGAAATTGGCAGGACCCTATATTGTTAGCCTTTTCATTCGGCATATGTAGAGTAAAAGCTCACCATAACTGATGACCTTTTCTTTCAAGGCCGCGACCACTGTTTGCAGTTGTAGAGTCTGGAGGCGAGTGAAGGCAGCACCAATCCGAAGATCCAGCTCGATTCTAGCAGCAACAGCGTTGGCTTGATACTCGTCGAGATCAACTGGCTCCAGAGCAGCTCGACGAACATGTCTTTTCTTGTATCAGTCTTGAGTGGGGCCAAAAACAGACGGCATAACTCACGCGCTTTCTGTGTTACTGAACTTGGCCCGCTTGACCTCGATGCGACCATTTCCTGCTCTTGCCTGACTGCGGACCTCGGAGCCAATATGCTCGCCCTCGCGATCACAATCGGTCCAGATAAACAGCGCTTTGGAGTACTTGGCTTGATTCCGAATGTTCTCAGCGATCGGTAGCTTGTCCTGGGGCGAATATCAGCAGGCAGTCAAGCCAGTTATCGTAGTCGCCTTGCCTTATCAACTGTTTCTTGCACAGGGGCTTCAAAGAGCGATCCTGGGGGACAGGATTGCCAGCCCTTGTATTGGCGATCGAAGTCCAAACCAGTGAGATGGCCCACTACGCTGGTCATGGTGACCGAGCAATTGCCCCAGGCACCGCCAAAATTGAACTCGAATTCATAGTTCTTCACATATTGATTCCCACGAATCGAATGCTACAGTTGACATTAGCTATCATTTCACCAAAATTGCATTTCACATAAAAACAGAAGGCCAAACTCACTGTTTGAAAAGCCCCTCCCGACAGGTGAGTCGCCACTGCGCGAGCAATTGCAGGCTTCTCAGCCACACAGAGGATCTTACGAGCCATGATAAGCCCCAATCTGGATCACATGGAGTTCATATCGGTGGTGGCTTTGAGTGTCCTGATGTCGATCACATCTTCTTCTAGAACACTTAGACGCGAAGAGACGAGATGCTCACAACGCGCAATTGTGCCTGAGGCATTAAGCCTACCCTTTTGGACAAGCTAATATCGATGAGGTAATCGGCCAAACATTCCAACCAGGGTTTGGGACTCCACCTTTACAAACGCTCTTCTTTTCCTTTTCCCTTTTTGTGCGGTTTGCATTCGATCCTCAGATATACAGCAATGGCATATTTGCCACTTCCCCGAGTTGAGTCCCTCGTGGACTTGACCTCCTTCGAACTCACCGTTCACCCCTACTTGTCCCAGCTGCAATGGCTGCCCGACAGCTTGCGCGAAGCTGGCACTGATGTGCATAGCTTGCGAGCTCTCTATTTGGCCACCAACCCCTTCATCTCTGCTCTTGCTTTCGGCGGAGTCCTAGCCGGCCTATTCTTTATCGCAGCCGAAATCAACCGGAACTATTCCCAAGTGGACCGGTTTTGGAGCATTCTCCCCGCGATCTACAATGTGCATTTTGCCCTCTGGGCTCGTCTGTCTGGCATCCAGACCCAAACTTTGGATACCATCGCTGCTATCAGTGTTCTCTGGAGTGTAAGTAGGATTTTCTCCGGGTTCCGCATGGACTAATCTGAGACGTGGCATAGGTTCGCTTGACTTTCAACTACTGGCGCAAAGGAGGATATTCGATCGGCTCGGAGGATTACCGCTGGCAGATTGTGCGCTCCAAGGTGAACAACAACTTTGTGTTCATGCTCTTTAATCTTAGTTTCATCGCGGTAGCTCAGTCGCTGCTACTTCTTCTCATCACCGCGCCAACCTACATCTTTGTTGTTGCCGCATACAACCAAGGACCGGAGACTTTCGGTCTTCCTGATTTGGCCTTCTCTCGCGCTGCATTTTTCTTCATCATTATTGAATTCTTTGCCGACGGCCAGCAATGGAAGTTCCAGTCTGCCAAGAAGGAATACCAGACCAGCGCTCGTATTCCCGAGGCCTACAAGGACCAGTTCACCGCCGAGGACCTCGAGCGCGGCTTTGTTGTCAGCGGTCTCTGGTCTTGGTCGCGTCACCCCAACTTCCTTGCTGAGCAGGCTGTTTGGCTGAGCATGTACCTCTGGTCCTGCTACCGTACCGAGACTTACTTCAACTGGACCGGTCTGGGTGTCTTGGGCTACCTCGCTATCTTCCAAGGAAGCACCCGTCTCACTGAGGACATCAGTGCCAGCAAGTACCCGGAATACAGTGATTACCAGGCTCGCGTTGGGAGATTTATCCCTCGTCTGTCTGTCAAGGCTAAGAAGACCAAGAAGGCTGGTAAGAGCAACTAAGACATCGGTGTATATATAAAATTTGGAAACGAGGAGTGGCTGTATGAGATTGGCGGACCATGTTCTCTTTTTTCTTTTTCTTTTTCTTGCTGTGGTCCTCTATACTTTCTGGAAACCTTACTTCAAACTGTCAATTTGTTACAATGCGCACTTTTTTTGGTTCAGGTATTGGGTTATTGCAGCGAACGGCGACACGAGAAACCTATATGAATACCTTTCAACCCCTAGTCACGCACTGCAATGCTTCATGTAACGGGAAGCTTGTATGCGGCGTGCCTCCTCTGCTTCGATGATCGGAAAGAGTCTCTTAAATGTGCTTATTGCAGCATTCTTCCTCTGACCCTCGAACTTCTCAACCAACTCGAAAACCCAAGTCTCCCATTCCGGTCCCAGATTTACCAGAATAAACTGACACCATAGCCATTCATTATCCTGATCCCCTTTGAGGTGGCTGTGGTCCTTCTCGCGGTGATCATCTTTCCCTCCGTCATGATTCGCTTTCTCTCCGCGGTTGCATTGAATAGCCCGGCTGCACAACACCATCTTTTCAATATATTCTTTCAGTGTACTGCAATCATCATATTTGATATCCATGATGTCACGCAGGCCCTCGACAGAGCGAATCTTCATGGATACATGTCGCGCACAAGTTTTCTCCAAAAACCGCCATGCCTCTCGCGCGTCCAATGTCTCCAGAGCCCCCAGTTCTCGGCGTATAGATCGTGACACATTACTGAATATCATCATCCAAAGATTAAGACTGGGACTGATGCATCCTGCATTCGAGGTGCTGGGCACTTCAAGATCGGAATCCGTGATCCACAATCCGCCGCATTGCTCAAGCTTCTTTTTCATCTGCTCCGCCCATTCCTTGTAGTTCTCGGGACCGAGGAGCTTTTCTTTCAAAATCTTCGGTCTGTAAAACCGCATCATTGCCTTGGGCAAGAGCTGTCGGGGCTGCTTTGTCATATCCCAGTACTTATGAGATTGTTCTAGCGTCATGGTCTTTTGTGAAGCAGAATATGTCTCGAGAAGTTGGGTATTCCTGCTTTCCAGTGTGGTATTTCGTAGTTTGTCACTATTGACCAAATGCTTCCCCTGTTGATATTGGCTGGGACCTTCTGTCTTCCGTGGTTCATACCCCGCACGATCGAATGCGCGAAGTGCATCACTCATCCATTCCTTCGCCATCAAAGGCTTGCTTCCCTTGCGATTTGTTTTGTTACTCGATACATCACAACCATCTTTACCTCGATGTTTGGGCATATGCGGTGTCTCCCATGGGTGAGAATGCCAGTTCGAATCTTGACATGGAATGTTGCTGGTGAGCAGAGCAGCAGTGGTTGAAGCAGTGTGCTTGGTGTTGGGGATTTGATTCAGACGCGAGTGGCTTGCCATATTTTCGTGTGAACTTGTTTATTGAGCTCAGGGGATTCTACTGTACCGCAGGGTGGCTATATATTTGATTATATATTCAGGCCTTGCGTTTGCATCTTGATAGACGTGAGACTGCTATACTTGGTCATTTCCTTTTCTTTGCCTTTACCTCTTTGTATATGTGAATACACAATCTACATGTATCGGGCTTTGAAGCTCTAGCGAAAGGTCTTGATGTGAGTCTCTTTCCTTTGGGGTGTTTCAATCGTGTCTAGAGAATCTTTGACGGTCTACTGGTTTGATGGCAAACCAGTTGATCCAATCTACATGGTGGAGACATAAGTTTCAAATCTAAGACATAGTTCAAGAAAACTCCCTATTATACACTCTGTACAAATTGTACAGACCGATTGGACAGAGATGGACACGGGGAAACGAGCAAAACAAAAAGTCAAAAAAAATAAAAATGATCTTCTTATTGAGGACGGGAGGAAATGGAGTTAGGTATTGTGGTTGAGGATAGGGAGAAAGAGATGAGAGAGGAGAAGACAAGGGAAATGCAATCGATAAATACAAAATGAAGAGAGGGTACAGTGATATCATGCCTCCCAAAACCGAACAAAGCCAAAGCACTAGAAACACATAGAAACACACACACTCAATCTAAGAAGGGGGGATAGGCGTTTCGTCCCGGCCATCTTTGCCGGTGGTTTCTTCGGGGCTCTGGTTGTCTGGTGGAGCGAAGGTCTGGCCACCATTACCATCGAAGTACTTGGCAAACTCGCCAGAATCAGGGTAGGGACGAGGACCAAGGAGACGGATGAGGTCGTCGCGACCAAGGACCTCCTTAGACAAGAGTTCCTCGGCAACAATTTCAAGCTCCTTCCGCTTCTCCGTGAGAAGGTCACGGCATTGCTTGTGCGCCTCTTCAATGATGCGGCGCACTTCCAGGTCAATGGAGCGGGCAGTATCCTCAGAGAAGGGCTTGTGGAGCTGTTGCTGAGCATCGTCCTCATAGTAGATGTAGCCAAGCTTGGATGACATGCCAAACTTGGTCACCATGGCAGTAGCCATGCGAGTGACCTTGTTGAAATCATCACTAGCACCGCTGGTCACAGTTTCGAAGTGTAGCTCCTCACTGACACGACCACCAAGAGTCATGGCCATGCGGTCCATCATCTGGTTGACGTTCATCAGATAAGTGTCGCCACCTGCAGGGAGGTATTGCGCATAACCCAATGCGCCCTGTCCACGAGGAATGATAGACACCTTCAGCAGCGGGTCAGCCCACTTGAAGTACCAGCCACAGATGGCGTGGCCAGCTTCGTGGTAGGCAACAGTGCGCTTCTCCTCAGGAGAGAGCACAAGAGACTTCTTCTCCAAGCCACCAATGACTCGTTCAATGGCTTGCTCGAAGTGTTTCATGACAACCTTGTCTGCGTTGGAACGGGCAGCTGCGGGACAGAAATGTTAGCTTTGATGAAACATAGGTGAAAGATTAGGCGTAGAAACTTACCAACAAGGGCTGCCTCATTGACACAGTTAGCGATATCAGCACCAGCGAAACCGGGAGTCAGAGCGGCGAGTCTGCCCTCCAAGTACTCCAAGTTCTCGTCGGTGACAATCTTTTTCAAGTAAACACGGAAGATCTGCTTACGACCGTCCATGGTAGGTCGGTCAATAGAGATGTGTCGGTCGAATCGTCCGGGACGCATGAGGGCCTTGTCGAGTACATCCGGTCGGTTAGTACCGGCCAGAACAACCACTTGCTCAGAAGTATTGAAACCATCCATCTCGGTAAGAATCTGGTTGAGGGTGCTTTCGCGCTCATCGTTTCCACCACCGACATTCGACTTTGCTCGGGACTTTCCAATGGCATCAATCTCATCAATGAAAATAATGCAGGGAGTGTTCTTCCGGGCAGTGGCGAAGAGATCGCGGACACGAGAGGGACCGACACCGACAAACATTTCGACGAACTCTGAACCGCTGACACTGTAGAAGGGCACGCCTGATTCACCGGCGGTGGCCTTGGCGAGCAGTGTCTTACCGGTACCGGGGGGACCTGAGAGAATAGCACCACGTGGGATCTTGGCACCCAGCTTCTCGAAACGCTCGGGCTGCTGGAGGAAGCTAACAAATTCCATGATCTCGACCTTGGCTTCGTCCATTCCGGCAACATCAGCGAACTTAGTCTTGATATCGGTCTCATGATTGAAGCGTTTGGCACGGCTCTTTCCAATACCGAAGATTCCACTCTGGCCGCCAGCGCCGCCACCGGCGCGCCGCGACATCCAGAAGATACCACCAAGGAAGAGAAGAGTAGGAGCCAATGACATCAAGACGCCGCCCCAAGGGGTTTCGTCGTGATAGGCGACAGGAATACGTTCATGCGAGGGTATATCCAGTTCATACTGAGCTGCTTCGAGTTTCATTTCGAAACTGTCCACGGAACCAATACTGAAGAAGACATAGGATGCAGGTTGGCCATTTGAATCGGGGTACGCTTGAGATGCAGCTTCGCGGTTGAGATCAACCCGAACCTTGTTGCGGTTCAAGACGGTCAATCTCTCCACGAGACCCTTCTCAAGGTAGTTAGCCCGGAATTCTTGCCAAGTGATTTCTCTGCCTCCACTATCGCCGGGGAAGAAGCTGCGGTAAACATAGTACGTAACGAGAGCGGTAACCAAAAACGAGGCGGGATCGAAACGGAACTCAAGGACCTTGCCCATGTTCGGAGGAACCTTGCCCTTCTTGTCGTCCTGTTGTTTCTTCTTCTGTTGTGCCTGTTCCTTCTTGGGATCCTTGTCGTCCTTTGGGTCCTTTTCTGGTTGTCCATTGGGGTCCTCGGCCGCTTCGCGTTTCTCGTTGGGGGTCTGGATATCCGGCATACCACGCTTTCCGTTTGCTGACTCGTCGTGCTTTCGGAGTTCATGCAGAGCATCATCGGAAGTCGTGACTGTCCAAAGGAACCGCATCATCCTTATGCGATCCATCAATGTTGGCGGGTGATTTGGATCAAGGTGCTTCTTGACCTCCAGTGGAAGCCCATTTCTCATAAGATAGGTTCGGACCTGGTTGCGTCGCACCGCATCCATACCCTCCAGCCATTCATCCACCCTTTTCAATTCAGCATCGGTCAGAACCGACTTGGGCTTGTTTGCTTGATTATCATTGTTGTGGCCATCTGGTGTGTTGTTGCTGTTCTGGCCTTCGGGGGGTGTCGGACCTTGCGTAGCATAGGTTCTAGCGCGGTGCGATAGAATCAGATGTGAAAGCTTTGATGGCTGCACTCGCACAGAAGCTAGTGCCGTACGACCGGTGCATTCCGCGGCCTTCCTCGAATAGCGAGCGATATTGCCTGGCCGTCGGAGCAGGGTAGCCATGGTCGAGGAATGGAAGCCCCGAGGGCTGCGAGGGCGGGGGTAAAAGGTAATCAATCAAGTTTAGAAATGACTGCTTAAACCACAATCCATCAAGATTAGGCGTGAAGGGTGGTGCAATTGAGTTGGGATGTGAGAAGCTCTGGACACCCACGTCCGAGGTGACGCCGTGTGGTTCCAGTCGGTTCCAAATTTTCGCCGATCCGGCTGAGTCATCGGAAGCGCCCCTGCCTCGGTGGAATTAGCTTAACGCCGTGAGGCTTTTAGAGTCATTATTTTGAGGAAACACCTATCTATAGTTAGAAATTTTAGGCGTGTTTGGACTAGATTGAAGACCTGTCTGTTAATTTTTCTTTATAGAGGGACTTTTCCCCCTTTGCGCCGTTCGCCGCGTAATGGAAGCCCATGATTCTCTTAGTCACAGTATAACACCTCGTCATAGGTTCAACATAAAGGGGGGCGCTTCAATAATATGAGGTGTGGAGATAATTTTGTCATTAACATCAGCCCTGATTTTACAGGCTACAGTAGAAGGTGAAATTGATAGTTTTGGCCCATCAGCAACGAGGATCACTGTCCAGGCGGCAGCCCACCAGCACCAGCTCCTTCAAAAGGAGGGAAGTTGGTAGACATGTCCGCCCAATCCCACTCAATTGTCATTGGCATCTGCCATAGATCCTGCGGGACAAACGGTTGCTGGAACGGCGCCATGCCGGGACTGGCAGTACTGAATGGGTGTTGGTCAGAGAATCCAACATTAGCCATCGCATCAGGACTCAGCATGTCAGAGAACTCTTGTCCGAGACCAGACATGGCATGGATATTGCTTGGGAGATCAGTGGGAATCCCACTTGTTGGCGGCATTGCACTACCCGGGTATGGTCTTCCTGTATCGGGTGAGGGACCGGTGGTCGCAGGGTTTGTGAACATAGAGGGAGAAAAGGGTTCGGAGGTAGGCGGTGCTTGTGTGCGTTTGGCAGATGGCGAGGTTGTTGCCTTGTCATCGGCTGCATCTGTGGAGTCATCTGCATTCTTGCGCTTCTTTCGTGAATGCGACTCTTTCTCGGCTTTATCCAAGACAACTTTGGCGATTCTCTCGAACTCGCCGCACAGCCCAAGCATACGCTTAATGCTGCCATTTGATTCATCAGAGACTAGCGTGGACAGGAAATTGACGACCACACTCATTAATTTGACGTCGGAACGAGCACGAGCATCATTAGGGTTTTGGAGAATGTTGGCGAAAAGAGTTACAAGGGCAGACACCGGATAGTAGAGAATCAGCCTAATATGCAAGTCAGTAGCCATTTGCAACCACAACTGCTTTGAAACATACCAAACGCAAGCAAAGTCTCCTTGTGGGATGTATTTGATCAAATTGATTGATGCTCTGGCAGCAGTGACGCAAAGCACCGCGGACAGGAAGACCCTAGGGTTTAACGGCCGTGCATTCAAACCCTGGATGGCATAGTTTGACAGACGACTAGTCCAATATCCGTGATGAACAGACATGCGATGAATGGTGGTCAAGCAATTGTAATAGGCGAAATGTAGAACGACAACGTGGATGATGAGAGGAGTATGTGTTGCTTGAATTTCATATTCGGGCCGGAAGTCGACAGGAATGCTATCTTTCCAGTCTTCTAATTCCTTGTCAAGTTCGCCAATCGTATTGAGCAATTCGCCGTCAGATTGTTTCGATGCTTTGGCGGAATAAAGTCGCTTGTATACTCTGCTTTCAATAGTGGCAAATTCACACAATGACCGGAAGAGATTAAACTTGCTTCTCCCATCAGATAGCGGCACGTTTCCGACGTTATCTGGCGGATCTTCGCTGGGAAGGTCGACATTCATATCATCGTCATCTTGTACGGGTGGTCGACCAGAGCGTAGACAGATGCTAGAGATTAGTTAGCATGGGCGAGAGGGATGTGTGGCCATTTGAGTCCATACTCTTTGTCAAGAAGATAGGCAATCCAAAAGACTCTCTTTCGTTGCTCAACCTCGGCTGGATTGAGACCGAAGCCAGAGCCGCGCTTGTGCAAGCCTATGCTGTGGGAAAGCCGAATTGCCGCAGCGACTAGGAAGAAAGCAGGTTGCGGATTGGGTGTTCCTTGAAGGAAAAGTGACTAGAACGAATAGGTTAGACCAGTACATCAACATCAAACCAAGGCACCTACCATGCCCAATAGCGCCTGCACGCTCAGGAGATCTGTGTTACGCATTGTAAGCTCAGTCAAAACGCCCATTGCGTTCTTCAGATAGAGCCATGCTTTTTTATCTTCTTCATGCGGCACCAAGTTGCTCATAACCCGAAGTCTATGAGAGATTGCCAGTACAACATTGATACTTGCCCACCAGCCCGAGCCCTCGTATGGATCGCGTGAATATTGTCGCTCCACCAAATGCATGAATGTGGCTTCATGGAAGAGTGGAAACACGCAATTAAAGTTCTCAAAGAAGTCTTTAAATAGGGAAAGAGCTTCATCTTTTGGTGGAAGAGGCTTGAACACACGTCTTGCAAAGATATCGCTGAAGATCTCGGGTTTCCAGTACATCCATTTGTTATCGTCGACGTAAGCTGACGAGATCATGTCCTGGAAAGAAGTGTCCCCTGTTTTCTCATTGACCCATTGGATACCCTTCGGGGAGAATATGGAAAACCCAGATGATGACCCTGTGAAGCTGTTAATAAACTGGCTCCAAACATCTGGAGAAATAGCCTACCAATATAGCGAGTTTCCCCGCAATTGTTTGTCACCAAAGAGCACATCATATCCGACAGGGCCTCGACTTCGGTCTCGGACTTTTGTGACTCTGGCGATGTGGCGGCCGTTTGAGGACTGGGATGGGAGTCCATACGAGGTGTAGTATGGTGTGAACTTGGGGCCTGTTGGGTCGCTTGAGCCATGAATTTGTTCGAGCTTTTTGCTGCGTTTAACGCATTCGTTCGATCAGCGAGCCGTTTCTCTAACGTTCCGAGATCTGTCTTGCCGCCATCGTCCTCTGACAACAGACCCGACAAACGCAATAACGACTCCATGCGCCCTAGTCGGTTTTCGAGACCTTCGATATATTTCGCTCTATACCAAGATTATAGTTAGATTCAAACTCCCATTGGCAATCGTGTATACATACCCTTTCGGGGGATTTCGTTTCTTTTCCACTTGCGTGAAGATACATTCCGTCTTGTAATTAATGCAGTGTGAGCACTTGGGCATTTTCCCATCGCACTTGATTTTTTTCTTTCGACACATATCGCATGCCTAAAATCCTCATTAGATGCATTCTCAGTATCTCGAGTGGGCAATGATGCTCACCCTCGCGATCCTCCGTCTCTTCGCATCGTTAGCCTCGTCCCCAGCGCCCATTGACGACTCATCGTACATAGCACCCGCTTGCATTTGAGGATTATCGTAGTTGAACATTTGCGGTGTCTGGTTCATCATCGCAGGCGTGTCGAAGCCCATGCCGTCGCGCTCCCCTAAGCCGTCCATTTTGCGTCTGAGGGGCAACGGAAACTCCGCGGGGTGGGGAGTATGACAGTGTTCAGTAGTGGGCGATATTGCGGGGCTGTTCAGCGTTGAGGCTTTCTTTCTCTCTTCTTCTACAACTGGGAAAGAAGAAAGAGCTCTGAGAGTTACCTAGCAGCCTAGGTATGGGAATGAATGACGCATCAAAGAGCAGAGTCTTCCCCAGGCGAGTCGGTCACGAAAGCAGTGAGTTGGCGGGTGAGAAATGACCTGCACGTCGGCACATGGATTGATCTCGGTAAATGATAACTATGTACGGAGTACGGAGTATATGACCTGGTGTTTGAAGATTATTTAGTGGCATGACGGAGTCTCCGAAGCCCGACCGCCGAGCCACACAGTTCACTCGAGCGGTCGATTTCGTCCGATCCGGAACACAGGCGCACCGGCTTCCGTTCTCTTGCATCTAGGGGATACACCTTTTCACCACACACTCTAGGTATTTCTTGCGAGGCATTCGACTAGACTGTAGCGGAACATATGTCTAGACATATAGCCCGTGTAACACTTAACTGTGTGATGAGTCTACATGTCCTTACTGTACAGGGCTGACCTTGTTATGCCGTCTCACATGATCAAAAGCAGCAGAGATCGACGGTTCAAGGATGTGAGATGAGTATGATGCGGAGAGTATGATCCCGATGGTTGGCGATTGGGGACCTGAGAATGATGAGCAAAGAACGACAGCCAAGTCGGACCAATGGAGAATAATATAAAAGTACATTCAATGAAGAGCGGCGATCTCGTACGGATATGTGAAAACAGTGCATATAATACAACAAGATTCATAGGAACAATGCTGTCCCTTGAATCTTGTAAATGCCAAACCAACGCCACGCTATGTGCCCAAAATATGATGACCAGTCTGTCGATATCGAGGCCCAAATTCACCTTTCCATCATCGCCTGAGGATCATTGTCGGAGAGAGAAATCAGAATCACACGAGAAAAGGTCTCAGGCATGTTTATCAAGGAATTCCTTCGCTTCGTTGATCTTAGTAGCCAGGTATGGGCTACCACCACGATCGGGGTGGTTCAGCAGCATGAGCTGGCGGTGGTTCTTGCGAATCTTTTCTTTAGTCAAGGTTCGTTCACTAAAGAATACGGTCAGCACTGGTTAACTCAAAAGTTTGTGAGCACGTACGAAAGTTGCAAGATCAGGGAGGCCTCCCGGCGGTTCATGCGCGGTTCGAATCCTCTGTAAAGGAAACGTTAGTCATTGTGTCATATACCCATAAGGTAAAGATGTATCCACGAACCCCTTGTAGAATGCCTTTCCGGCGGCGTTCAATCCTCCTTTGGAGCGGCGGTAGGCGACCAGACCGGCGCGGCCCTATGATCGGTTAGTCGCGTGTCAATGGAACCATGAATTTTTCACTTACCAGGAAGGCGGTTGTGGCAATGCCAAATCCAATAGCAAGAGCGGAGGCCATTTTTTGAGGTGAGAGGGTTGGGTATATCGTGAGGAGAGGTCGAGATCAGTTGGACCGGGGAATGGCGAAGAGGCGCCGGGATAGAAAAGTCAGCGCGGGTGTTCCCAAAAGGGTTTAGCGTAGTCTGCTCCACCATTCAGGCCCGAAGCTACAGAAAAAGTTTCTTGCGACTCAACGGAGACATCACCAACACCACTCTACAGCCATGCGGTATGTTTAACACTTAATTTTTGTCGGTCCAATTTGCACACAATACTAATGTCATTTGTAATGCAGTGTTGAAACCTGCCACTTCTGTTCCCGCCCGGCCTTCCCGAGTAAGGGCATCACATTCGTCCGCAACGATGCCCGACAATTCCGTTTCTGTCGGTCCAAGTGCCACAAGAACTTCAAGATGAAGCGTCAGCCCCGCAAGCTGAAGTGGACCAAGACTCACCGTGCCGCCCGCGGAAAGGAGATGATCGTGGATTCGTCACTGGTCCTGTCCCAGTTCGCCAAGAAGAGAAACGTCCCCGTCAAATACGACCGCAACTTGGTGGCTGCCACCATCACCGCCATGGAGAGAGTGGAGGAGATCAGACTTCGCCGCGAGCGTGTCTTCACGAAACGCCGCCTGGCCGGAAAACTGGCCCGCGAGCGCCAGCGCGAGGCAGACCGCAAGGTCGTCAACGAGGGCGAGCACCTCATTCGCAAGGAACTCCGGGAGCGCGAGGAGGGTCAGCCCATGGTTGCCGAGCAGAGCAAGGTTGCGAACAGAGTCCACGGCGAGGAGAGACTTCGCCAGAAGAAGAAGAGCAAGCTTTTGGTGGATGGTGGAGTCGAGGAGGAGATGGATGTCGACTAAATTTTCTCTCTGGGGCACATATTTTTCCTTTCTGTTTTCATGCTTCTTCAGATACGACACGGTTCCTGCAACATGCAGATTTTTGGAGTTGGGCATGCTTTGGTGTTTTAAAAGCAATCAATGTTTTTCATCATATCTCATATCCAGTGGGCTATTAGTTCCTTTCTGTTTTGGGGGGCTAATAAAAATTTGTTTACAATGACCTTAAATGTTACATATTTTGCTCGTCAGTACAGTGACCACAGTGGGCGAACGACCATTATAAGATCTTTGAACAATGAACTCAACAAATATCCTATTTAGGAAAGTTCTACTACAACCCTAGGTTTCCCATCTACATATGCACCTATCCACCTATCCCAGGCTTGTCATTTGAGGTGCAACACTTCAATGCAGGTGCTCAGACTCAGGCCATCACACTCGATCGAACTGAAGCAAACAGTAGCCTGGACAAATTTGTACAGATCGACACTTGACAAGTCGACATAAATCAAGCCCTTCGTTGTTGAAGAATCTTCCCCTAAACAGTCAATATTCAGTGTAAGAACTGCCATTTCTCTCGACAATTTGCTCACATACTGACTTGATGATATCAAAAGGGCTTTCATAGCCATCTAAATACAGGCCAGCTCTATCCGATCATAAAATTTCTACTTTGCTTGAAAATAAAGCTCAGCGCAGATCGAATTCCCTTGCTCTAAGATAATCCCAAAATTCCAAGCTCCTCGACAACATCCAGATAGAAGAGCACAGTGGCCGGCTGCTAATTGGCGTGTTGAATGTGGCCAACGCTTCGCACAGCATCCACAACCCTAGGAACAATACCCTTGCTTCCTCGCATAATCTTCAACGAGAACATCACGCATATACCATGCGAGATGTGACCGCCATTAGCCCATTGCTCTCGATACAACCCCTTCTCCGGAGTCACCTTGATAGATATACTAATCTCGAGGGTGTTGTTGAATTGTCTTATGTAATGAAGTGAAGGTTTCATCTGTTCAGATCCATTGTCATACTCACGCGCAAATAACGCTTGGGCAGATTGTGCTCCCTGTCTCGCAATTGCATTATTCGAACTAGACAGGCGTATTTGATAGTCCTGTGGGCTTGATATCGCAATCTTTGCAGGGTGTTTAGGTCTCCAGCTTGTTCCAATCTCGTCTCGGGCATTTTCTCCCTGTGATGAATTCTGACTCTTGATTTGGAATACGAGGGCCAAGGGCCAAGGGGCCAAAGCTAGGTTCAAATTGATAAAAAGATCAATTTATCTTGCACCCAGCTTCAATGGGAAGATCAGGTACCTCGAGATCTGTCGGAATTGACCATGTGACTGCTATGAATTGGTACGTGAATGGCTCATACTGATCATCTCAACCCAACGTACAGCCCTTGTAGTCAGATATATTATAAACTTTGGTTCTTGCAAGTTGATAATCAGAACTAAGGATTCTGTATGGCCCGGAAAAGGGTCTGCAGTTCTTGTTCTTCAAGTATTAGATGTGATGTTGTGAATTGAAGGAAGGAATACCCGAGAAATAGATAGGCCGAGGGCTATAAAAGTATATGGCATAAATGAAAGAAGAAAAATCCTCATAGAAATTGAGCGGTGTTCTTGTGCCGCGTTTGGTATGACCAGTAGCAAGATAACTAAATACAATACAAGAATGGACGGCAAGAAGATGCTGAGGAAGGGGAGGAAAGAAAAAGCGAAAGGCTGGACAGAGAGAAAAGAGAAAGAAAAAGATAAGGGAAGAAGAGTCGAATAAAGGAAAAGAACAAAGCGCCCCTCTGGTAAGTGAAAACTCCCCTATTTGGTCATCCTTCCATATAGATCAAACCAAGTCCTATCATAGAATGCGCCAAACACCACCTCCAACGGAGGAGAAATGAAAAGGGACAAAGAAATCAAAAACGAATGCAATGGTGAAGGTTGATGGCAGGAGATCATGATAGATGGGAAAAGATGCAGGTGGGTATGAGGTAGACAAAAATAGATGAGACTCATATAGACAGGGTATAGTCGCATCGAAATCATCTGCATGGAAATAAATGTGATAAACTCATGTACTGTTTGATCGCAGCAATGCCTGAGGTGAATTAGCCAAGCTGATCGAGGGTTGCAGTTCAAAACATACAGCTAACGTACCCGCTCATCGATCATCTCTTCTTTCTCTTCCGCTGGACTTACCACATTACCCCGGGCGATGGAACCAGAGGTTGTGATGGACCGGGATTCCACAACGGGGCGGGGTGATGGCAAGGGCTGTTGTTTTGATCGCTGTTGCTGTTGCTGCGGTTGTTGTTGTTGTTGCTGCTGTTGCTGGTTCTCAGACATTGAGTAGTTGGGATGCATCTCCCCGCTACTTGAGATCCTGGACTCCTTGCTCTTCTCCAATAGTGACCCACCGAGTGTCGCACATTTGAGGATAGTTTGCATCATCTGGTTTTGCTTGAGCGGCTTGGACAAATATTCATCCATTTGCGCCTGGATGCACTTCTCTCGGTCTCCCAACATGGCGTGGGCAGTCAGTGCAATGATTGGTGTCCGCTGAAGGCCGCTCTCGCGTTCATACTCACGAATCTTGCCGGTGGCTTCAAAGCCTCCCATGACGGGCATCTGAACATCCATGAGAATGACATCGTAGCGACGCTTCTTCACAGCTTCAACGGCCTCCAATCCATTACCAACAACAAATACGTTGTGGTTGTGTTTCTGGAGGATCTTCATTGCAAGTTGCTGGTTCACATCATTATCCTCTGCCAAGAGAATATCAAATGAACGCGAGTTGTCGGTAGTAATGGGTGTCGACCGGCCTTCCAATGCCGGCAACATACCGTTGCCAAGATCAATGGGCTGACAGGGTGTAGTCATGTATGAACTGATACCAAGGTCCAAAGCCGACTTCAAGCTCACGCACACCAATGGACAAACCAGAACGATGGGAATATACTTGAACTCATCGAACGTCCGCAAAATGCGGGCTGTATCGACCGAGTCCACGATAATAACATCATAGGCATGGCCTGATTCCTTGCCAGAAGGATCTTGAATTTCGGGTGGCGGAACATGCTCCTCGTTCCGTACAACCAACGGCTCCAATTCAATCTTCTTTAGCATCTTCATCACGTTGGAGGCTTGAACACCGTTTTGTCCCTTGTCGATGAAGAGCACGCGGTGGTTCCTGTATGGCAAGAGCTGGTTGGCGATGACACTCAACGACTGGTCCGCAAGTTTTACAACACAAGTGAAGTGGAAGGTACTTCCATGTCCGTATTCAGAGGTGACCCAAACGTCACCACCCATCAGGTTAACAAGGCGCTTGGAAATTGACAGTCCCAAACCGGTGCCACCGAATCTGCGGGTAGTTGAACCATCAGCTTGTTGGAAAGTGTCGAAAATGAGATCGAGCTTGTCCTCTTCGATTCCAATACCCGTATCAGATACGGAAAATTCGAAGGCATACTCGTTGGTGGTGCATTGCTCTCTGTCTGACTTTCGAATGGTGAGTTTGACCTCACCGTGTTCAGTGAATTTGATAGCGTTGCCAACAAGATTGAGGATAATCTGGCGGAGACGGAAGGGATCACCGATAACATAATCCGGGACGGTGTTGTCGACTTGGTAAGTCAAACTCAAGAACTTCTCATTGGCCTTGACTGCCAAAGTTTTGAGGGCATTGAATACAGTGCCCCTCACAGTGAATGGAATACTCTCAATCACCATCCGGTTGGCTTCAATCTTGGAAATATCCAGAATGTCATCGATGATAGTCAGCAAACTGTTTGCCAGGTTGTGGACGACGTTCAACATTTCACGAGTGTAAGGCTTGAGGTCATCCGTGTCCAATGTCAGTTGGGTCATTCCAATGATACCGTTCATTGGCGTCCGGATCTCGTGTGACATATTAGCCAAGAACTCTGACTTGGTACGATTGGCAAGTTCAGCAGCCTCCCTGGCGGCAGTGTTTCGCTGAATACTATCACGCAAGTTGGAAACCATCTTGTTGATCTTCCGCTTCAGCTCATCCATTTCACCAGACGCGTTAACCGTGATCAACTTGGTAAAGTCACCATCAGTGGCGGCATCAGTAATTTCACCGAAGGCTCGCACTTGTGAAGTCAGGTTCTCGGCCATGGTGTTTACGTCCTCGGTAATTTCTTTCCAAGTACCCGCAATACCTTCCACGTTGGCCTGTCCGCCCATCTTGCCGTCGACACCGACATCTCGGGCGACCTTCTTCAGCTCGGTAGCGAACTTCGCCAGCCGACCCACCATGTGGTTGATGGTGACCTTGAGCGTGAGAATCTCTCCCTGGGCATGCACTTCAATCTTTTTGCTCAAGTCTCCCTTGGCAATAGCTTGCGTGACATCGGAAATACTTCGGACCTGAGAAGTCAAGTTCTGCGCCATAGTGTTGACATTGTCGGTTAGGTCTTTCCATTTTCCTTCCACATTATCCACCTTAGCCTGGCCGCCAAGGGTACCATCTGTGCCGACCTCTCGAGCCACTTTGCTGACCTCGAAAGCAAATGTGTTCAGACGGTCCACCATGCCGTTGATCGTACTCTTCAGGTCGAGAATTTCTCCTTGTACGTTGGCGGTGACCTTTTTGGTTAGGTCACCCTTGGCGACAGCGGTGGTGACATCCGCAATCTCACGCACCTGGGTGGTGAGGTTGTTGGCCATGCGATTGACGTTTTCTGTCAGATCCTTCCAAGTCCCCTCCACATCGTTCACGGTGGCTTGACCTCCAAGAACGCCATCAGTGCCGACTTCCTTGGCAATCTTGGTAACTTCTTGTGCGAATTGCCGTAGTTGATCCACCATGGAGTTAATGATATTCTTGAGCTCCGCGATTTCTCCCTTACAGTTGGCTTGAACCTTTTGTGTGAGGTCACCCTTGGCGACAGCCTTTGTGACAGTAGCAATATCTCGTACTTGCGTGGTAAGATTGTTGGCCATGGCATTGACATTAACCGTGAGTTCATTCCACATGCCCTGGACCCCCTCAATCTGAGCCTGTCCTCCGAGTACACCTTCCGTACCGACATCACGCGCGACTCGAGTGACTTCCGTGGCAAACGTTCGAAGTTGGTCCACCATGGTGTTGATAGTCTGTTGCAATTCCAGGATTTCACCTTGAGCCCGGCTCTCAATCTTCTGACTAAGATCACCATGGGCGACAGCAGTAGTAACGGCAGCAATTTCTCGCACTTGATCTGTCAAATTCTTGGCCATAATGTTCACGTTCTCCGTAAGCTCCTTCCAAATACCATGGACACCCGTGATCTGAGCTTGTCCGCCGAGTATTCCTTCAGTACCGACTTCACGTGCGACACGAGACACCTCGCTACCGAAAACTTGCAATTGGTCCATCATAGTGTTGATCGTTCGTTTGAAAGTGGCGATTTCGGGGTCCATTTCCAGCGGATGAATCTGAACCTTCATGGAGAGATCACCATTAGCGACCTGAGTGATGATGCCCCCAATCTCACGCAACGCTTTCTGGAACGCCTCGTTGGCCTGTTGGTGCTTGCGTAACTCGCGTTCCAGAAGCACAACATCTTCATTTTCGACTTTAGTCAGAGCTCGGCGAGTGTGCTCCTCCTGCTTTTGCAATTCGTCGCGAACCTGGGCGATGATATCCTTTTGGCTGCTGATCTCCTCGGCCTGCTTTTGTACGTGATTGCGAAGAAAGCTGATATCCTCCTCCCGTACGACACGGGTACCGTTATCCTCTTCATCATCGGTTTCGTCGTCAATTTCTCCCAAGGGTGGTTCGTCGCCTGCGGGGATCGGTTGAATCGCTTTTTGCTGCTGTGACAGAGAGTCAGAATCTTGACCGGACGACAAGCGAGAGAGCCCAAATGTCCACAAGAAATTCCTCTCGTTGGCTTTTTCAACAGACGGAGTAGTCTGGAGGGGGTCCGCCTGCTGTTGGAAATTGTGGTGACTGACAGCTTGGAATTCCAGATGATGCACGCGGCGCACCAGGGCCTCAAGCTCGGCTTCGAAGGCTGCCTTGGCAGGACTGTGATCTCCGGGAAGTTTCGCCGACTTGGTCCCGTTGGATTGTATTTGAAAGTCAAATGGGGGCGAAGAGGAACCGGGGGTCGGTTCGTCTCTTGCTAGATTCTGCAGCACGGCAGCCGCGGCCACGAATGTCTCGTCCGCGCCAGCCATTGTGCCCTACACCAGATTAGTTGGAAGTACAACAACCATGACCCACGAGTTTATCACACAAGTTGATCATGTGCAAAAAATGGGGTTGTAGGGTTCCGAGACGGATTCAAGTATCACTCACTGGAAAGTCGAGATCCTGACAGGATGACAAAAGATAGTCTAATTAGGGCGACATGAGGCGATTCACGGGGATATGAATAAAAGACAGAACAAATAAATGGGTCCCGAGTCAATCGGGGTTAAATAATGAAAGGGAATAGAAAGTCGGGATGAAGGGGGAAAAGAGCGCCCGGTTAGTAAGCCACCACTTTGCCCAGTTATGCGGGGAGCAAAAGAGCAACTCGAACCCAAAAAGAAGCAAGTTCTCCGAGATAAAGAAATACCACACAAAAAGGAGTTTGTAGGATGAGAATGAAGAGAAAGATGGATGAAAGTACCTCGATGGAGAGGGGGTAAGAAAGAGATTTCGAAAGGGGCGGTGATGCCGCCTCGTTTTTTTTCCCTCCCTCCTAACTACATGTATCTATACTATCTTTTTCTTTTTCTTTTTTGTCTCTGAGAGAATCAGTGCATATGAGTTGCCTCTTAAATTGGATACCCAAACAGAAAAGACCAAGGCAGCAAAAGAACAAGGAAAAGGATTCAACAGCTATCTCCCTACAAATGCACATTTACAAAATCATGACTGCATGGGGTGCACGGACTGGTGACTGGTGACTGGTGATTTATTAAACTTTCGAAAATGAGATGAAGTATATTACACTGTAGTAAGTATCAAAGTACTTCATGCGTACGCAGTACGAAGTACGCATGAAGTAAATACTGGGATCTGTTGCATATCCCGTTGGAAGGGAAAGAAAAACATCCCAGAAAGCGTGATGATCGGCTCTGAGACTAGTGGCGATCACACGGTGGCTCCGGGTTTGTTTGGGCTTCTCAATAGTCTAAATCCAGTGAGGACTCGGAGGAACCCCTAACAGTTCCCAAAGGAAAAGATAGGCGAGACAGAGTTTGTAGACAATTGGCTAGGATCCATCTGGGATCCAGTGAGAAGTTAGTCGGAGCCTATAAGAAATCAACAAGAATGTCTTTCCGTTAGGGTCTGTCACAGATCCATAGTGAGTATGACCATCGGAATTTGTGTCGCTTTTGGTGGCTGAGCCGTCGCGCTCTTAGCGTCTTAGCCGTTGTCGTGCCCTCCAGGGCTATTGGTAGTGGTCATTGGTCACGCACCTGCTTGTGAATGGACGCAGTACGGAGTACAGCATAGGCAAAATAAGTGATTGGCTTTGACCGGTGCCTGGATTAGTCTTTGGGGGATGGATTTCCACCTACAAAGATAAAAGACAGAGTTAAGAGGTCGAGCTGTCCGGTATGAAGATGGAGGTGGATTTCCACCATAAGGTAGAGACTGTATGCAAATTAGGGCAAGAGGTCAACTGGTCAGCCTGGGATGGCGGGGGTCAAATGGCAGAAGTGGTTGGTCTGCTCCGCCGTATTATCTTTTGGATCCCGCAGAGTCATAATTCTGTGAAATGTTGCCCGATCACAAAAACGCTCTGAAAACCCTCGCCAATTTTTGACTGTGCAGAAGAAGGCTGCAACCATGGCGTCCGACTTGACAACCGAAATTTTGGACGCCCTGTCCGCGTCCGATGCGCCCATCCTCTCCAGCGAAGCCTTCCCCTCCACCCCCTCATTGAACGTCAAGAGTGCGCTCGATCGCCTGGAGTCTCGGCAGATGGTCAAATTTGAAGCCTTGGACAAGGAAATTGCTACTCTCACTGCCGAGGGAGAAGAGATTGCCGCCAATGGCAGTCATGAGGCCAAGGTTTTTGCCGTGGTGCTTGCTGCCATGGATGGATTGAAGATCACCGACTTGCCAGGCATTGTGGGTAAAGATAACGCCAAAGTTGGCCAAGGAAATGCCTTCAAGCGTGGCTGGATCAAGAAGGATAAGGATCTGCTGCGTGCATCCACAGATTCCATTGTCGACGAGACACAACAGCAGTTGCTTGCGATTCAAAAAACGAAGACTGTGGCCGATGCGAAGGTCATGCAAGACCTGAAGCGCAGGAAGCTGATTGCTCTGTCAAAGGAGATCACCTACAAGTTCACCAAGGGTGCCAAGTATGCCCGAGAATTGGTCAAGGAGGAGACCGACCTTACCCCCGAGATGATCGCCAGTGGCGCATGGAAGACCGCACAATTCAAGCCTTACAACTTCAATGCCAAGGGTGCCCCCACACCATCTGGCACACTACACCCGCTGAACAAGGTGCGGCAAGAGTTCCGCAACATCTTCTTCGAGATGGGTTTCGAGGAGATGCCGACCAACCGCTTCGTCGAGACTGGCTTCTGGAACTTCGACGCTCTGTTCGTGCCCCAGCAACATCCTGCCCGTGATTTGCAGGATACCTTCTACATCTCCGATCCTCCCGTGGCAGACGGTCCTCGCGAGGATCCCGAGAACGACCCCCACCGCCCAGTTAAAACTAAGGCCGACAAGCCCCTCGACTACCAACAGTACTGGGACAACGTCCGTGAGGTTCACGAGCACGGCAAGTTCGGCTCTATTGGCTACCGCTACCCCTGGAGCGCGGATGAGTCGCTCCGTCTGGTGCTCCGCACTCACACCACCTCCATCTCGACCTACATGCTGCACAAGCTGGCCGCCAACCCCCGGCCTGCTCGCTTCTTCTCCATCGACCGTGTCTTCAGAAACGAGGCGGTCGATGCTACTCACTTGGCAGAGTTCCACCAGGTTGAGGGTGTCATTGCTGACTTCGGTCTGACCCTGGGTGGTTTGATTGGATTCATGGAGGTCTTCTTCGCCAAGATGGGCATTCACAAGCTGCGCTTCAAGCCTGCCTACAACCCCTACACTGAACCCAGTATGGAGATCTTCGGTTACCACGAGGGTCTGGGCAAGTGGGTTGAGATCGGTAACAGCGGTATGTTCCGGCCCGAGATGCTGGAGTCTATGGGTCTGCCCAAGGACATGAGAGTCTACGGATGGGGATTGAGTCTGGAGAGACCTACTATGATCAAGTACGTTGCATCTGATATCGTTCATTTTCTGTCATATACTAATTTATCTCCTAGGTACGGTGTCAGCAACATTCGTGAACTTCTCGGACACAAGGTTGACTTGAACTTCATTGAAACCAACCCGGCCGTCCGTCTCGAGAAAGATTAGGCGAAGAGATGCCCATAGAAAAAAAGAGGTTTGCTTTTAGTTGTGCCTTGCTTGCGAGCTCTTGCCGCTTGCAATCACGAGTTCATGTGGAAGGAAACGTATTGCATATCAATGATGGACAGGATGTGAATAAAAACTACTTTCTTCAATTAGCATCAGTAGCAAATCCATATAGACTAACATGTTAGGCTATCGAAAGTGGTCGCATCTGGCTACCATGGGTATACAAGAGATGTCCCAACAGATGTCCCGCCCGTATCTGTGCCCCAGCGCATGGATCTCTGCGACAGTGGCTCTTCAGCAGGCAGAGCTCGTAAGCGTGATCTTCGGCATAGAAAAACAAATGCACCTCCTCACTCATGGAGATGAAGACAGCGAAGACCAAGACCAGCGAGCCGATCTGGTTTTCGAGTCTACAAGGAATGACGAGGTCTTGGTATGCCGAAATGGAGAGAATATACATGTAGATAAGAAGATGAGATAGGGCAGCAGACAGAGACTAAGAAATATAGGTATGTATAGAAGGGATATCAATTCATTTTTTGGCATCGCTTTTTGCGCATGTGCTTCATGAAGTTGGGCGAGTGAGATTCGTGAGAAAAAAAAAACCTGACCCATACAAGTCGTCGATATTTCATTCATTTCGAGATAGGACAGTAGGAAAACAGGTGTTTCTCAGAGGAGAAAAATAAAAAAATGAACATTGGAACATATGTAGCTATATCCCTCGCGTCCTTTTTTTGGTCTAAGAACCAACTCCCCGAACACGGACCATCAAGCCACGGTTCTGCATAAGTTAGTCTCATTGGACATGCAGAGGGAAATATTGGCCAAGACATACCATCAAATCAACCCATCAACACCACCCAGTGAAAAACCACACATTGCTGTGGAGGATTTAACGCTGGCTGGAGGCAGTCCAGACGTTCTTGAGGTAACCGTCACGCTGGGCGAGGCGGTTGAAGGAGTCGTCACTCTCACCGCGGGCACGGATGAAGCCGCAGAGAGCGTAGGTCTGGTTCTCACCAGTGTAACGGCCGTTCTCGTCAACCTTGCCGACGGACAGCTGGACGGAGGCGTGGTCGTTGGCCTTGATGATGCGGTTGGTGGCGCTGCACTTGCGAGGCACGTAGCTGTTCGTTGGGAAAGTATGTTAGCTGTCTGGGTTTCTTCATGCGTCTTGCGAATAGATTTTGCCCCTCCAGCCCTGCTGTGCCCTGATTCTGGTGACTCGCAACGATCGCAATCCTGCCCGAGGAAAGTTTTGTCATCTTTTCAATCGCCGATCGCAATCGGGTCTATCTCGTTGGCTTGGGATCGAGGCGGGATTGCTGATTGTATGCGGCCACGCAGACACGGAGCACAGGGTATCTTGGGACTGGGAGAACGAGTGTAAATTCCATGACACGTACAGATCGACGATCTCTCCCTTTTCGTTCTCCATTTTGGCGGGTTTGGTGTTGAGGTTTTGACGGGCGACGGTGAGGTTGGAGGTGGAGGGTTTTTCTGCCGCAATTAAATTGAAGACTCAAATGGTTTGTGTGGGTCATGTGACATTTTGTCGAGGGCTGGCGTGGACAAAGTGGGGAAGACGTGGTTTTAGTGGATAACATACGGAAGGCCGTGGCAATACCTTGGACTTGCATGAACATGTACAACATTGGATGTATGTAGACTCTATAAATTACTCTTTTCCCTCTCTTCCTTCAGCACATCCTTCTTCCATCTGACAGCAACCTCTCTTGCACTGCCCTTCTTGAATCGTACGAGTACAACTCTCTCAGTCTCCCCCCGCTTGGAAGACCCTTTAAGTTCATGTCCAGGGTCATGTAGACCCAACACAGATTGTCCATCGCTGGTCATCTGAATCATTTTGGGCGAAATGCATTTATCTGTCCATGGGGGAGATCCTGAATGCACAAATTCGACAAGTGCCTGGCGACGCTTTTCCATTTCTTCCACAGAATCACCCCCACGAGGCTCCTTATCCAGGAATCCTGACACTAAATGTAAAAGAAGGAATTGCGGTGGGAACAGAATGATTTCTGCCTTTTGTGCACGACTAATCCACTCTGAAGCTGGTAGGAATTGTGCTTCCGTAACTTCAATTCCACCGTCGCTCGTTGGGATCTCGAGCTCTTCATGTTCACCCTCTGCTGGAAGTTGGGCCAGGAGATTCTTGTCCACATTTACGGGTAAAGGCAAGAAGTACAGGTACATCTGAGTGGTGTAGCGCTTAGGGACATT
This sequence comes from Penicillium crystallinum, assembly GCA_027569675.1. NCBI lineage: Eukaryota > Fungi > Ascomycota > Eurotiomycetes > Eurotiales > Aspergillaceae > Penicillium > Penicillium crystallinum. The sequence continues at coordinate 377,304 of JAPDKR010000003.1, read as the reverse complement.
GGTTGGCGTAATCCAGCGAGTAAAGGGGATCAATTTGTCTGTGAAGTCAGCGCGCAGCTCATAGTTTACTTAATTACGTGGAGACTGACCTAGATCTGGCTCAGCATCTGCATTTTGCTGCTTCAGCCACTCGTCAAAAGTGGTCTTGTTCTGATGGATAAGCCGTCTCCCAGTCTCTCGGGTAGGCTCGTCGACGGCGAGCATCTTCCCGGTGTTACGGTCCTTGGCTAGGAGGATTCCACCCTCTTCGAAGAGCTCTCTGATTGCTGCACGTCGATAGCTTGGGGAATCCTCATGCCGTGCGAGGTCACCGGGTGGTGGACATTCCCCATCTTGACTGGATAGGTTGCCGCCCGGAAAGACGTGTGCAGATGCAAAGGATGTAGAAGTCTTCACGCGATGTAGAAGAAGAATTTCATTCTTTGAAGATACAAGGAGTACGCTATCACGAAAGTTAATGTTGTTCTTCTGGGGAATTTCCATTCCGATGAGGGTGCCGCGGGTATCTGTGGTGCAGCTCCTTGATGTTGGCTAACCTGGAACTAGGCCGGGGGACAGCAGGCTGGGCGTCCTGTTTTACATGAGACATTTTCTGTGGACTTGATGGAACTGTAGTTGTATATCGCCTTGAAGCAGTTCTGTCACTTTGGTGTGGAAATGGTCGAACGGAAAGGAACACGCGAGATGTCGGAAAAAGCAGGCCAGGGAAAGATCGAGGACCTAATCTTTGAGCTAGGCGACGGCAGAGATGCCCTTGACAGACGAAGGACATCGCAAGATCTCGCAGCCGAGGCACGGCTTCTCAATTTCTATATGATTAACAAAGATCGGAGAGCGGCAGCCCCTTGTTACCCCGCGTGCAGTTTAAGCCTCGTTGAGCTTAGCCGAATGCATATGCCCGAGCAACCATCTACCGAGGCAGTCCGTACGAAGTACAACTTACAGCATACAAAGTCTCTACGTCACATTGGAATAGGTTCAGAGGAAAATCATTATTATAACGTGTTTGCTCATTAACAGAAATAGCGTAAATCTTCAAATCGTAATCTCCTATCCTAGCCCGTATTCTATTTTTTCAGGGCTATATCATTGGGGCGGCCCCAATAACTTAATCACAAAAAAATAACCAGTTTTCTCCTACGAGTGAAGCCTGGATCTTACGAGTAAAGCTTCTTGTCGTAGCTGTGAAGACCGTGGACATTACCCTCAGTCATAGCACTGGCACTTCTCATCTCGAAACGAACGGTGCCCTGGTTGACACCGTCGTGCAGAGCCTCAAGGCTCTGGACACCAATGTCCTGCAGGGAGTGCTGGATACCGGCAACGAGATAAGGAACGAACTTGGTGACGGAACCGCGGTCAAGAACGGATCCAGCAACACCCTGAGCGACAAGGACGCGGTCCTTCTCAGAGAAGTAGCGAGCAGTACCAGCGTTGCTGGCCTTGCTGTCCTTAGCACCGGCACCGGCCTTCTTGTCCTCCATGGCGGCGATACTGCCCATACCACGGTAGGCCTTGACGAGCTGGCCTTCGTTGCTAACGTAGTACTCGCCGGGAGACTCGGTGGTACCGGCAAGGAGACCACCCATCATAACGGTGCTGGCACCCATGGCCAGACCCTTCACGATGTGGCCAATGTTTTGAATACCGCCATCGGCGATACAGGGAACACCGAAGCGAGCGGCGAATGATGCAACGCTGCGCACGGAGGCGGCCTGGGGACGACCGACAGCCATAACCTCCTGGGTGATACAGGCACTGCCACTGCCCATGCCAATTCTCAGGCCATCGACACCGGCAGCGATCAAAGCAGCAGCCTGCTCGCGAGTGACAACATTACCACCGATAACGTCAATCTCGGGCATGTTCTTCTTGATATACTTGATCATCTCGATCTGGTACATGGAGTTACCCTGGCTAGAGTCCAGGATAACGATATCCAAGCCAGCCTCAACAAGAAGCTTGAGGCGGTTCTTGTCCTCCTCGCGAGTACCAATGGCAGCGGCAGCAATCAGCTGCTTGGAGTCGGGAAGCTTGGAGGCCAAGGGGTAGTGGAGGTTCTTCATCAGATCAGAGCGGGAGAGCAGAGACACGATGTTTCCATCGGAATCGACAATAGGAAGTTTGCCCTTCTTGGACTGACGGAGAACCTCGTTGGCCTCGGCCAAAGTGGTACCGGCCGGGGCAGTAACAAGATCTCTGGCCATGATGGCAGTCACAGGCTCGTTATCATCACGGTGGAACTGAATGTCACGCGAGGTAACCATTCCGATGAGCTTGGACTTGAGAGTTCCGTTTTCTATGTTTAAACATTAGCACTTGTTTCACAAGGTGATGTGGGAGCAAGTTTCAAGAATGGCAAACAAAAGCTCAGATAAATCTGGTTCTCTACAGTGCAACTTTCGTTGCTGCAGTGGAACGAAAGTTATAATTAAAAAGAGGATGATCATCATGCAAAGTGGGTGTATGCGTGCTAGGAGAAGGAGAGGGGTGTATCTTACCAGTGACAGGGAAGCCACCAAAGCCCCACTTGGCCTTCAGCTCCTTAGCCTCGCCAACAGTGGCAGTGGGCGAGAGGATAACAGGATCGAGAATGAAACCATTCTCGTAACGCTTGACCTTGCGGACCATCTCTGCCTGCTCATCAGGGGAGCAGTTGTGGTGGATGACACCCAGACCACCGAGCAGTGCCATGTGGATGGCCATGTTGTGCTCGGTGACAGTGTCCATGGGGGAGGACAGAAGAGGGGCCTTCAGGGAGATACGCTTGGTAACAGGGGTATCCAGGGCAACATCGGAGGCGGGGAAACCTGTCATGAATTAGAGTTGGGACATGAAAATTTTTTCTTGAACGCGGGGCTCAACATACCGATGTAGCCAGGCAGGATGAGGAAATCATTGTAGGTCAATGCACCATGCTTATCAGAATCAAGCAAGGTATCCGCGTCAAGACCATCGCGGGTAGTATAAGTCTCCAAGACCTCCAGGGCCTTGGCGTAGTCGGTGATCTCTGCCTTCATGGCAGCACCAGGAGCAGCGTCACCAGCGGTGATAGGCATGATTAAAAGAAAAGAGTGATTAAAACAAAAAGTGACACACGACTTGAATGGAAATCTAGATCAACAGAAAGAAACGTTCTGCTGATGGAGAAAGTCGAGCTTTCCCAAAGAAAAGAAAGAAGAAGAAAAAGTTCGAGCGAAAAATTGGTCCCTTTTCTTTTCCGCGCACGGCCAACCCCCGATATCGAGCTTGTCTCAATCAGGTATGGCGCACCGTCCTGTGTATGGTTCGCCTCCCTGATTGGCTGGTAAACGAGATCCTTCAAGACGGTGAGCTAATCTATCTGTTAGGCTTATCGGCAGGTTATCGGCAACGCTGAAGATCTCCAAGACTACGTCAAGGTGCAGAAGATATGTAACGTTCACCCTATGTTGTATATTATCCATTTCTACTTGTCAGGTACAAAGGGAATAGTTGAACTGAGGGCAATGGTATCTTCTCGTTTACAATGTGTTCTCTTCCATCTCGGTTGACTTGCTCTTTTCCTTTCTATCTGGCAACTAACACAACTTACATATATCCAACCGTAGTAGACTTGCCGCAGTACAATATCTCAAAAAGACCTTAGGATGGAATGGCAAAATTTCAAATCCAAGTATGTAATAATCCTCAGGAGACTATTTCTATGCACATCTTCATCTGGAGACTTACTATAGGCACCCTAAAGCACTACGGGCACTTAGTACCTGCTTTATCAACAGATCTCGCTTAAGCTTGGGGAATTAGCGGAACCTACATATATATTTAGTTCTAATAACTTTGATGCCTCGCGATCGATGGTATCATTAATACTTCTCTTCAGTTCAGGTGCCTAGATAGACAATGTAAGAACCTGCTACTCTCGACATCTTACATGTTTCGAGTTAAATAGTCACTAGTCGAGTGACATTAAAAGGTGTTTGCACAAATTGGGCAATGGATAATTTCTAGAGTGTCTTTTGTTAGGATAGTTCAACTTCCTCGTTGACAGGTTTGGTGCATTGGGCGCCAGGTGTATTGTGAATGCCCATAGTAATTATCTTGCATCTACGCAATACAATCCATCATAGGAGATATAACGCTCTATTAATGATTAAGATTTTTTCCAAATTCCAGAATGTGAATTTCCATGTCAAGAGTACAGAACTACTCATTTTCTGAGCCAGCCCAGCCACTCATTGGGATTCATTGCTTCGATTCTGTCAGCCGCAAGCATAGGAATTTGGAGAGCTTTTTTCCCGCTCTTCCATTCTTCGTTTGTTCGATTCCGCCGCATGGGCCACCGATGCTTAAAGAAAACTCTAGACTTCTTGACACGAAGCTACCAAGGACTAAGGTTGCATACATAAGTTAAGGCGGAATCATATGTGTGTTATTTTGGCGGACGGCTACGCATACGATCGATTACTAAATATGCGAATTAATTGGAACTTGGAGCGTTGCCTATGGATCACCTAGATTTATACCTATTTATACCTATGTAGGACGCCGGCTTCAATTCCCGCCCTTCTCTACAATGGTATGACGGCAGAATGACAGTACCATGTTCAAGAATACCTATATGTAGCTTGCAGGTACATATTTATGTATAGTATTTCTTCTTTTGAGTACCCTCATCAATTATATTTATTGCCACTTTGCCAGTTTGAATTCAATATGGAGTCTTCTATGGGCAAGCATGGTGTTTTCAAACCTGCGCCAACGGCACAAAGTCAAAACAAGCCTGGGTAGGTAATGTTTTATAAAAGAAAGAGGCTTCCGTTAAAGACGAATTCTAGGCTAGAGAGCAAAATGACCGAGCCCAGCGAAGCAACAAAGCTGGAAAATTTTGGTACTTTCGCAGAGTATGGGGGCTCGGGGAAGCTAAATGGCAAGAAAGCTTTGATCACTGGCGGCGAGTATGTCCAGACTCTCTATTCATGCGATTTGAGTTGTCAAGCTGACATTTTCTGTTAGCTCCGGTATTGGACGGTCAGTTGCTATTTTGATGGCCAGGGAGGGAGCAGATGTTACTATCGTTTTTCTACCATCTGAGCAGTCGGATGCAGAGGTAACCCGAAAGGCCGTTGAGACAGAGAAGAGGTCTTGTCTTCTCATTCCAGGGGACTTAAGAGATCGGTACCTATGTCAGTATGCGGTAGATGAACATGTGAAAAAGTCAGCATGCGAGACATATGTCCAACGGTGCTTGATTCTAGAAAGTAACTGACCCAAATGATCACAGATACGGCACGATTAACATACTTGTCAATAATGCCTCGAAACAGTACCAATGTACAACTTTTGAGGATATTGACCTGGATAAAACTGAGGATATCTTCAAGACCAACATTATCCAGATGATAACAATGGCGAAGTTTTCTCTTCCGCATATGGAACGAGGTGATTCGTAAGTTCTTTCAGAGATCATTTAATTTCTATCCCCGCTCACTGTCTAAAGCATCATTAATACTTCTTCCGTCGTGGCTTTTCGAGGCTCTGGGACTTTGATTGACTACGCTGCAACCAAAGGAGCCATCATTAGTTTCACCAGAGCACTCGCAACATACCTGATCCCCAAAGGTATTCGGGTCAATGCAGTCGCGTAAGAGTCATATATCCGTGCCGCTTTGCCACTTGAACCTGATATATTTCCGGATGTAGCCCTGGTGCGATCTATACACCCATCCAAGTCGATACCCGAGATGCTCAGCAGATGGAAGGATGGGGTCACAAGGCCGGTCTTGGCCGACCAGGTGAGCCAAGTGAGGTTGCAACAAGCTTCGTTTTCTTGGCTAGCGCGGATGCTTCTCTATATTGTAAGTCTACAGAATCTGGCTTTGATATAAATCCTATTGGGTCTAAAAAACCGGACTGCTGTACAGATGGACAAGTGCTGCACTGTTACCCACTTGGCGATTAAATGGACAAGGTGAAGCTATATCTACTAATTAACTTCTGCCGTCGGAAAATTATATTGGGTGTGTGTGGATTGTTGGTATCAAATTGAACTGCAACAGAACAAGAAATCAGTACAGAAGCCATGGCTTTGCTCCGATGAGAGCTTTGTCCCATCCCTCATCATTCTGCCAGATGGCAACACTTTCAACCTCCTCTCTTCCTAGTTTGAGCCCATTGTATAGATGCTAGGCTCCTGTTTAGTAAAGTTTCATCTGAAACCCATAATTCAACTTACTGGGAACAGGCCTTCGCCAGGTCGAGGGCCAGACACTTTCCCATCTGGGGATTCCCAGCGGATATCTTGAATCACACGATGGTACTCGATCCGTAACACGTAGACGAGTGGTTCCTCTGTGAAGAAGGTTTTCAATGTGTTTGCGACCTGGTGAGCCACTGAGAGGTGGATATAGCCGGAGCTCTCGTCCAATTCGCTAACCGCCAGCCGCTCGGGAATTGGCTCACGGACTGGCGCAGTGGAAGGTACAATCTTGTAGATGTAGCGGGGTTGAGAGAGTAGCGATGCCATGATTAAGGTGGAAAGGAACAAAATAATTCACCGACTCACTGAATTGGGGGTAACTTTGAAAGAAGAGAAAGCAAAGTTTGTCAGGTGGTTCCATTTGTTGGCGGGGTCGGTTCAACCGGCAACTTGTCTTTTGAACACGCTGGGATTATTAGCGCCATGTTCATGCGTGTTTAATTTTTGTTGTGTCATATTGATTTCAAAATGTAGTTTCACAATATCTAGAACTTGATCTGTGTGATGCATGTTGTGATATCAAAAATGCCGGGTTGGGTGTATAGACAAGGTCCATTCAGCTGAACCAGGGAAATATATATCAAGACGTCCACCCCTCTGATTATAGCACTAGACTTCGTGACAACTAGATCGAACCCTATCTTGGACAATCAACCCAGCCGCGAAGGGGACTATGATTTCTATCGGAATTACTTTGCGCAATTTTGAGGGTCATGGATCTATTCTTCTGCGACAACAACCACACCTTACAGACTACCTAAGTATATATGCAGCTATATAAATCCTGCTTATGACAGGGCAAGGGAAATCCATGAAAGATAAAGAGGCCAGTTAATCAAAACTTTGATATCACCCAATGAGTGTCTAAAGCATTAGTGGTCTGCTAGTACCCAATGACTCCATCCTGGATAAGCTAACGAGATGGTCGCACGGGACTACGAGCCCACTTTAAGCTTGCCTAATTGCACAAGCCACAGTTGCCAAGGCTGCAAGTATTCTGCCCTGTATGACAGGTCAAACATGGGGTTGACAAGAATGGAATGCCATTCAGCTAGATCAAAGATCTCGTAAGATCATCAATTCCAGCTATCGGAGATTACCGAGCAGTAAAGTATGCGATCATTGGTCAAGGTCTCGATGTCGAGGAAGATGTTCTCCGTCCAACAACCACGTGACCATAGATCGGCAAGCCACAATCACCTGATTACGCTTTACCCGATCTAGAGATTTGTTGTTCCCACCCCTGCGCCCACTTTGGGGAATCTCCGTCGCACTTGCACCCCACCGTCAACAAGTCCATCATCGGGGATACATGAACCCACAACTGAGGGATCTTAGGCAGTTGTGCTTCTGTTGATTCTTAATTTCTGACTGCCAATCTAGGAGTTCACGTCTTTGAATTTTGCTCAATTCAGAACGTTACCCAGAAAAAGATCTCGGGCATTGTTTAACCCGCGCATTCCGTTTCTGCCACCGAAGCAGGGATGCGACCGAAGGAGCGCGACATTTTTGAATCCATTTTTCGCATGCCCGTTCTGAGACTAAGTGATGTCAGCTCAATTCCCATCGCTCAAGCGGTCCCAGACAGACTTTCCTCCGGACACAAGTCCGTTACGACACGGGTCGACAGCATCCACAACCTCGTCCGCATATTCTGTCGCGTCAAGCTCATTTGCTCCTAGTCGGACTAGCACCGTCTCCTCTAATGCGTCGATACCAAAGAGTCTGGGGCACTTCCGAGGGAAGAGCGAGGCAAGCAGTATGAGCTCAGTAACGACTGCCATCGACGCAATGGAACGAGGAAATTGGACAAATGCTGGAACAGCATACGACAACATTCGTCGATCTCTTCGACCACTACAACAAGCCCCCAATGTTCCATCCTCAACCGTAAACAGTGGAACATCTCGACATTCACGAAGTCAAACAATCGATCAGCCGCATCCTTGGAAGGACCGTCGACCAAGAACTCCGGATTCGCGTAACTTCCAACTCAAAGAGAACCAGTCTCCGCATCACAAAAAATCAGCCTATGAACCACAGAGTCCTCCACCGCCTACGTCTCCTCATCAGTGGTCTCCTGGGCCCAAAACATCGCGCCCTCCGTCCCCGCAAAAGAGTGTTTCTCATCCTCCCCCGCTGACCGCTGCACTCTCCGCACCAGAACTGGAAACGTTTCAAAAATCATCGACGGGTCATCTCAGGACTCTCTCAAGGTTTGCGCAGTCTGGGGAGAATGAATTTGGGGCAGCCGCAGCTTCCGTGGTGGGTCTGCAAGGCCGACGACGCCTCAAGCGAGCAGACTCAGTAGCTGGAAGAAATGGAGCGGTATCGCCCGAAAAGCCAAAGGCCTCCTCATGGACAGCTGGCAACTGGATGGATCAACAGCGACAATTCATTCAAGCGTACGAGTATCTGTGCCACATTGGAGAAGCCAAACAGTGGATTGAAGATGTCATTCAAAAGCAAATTCCACCGATCGTCCAGCTAGAGGAAGCACTGCGAGATGGAGTGACCCTGGCAGAAGTTGTGCAAGCAATGTATAGCGGCAAAACCCTTCGCATTTTCCGACACCCTAAGCTACAATATCGCCATTCAGATAATATCGCTTTGTTTTTCCGATTTCTGGATGAGATTGAACTGCCAGAGTTGTTCCGATTCGAACTCATCGATTTGTATGAGAAAAAGAACCTACCAAAGGTCATCCACTGCATCCACGCGCTGTCATGGCTGCTTTTCAAAAATGGTATGCTGGACTTCCGAATGGGTAATTTGGTTGGCCAACTTGAGTTTGAACACCATGAGCTGGAGAAAACCCAAAAGGGGCTAGACAAATCAGGTGTCAGCATGCCTAGCTTTGCGGGCATGGCTGCAAACTTTGGTGCGGAGCCAGAACCTGAGCCGGAGCCGGTTGAATCGGAGGAGGATCGCATTGATCGAGAACTGCACGAAAATGAAAACCAGATCTGCGACTTCCAGGCGCAGATTAGAGGAGCTATGATGCGCTTACAACTTGGCAACACCATGAATGATTTGTGGGACTTTGAACCCCTCCTCATCGAGTTACAGTCACGGCTGCGTGGAGACTGGGCGCGGCAGATCAGTGAATATCGACTCAGCATGCTTCAATTTGCAGTGGGACTGCAAGCCATTAGTCGAGGCTTTATTGTACGTCGACGTCAGCAAAGCGACAAGCAATGGCAGGAAGCTCAAGAGCCAGATGTCTTGCATTTGCAAAGCCTGATTCGGGGGTCTAGGGCACGCATCGAGGCTAGTCGTGTTCAAACTCGCGCACGACAAGAAGAGTCCGGCATCAAGCAGATCCAAGCAGCGATCCGAGGCGCTTTGCAACGTCTGAATGTGGGTGACCAATACGAACAAACCCGACAGTCTGAGAGTGATGTGACATCTCTCCAGGCAATGATTCGTGGCGCCCTACAACGTATGTCTGTTGCAGAGCAGTATGAGCAGACCCGGCAGGCTGAGGGTGATGTCGCATCGCTTCAAGCGATTATTCGAGGTGCTTTGCAAAGAGAGCAAATGCAAGCTCACTACCAAGATGTGAAGCATGTTGGCAGTTCTGTCAAGTCACTCCAATCTGCTATCCGTGGTACATTGCAAAGACGAAGGATGAATGCTCACTCTCATGAGGTGAAGCAAATTGAGAGTCCAATCAAGTCACTCCAAGCTGTCATTCGAGGATCGCTCGCCCGTCAGAATTTGTCTCAAATGAAGACTTTACTGGAGAAAGAGTCATCGGGAATTACCTGCATCCAATCAATCGTCAGGGCATTGATTGCAAGAGAACGCCAAACTTTGTTGCTGCAGGAACTGGAAGAGACCGAAAGTGAATGCGCTTTATTGCAAGCGATCGTGCGGGCTGGTGCCGCAAGAAAGCGTACATCCGCTATTCGCACCGAGCTTGCTGGGCATGTCTTGCCAGTCATCAACCTCCAGGGAATTCTCCGAGCACAGGCTTTGAGAGCTTCGTTGGGAGCCCAGAAGACCGCGCTATTGAATGAGGAGCCTTTTATTCTGGAAATACAGTCTCGATCCCGTGCAGCTCTTCATAGGCAACAGCTACTCGCACAACGAAATGAACTGGAGCAAGAAGAACACGCAGTCATTGATTTACAGGCTCTTGCCCGTGCTGCTATTTCACGAATCGAGGTCGGTGGCATATTGTCTCGTCTGGAGGAAAATGAGGAAGAGGTCACTCAGCTCCAATCTCTTGCTCGGGCAATGATTGTGCGAGTTGAAGTTGGTGAGATGTTGGCTGATCTCGAGGCGGAAGACGAATTCATCACAGACATTCAAGCGCGCCTCAGGGGACTCATCATCCGGAACCGATTTGAGGAGAGACGCCAACATTATAACGAGAATATGGAGAAGGTTATCAAGGCCCAGAGTGTTATCCGAGGCCGAATTCAAGGCCAAGCCTACAAGAGCCTAACAAGCGGAAAGAATCCACCTGTTGGAACCGTCAAAGGATTCGTACACCTTCTCAACGACAGCGATTTCGACTTCGACGAAGAGATCGAGTTTGAACGTCTGCGCAAAGTGGTTGTCCAGCAAGTGCGACAGAATGAGCTCGCTGAGCAATACATTAGTCAACTTGACATCAAGATTGCTCTTCTAGTCAAGAATAAGATCACTCTGGATGAAGTTGTCAAGCATCAAAAGCACTTTGGTGGTCACATTGGCAACTTGCTATCCAACACCGAGATTTCTTCCAAAGATCCATATGACCTTAAAGCCCTTAACAAGGCTTCACGGAGGAAATTGGATCACTATCAGGTGTTTTTCTTCCTTCTTCAAACTCAATCACAGTACCTTGCTCGTCTGTTCCGGCGACTACGCGAGGTCAACACCTCTGACAAGGAATACGAACGGATCCGGCACTTGATGATGGGTCTCTTTGGATATTCCCAGAAACGACGTGAAGAGTATTACCTGATCAAACTCATAGCACGATCTGTCAAAGAAGACATTGATAGCTTCACATCACTTCCCGAGTATTTACGCTGCACCTCCTTTTGGAACAAGCTTTTCGCCTCTTATGCGAAATCTCCACGTGATCGAAAATTTATGCGCGACGTCTTGGGACCTGTCGTAAAGGAGTCTGTTGTCGAGAATCCAGATCTTGATTTGGAGAGTGATCCGATTCAGATTTACCGTTCCTCGATCAATAATGAAGAACTTCAAACCGGCCAACGAAGCCGCCGACAACCGGACCTTCCCAGAGAGGAGGCGATCAGAGATCCTGAGACTAGGGAAACTTTCATTAAACATCTTCAAGATCTTCGTGACATTGTTGATCAGTTATTCTTGGGCTTCGAGGATCTCTTGTACCGCATGCCCTTCGGTATTAGATATCTCGCCCAGCAGATGTATCAAAATCTGCTCGAAAGATTTTCTGGCGAGGATCAAGGATTCATCCTCCAAACTGTTGGCCATTGGGTATGGAAGAACTATTTCCAGCCTGCTGTCTTGGAGCCAGAGAAATATGGTGTGATCGATCGTGGTCTCACCCAAGAGCAAAAGCGCAATCTTGCCGAGATTTCCAAGGTTGTAGCTCAAATAGCCTCTGGAAGGCTCTTTGGGGCGGAAAATGTGTATCTTCAGCCTCTCAACAGCTACATTGCCGACTCAATCCAACGGTTAGGGCGTATCTGGGGCCAGATGATCTCTGTTCAGGATGCGGAGTCTTATTTTGACATTGACGAGTTCAATGACCTATATGCCAAGGCCAAACCCACACTTTACATCAAGATGTCAGACATCTTCTCAATTCATCAGCTTGTGACCTCGGAGATTAACCATATGTGCCCTCACCCTGATGACTTCCTCAAGGAACTTGTCCGAGAACTTGGGAACGTGAAGAACAACGAGAGCGAATTGATGGGTGTTAGTTCCACCGAGATCAATCTCACATTGAATCCCAAGTTGGCTCAAGTTGAAGGTAAGATAATTGCGACCCATTTCCCGGCCCTTTCATTTGCTGACTCGTCCATGTTCAGATCCTGAAGCAGAGGTGAAGACCCTCTTTATGGAGACTAAGCGCTGCATCCTCTACATCATTCGGGTCCAAACTGGGGCCAACTTAATGGACATTATGCTTAAGACACCGACAGAGGAGGACGAAGAGCGGTGGCACACTTTGGTTCGGGAAGAATTGAATACCAATAACCATCGCCGCGGGGCGTACTCTGAAGCCAATTCTTTGATCGACATTGGTTCCATGAGCTATTCCGAGCTCAAGGGTATTGCACTTGAAAATATCCTGCGACTTGAACAAAATGGCAAGATCAATCGCCACAATCATTATCAAGATCTGTTAAACGCCATTGCCATCGATATTCGCACCAAACATCGCCGGCGAATCCAGCGCGAGCGTGAACTAGAAGGTGCTCGGCTGACCTCTCAGCGTCTGAGTGGGCAAGCCGTTTACCTTGACCAGCAGCTCAAGACATACAACGACTACATTGAGCAGGCGATGATCACATTGCAGAACAAGAAGGGCAAGAAACGATTCCTGATGCCGTTCACAAAACAATGGGACCATCAACGAGAACTGCATAAAACAGGAAAGGTGTTCAAATTTGGCTCTTACAAGTACTCCGCCCGCACTCTGGCCGATCGAGGTGTTCTTGTCGCCTGGAAGGGCTATTCTGAGCGACAATGGGATCGAGTCGACTTGACCATCTCAAGCAACGAAGTTGGTGTTTTCACCATTGATGGAAGCAGTGGTGTTATGATGATTCCCGGCGCCAATGCACAGGTACCACTCGACGACTTGCTGCAGGCTCAATTCAACAACACACAATTCATGGACTTTTTCGAAGGACAAATGCGGGTCAATGTTAACCTTTTCTTGCATCTGATCATGAAGAAGTTTTATAATGAATGAGAGTCATGCTTTATTGACTTGATGAGAGATGAATTGGGTGTGCATTCTTATTGATATTTTTATGTTTTTGTTTGTTAGATACCATGGGTATTTTCTTTATGTTGATTTCCATAGCGATAGCGCGTTCGGTCTCAATGGGCGAATGACATGTACACAGTATGATACCATTCAGTGTGAATTGTAAAACAATATAATTTCCAACTCTCCTAGTAGCATGATCGTTTGATTAGGGTAGATGTACCCTACATGTACTCCGTACAACATGTGTATCTTATAGACAACGCGCCAGCGGAGTAGTTAATTAACCTCCGTCAGGGGCTGCCACGTGACGTGGCGCATTCAATCGGGTTGCCAGCTGGAAACCGGGCATCTTCCCCCTCCACTGTTGTCCACTTTAGTCCTTAGGGATCTCAGATTGCTCTTCTAGTGCTTGGCTATCAATTGCCTTGCGCTGCTTTCATCTTTTCTCTCGAATTCTTGGTTTCCTTGATTTGTACTGACAGTCACCCCTCGCCATGGATTTCTCCAATCTCAAAGATCAGGTCAGCAATATGACCTTGTATGACCTCAAGGCCGGTGTTCGCAAGGTCCAGAATGGTGAGCTCACATCCCGCTTGGTCCGAGTGCATTCTGTACAAAACCGAATCGGATTGCATGCATCTATGGAAACTGACCTGACCGCCCCATCATAGCCGTTATGAACTATACCGAGATGGAAGCCAAGGTTCGTAAACGACCACCTCCATTTGCACGACATCACTCGACTCGTCCGAGCACGCATTGTATATATCGATGGTACGATGCAAATGCTTACACAAATTAGGTCCGGGAAGCAACAAACAATGAACCCTGGGGTGCCTCGACCACTCTGATGCAAGATATTGCGAATGGAACACATAGCTAGTCGGTTTTTCTTGTCGCCTGATTTAACCTGCGCAAATGCGCTGACCTCTCTACTACAGCCATCTACTCAATGAGATTATGCCGCTGATCTACAAGCGATTCACCGACAAGGCCGCAGAGGAATGGCGACAGATCTACAAGGTAAGATCCGCATGATTGTATACGTGTTATGTGCAATGACTAAAGTGTATGTCATTCCGAAAACATAGAGTCTGCAGCTTCTTGAATTCCTTGTGAAGAACGGTTCCGAACGAGTGGTTGATGATGCACGATCACACATGTCATTGATACGGATGCTCCGGCAGTTCCACTATATTGATATGAACGGCAAGGATCAGGGTATTAATGTGCGCAACCGGTCATCTGAATTGGTGAAATTGCTGGGTGACGTGGATCAAATTCGCGCGGAAAGAAAGAAGGCCAAAAACAACCGCAACAAGTTCAGCGGCTTCGAGGGCGGTATGGGTACCGGAGGTGGTATGTCTAGCTCGGGTCGTTATGGAGGCTTTGGCAGTGATAGCATGGGATACGGTGGATACAGCGGAGGTGTCTTTGGTGATGGTGGCGGTTTCGGCGGACAATCCGGCGGCGACTTCCAAGACACCGGCCGCCGGTCTAACCGCTTTGAAGAATATGATGAGTACGACGAAGCAGATGCCCCTGCCCGTCCGCGTGAGCCCGCTACCAAGGCGAAGCCCCAAGCAAAACAACCCGAGCCAGCTCCTGCGCCTGTAGCAGATCTTTTCGACTTTGGTGACGATGAGCCTGTCACCACAACCTCCACTGCGGCGGGCAAGCAACCCGCTGGCAATGCTCTCAATATTCTAGACCCTACCCCGGCTGACGATGACGATTTCGATGACTTCCAGTCAGCAACCCCGGTTACCCAGCCTGCTCAGTCTGCGTCAAATCAATTCGCCATCCCCCCTCCCACTTCAACTGCTAGTACAACCTCCAATACCCAATTTGTTGCGCCTCAGCCGATCTCAGCCTCGCAGGGTGCCAACATCAACGGCCTGGTTGGTTTCACCTCGGCAACTCCCACTCCTACCTCCAGCGGGATCGCCACTCCTATCTCGCAGATCGCCCCTATCCAACAGCATAAGCCCTCTGGATACCAAGCTGCTACACCCAACTATTTCACCTCCGTCAATGTGTCCCAACAGTCCGGACCTTCTCACGCCGCCAAACCTTCCTTGTCCTCTGTGTCCACCTCCTCAGGCACAGCGAACAAACCCGCCTCAGCGGCCAAGAAGCCCTCGGGTGATGCCTTCGGTTCACTGTGGTCAACCGCTAGTGCCAGTGCCGGTATCCAGAAATCGAACACCGGCACAAACAAGGGCCCCAATCTTGCCAGCATGGCCAAGGAAAAAGCCAGCGCTGGCATTTGGGGAGCCCCAGCTCCATCCAGCAGCTCCTCTATGCCGAGCCAGTCCCAGCCCAAGCAACAGTCTAGTTCTGCCTTTGATGATCTGCTCGGTTGAAGCGCCAATAACACCTTTCATTTATCAATTCTTTCTTCCCTTTCTTCCCCCCAGCACATGTTCGCTTTTCAAATTTGCGATCTCAGGTCCATGATTTTAGCATTCAAAATTCCAGATTTGACTTGGGCTTGTGTTGAATTTCGACTGTTTTTTATATACTCCATTCCATTCTCGTCCTTTTTGGCTTTCTACCTCCGTATATCTGCATTTCAGCAGAGCGTGTCGCGGAAATCTCCTGCTATTACCCGTAAAAATCTATCTTCTTTTATATTTCTTCTATACAATGTCCAAGTGTCCTTCTCAAGTTTTGGGGCCTCTGATTTCCGCACACTTGGTATCTTTCTGGTGACGGCAACAAGCAAATTGTCGATACTGATGAAGAACAGTACAGAAATCTCTCTCAACCATGTTGGAGATTTATTTCACCCAGCTATTGTTATATTTACATATGAACTCGAGTGGAACACACTGGTCTATTTCACAATACATGATGCATAATACATAGTGTATGACAAGTGGGTGGTTGAATATATTTGAATAGGCATCATGCCGATGCTCATGCTGGTATAACGCCTGCGCTGAAGGGAGCTAGATACAGGTGCGGCAAGACAATAGGGGGATAATAAGAGGCATTGTAAGACAGAAGACAGAACAAGATGACAATATGGGGAGGGACTTGGGGGGGGTATGTAAGTAAAAGAAAGGCATCTCAATCTCTTCACTCCCAAGGTAAGATTTCCCCGACGTGTATGATTAGAAGACATGAATCGGAATCGTGAAGGAGGAGTGATATACGTTAATAGAGAGGAACGTGCGACGGAGAATAATGTATCACAAGTAGATGCGTTGATGGAAGGCTGGGAAAAAAAAGGTGGTTCCAGATCAGAGAATTAGTCTGAAGATAGAGAAGGTGTTTCAAGAAAACCCTTGTGAAGATGAGGTTCTCAAGATGGGTTATTTGGGTGGGTGATTGCTAGCAAGGAGGTTGTTGAGACTTCAAGTAGGTGTTGTACGTTCGAGGTCTTCCGCCGTTGATGGGAAAGTGGAAGATGCCAAGCTTCGTTGATCCGAGTGCAACATGAAACGAACAGGTCATTTCTATGTGACTCGTGCACGGAGCTTTGCCAAGGTTATGCACAGATCAAACAAAGCCATTCATGACGGACATTTGATTGGCTCATGTCTTGGTCGCCTTGTCATTCGAGACGGTATCCGATGTTGATTGAGATGCAACTGCATTGTCTATGGGCACGGCTAGCGTGTTGCCGTTGGTGTCTTTGCTTCCAGGCTGATTGTTCATATCAAATGAAGAATGTTCAGTCTGTGTGGGTGTAGATAGTTGCTCGGACTCGTGGGAATCTAGATTGATGTCCGCAACCCCGGTGACCTCTGGATGCTCACCATTCAGTGACGTTAAGCCCCCTTCGATGTCTCGCAGAAGACGCACAAACTCCTCCGGAACGAGGCCATTTTCTCCCGTCTTGGGATCTTCGGCAACCAACCAACCTTGGCCGTGCCGGTATGAAACGTATATCACTTGACCCTCGGTAAGAGGAAGCTCATTCTCATGCTCACGTGTGAAATCAAACAGCGCAACAGCTTTCCCATGCATCTCTTCATCCGGGCAGCCAACGGCAAACTGATAGTCTCTAGAGTATCGATTTTCATCGGGAATTTCGTCTTCGGACTCAAAGCCCGGGTCATGTTCATAGCTTTGCGGGCCGCCTGGGCCACTGGGGCCCATGATTGAGTAGCGCCCCTCGTGTGCTGGATATGTCACATATTCCCCACCTGGACCGTTCTCTGATGCATCTCCATCATTCACATAGTACGTCTCACTACCGTCGGCGTTGATACCAACAAGCATTCCGCGGTCATTATTTGCTCCCTCACCAGTTCCAGACATGACTCTCTCATCTACAAGACCATTCATCTCAGAGGGCTTCTTGCGATGGCGTGAGGTCACAACTGGGCTATGCAGGTCTTCGTCCTCGCTATATGGCGGTCCATCTCCGAAGGACATAGCTGGCAACTGTTGGTGAGCAAGACCAACCTGATGCTCTATGTTCGACGAGCCCGTCGACCATCCCCGCGATGTATCCCACGAAGGTGGTGGGTCAGAGAGACGTCGATGTTCACTTGCAGGTGTGGAGACTCCAGAGGCGCGAGGCGGAGGAGGCCCGTAATGGAGAGGGTGGGTGGACGGGTAGGCAAAGTCTCGTACAAGAGCATATGGAAGGCTGGTATGGAAGATTGGGAAGACATGGGACCCTGGGCGCGAGCGATTTTGTGATGCGAATGAAACGTTAGAATAAGTGGAGAGCCGGTCTTTCGGGATCGTCGATGATCGTTTCACCGTGCCATCGGTCAGAATGGGCGGTAAGACGGACAGACTATTTGTGGACAGACTGTTCTGCGGCGATGCCGGAGTAGACATCATGGTTGACATGGGGAGAGAGGCCCAAATTTGGGGTTGGAATGAAGAATACCAGATCAGAGCTTAGCAAAGGAAATGTGGGGTTGTTCATCGGTCGCGTGGTTTGCGCTCTAGTTTCGCATTGCGATTGATGCAGCCCCGTCAATCAAACCGCACTTGCAGACAGCGAATTGCCCTCTTGTCTTGAACAAGGGAGGTATTGTTGTGATTGGAGATCGAGAGGATATTGAGTTCAGGTACAATGCAGCAAGTGCCAAGTCGTAACGAGTCAAACCCAGAATTAGGAGGTTGCTTATTTCAACACCAGTCCTTGGGATGTCAAGCTTTCCGAGAAAGGATGCTATCCCAAGGGGCTTCGGGGGTGGACGGTGAATGGGTGGGTAATCGGCAAACGACACGAGGGGGAGGGGGGCAAATGTGGCCCGAGTGGAACGCCGAACCGCGACGGGGAAGATCTCACGATGCGACGATGATATCAACGAAATCAAAGATTTTGCAAGGGTTGCGCAAGAGAGTGTCTGTCCAAGGTTTGGATTGGCAAAATCGAGACCGTAATTCCAGCCGTTCGTCCCGCGATCTCGAGGGAAGGAAGTTGCTAAATATAGCAGAAACTGCAGAGAAGTGCCAGTGTCAGATACAAATGTAACGGAGGCACGGCGCTTATGCGGGAAATATGGTGCAGACCGCACGGTGACAAGGATAATTGTCAAGGCCACATGGAGAATGTGAACTTCGGGGGAGAAATAGGCTCGCAAGTGAACGGAGATTGCCCATACCTGTATGGCTGAACTGGAGTAATGATCAGCGCGTAGTTGGTTTTAGGATCGGGGAAGCCGCTATTGATTATCCGACAGGAGGGTTTGCCGACATAGACCAAAAACAAATAGAACACAGGAATCAGCCTATATGCAAGACACCCGCTCAAGAGTCACAAAGCTGGTCGTGTGTGAAGGGTGAAGCTTGAACCCACGAGAGAGTCACGTGCAGTCCGGTCTTAGCGTGTTTCAAGTCTGGTTTCGTCTATTCCCGTTTGGGTGCTTTATCAAAGGCTACATTGTACTCCGTATGCATGATCTACTTCTCAATATCTTCAGACCGACTTGATACAGGAAGGCTCATGAGCTGGTTCAGTTTCAGTCTACAATCATAGAGGAAAACCCAAAACAAAGAACTTTTCATTAAAAGGGCTTGTCAACTCTCTCTGATTCTCTGTCGCATTGTCCTATCTGATGTCTTGGTTCTTTGAGCCCCCAGATTATGTGGGCTGGCTTCCTGGCATAAATACTGTGCTTGTTCTGGTCACCCAGTCTGTCACAGTGAGTGTTTGGGGAGCAGCCCCTGTCGCAGCTAACGAAGTGATGAAAGTGGTTCTAGGTGGAGAGGATTGGGGACGACCAAGCTCCTCGAATTGCGATGGAATCGCCGCATTGTTGAGATCTTGCTCACTCTCAAACTCGCTCTTGGTGGCCTGCTTGTTGATCTTGTTCACTACGTCAACATCCATGCAGGTTGTGTAGATTTCAGCCTTTCCATTAGGATAGGTAGGATCAACCCCCGCGGCCGTGGGCCAGTCCCACACCCAATAGAGTGTGTAAGGCTTCCCGCTGGGTATATTAGAAGGCAATTGGATATCCTGCTGGCACCAGAGATCTGCTCCCATCAACTGGCTTGCTGTATGTGTGAATTTTGCTTGTCGAGTTTCCGAGATTTCACCTCCATTGACTTGGTAGCAACGACCATCGTCGAAATTTTGCACCGAAAGAAGCACACCACGACCATCTCCTCCAGTTCCATCTTGGGTCCAAGCACCATGAACATCAAGGAGCTTTTCGCCCGTTTTGGGCTGTGTGGTGCCATATACATAAACAAATCCTCGGTTCGCGGGCTTTCCGGGCTGGCTTTGAGGAAGCGTCACATGGCCGTTCTCTTGAAAACGCAAGGCAATTGCCGCGCCAGCGCTGGCTTCAAGCCGAGGGCTTCCATCTGACTGTGTTTGATCCTGCTGAGTGTCCTTGCACATCCTGTCGATTGGCAGAATTTCTGTCACATTTGCTCGTGTGTTGGGGGGAATCAAGTAGGTCATCTTGGTGTCGCTGAATCCTGATGTTGCGCGTAGGTAGTTCCCTCGGGGATATCCTGGCATGCCCATAAAAGTTCCGTTTGGAGCAATGAGTGTGAGCTCTTCCACCCAAGAATGAGCGTGGCTTGGGGTGTATAGGGCAAAAAGTACCACCATCAGGATGATCAACATCGTGATGGTAGATCCCGAGGTCAAAGACTGTAAGAAATGAAATTGGAGATCTTGGAACAGACGACGGCCGGCGACGTCAGCTTGAAGGGGTATTGCAGGATTGTTTCTTTGATCTTCAGCGATATGGAACAGAGACAGGTGGGATTGTTATGAGCGGCATTTACCTTATCTATTGCGAGCAGAGGATCCAGGTCGAAGGCAGCAACAATGGGCTTTGTCCAGAATAGGATTATTTAGATGATTGATCTATAGCAATGTCTGAATGTGAATAGACAAAGAGCTGCCTTTCACAAATCAACTCCCAGGCTACAATGGAAATAAAGATAAGAATGCTTTACAAAGGTTACACATTAAGAAACATTCAACAGTCTGAGTTCGATCCTGGAATGTTGGCGTCTAATTGGGGAGGCTCTAAACCTGATACAAACATCGTCATCGGCACAATCAAAATCATCTGTTTATAGACCGAGATTGCAGTCTGATGCCACTGGTTCTGAACAAAGCATGACTGGGGGACAATGATTGGGTGAGATGTCTCGATTCTCGGGATAAAATGATCAGGGTGACGGATATTTTGAGACGTTCCCGATTCCCCTCCTGGCGCGTAGCCGTCTGGCATCTGCATCATGTTTGATCTTATTTATGGTTGCGAGTCTGCAAGTCAAATGGCCCAGCGAGCACAGTCATTGGTCAGAGGGGGACAGCTAGGCGCTTCGCTGTCGGAGGCTTCCTGAGCCTGAGTAGATCATAAGAAATTAGAAAATGAAACCATTGAATCTTTGGAGCAGAAAAAGGGGCCCTTCTTTGGCGCTTTAATTTCCCTGAAGATTGCTCTGTTTGCATTCCATTTCTAATCACGGGACGTCAACATTGATCTTCCCAGCCTAAGGCTTGTTCTTCTGCAGACCTCCTTGCCTCAGAGCTGGGATTCTTTATACCTATCGACAGATACGCCATTGGTCTACATGTTACTGTCGCATCAAGATGCTGCCATGCTATTGATGCAACATTCAGGAAAAAGGACTCCAACAGGTTTTGAAAATGGCCCTACACCGGGACAGATTACCGTACTCGGGATTCACCATCTTATCTTCCCCCGTTTTTCGCTTGGCAAGCTCGGCTACCGAGTTTATTATGGGCATATGGAGTCAAGACCGGATCAACCGGAGGAGATGATTTGACTCGAGTTATCAGATTTTTATCAGATTTCTCCGGTGCTCCACCCAGTGGGCTCCATCGCACTGGCAAGACACAAATTGGTGGATTCTGTTGCGAGATGGGCTCCTAGATTGGATGCCCACATACCTTTTTCTCACTTTCCTCTTCAGACCAAGGACACTACGGCTGACGTGGACGGAATAAACCGTCTCACGTTTTTTTTTTAAATTACAGGGCTAAATAACCCTGGATAAAGCGAGTGGAGCCGGGCGTTGATCGCTTTCTTTCACATTCTGCTTTTCCAGTACGGAGGCTGAACAGTGAGATCCAGGAAATGCCTCATTGTTCTAAATGGTGAGATAGTCTTTGGTTCATCGTATACTATAATTGATACCGCGTATGCCGTGTCCTCCTGACTTCCCTTGAATGATCGACATGCAGATGGAAAATGGGAATGATAAAAGCCCGTGCATCCGACAGCTCCAGCTGTGATGGCCATATTAAGCCAACCAAGGTCCCGACCTGCACAGTGTATCCTTCTAGTGTCTGTCCCGGTGTGGTATAAAAGGTGTCATGATACCTACATGTATCTACCTAGGTAGGTATGCTACATAAAGAAAAATGTATTGCCCTCCCAATCTCTGTTGTTGTAGTACAGAATATATGTCATAGTACTTATAACCTTAAGTATTGCCTCATCATCTTGTCTTGTTCTCTCCTATAATAGGGGAGTTCTACTCCGTAGGTGAACATGTTCAGGCTAGACTGAAATCCTGCTTTCCCTACGATACGGAGTAGATTTCCCTTGTTAGACACGAGAACTCGGGATATGATTGTTATACTCCGGATCCATTGTTCTTACGTCTTGAGTATCTTTTCCTCGTTGTAAATTACCAACCTCTTCTCCGACCTCTTTGGAAACCCGAGCAAATTCCCCACCGGTTGGTGGCTTGGCGACCCGTTTATCGGCGATACTTAATTCCAGTCGCGGTCTCGGGCAACTATTATTTTACCTCAGGGGTCCTGCTGCTTTTTCCCTTTACGACCTCCAATTCCAAGGGCTGTGCCTTGAGTTTCTTTGCTATTTTTTTCGGTATGTGTTTTTTCCCCCGCCTCATTGAATACTCTGTGATTGATCCAACTAACACATTGAGGGGGAAAAAAGCCCTTTGTGAAACTGCCAGTCCCTGAACACCGACTCGTGCAGCCCATATGCGGTCCTACAACTAGGTCGTGATTCAGATTATTTTGCTTTAGATTGGTTTTGGTGTGAACCGTCACCCCACGACGGCTTTTCTCGCAGGCTTTGGTCCCTGCGGACCGTCTTAAAACCTTCCACGCCTTCAACAGACGTCTTCACCGCTTCCTTTCGCGACTCCGTCACCATGGCTACCTCGTTCATTGGCAAACGCCTTCGCTCAACCGAGGAAGAGCGCGAAACCTCCCCTAGTTGGATCCGGCGTCAGATTGTGACAGGTCTCCAGTCTATCTCTCGCCGTGCCTGTGTGCACCCTATTCACACTCTCGTGGTGATTGCAATCCTCGCTAGCACCACCTATGTGGGTCTGCTCGAGGGCAGCCTGCTAGATACTGCTAGAGACCTGCAAAGTGTCGCGGGACAGGTCGATACCGATGCACTTCTCCAGGGCAGTCGTAATCTCCGACTCGGAGAATCAACTTCATGGAAGTGGCAGGTGGAAGACGCCTGGACCGACTCCCAGGTGAGTACATGTCTCCCTTGGCTTTGATGGCATTGCAATCGTAAGACTAATATGCAAGATCAGACTGAAAAGCCAGCTGCTCAGCACCTGGCGCTGACAACCCTTATCTTCCCTGATTCTACCTCCAACTCTGCCTCAACTGCCCCCACAGCTGATGATGTCCCCATTCCCGCCAATGTCTCCGCCACCTCGGTGCCTTACACCCCGAATCTTTTCTCGCAATTTACCCATGATGCCTCTCTGGCCTATACCGCTCCCTTTGACCAAGTCTCGGAACTTTTGAAGGCCGTACAGGAGATCCCCAACCCGTCCACGGATGAGGATGTGGAGGAACCCAAAAAATGGATCATGAGAGCTGCTCGCGCACCGGCCTACGGGTCTCGCAGAGCCGTGAAACTCTGGATTGCGGATGCATGGAACTCCTTTGTTGATCTGATCAAGCACGCGGAAACCATTGACATTGTCATCATGGCCCTCGGTTATCTCTCGATGCACCTGAGCTTCGTTTCTCTTTTCTTCTCGATGCGCAGATTGGGCTCCAACTTTTGGCTTGCCGCTACCGTGCTTCTTTCTGGGTCCTTTGCGTTCCTCTTTGGCCTGCACGTGACTACCAAGCTCGGTGTTCCCATCAACCTCCTCTTGCTTTCCGAGGGTCTCCCATTCTTGGTTGTTACAATTGGATTTGAGAAGCCAATCATGTTCACTCGGGCCGTTCTCAAGGCTTCTGTGGACAATCGGCGCCCTCGCCCCGGTGCTACTCCTCGTCCTCTGGCCTCGAGCACCCCGAGATCGATTCAGGAGTCCATTGCAGCTGCGATCAAGGATCAAGGATTTGAGATTGTGCAGCACTACTGCATTGAGATTGGATTGTTGGCTTTGGGTGCGGCCTCTGGCGTTCAAGGTGGACTCCAGCAGTTCTGCTTCCTCGCAGCATTGATCTTATTCTTTGACTGTGTGCTTCTCTTTACCTTCTATACTACCATCCTCTGTATCAAACTCGAGATTACTCGCATCAAGCGTCACGTCGCGCTGCGCAAGGCCTTGGAAGAGGATGGCATTACCCACAGTGTCGCTGAGAATGTCGCTTCTAGCAATGACTGGCCGAGCGCCGGATCTGGCGGCAATGAGGCGGACACTAGCATCTTTGGACGCAAGATCAAGTCTAGCAACGTACGCCGTTTCAAGATTCTGATGGTCGGTGGTTTGATCTTGATCAACGTGGTCAACATGTCAGCCATTCCTTTCCGCAATACCGGCAACGGTGGCCTGCTTTCCCGTTTCTCCAGTGTGCTTTCTCCTACCCCTATTGATCCTTTCAAGGTGGCAGAGAATGGTCTGGACGCTGTCTATGTTGCTGCCAAGAGCCAGAAGCAGGAGACCATTGTTACCATCCTTTCACCGATCAAGTACAAGTTGGAGTATCCCTCTGTTCATTACGCAGCCCCTACCGACTCTGGTTCATTCGATATTGAGTATACCGACCAATTCTTGGATGCTGTTGGTGGCAAGGTTCTCGATAGTCTGCTCAAGAGCGTGGAGGATCCTATCATCAGCAAGTGGATTATCGCCGCTTTGACTCTCAGCATCATCCTCAATGGCTATCTGTTCAATGCTGCCCGTTGGAGCATCAAGGATCCCGAGGCTGCCCCCGCCCCTCCTGTGGAGCCTGTGGCACCAAAGGTTTACCCCAAGTTTGAACCCAACGAGCAAAAGTCAAACCGGACCCCCGAGGAATGCGAGGCTCTGCTCAAGCAAAAGCGTGCTCCTACACTTACTGATGAGGAGCTGATTGACCTTTCTCTTCGAGGAAAGCTTCCTGGGTATGCTCTGGAGAAGTCCATGGAGGACGAGAATTTGATGAGCCGTGTTGATGCCTTTACTCGTGCTGTGAAGATTCGCAGATCTGTGGTCTCTCGAACTCCTGCTACATCTGCCATTACTTCCGTTTTGGAGTCCTCAAAGCTCCCTTACAAGGATTACAACTATGGTCTGGTCCACGGCGCTTGCTGTGAAAATGTTATCGGTTACTTGCCCCTTCCTCTCGGTGTTGCTGGTCCTATCAACATCGATGGTCAAAACTACTTCATTCCTATGGCCACCACTGAGGGTGTCTTGGTCGCTAGTACGAGCCGTGGCTCTAAGGCAATCAATGCCGGCGGTGGTGCAGTAACCGTTCTTACCGGTGATGGTATGACCCGTGGCCCTTGTGTGACTTTCCCAACGTTGGCTCGGGCTGCCGCTGCCAAGGTTTGGGTCGATTCTGAGGAAGGTCGGAGTATCATTACTGCCGCTTTCAATTCGACCAGTCGCTTTGCTCGTCTCCAGAGTCTCAAGACTGCCCTTGCCGGAACTTACTTGTACATTCGTTTCAAGACCACCACCGGTGACGCTATGGGTATGAACATGATCTCCAAGGGTTGTGAAAAGGCCCTGGATGTCATGTCCAAGGATTGTGGCTTTGACGACATGTCTATCATCTCTCTCTCTGGTAACTTCTGTACGGACAAGAAGTCTGCAGCAATCAACTGGACCGATGGCCGTGGCAAGTCTGTTGTTGCAGAGGCTATCATTCCCGGTGATGTCGTCAAGAGTGTCCTGAAGAGCGATGTCGATGCCCTTGTTGAGCTGAACGTCAGTAAGAACTTGATTGGAAGTGCAATGGCGGGCAGCTTGGGCGGCTTCAACGCCCACGCCTCGAACATCGTATCTGCTATCTTCCTGGCTACGGGTCAGGATCCTGCCCAAAACGTTGAGAGCAGCAGCTGTATTACCACCATGAAGAAGTAAGCTTTCCCCTCTCCATACTACACGACAATTTGATCAATGGCGCTAATTTTCCACAGCAACAATGGCAACCTTCAAATCGCTGTCTCCATGCCTTCGATTGAGGTGGGCACCATCGGTGGTGGTACCATCCTCGAGGCCCAGGGTGCCATGTTGGACCTCCTGGGTGTTCGTGGTGCTCATGCCACCTCACCCGGCGAGAACGCACGCCAACTGTCTCGCATCATTGCTGCCTCCGTTCTCGCCGGTGAGCTCAGCCTGTGTGCTGCGCTTGCCGCCGGTCATCTCGTCAAGGCACACATGGCTCACAACCGTAGCGCAGCTCCCACTCGGTCTTCGACTCCGGTGTCTTCTGCCGTCGGTGCCGCTCGTGGCCTTTCCATGACCTCTAAGTAAACGATGACATGACCAAATCCCCCTGGCCCGCAGCTGTGTGGGCCTATGTATATGTGTGGCCTTACGTGCCCATGATTCTCCCGATACCATTCACTTTCGATGCAGACCTTTTGGTGATGCACATCTCCTTGTTCTTTGCCCCCCCTGCATCATCATGGAAGACCCTCTCTCGCCTGATCAGGCATGATAGGTCAACTACCAGCCTTTGTGAGACC
Organism: Penicillium crystallinum; assembly: GCA_027569675.1. Classification (NCBI taxonomy): domain Eukaryota; kingdom Fungi; phylum Ascomycota; class Eurotiomycetes; order Eurotiales; family Aspergillaceae; genus Penicillium; species Penicillium crystallinum. Next base: position 350,807 of record JAPDKR010000003.1, on the reverse strand, counting down.
TGAACATTTTTCGCTGATTTTTCTGCCTGTGGATCAGCAAGATCCCAAAAGAAGCCAATCGAGGGATACCCTTGGGAGCCCCAAAATCAACGCTTCAAAGCATTTAAGCGGGTATTAAAGTTGTTCTTTGTGTACTTAATGTTTCGGTGTTTGTTTTCACTATAGATATGACTGAAAGAATTCATCTGTTCGCCGAAATCGCCGGAGTCTGTACACAATGCTCCGATGCTCCATCAGAGGGACAAGTACGGAGTACATGCGGTGTAGAGAATTATGGGGCGAAAGGTCTAGAATTGTCGACTCCTGAATGACCTCGTGCAGTGATTCATCTCTTAATTGTCCCAGAGTGAAGGCCGTATATATTCCGGGGAGTTCACAACATGTATGAAATGTATATATAATTGACTTGATGCATATATAGTATAGATATGAGCAGGTCCGTTTATGTGCAGCATCCCTGTCTTCAAGAGTTGACCCCTGTGTGGCTGGCGCTTGGCAGGTATTCAATACAAAATATACTGTACGGTCGATGTTCATCGATAAATCAAGCTTTATAGGTATCTAGGAGATTGAGATGCAGAGGTAATATATTAAATTGCCCCATCAGATCTGAGAGCATATAGTGTGTTCTTCCGCATTCCTGCAAATGCATCTATACATCTATGCATCTATAAATCTGTATACGGAGTACATGTCTACATGTATGCATGGATGTATACATGTACGGAATACCACGGGATCATGTGTAAGGAAAGTAACGGGTATCGTAAGGGAATCTCCGTTCACAACTACACTGACACTAATTCACACTTGGGATTTCTCCCTTTTACGATTCCCCCTTTAGTCCAGTCCTTCACTCATTTGGATCTGGTGTGTTTCTATCCTCTACTTTGAACAAATATTTGGTGGACAGCTTCACCTTCTCTTTGATTGTGATTGTTGGAATCTCCGGGAGAAATACTCCGTACGGGGGATTGTCTTTTTCTTTTCTTTTTCTTCCCTCTTTTTTTTATCGTAACGAAGTGCATGCCTTTATTGATTATCTGTGACATCTGTGCTGTTCAATAGTGCGTTTGAACATTCACTCGACTAGTGGAGAAGTCGAAGCCTCCCGCCCCCCGTTTTGACCCTGATATGAATGGCGCATCGGGAGCCATGTCGCCTGTCTCTGTTGATGGTAGCGAATGGTCTGGATTGAATCAATATGGAAAGACGGAGTCGCCCTTTTCGCCAACATTCCCATCATCGCGAGCCAATCTAGCTACACCTCCGACCTCCGGTATCCCAAGCGCACCCTTAAGTCCTAGCGGGCCAGCTCCTTCACTCGCACCCTCCAACCCGAGCGGCAATCCATCTCCACCCAGTTCGGTCGCCGCGAGATCCAGTTCCGGCACACTAGGAGACGGCCAACGCGATGGAAGACGGTATCGTCAGATGGAGGAAATTCTAGGTCAACACTATGTAGTCTTGAGAAGATTCCTGAATGGCACCGCCCGCGACGACCGCGGCAAGTCAAATAAAGCTCGAGACAAACTCCTGCGGCTATCGCCAACCCAGTTCCACGAACTTTCAACCGATGTTTACGACGAATTGATCCGGCGGCAGCAGGCCTCGCCGCCCCCCGGCCGGCCACCTCGTCCGGACGTGCCTCCTTATCTCCCTCCCCGCGAAGATTTCCACGAAAAGCGCAACCATGCTCGCCAGAAGCTTGCCGCGCTCCACCACGTCCGTTTTCGAGACCTGGCAACCGATGTATTCTGTGAGTTGGAGCGCCGTTTTCCACATTTCACCAGCCGAGAGTACCGTGGCCGACCGCCTCCCAACATGGGGCCTCCAAGCGCTCGCACCTCGCAGTCCTCTCGCGGACCTCCTTCCCGTATGGGACGAGGATATCCGTCCGGTGGTCCACCAAGTCCTTTCCCCCCGCGTACCGGCTCTCTTGGAGGCCCACCGAGTATGAATGGTGATGGTCCGTTCCCTCGGTCGTTCCAAAGCAACACGATGGTTCCGAACAAGAGTACAATGGTCGAGGATAGCGATGATATGGGACCAGAGGATGAAGATGATGCTCGGAGCGATGCGTTTGCTCTCGATGCTGTTCTCAGTCGCCGGGGTACTACGACGACATTGGGTGACAGTGAACGGCGATTGCTGCAGGATAGTCAGGCGCAGGTGTCGGTTCTCCAAGAGAAGATTGAAAAGTTGGAAGAATTGGTTCGTTCAAAGGACGAGGAGTTGGCTCAGTCGTCACAAGATGCAGACTCCTCTGGAATCAGTCATAATGAGCGCCAGGAATGGGATGACTTGCGACATGAGCTTGAGAACAAGGTATCAAAGGCCGAAGATCTCAACAGCTCGCTTCAGCTCGAGCTGGAGCGCGTTCGAACAGAGCATGAGGCCATGGAACAGGATTTACGCAGTCAGCTCAATGATTCCTCTCGCGGGACCGATGATGCGGGTTTACAAGCTCGCTATGTGGACTTGGAAACTAAGAATCAGAGCTTGCAGGTAGAGTTGCAGCACCAGCAACAAGTGACCGACGAGGTCCGCCGTGAGGCATCAACTTTCCTGACCGAAATGAAAGCTCTCTCAGCCGAGAGCCACTCTAATTGGGAGCGCGAGGAACGGCTCTCCAATGAAGTTCACAGGCTCGAGGCTGATGCCAACGAATGGAAGCACCGCTACGCCAAGGTCAAGGCCCAGCTGCGACACCTCCGTACCTCCTCCGGTGGCTTTGCCGACTCGCGGCCCGATGCAAGTGTTCTCACCAAAGAACATGAACTCGTGCAGCCCGATGGACTGGTAAAGGATATTCATGTTACCAAGTTCCAGATGTCTGTCGACGAGCTCCTGCGAGCTGCACGTTTCGAGGAATCACCTGTGGTGCTCCGTCAGACCAAGATAGTTATTTCTGCAGTCCGCCACATTCTCCAGGACGTAGAAAATTCCCCGATCCCGGTGGATGGGTCAGCTGCCATGCGTGCAAAGGCCAAAGGTCAAGTGTCCACCACAGCCAACAACCTGATCACCGCCACGCGCAACTTTGCCAACTCTAGTGGTCTGTCTCCGGTGTCGCTTCTTGACGCGGCGGCCTCTCACGTCTGCACTGCCATCGTTGACCTGATCCGTGTGGTGAAGATCCAGCCCTCGCCCGTGGAAGATTTGGAGGATGAAGAGGATGAGACGGATCTGTCCCAAGAACAATATCCCGATTACTTTGATACATCTGCTAGCCAAAAGCGGATGAGCAATAACTCCGTCTACAGTGCTATGAGTCGTCCAGATGACGCTCAGTATCCTGTGCAAAATGGGGCTGGTAATGACCTCAACCACGGCTGGGGACACGTCCAAGAAGATCACGAGATTTTGGAGCTCAAGGTGAGTCTTTTAAACACTGTATTGCAATCGAAATCTTACTGACATTTAATCTTAGCTCTACGTTGAGGATCAGACTGATGGCATGGTCCAACAGATCCAAGCATTGGTGGCCAGCATCCGAGCTGAGGACAACCTGCATAGTGTCCAGACGCACGTCTCTGCTATTTCCAGTGTTGTTGCAAATGTCGTGTCCGCTACAGAGCACCTGATGCACGAACGAAGCGGAGATGTTACCCTACGCCAGGCCTCTGAACCGGTCATTGCTGCATTAGACCAGTGCCGCGGCCGACTGGCGGCCACCGCCGGTGAGGGTGAAGATGCCACCACGCCCGAGCAATTGCGGGAGCTTACGAACAAATTGCCTCCTATTGCATTTGAGATTGCTCGACAAACCAAAGATCTCGTTCAGCGCCTCGAGGCCACGTCGGCACCTGCTGATGAGGAAGATGACTTCCGGTGATGATTTGGATCTGATTATTATGACATGAACTTGGGGCTATTTCGATTTCCCCCCCTTTCACTTTCCCTCAAGTTCAACATTTTTCTCACTTTTTATCCTTTAACCTCATTTTTTTTCTGCTTTTGCCTTCCCCCTTGCTTTTCAGCGACTATCATCTATGGCAACGAGTGGACAACGTTGAAATGACGTCCCAACGTGTGTAGCATTTTTGATTGTTTTTCTTTCCAATTTTGCCCATTTTCATCTACCATTCTGCTTCCCATTCTTGTATCTTATTTTAGCCTCTCTTCATTGTTATTTAGGGTTCTCGGCCTGTTCTCGTGTTGATTTATTCTTTTACAACTGCTTGCTGGTGTCAGGCCTTTCCTTGCATTTTGGATGTATACCGATGAAATGAAAGTATCTTTCCTTGATTATCCTCGTGAAATATACTCTGTACACATGTTTATACTATAAGGCATACATATTTTATAGCGAACATTAATGCATATCCGATGTAGTTCGGCAGGGATATGCCGGAAACCATTACATAATCATGGAGCTCTAGACGCTTTTTGGCATGAGCTTCGGTTTTTCCCTTCCTTTTTACTTCTGTACTTCTTATCTCTCATCAATCTATACCAATTGTAAGTGAGCCTGGCTTCTGGCTGTTTGAGTCTCAGAATGCATTTCCCCTTTGCTCCAGACTCCTTCAGAGACAGCATTAGGCAAAAGAAGGAGTCGTGTTCTCCCCCTGGGGAGTCTGGAGAAGCTCTAAAGTGGAGCCTCAGGCAGAAAGAGCACAAGTGGTCTGTTTGTGATCCCCAACAAGCTAACCCCAAAGTAGTCCGGTACCCGAGTTCACCCGCTCCGCCCTGCCCCTCACCATGTTCTGCCGACTGAGGTCAATAACCCCACCTTCTTCCCTCTTCTCTTCTTCCCTCTTCAATTGCACTTCATTCCACCCCGCTGCCCGAACTTTCGCTTCATCAGCCGCCGCTATGTCCAACACTTCCGCTTTCTTCGAGGTCCAGTACGCCCCTGCTGGCTCCTCTACCCGTAAGTTATCACCAGCTCTTTTATTCTCATTTCTGGCGGGGCAGAGAGTTTTTGCCCCTCCACCTCCAGTCTCACCCTGCTGCCTGTGACATCAAGCTCCCAATACCAGGTCTATCAGGTGTACCAGTGACATGGCTCGGGGAAACTGCATCATGCTTCAATAATTGAATTGATTTTGAAACTAATATCCTCATTAGCCAAGACTGGCCGCATCAACTTCAACCTCTACGCCAACGATGTTCCCAAGACCGCCAAGAACTTCGCTGAGCTCTGCAACGCCAAGCAGGGTGAGGGCTACAAGGGCTCTTCCTTCCACCGTGTCATCCCCCAGTTCATGCTCCAGGGTGGTGACTTCACCCGTGGCAACGTAAGTTTTTCTCAGTCTTGCTATCACGCTCAACATTTAATTAACCCGGAATAGGGTACCGGTGGTCGCTCCATCTACGGCGAGAAGTTCCCTGATGAGAACTTCATCCACAAGCACACCCGCCCTGGTCTCCTGTCCATGGCCAACGCTGGTCCCAACACGTAAGTGGATACTCACCTATTGTCATCATCAAAAGTCATACTAAACCTTCTTCTTTCCAGCAACGGCTCCCAGTTCTTCATCACCACCGTTGTCACCTCTTGGCTCGATGGCAAGCACGTCGTCTTCGGCGAGGTCGCTGACGAGGAGTCCATGAAGGTTGTCAAGGAGATTGAGGCTCTCGGCTCCTCCTCCGGCTCTCTCCGCTCCGCTGTCAAGCCCACCATCGTCAACTGCGGTGGCAACTAAATTATCTAATCTGGAATTTTAGTTGGGTGTTGGGAGGATGAACGTCTTTCTTTTCGTCAAGAATGTGGAATGTGGTTCTTGAATCCCCTCGCTACAGTGCGGCGTGGGACTAGCAAGGGTGGATTTCCCGTTTGCCCGCTGTAATCTAAGTCTCTACCAAGCTAGTTCATACATGCCTTTCTGTCGTGGGAACCGATGTTCAATAATTTAGAACCGTAAATCATTCGAATGTAGATGTAGGCGCCAGGCCGAAAGGGACCAGAAAGCATGCGATTCCCTTTCTGCTAAAGGCCACTTCCAAGCTGATCGACAACAAATCACGAAATCGACCATCGAAATCACCCTATGAGAAGCTATCTTCGCTCTGCCGAGATCTCCACGTGTCTCTGTTGATTCGAGGGCCTCGATCGCGAATCTGCGCGAATCTGCGCTCGTCACCGTACCCCGCGGCAGGCAGGTTTTGTTTTCTGGGATCTCTACCTCGGTACTCATAATGGTGACACCAGGATGGAAATTTGGCAATATCAATCCGAATGGTTGTGTAAGAAGCATAGCTTCATGGCAAGGTAATTCTACCTAGGTTTATTTTCCCTGTCAGGTACAATACTACAGGCCCTGTTCAATTGATTATCTGTTGCGGCGTCTTGTACGGAGTACAAGGGATCAAGATCTATGTACAAATGCTACTAATGTATCTATTCTAATCTATGCTAATACATCGAATCAGGGTTCGCCTAGGAGCCTACACATCGTTTCTAACCCAAGGCTATACAACTCATGCAAAATTAAAGCCACACAAGGCTCATGTGTGAGGTATTGAGTGAATATGAGAAAGGGGAGAAATGTCTAACCGACAAAGAAAACGACAGTACCAGGTCTATTATATCTCCTACGGGCCTTTCAATCTTCATCAAATTCTGCATAAAGCCATGGGTCCTGGAATAATTCCTTTGAAGTACTTCGTTCTTCTGGGCGCCAGGTTGCGTATTGAATGCTCAAAGTTGAAGTCCGATGGTGCAATACTTGTGCCTTTGAATATTCCTGTGGAACCAAGTCAGCAAATACTTGCTGAGATAGACTGTTAGATAATATGCGTACCATCAGGTTCATAAAAAGAGATCAGTCCTTGTCCCTTTGTCTAGGAGTTCCTTTGGAGGAGGCCCTAACAATGCAGAGATACTGTCAAGGTGGTTAAGCTCGTCATATTCTTGAACTTCGAAGGGACCGACATCCTTGAATAGCTTTCTGTCTTCAATAAGATCCCATAGCTGAGATAACGACGTTAGCTATTAGATAGTAATCATATAGTTCTAGACATACCATGACACCTAAGCTCCAGATATCGGCACTGTATGAATAACATGACACTCAGAGTGGAGGTAGTCAAGTCCATGAAGCATCATTTGAAGTAATATTTTGAGCACGTCTGAAGGTATCACATCACCGATAAATCCTTTGCGGTATATCCAGAGAGGTTCACGCAAAGGTTCAAAGACAAGATTCAGATGCCTCGTCGACCCATGCTCTAAGCTGAATGAATCGAGAGGATGTCTGATGAACTCCCAGCCCTTGTGCAGGGAGTTTGCTTTAGAGATGTGTCTTAGAATGTCTAGTTCAGCCTGAGCAGCGTTCTCTCGAGAATGATGAGCACTAGTATTGATCTTTAGAGCAACATATTTCTCCCCGAGCCAACGCCATCTGTGTCAAGGTTTAGCAGGCACTACTCGAGATTTATGGGAAGTACATGAAGAACAAACTGGTTCAGATCCCTTGCAAGCCAAATTGTCGAGCTACTCCCATAACCGAGTTTGGTTGCAAGTTGGTACTGGTTATTGAGAATGTCCCCCAGGAGTGCGGGATAGAAGCGTTTAGGGTCATATTACGGCGTACATTCCTCTTCAATGGCTTCGTTCAATGGAAGTTTGGAAGCGACCGCCGTCGATGGCGGCCAAGGACGGTGTTTAAGTGCCCTGAATGGGGACATGGCTCGAGATGGGAAAGTTGCCATAACATTCCATGGGATGAGCGTTGGACCAATCAAATGCCAGGAAGCGGATCACAGTATGAGCACGAAAAAGCAAAAGGGTGAGGTGGTCCCCAGCTAGCAAGGCAGGAGGAATATGCGCGACGTGTTGGCTCTAAGAATCACGTTTTGCCCGCTAAGAAACGTTGAAGCGAGACTCCAGACCATCTCAGTTCGAATGAGTCGATATTCAGAGCCGTGGAAAGAGACAGCAAATGCGGTCGCCTTGGCAGTGACTATAGTCCGAGTTCACTCTCTACAACGGATACTTGAGTCCATTGGTTTCTGGGTATTCATTCAAGTCACGGGATGCCAGCGAACCTCCCACATTGACAGGGCTAGGAATGTACCAGCTTGTAACTAATCGATTCAAGTTTCCTAGAGAAATGAAATCACATCGAGCTGACTAGGTAAGTCTCATCTGTTTGAACGGATGGAAATTCTCTGGGGAGAAATCAGGGCTGTGGGACGGCCACAAGTCCCCGCGCGACTCTGTACAACTGCTACTACGGTCAGATTTTGGAATCCAGCCTCATACATTGTCTAGGTAGATTGACAATTCTGCAGGACGTCCTATCATCTACCAGCGTTCTAGACAGTCCAATCTTCAGTCCGATGAGCCTGGCCCTCCTTTGCTTTTCATCAATTAACGGGGTATTAAGAGCGTGTTAACCGCAGCATTTGGTGACAGACAGGGCGTCAGACCTGAATAAGAAAGTGAGCTTCAAGAGAATACATATCATCCATGTCGGGTAGCACTAAACTTACTCCTTGTTCAATTTGATCGGCTCCCAGGAGAAGATAAATGCACCCAGGAAAGCACCAATAATGATACAGATGATAATGTATCCATTGAAATACATAGCAAGGAGCATGATGATATACGCAACGGCAAACTGGAACATGTGCAGCAACGAGCGCACTGTATGCTCAACCAGCGACGGACGATACGGCGCAAGCATGGCTTCCTGTCTCTGAATGCGCTGGAAATCGATATTTCGCGTGGTCTTGGATGGCACAGCAGCAGATGCAGTAGTACCACTCTGGTTTTTGGATGCTCCGCTCTGGGGAGAACCCGACACAGGAGTGATGAGGTCGTCGGCTGCAGGCAAGGACTTAATGCCAGCCTCTGCATTACCGCAGCAGTTGTCAGAGGACTTCGTATCTTCATCGTCCCCTTGCAGCGGAACATTGGAGTCGGATTGCGCGGTGAGAGAGCTGGACATGTAGAGTCTCCTCAGACGGGCGCGACGCATGATGAATGAGTCGTATTCTCTGCCCAGGCGGCGGAGGAACTCAAGGCTGCACACGAGCAAGATCACTCCGATGCATGAACCGGCGAACATGCCGCGTGAGGTGATGTGCCATGTTTTGGCGAGGAAGCCTAGGGCTTTGCGTTAGCTTCGTAGTTGAGAAAGAGGATATGAATGCTACACACATGCGTCAATGGTATACCAGTTCCAGAGCATCTGATAATATCTATCAGTTTGATCTCGAGATGGTAGCATATCTTGGGGCTAATATTTGACGAACCGAGATCTTGCAGTGACCACCCATGTCCATTCCGTCCATATCCATTGCGGTGCTGCTAGCCACCGCCGCTGAGGCTGTGGATGTCGCCATTGACATGGTCATCCCGTGCATATCCATGATCTCGAGTTGCGATTACCAACACGTTCAACAAGTCGAATTGGAGGGTAACAAGAATCAAGTAGAAATGTAAACAAAGGTAAAGACATGTTATAGAAAAGAGAACATCTGCAACCATGTGGCAAGACCTACTATGAGCACATTATACGGGGGCCCTAAAAGTTTAGTGGCGAGGCAGTTTGAGCACATTCTTATTAGCTCCGAGGTCACTGGTACCTGACAACTCCATTAAACATAAGACAGGGTATCAACTAATGGTCCGATTTCTTTTTTTTGTGTTCTGTTTTCGTGCCCGGGCATTACCTCCGAGATCCTTTGATGACTCCCTCCAACAACTCGCGGATCTGACTGCACCCATCGATACCGACCGCCAACATCGTCTCAAGGTACGTAGCGTGAACTTTAGTCTCCATAGTAAGCACTGACACCTTCATCACCTCCTCGTCCTCATCCATATTGTTCTCGCCAACGGGCACCGCCGTCGTCGTCGCGACCGTAAGAGAAGGTAGTTCCTGCTCCTCCGGAAGTGACAGGTCCAACAACGGGTCAAGCTCGTCGTTCCGCGGGTCACGCGGTGTAGAGGCGCTGCCACTCATGCCGGAAGTACAGCCGCAGAGAAGTCCCGGCATGGGAATACCGGCGTCGACGAGAGCGAGCGTACAGGCATTGATGGCCGCAGCGAGGAGCGAGCCGTCGGCAGAGAGAACGGAAACATGAATGCTGATTGTGCTGTGGGGGTAGAGGTAGGTGTGGAGATGGGACTGGAAAGCTGAACGGAGCGTTGTAGCAATTCGTGATGATTGTCTGTAGGTCGGCAAGATTAGCTTCCGCTACATCCGTATTTGGTGTGCGTCCCTATGAGGCACTCTCATGTTTGAGACGGTAGAGATAAATACCTGTCACTTCCACCGGCTCTGCGCTTGCGATCCACGCCGGCGAACCCGGCCACGTTGACGTCGACTTCCACAACTGCGTGGCCACTGCCTGCACCTCCACTGCCATCACCGCGGCGACCTTCAGCGGGACCGTGGACTGAGCACATGATTGAGGTATTGCCCATGGACAGATATGAAGAACCAGAGCTAGCGGGGTTGGTTGAAATCTGGGCTTGGAGCAGGCGCAGCTCGTTCCAGCGGCGGCCGTCAAGGCGCAGCCGTGTCAGAGGATATGTTGTCGAGGTGTCCAGCGGCATCTTTGCAAATAGCTTCCGATTGTGAAGGAATGTTTTAGGTGACAAGGAAATCAAGGGAAGTCAAGCTTTATCTTGGGTCCTATATGGGCTTGAGTTAGGTGTATATTCCTTTTGCAACGGAGAACGTATAAACCGGTTCGTGACTCACGTTAACTTAGTCCCTTTATCGTATAGACAAAGACTCGAGTTCTCAATCTCTCGGAGCAACGAGTGTCTCGGCTCGTTTTTTTCTGGCTCTCTTGATGTCACGTGCTTCAGTGGAGTAGCTCTATGAATCGAGAAAATCAACAGCTTCTTGCAACGTTAAAAGAGGTTTGGAAGCCCAATAAAATCTCTTGGAGGAAATTTGAGGAAAGAAGCATTTGGTGAGGAGTTGACTATGTTTAATTACAGACATGTTGAGGCTTGCGCTGGGCCTTTGTTCTGGTTTAACCTTCTAGCCGTTATCGCCTACCGTGACGTTGTATCGCGACAGCCTGGTACTTCCTCTTCAACTTGCGTCTCTCGGCTTTTGATCTCTGGACTTTGAATATGCAGAGAACATGGCTAATAATGAAAATACTGCTGAGATTATCACAATCGATTCAGATGATGACGATTTGGAAGTGACGCATTATTCAACTCCGATCGCTCGTAGTAGGACAACCCTCTCCGACGCGTATAACAGGCAGCTCACATTTTCTATAGATAAATCTTCCATTCTAAAGGATGAGAACTATACGCCGATAAAATCTGAATCGACGCGTACTCCCTTCTCTGGGTCATCAAGCGCTGTCAAGATCCAGCCTATTGACAGCGATGAGGACGTGAACGATGGCGAGCTCGCTTATAAGAAGTTCAAGGAGCGCAAGTCCCTCAAGCGCAAACAGAGCGCTGCTGCTACTCGGAGAGCCAAAATGCCCAGGGGAGATGCGATCGTTGGTCGAGTTAAACAAGAGCGCCCAACGCCACGACCCAAGCAGCCATTGAAACAATGGGGCCAAGGATCCTCGGACGATGACCTGATGGAAGATAGCTTGCCTGAATACCTCAAAACACGCCGCAAAGCCTTTGATCAAAGGCAGGAGCATCTGCAAAGTCTTGGACTGAAGCTACCGCCCACCTACGCAGAGGTGGATTTCTCAGACGATGAGCGCTTGGAGGAGCTTCAAGAACGGCCTGTCTTTCCAGACGCCACAAAAAAGCAGGAGTATAAGAACATCGAACTTCCATATTCATTGGGTATCATCCCTGCACCCATCGCCCAGTGGCTCCGACAATATCAAGTGGAAGGAGTCGCATTTCTTCATGAACTGTTCGTATATCAAAAGGGCGGGGTCTTAGGAGATGACATGGGCCTCGGCAAAACCGTTCAAGTCATTGCGTTCTTGACTGCTGCCTATGGAAAGACGGGTGACGAACGGGACGCAAAACGCATGCGAAAGATGCGCAGGTCTGACGACAGTGCTTGGTACCCACGCACGCTCATCGTGTGCCCGGGAACCCTCATTGCAAACTGGAAGGCTGAGTTTGCGCGTTGGGGGTGGTGGCACGTTGATAGCTACCACGGTGAAAACAAGGACCTTTCTCTCCATGCGGCGAAATCAGGGAGAGTGGAAGTTCTCATCACAACATACACCACCTACATGAACAACAAAGACGCCGTCAATATGATTGAATGGGACTGCGTAATTGCAGACGAGTGCCACAAGATCAAGGAGCGCACGTCTGGGACCACTAAGTCTATGAATGATATCAACGCTCTATGTCGGATTGGTCTCACTGGAACGGCCATCCAAAACAAATATGAAGAGTTATGGACACTCCTTAATTGGACAAACCCGGGCGTCCTAGGTCCAGTAAGCACTTGGAGGACACAAATTGCCGAGCCGTTGAAAATCGGGCAGTCACACGATGCCACATTGAGTGAGCTGAGCAGAGCACGAAGGACCGCTAAGAAACTAGTCGAGAACCTACTTCCACAATTCTTCATCAGAAGAATGAAGTCTTTGATCGCAGATCAGTTGCCCAAAAAGAGTGACCGGGTTGTCTTCTGCCCTCTGACCGAGACACAGGCTGAGGCCTACGAGAATTTCCTTGACAGTGACATCGTTGAGTACATTAAGTTATCAACAGAGCTGTGTGGTTGTAACTCGGGGAAGAAAGCCGGCTGGTGCTGTCGCCGCTTGCTTCCTGATAGGGATCCTCCGACCTGGCAATCCTATGTGTTTCCTGCCATTAATGTCCTTCAAAAGCTCAGCAATCATCTGGCAATTCTGATCCCTCAAGGTGCAGACCCCAAAGAGAAACAGGCAAAAGATAAAGATTATCTTGAGCTTGCGTTACCTGATCAATGGGAAGATCTCTACCGATCGCGCGATTCAATCGTCAATTACGCAAACCCCGAGTTCTGTGGTAAATGGAAGGTTTTGCGAAAACTGCTAAAGTGGTGGCATTCGAACGGAGACAAAGTTCTCATCTTTTCACACAGCGTGCGTCTGCTAAAGATGCTGCAAATGCTGTTCCACCACACTAGCTACAACGTCAGCTATCTGGATGGATCAATGAGCTATGACGACCGCGCAAAAGCCGTTGACGAGTTCAACGCCGACTCGCGACAATTCGTGTTCTTAATATCGACCAAAGCCGGTGGTGTCGGTCTGAACATCACCTCAGCGAACAAAGTGGTAGTCGTCGATCCAAACTGGAACCCATCCTATGACCTCCAAGCCCAGGATCGGGCATATCGCATCGGACAACATCGAGATGTGGAAGTCTTCCGACTGATATCCGCTGGTACAATCGAAGAGATCGTCTACGCGAGACAGATCTACAAACAACAACAAGCAAATATTGGATACAATGCAAGTTCCGAGCGTCGGTACTTCAAAGGCGTCCAAGAAAAGTCAGATCAAAAGGGCGAGATCTTCGGTCTGAAGAACTTCTTCAGATATCAAAACACCCACACCGTCCTGCGCGACATTGTCAACAGAACAAACGTCGCGGAAAGCCGTGCGGGCGTCCAGGTTGTCGATATAGATCTCAAAGCAGAAGAAGAAGGACACGAATACACGGACGGACCTGTGAAATCCGAAGAGGAGGCGATGAGCCAACTCGCTGCGATGATCTGCGGCGGAGAAGATGAAGAAAAACAAAAGCCTTCGGCTGCTCTTCCCACGCCGCATAAACATGACCCTGTTCAGGCGATTCTGGCTGGCGCGGGCGTGGAATACACTCACCTCAATAATGAAGTTATTGGTTCCTCGCGCGTCGAGGAAGACCTCAGTCGTCGTGCTGAGCTTGCTCCCACTGATACGGCGGGTGACCGTCAGGTCTTCATGTCCTCTCAACCGTTCTCTCAGCCGGAAGAAGCTCCCGTGAGGTTCAGGTATCATCCACCGGAGGGTGTCATACGTCGCCAATTCTGTAGTATGGCTCGGCGGTTTGGATATGCTGATGCTACAGAATTTGCACTTGTTGTTGAGGGGATGACGCAGGCGCAACGTAGGGCTTGTCTTGATAAGTGGTACCGGGAGAGGAGAGAGATACTTCTTCCTGCGGATGGAGGCTCTAAAGAGGCACTCAAGGAGGAGATGGCCAAGGATGAGTATATTGAAGAAAAGGGCTGCAATGATATGGATACTAAGTATGGAGGGATCAAGGGCGAGTAAGGTCCTCAGGCGGACTAGTCTGGGTGGTTTATTTGTTTGTCACTATTGCTTCTTGTTTGATACCCCTTCTAGTTGAAACAAAATCACTCGCTAAAACACACTAGACTGTGACAGGGAATTCGTAGACCATTGGTATTAACCCATCCTCTGAAGATGGCTGTAGATAAACAGATATGCATAAGATCGCACCACCGGGTGAAAAAAAAGATACTAAAGCCAAGCCAAAGTCCACAAGGCCGGCAAATGGGGGTATTTCTCTTGCCAATCGGCCAATATCTCAGGAACCTTTTCATCGAAGCTCTGACGCGCAGGACCAGTTCCATTCTCCCAGCCCTGTGAGCCATGAACGCGGTGCTCAGCAACAGCAGCACCATTCAGACGGTTCGCAAGATCCAGAATCGCCTTTCCACCAGTCAATGCCTCTTCATGATTATCCTTGATATCGACATTGAAGACATGAACGGGGTAATTGAGTGTAGTGCCCTTATTCATTAGGTCATCGACAACAGCATCCCAGCAGCGCTCCTCGCAGGTGATGATCACGTCGACGACGCCGCCCTCCGTTCCGATCGCGCCCTTGTCGCCCTTGGAAAGGTGATCGATCCGCGGCACGCCCGGCACCCAGTCCTGGAACCGCTCGGGTCCCCATTTCAGCTGTCGGTTGCGGTCGAGCATGTTCAAGATGCCATTGCTGCGGTATAGACGCTCATCTTTGCTGTAAAGCTCCTCGTACATCTGGTTGTAGGAGGTTGTGTTGAAGCTGTAGACGTTTGGCTGGGTGATTGATGGGCCGGGGAGTCGCACCAGCGAGCCTGTGCCGAAGGAGATGACGGGGAATGCGGTTGGGGCGCCGGAGAGTTGGAGATGCGCTTCCATGGAGCGATTGTTGTTTGAGGCGCAGACTGTGCAGAACTTCAGCTTGTACGAGTCCGTGGTTGCGCCGGCTGGGTTGGCCGTTTCTAGAGCTTGTGCTGCCGAGGCCATGTCGGCTTGTGTGGACTCTGGTGGTGGAGGAGGGGGAGGTGGAGGTTGGGGAGTTGAGGTTCCCGAGTTTGTTCGGCGGGGATCATATGCCATTTTGGAGTGAGACTATGGAGGGTAATAGAGAGACTAAGGGTTCTTTTCTTGTTCTAGGTATTTGGCGTCAAGCCGATGATCATGGGGGTTTCAAGTTGAGTTTACAATTTCCTGTTGACTATCAGAAGCAGTTAGCAACTGATTCGGTAATGGTTATTTCCGAGAATGAGATGTGGAAGAACAAGATTCAGAAAGATGAAAAGCGTATAATATGAGTTATCCGCATAGCAAAGCTCAGACAGCTCCAATAATATATTCATCATGTTGGGGAAGGAGAATTGAGGTGATATAGCACACATACCTTGCAGTTATCACTCATTATCCAGCTTAATCAAAAAATGGGGCCGTAGCCCTGAAGAGAAGAGGAGGGAGCAACTTTGACGAGGAGCTGAAAGCTTCGTTTTTAGTGCCTTGCTTAGTCACAGCGGGCTTTACCGCTCTGCTTACCGTCTGCGTGGCCATGGGGGGAACTAAACATTCTGCCTGACAAATACCATTGTTGGTAGGAGTGACGCATCGCCCTTGTCTTCATGAAACACATCTCTGTGCCGAGGGAGGGTTTCTATTCAAGGTTATCTCTTGCCTGATTAAATAACCGCAAGGATATCTCATTTTCATGCGGTTCAAACAAAAAGCAGCACAATCTCTTCCAATAGCTGTCTATTACTTTCCAATTCAAAGATGGCAACTAATGATGCTTTCAGGCCAGCCCTGATTGTGGTGGATATGCAAGAAGACTTTTGCCCTCCAGTAAGTTGAGAAGATACATTAGAAGATCAGCCATACTGACCAGTCGAACCAGAATGGTTCTCTCGCTGTGCCAGATGGCCGTAGCATTGCTTCAGTGGTCAACACCCTCCTTGCAAAGCCAGGGTTTGTGATGCGCATCCTGACCAAAGATTACCACCCAGAGAACCATATTTCTTTTGCCAGTAACCATCCGGGACCTGACAACATTCCATTCTCCTCATTCGTGACCATGAAAAACCCCGCTCCAGGGAGAGAATCAGAAACAAAACAACAGCAACTGTGGCCAGTTCACTGTGTGGCTGGCACTCCTGGTTCAGACATCATTCCCGAGATTGACACCTCACACTTTCATAGCGTAGTTCACAAGGGCATGCGTCCCGAAGTCGAGATGTATTCTGTCTTCACAGATGCTTTCGATAATTATATTGAGGCCATTCCAAACTCCGTCAGTCTGGATGTCGAGGAAGCTCTCAAGGAGGCAAGTGTTACAGATGTTTTTGTTGTGGGCTTGGCTGGGGACTACTGTGTGAAAGCTACAGCTCTTGATGCCATCAGGGGTAGATTTGAGACGTGGGTGGTTGAGGAAGGCACTAAATGCGTTGTGCCTGCTGATTGGGATAGCGTTAAACATGAACTCCGAACGGCTGGGGTGTCTGTTATTTCTATCACCGATCCCATCATTGGGGAACTGGGGGGCACCACTTGATTCTGTTGAATCCATCCTATCATGATTAAGTCTTTCTAGACTGGTAAATAACTCATGAATGGTTAAGAACAGATACATGCGAATGTTTTCATCGAGCTTTATCGCAGATCGAAATCGACCAGAATATGTCGCATGGTTCTTACTTGCGTACTCCGCAGATGACCTCAAATTATACCCCAAATAAGGATAGGATGTATTCTTCATGGTATAAAGAATCAGGGATGGCAACTTTAGGGGTAGAGGTTGGGTTGATGAACCCGGATAAGCATCTATACCTTCCCAATATCGAAAACAAAACGCGCGTAATCTCACATTTGTTTGATATAGAGTAAAAAGACAGTTACCAATTTCCATGATCAATAGACGCCTTCAAAGTAATATATTGGGAATAAAAATAGATCGCCACCTTGTGGATACGTGGATCGACAAGCAATGGCCGGAAGCGCCTCAACCTCCCCCTTGAAGCACTACTGCACAGTGACGTCGTTTCAAGGAGGACCCTATCCAACTGTCAACCCCAGAGACAAGATCTGAGTACAAGCCAGACCAGTTGAAAACTTGATCTAATTACAATGCTTCACGTCAGAGGCCCGGCAACGCCTGCCGAAATCACCGCGCTCGATGAGAAATGGGCCAGTACCGATGCGGCGACCCTAGCCCCCTTCCTCCACGATCAGAGTCAAACTACAGAAGCCCTCCCATACTGGCTGGTTAATGTACCCCGGTCGCAATGGACTGCCGAGTGCCCTAGCTTCCTACGGGATCAAAATGCAAAGAACGTTCGATGCCTCTCGACCCCCGATCGTCTCTATACCCGGCAAGACTGGGAACTAGTGAAGGAGATCATCAGTTGAGTTCAGCCATTTATGAGTATAGCTCATTGAATCCGATTGCTGACTCGTATTTCATGGATTGCAGAAACCAACCGCATCGATCGGTTCCAGCGTGTCCCGAGCGAGCTGCGCAGATATCTGGAATATATGGCCCACATCAAAGCAGAGTATGGGAGCGTCATGAGATTTATCATCAAGGAGAGGCTGGGTTGGGGTAATGGCGATCGGCAAGAATTCAAGCCTCGAGGCCGCCCTTTTGAATTCGACGGTATGGTGATTGCATCGGTTGAGACACGTGGATGCTGACCCCGTACAGATGACCTCCGCATCATATACAATGATTGGCCGTATGGCGTGGACAAAGATATCATCCATTTGGTAGTGTGGACCAAGTTCGAGCTGGAAGATGATCCAGCCACGGGCTACTTGACAGCAAGCGCACACGCCGCCATTGAGAACTATGTGCAGGTCACATTTTGCTCTCGGGTGCCACCTGAACAGGTATAGATTGTGGAAACTAGACTTAGCGAAAGACCATACTGACCGTCATTATAGGTTATCTGGTTCAAAAACTGGAAGTCACTCAAATCAGTGCCGGGAGTTGAGCACTTCCACGTCATGCTCCATCGCCCCGATATGGCATTTGTTCGGGAGATCACCGGTGGAGACGTGCCGCTGATCGAACGGTTGTGATGTCTTGAGATCAGGAGTATTCTTGCAAGCGTTTTGGCGTAGTGCGTTCCAGGGTTTGAGCAACACATGTAGATTGGACGGTTTAAGCGAGAAATTTCGGGTTTCGAAGGTCATAGATTTAGTGTTTTGAAGCGATGCTTGTCACTGGTTCCCAACACCCAGGGCTACCTAGCTCTTTTAATGCTAGACATCCTCGGAATCGATCAGATATTCACAGACTCCCGAGGTATGATGTAGATCTCACCGACATTCTCCAGATACCTATCGAACTACCTAGGTACCAACCTAGGTAGTGGATTAGTCGCAAATTACCACCGATTCCAATCGTAACACTGTTTCACTACGGAGTACACAAAATTAATATGAAGCTACCTATCTCCTATCAAGGGCAACGAACTACTCGTCACACCCAGTCGGAAAGGTAATATAATCCTACGGCGTGTACTCCGTACTCCGTAATTCTAGGGATCTTTGACAGCTTTTTTCTCATTTGATTTTCCATTATCCGTTCCACATTGCCTTGAGCAAAGACATGTCTCAGTTTGATTTTAACAGATTATACTCCGTAATGAACTTCCTGAAGACAGCTTGACAGACCTGCGACGTTCGTTGTTACCGTTATGCGAACGAGTTTGGTCGGGAGTTTCGCTCAGGATGTCAAGCTTTTCATACGGAATGGCCCTGATGAATTTATCTACATGTATAAATATATGGCCCATATCTATGTATGCAGTAAAGCGATGTGGCAATGCAGGAAGCAGAACCAGAGACTTCCGAGGTTGGGAACAGTAAAGCCACACCAGGTACTCCGTACATAACATACATGTAGTATAGTGACCTTGTGCTCACCATTTGACTTCGCACAGGATAAGTCATCTGACCAGGAGTGAGCCACTCCCCCGTGATAGTATGTGAAGCAGAATGCCAGGCTAATTGTCTATTCAAAATAAAATGTGGCAAGTTGAACAACACATATTGGGCGGAGATGCCCAAGCTATCCTGAATCATAGTGGAGAACACAGTCGAAACTAACAGGATCCTCTACCAGATCCAAGATTTCTTCAATAATGAGGTTGAAGATGGCTGATAATGTGAGAATATCATATAATTGAGCCCCCTGACTTGGTCTGACACAGCGGAAGACGGGAATTTTATGTAGGTACTATACACAGTTGACGCTTTATCCCGTTGCATATGTACATGCAGCTTTGTGCCAAGCCGTGCCCCTCATCGACGATCCTTGAAGGGTTTATTTGGTAGAGGCGGCGATAAAAGATATATTGGATGCTGATACTGTAGACTAAAGGAAGTGAGGGAAAGAAGGAGACTATTCTCTGGCAGAGGGAGCTATATACATCAGGTGCAGATATAGGTACAGAGCTCGATAGATACCCCAAGACCCTGATCTCGATGCAGATGCAGACGTCTTTCGCCCCTCTTTGAAGCTAAGCCTTTCAGTCGAATTTCGAGTGTGATTTCGTATTTGAGCCCATTTTTGTTCTCCAACGACAGTACTTATTTGCTGTGTTCTTTTTGGGTGCTTGCTCCATAGTAAAAAAAAAAAAAAACAGCCCCATTTCCGGATTTTCCGCCACAAAAACAAGTCAGCTGTTTTAGTTTTCAGGCATCTACACCGATTTATTATTTTTCGCTCAAGATCATTCTGATCTTTTTAATATCACTCTGATGCCTCAAGTTTAGAGTAACTCCGTGTGTAGCCAACTGACCTAGGTATACACCTTTCCGAACGCAGTCATGCCGGTTCCGCATCTCCGCCGGGCTTCCCAGGCCAGTGAGTTTGTCCGCTTGTCACCCCTCTTTCATCCCACAACTCTTTGACCAAAATCATTTGTGAAATCATGTCAACTAAAACTGATTCAGGCAGATCATCTATGGAGGATTCCACTCCAAGTGGGGAGGATGAGCTCGTGGAGCCCGACCAGGGAAATGGTAACCCTCACAGATTCTCCGGACATACACACACACACTGACATGTCGCAGTCCTTTCACATATTATTTCCCAGCTGCGGCCGGGGGCGGACTTGAGTCGAGTCGTCCTGCCGACATTCATCTTGGAGCCCCGGTCCATGCTGGAGCGGATCACTAAGTGCGTCTACACAACCCCGCAGGCAGCTTGGAGCTACCTAGGATCTGGCTGTGTGAACTGACAATGTTGCAATAGCTTCATGGCCCACCCTGAAACCCTCCTCCCGATGCCCACAATCGAAGATCCGGTCGAACGCTTTGTCTCCGTGGTCAAGTTTTACTTGAGTGGATGGCATATTAAACCGCCGTATGTCACCAGTTGGATATATATCTGGGGAACACATTCTGATATTCGAATAGAGGAGTGAAAAAACCGCTTAACCCAATCCTTGGAGAGACCTTTACCTGCCACTGGGACTATGCCGACGGAACCCGCGGCTACTACATCTCCGAACAGACCTCCCACCACCCGCCGAAGTCGAGCTATTTCTTTGCTGCGCCGGAGCATAATATTCGCATTGATGGGACGCTCAAGCCCCGCAGCAAGTTTTTGGGCAACTCTGCAGCTAGTATGATGGAAGGCATCGCCATTTTGCGACTGATGAATCACGGCCAGGACAAAGAGAAGGGCGAAAGATAGTATGTCGTGCCAGTTCCTCATGGACCTTTCCATTTGCTGACAAGACCAGTATCCTGACTCAGCCCAACATGTATGCGCGCGGAATTCTTTTCGGAAAGATGAAGTATGAGCTTGGCGATCACAGCTACGTCCGCTGTCCCGAGAATCACCTCGTTGCCGACATCGAATTCAAAACGAAGGGCTATTTCTCCGGTACCTATAACGCAATTGGAGGAACAATCAAGAATGAACAAACTGGAGAGGTGTTATATGAATTATCCGGGTTATGGAACGGGGAGATGCACCTCAAGGATGTTCACGTACGCTTCACCTACTTCCCAATGTTGATCGTGGATTCAATGCTGACTCGACAATAGTCCCACAAAAAAGACCTCTTGTTTGATGCGACACACGCAAAGCACACAGTTCCTATAGCCCGCCCCATCGAGGAGCAGGGAGAGCGCGAGTCGCAGCGTTTATGGAAAGACACGGTTCAAGCCATTTTGACCCGAAACCATGAAGCTGCGACAGACGAAAAGACCAAAATCGAGGACCGCCAACGAGAAGAGGCCGCTAAGCGTGCCGACGAGGGAATCGACTGGCGTCCTCGACTCTTCCGTCCCATCCAAGGCGGTCCAGGTGGACCGGATGAGGGCGAAGAGGATCTCGACTGGATCATCAATGCTCATGTGTAAGCAATACTTTCTCAGATACTCAAGATGAGAACTAACAGGCGCAGGGACATGCGTGACCCCCAGCTCGCCGCCAAGCAGATCCTCGCAATCGCACCCATTGTCCAAGGTCAGAAGGAGTCATCCCAGTTTCAAATCCCGCCGCATCACCCTCATAGTTCCGCACCCGCGAGCTAGGTCCCAGGCCCATCCGTCCGCAACCAGCTAATGCCTCACCCGCAGGCTCCGAGACAACAAGCGATGCCTCCCAGAGGACTGTGGAACGGAAAGATACAGGCACATCAGAAGTGGAGAAGTTTGTAGACGCCCAAGAAACCTCATAAGCATCAAAAAAAGCCCCATTGCGTCCATCCCCGGTTCCTCCATCTATGCTATGATCGACCCCATCCCACCCGGTCGGTTGCTCAGGCTGCCTTTCCTCTCGCCTCCCACTTATCCCTCTCTTTGAATGATCCCGGAGTACTAGCATACTCCCTCTCCCTCTCATTCTGCCATGACGTAGTCAACCTGCGCAGAAATACCCAGCACAGCCACAACTCGAGGCGGCCGGCGACACGAACCCATTGTGATAGTTTCCCCTCTCTCTGCCCCTCTGATGTTTCAACACAGCGTTTTTTTCTCGGTCACCAAGCCGCTCCCATTGCTGGATACCCGATTTGATTTGATCTCTAAAAGAAAATCCAAAAATTCAAAAGAACACACTTTCTTGAAATTTGCAGACATCGGCCATCTGGAACTGGACATTCTACGGGAGGCAGCTAGGAGACAGATGAGAGAAATACGTAGATTGATTCAGAGGGGGTGTACTGGGGCTTTCAATATGGATAATCAGTTCGGCCAACGCTTTCTGCATGCTATAGATATGAAATTTGGCATAGATTTCTCCAATATAATGTTTCAATGTGGTTGGATGGTTCTAGTTCTATCGAGATTGTTCTTCATCCAACAACTCTCTAGTGGATATACCGAGATGAACCTATGAGAGACTATTGATTCTCCCCGTATCTCGATGCATACATGTACATACTACCTTGTTATGAAACTCCCAAGGTCCTTTGAGATGGTCTTCATAGTCCAGTATTATAGGCACTAATATCCAGACTCAAAGAACAGCACCCAGACCAAGGAATTCGATACCAGAAATGCAAAAAGTGGTACTCGTGGTATTTCAAGCAAATACTTTTACTCAACAACAGACCATCTAGAGAAACCTCCCTGCTCTGCATTTACTGTACAACCCACGTACTCCTAAAGAAAAGAGGGATATCACGACAATACCTAAGTAAATGGCAAACACCCATGCCACCAACCTTGGAAACATAACCAACATATAAAAAGAAAAAGGAAACCGAAACTCCGGTATCCGGATGCAAAAGACGCACAAAGGAGAAAAATAAAAATGAGAAACGCCTCTGGAGAACCACCCCATTCATTGCGCCTTGAAGAATCCACCTATCTCACCTCATGAATACAATTCCCCCCTGGATCCATTGCCGCGCTCCCGGTCCCGCCGCCGGTTAGACCGCGGGATAGCACCGGCTGAGCCAGTATGAGCCAGACTAGAGCCCGCCAGCGCAGCAGCCGCCGCCGCCAACGATCCACCACCAGCATGTTCTTCCATCTGTTCCTCAAGTAGAAGTGTCTGCTCCTCGATCTCCTTCTCGGTGTCCTCGCGCAGCCCCAGAATATCCGGTGGAATGAAGCTCATCTGGACACTAGGCGCGCCCTTGATGTACCGCAGCTGCTCGTGGACCGTCTCGACAAGACCCTCAAGGTACGCACGGGAATTCTTGTTGTCGAGCTTGCGCATTTCCGACAGGGGCGGGAAAAGCGAGTAATCAGGACCGAAATGGTTGCGGAAGGCGACCGTGTCCGGGATAGTGGGGTTGATGATATTGTCTGCCTCGAGGAGGATGGAGGTCTCGTGGGCCCAGGCGCGGGAGACGTTGCGCGGGGTGTAGCCGCCGCCGCCGACGACGAGCATGGGGAGACCGAAGGTTTTGGCGTAGGCGACGCAGGCGCCGTGCGCGCTGACGTTCAGGTTGAAGCAGCCTAGCCGGTCACAGCCTAGACTGTCGGCGCCGCATTGGAGGACGATGGCGCCGGGCTGGTAGGTTTTGATGCAGGCGCCGATGACTTCCTTGAAGAGGGCGATGTAGGAGCCGTCGTCGATGCCGTCGTTGAGCGGGACGTTGATTGCGTGGTGGGCGCCTGGGTTGAGGGGGTGTGCGGGGCCGGTGTCTTCGCGTGCGCCGGTGCCCGGGAAGAAGTTGTCTCTGTCGTATTTGTGGAAGGAGACGGTGAGTACGCGGTCGGTTGACCAGAAGGCTTGTTCGACGCCGTCGCCGTGGTGCACGTCGATGTCGATGTAGATGACGCGTGGGTGGTGGCGGAGGAGCTGGAGGGTGCCGAGGACGATGTCGTTGACGTAGCAGAAGCCGCTGGCTTCTGCTTTCTTGGCATGGTGCAGGCCGCCGGACCAGTTGATTGCGATCTCGGATTGGTTGTTGCAGAGCTTGCGCGCAGCGTCGACTGAACCGCCGGCGTATAGCGAGCAGTAGCTGTACAGACCGTCGAAGACGGGGCAGTCGTCGCCGAAGTTGAAGCGCGCGACGTTATCTGCTTGCTCTGGCTTGTCTATGTTGTCGGGCATGATCTGTTGCAAGAAGTCTAGGTAGTCGGTGTCGTGGAAGTCGGCCAATTCCTCATAAGTTGCTGCGCGCGCCAGATATAGGTCCATGGCGTGGTGCATGCCATACGCCATGACGAGCTGCTTGGTGAGCGTGAGACGCCATGGCTTCATGGGATGGGACGAGCCAAAGTGGTGGGGCTCGACGGCTGGATTGGCGTGCCATGATACCCGGTAGCCCTTTGGACGAGCAATTCGTAGGTTCTGAAGCTCGGCCGCCGCCTTATAGTCGAGGGTGAGGGTCGGCGCAGAAGGCGGCGCGTATTCTTGAACCACGTTGGAGCGAGCCATCGAGGTAAAGATTCTGGGTAACAGACGAGGATCAAAGAATGAACAACACCGAAATGTTCATCTTTAGGATAAATGGAATTGAAGATCAGATCACAGACAACCAGGGTCCACTTATTCTTGACTAAGCATATCTGAGCAGTCTCACCGCCCTGAGTGAGGCGGTGAGTTGCATGAGCTACAGGTTACGAGTACATCAAGACAGGCAAGTATAAAACCGTGTCAATTTCCGACTCAATTGGAGAGGAGACTCCCTGGAGATATCATGCATATATCAACATTTAGGATAACATGAATTCCATAGTCATCATTCACAGGTGAACTACTGGGGTACCCCGCTTGGATTGCCGCGGAAACTCGCAACCCCGAGGTCTGCATATCAAGCATTGCCGTGCCGCTCATGTTCCTCTTGTGACAAGTTGTCTTGCCATTGGGGTATCTCGGACAATTATCGGTCGATAGACTAGCCAACTTATCCAAATTGGCGAGAAGCCACATCTACAATATCTATCTTTGCCGGATGCCGACTCTACATCCAAGCTGCCCACTTTGCCCGCGTATACTGTAGAGCAATGACATCAGCGGGGTATCGCGATGGATTTGGCCAAGTGGAGCGTTCGTGTTGTAGAAGCACGCGGTGGAATTGCCAGAAAGGGCTCAGCGGTGGGGAAGTGATAGCAAAAAGCTTATCACATGTCGGTGTCAATGCCTTAAATGAAGATGTTTCGTCCCACGAGGAACTCATGCTCACCGGTTCATTCTCCAAACATACCATCCCACCCAGTAAAGCACTACAACCCCAGTTAGCATACGACCACGAGCCATGGCTTTTCAATCGGCAGCAACCAGCCTACGGCGATCATTGCAAGACCCGGAAACATTTATCACAGCCCCCGGTGTCTATGACGGAATGTCAGCGCGACTGGCACTAGCAGCAGGCTTCGACGCACTCTACATGGTACGCAATGCACCATAGCCCAGCTCGCCAGCGAAATCGAATTCCCCGCGCTAACACTCAAGCCCCCAGACCGGCGCTGGGACAGCAGCCTCAGTACATGGCCAAGCCGATCTCGGAATCTGCACATTGAACGACATGCGAGCAAACGCAGAGATGCTAGCGAACCTCTCACCACGAACACCGCTCATCGCCGACGCCGATACCGGCTACGGCGGGCCGATCATGGTCGCCCGCACAACAGAGCAATACGCCCGATCCGGCGTGGCCGCCTTCCACATCGAGGACCAAGTTCAGACCAAGCGATGCGGGCACCTCTCTGGCAAGCAGCTCGTCGATACAGCAACCTACACCAGTCGCATCCGGGCGGCCGTGCAAGCGCGCGAACGGATAGGCAGCGATATCGTGATCATTGCGCGGACGGACTCGCTGCAGCAGCATGGCTACGAGGAGAGCTTGGCGCGGCTGCGGGCGGCCAGGGACGCCGGCGCAGATGTCGGGTTCCTGGAGGGCATCTCGTCTCGGGAAATGGCTCGGCAGGCCGTGGCGGACCTTGCGCCGTGGCCGTTGCTGTTGAATATGGTGGAGCATGGGTCCACTCCGTCGATTTCTGCGAAGGAAGCGCGCGAGATTGGGTTCCGTATTATCATTTTCCCGTTTGCGACTTTGGGCCCGGCGCTTATGGCTATGCGGGAGGGATTGGAGAAGTTGAAGCGGGATGGCTTGCCTGGTCTGGATAAGGAGTTGACGCCTCAGATGCTGTTCCGGGTCTGTGGACTAGATGAAAGCCTTCAAGTAGATGCGGCGGCTGGTGGCGTTGCGTTTGAGGGTGGCGTGGACTTGGGAGAGAAGTGAAGGTGCCGAGGGAATGCCGCTTCCATACCATGTACCGGCACCGCGAGGCCCTTTGGGTTTCGGATTGCGGGGTCCCACAACGTTGGACCATGCAAATTAGTATATACAGTGTTGTATGTATGGGGATGGTTGCCTGGGCAAAAACGTGATCACTGCCCCTTTGTATAGGAAAAAGGCGACGCTCTGTTAATAGTAACTACCCCACCGGTGGCATGATTCTATTTTTTCTCCCATTCAGCCACATTCAGTAGTGTAATATAGGAAGTGAGACTTTAAATATAACCTTGAAGCAACAATAGAGTATGTACGGAGTACTCCGTACGGAGACCTACTGGATTTGAATCGGGTCTAATTCATCGGAATGTTCCTGGGCCATATGAATCTTTCTGATGAGTTTGTTGAACATCATCCGATTTAATCTCCCGCAGCCAATGAAACACATCCAAAATTTGACCTAACCGAGGATCACTCCCGTGCAGACCTTGGTTCTGTTTATTTACCTACAAATGTACCTAGTACAGTACGAAGTACTCTTTTGATACACACATGTACTTTGTATTCAGGTACGGGGTTAGATTCGACATCCAAGGATACTGCAAGGAATATGCCAGGAACGGGTTCCTGCACAAGTGATCCGACTATTGGAAAAAAACGCATGTGGCAAAAATAAGAATCTCGGAGAACACGGAGCATTTCCAAAATAACGAATAGATCCGCTTAAAGTTTCCAGGACACATAGATGAAACCTGTAAGTCCAGTCTCTATTCTAAATATACAACCGACAATGTTTGAGAACCCCAGAGACCAAGCTGGATTAGGTCCTGCCGTGTGCCACTACAGAGTGCAATATACAACATACGAAGACACAGCAAGGCCTCACCGAAGACTCGTCATGCAAGTGGAGAAAGGCTTGAAGGGAGTGGATATATGTTACAGAAAGTGCGTGCCTTACTGAAAAAAACATCGAAAGGACCCATCTGCCGCGTAGGGGCGAATCTCTGCCGTTGATCTGCGGCCAGACCTTGTTGCGCGCACATCCGTGGAGACGATTGACAGGGTGAAATGGTCATCCTAATTAATTGTCACAGGTGTCCAGGATGTATGTTGTAATGTATCGCCAGTTGGGCTCAAATGACATGGCTATTCGTGAGTTGACCTGGCACTGTTGTCCCGGCGGTGATGAGCTGTCTTCGTAAGATTAAGATTGCTTGACGTGAGGATGCGTTAGGATTCGTTTAAGGAGAGGCTAGATCCTTGCTGGCCACTTCACCGATTGGCCTATGTGGGGAAGCCCGGATGATGGGGAGATGGCGTGGCTTAAAACTGCACGTAAATCGATATACGGAGTACAGTATGTAAGTTTTCTGTTTAAAGTAACCTTGGCGATATGAAGATATCAAAGTTGGGTACGGAATGTCCCCAGTCGGCCCAGAGTTGGGAGACGTCCAGCATTCCGATCGGACACGTGTTTGACGGGCGATGTGATTTTGTGATTGTGTACTCCATATACCATCTCTATGTTGTATAAGAATAGATTCACAGAGATGAGACACGAGAAGAGGATCAAAATTCAGAAATAGGAGAATGCCCCTGATCCCAAGTCACCAGTACATGCACAGCCGCGATGAGAGGCATAGTATAGCCAAGTACACAGTACCAAGAGACTGAGTCTGGACTCCCGATGGACAACCAATCACCAGCAATGCAAGCGCGCACGGCCAGGAACCGCCAGGAACGGGCCAATCAACAGGCCCAGGCCCCTGATCTGGGAGCCTTGGGTCCTTTTGGGTTCAGCCTGGGCCTAAACCCCGTTGTGTGTACTCTCCGTATTGTACTAATAGTCCCCCCCTAGTCCACTTTCTTCTCTTCCCTCTCTCCCACACACACACATTCATTTGGATTGAATTTTTCTTCGAGAGCGTCTTCTTTTCCCGCTCAAGTCACTCATTTGCAGGTTCAATTCGCTCAAAATGCACTTTTCCAACTCTATGCTGTTGATGACGGCGCTGACCGCTGGGTCGGCTGTCGCTCGTCTTCACGGCCACGACCGCCGTCACGCCCACCCCAGAGGCATTGTCGACATTGACGTCAAGCCCACCGTCACCAATGCTCCTCAGGTCGAGGTGGAGAAGCGCGGTGAGCAGGTCTTTGCTACCATCGACGGCCAACTCGTCTCATGGATCAACAACTGGTTCGGCGAGTCTTCTTCCTCAGAGGCCGAGCCCGAGCCCACTTCTACTCCCACTTCCTCTGCCACTCCTGTCGCTGAGCCCACCAGCGAGGCCACCGCTGAGGCCACCAGCGAGGCTGAGGCCGTCTCCTCCGTCAAGCCCACCGCCGCTCCCTCCAGCACCAGCTCCTCCTCCTCCGGCTCCAGCAACTGGGCCGAGTACCCCTCCGACGGCAAGTACTCCACCGCTGGATTCGGTTCCTCCACCGCCAGCAAGCGCGTCGGCTCCCTCGACTGGGACTACATCGGAAACGTCGGCAGCCCCTGGGGAAGCAACATGGCCCGTGTCGAGGAGGATGTCGCCAGCCAGTACAAGCACGTTATCCGCTTCGAGAACGACAACTCCAAGGCCTGGACCGTTGTGATGTGGAACTCCTACGGCCCCGACGGTGGTCTGAACGGTTTCTGGAGCCCCAACAAGGCTCTCAGCTTCACCGT
Source organism: Penicillium crystallinum (assembly GCA_027569675.1). Taxonomy (NCBI): domain Eukaryota; kingdom Fungi; phylum Ascomycota; class Eurotiomycetes; order Eurotiales; family Aspergillaceae; genus Penicillium; species Penicillium crystallinum. The sequence goes on along the minus strand of JAPDKR010000003.1, from coordinate 321,830 downwards.
CGAGCCCGGCCACAGCATCTTCGTCGCCATCGATGACAACTCCCAGGGTGGCTGGGGTGCCGCCGAGGGCGAAGGTCTCCCCACCAACTACGTCGGCGAATACGCTTCCACCTGGGGTGAATTCGACATGAGCAACGAGCAGAACGACAAATTCTCCGGCTGGGACGTGTCGTGCATCATCGCCGAGCTCGCCGACATGGACATCGCCGGTATGCAGATCTGCAACCACGAGGGTGAGAAGTGCTCTTCCATCACCAAGGGTGCCGGCAGCGTCGTCAGCGCCTACACCGCCGCCGACCAGGGCAAGCCCGACAAGGCCGTCTCCCAGGGTCCCGGCCCCGTCCGTCTCGTCGTCAACCTGGGCTGGTCCTCTTAAATGGCCATGGCACCGTTCCTTTTTTTTGATTTTTTTGTTCATCATTTCCCATCTCAAGCAATCTTGTCCTCTCTACTGAGATTTTGTCTTTCTTGCGCAAATTACTTCGCTGAAGATGTCTTGTATATCTTTTCGCCTGATCTGGTGTGTGCGTGCGCAGGTCGCGGCCCCCGCAACTATCCTGCCCACATATCTATCCATCTTCCAGCTGCCCCTCATGGAATATTTTCCGTTGGAAAAAGGGGGCCCATACATATCTTTGTGGTCATGATTTGCGTCATTTTCGTCTGATTCTCTGTACATATACCATTTGATTTGAGAGTTGATATCATTTCCTTTTCCGTTTCTTTAAGATTTCTAGTTATTCATCTTATATTGTTGTATTTACTGATGCTTGTGAATGTCTTCACTCCCATATTGCTTTTTGATTTCAGTCAGCACTGTAGGATCCTTAGCACTAACACCTGTTCTTTGATATACGGAAACGGAAACGAACTCTTTGTGATATAATTTGCCAAGTTTGTTACTCATCGATGTGCATCTGATCCCTCGGCGCTATGTTTTGCATGGGATTAGATTAAAAAGCAATTCTGGGTTGGTCATAGGACCAGTACACTATCCGATGGAATTTAGTTCTTCTCAAACAAAGAGCCCAACACTACCTACTCCCTAAAGGTCCAAATATTGAGTCCATCATCTGACCACGATCGAAGAACGTCCGTTCTATGGAATGTGAAGACCGGAGTTAGGGTTCTGGATAGCCCCAAGAGTGGTTGTTGCTTCCCCTCCAACATTTCTTTATGGGCCATGATCAGCAAAAAAAAAAAAAACAATCTAACATTCGACTTCTATCATGAGTTTAGAAACAAAGGGAAAAAAAACTTCAAGTATGATCACAGACCAAAGACCCGTGATCCGATGGAGCGAGGAAGCAGAGAACCATCCATAGAAACAGTAACGCACTGCTATCGTACAGTCTTCTTTTACCCAAAGCAGCAGGGATAAACAAAAACAAACAAACACCGATCCTATATCATACCCCACGAAGAACTCACAGCCCACTAAGCATATCAAGCGCAGACACATCCCCAAGCTGCGAGAGATCCGCCTCATCCTCGACCTCCTCCTCACCCCCACCCGACACAGAAAGTAGTCCCACATGCACCATGTACCCAAGCAGGGCCGCTGTCCCCGCCACCGCAGCACCGATGGACACAAACATATCCCGATTACTGGAATCCGCATAGGAAGCCAGCACCTGCTTCTGAACAGACGAGAAGGTCGAGTCCGACTCCGCCGCCTGCTTCAGCCGCCGATTCTGCCGCAGCTCCCGCAAGAACGGGGTGTTATCCGCCAGCGTGCCGAGGAGCGTGCACCCGACGGCGGCGACGGAGATGCGCTCCGGCGCGCGCCACGGCAGCGCCGCGGGCGTGAGGGGCTGGAAGGCGTGCGCGGGGGAGACGGCGTCGCCGAAGCAGCGGGCGCGCATGCGCTCCGTGTATGCGGTTAGAAGGGGGGCCTTGGCGCGCATTGCGTCGCGGAGCCAGGGGAAGGAGAGGGATGGGATGAGGGAGAGGGAGAGGTAGGCTAGGGCGATGCAGTCTAGGGAGGAGGGGGCGTTGGCATTGTCGGCGGGGAGGAGGCAGGTGCTGTTGTCGCGGGCGAGCATGGCTTCGAGGGGCTCGAAGAAGTCGGCGGTTAGGGCTTCCAGGCGGAATTGGTTGGTTTGGGCGGTGCGGCCGAGGAGTTTGGAGACGGTGTCGCGGGGCGGTTGGATCATGGTGCTGGGGATTTGGCCGGATGCTACGGCGGCGGAGTGGTCGCGTTGGCGCTGGTCTTCCATTGCTTGGAGGTCGAGAGATGAGAGACCGAGATGTTCAGTGCGGGATTTGGCGGCGCTGTGCAGCTTTGGTGGGAGGATCCATTGGTTGGGCCATTGGAGGAGAGCGCCGTAGGCTGGGGATGTGTTGTTGTAGTAGTTTTGGCTGGTTACGTAGAGGGAGAGATCGAGAAGGGGTTGGCCGCGGGATTCGATAAAGGAGGAGAAACTGTCGAGGGTCAGTTGGTTGTCCTTGGAAACAGACTTGGAGATGCGTACGCGATGCTATCGGCTTTCTGCACGTCATCGAGGTTTTGATCCAGGTTCCATGCTCCCTCCGAGTGTTGACGAAGATAGTCGACAATGTTGCGGTACCGGCTCACCCAGATTGAGCCATTCTGAAGAGCTGGAAGCTCACCTGTTCATTGGGTTGTTAGCAACCCGGTTCCCTTGATACCATTTTCTTTGTTTTGCTCACCTGTGGGGGACACGGAGGGATCGCTGCTTGCAACTAGCTCCCATGAGTCCTTTGGGAGAACCTCAGAGCAGTATGCAATTGCAGCCAGACATTGTGCATCGATTGAGGGCAAAGAAAAGGCCGGGCCCCATACATGCAGTTGTAGTACCATGGTGGCTTTGCCCTTGAAGAAGCAGAGCTTCCGTGATTGATTTGGGCGGATGAATCACGTGTGTTTGACCTCGGGTTTCATGTTTCTACAAGATGTTCCTATTTTAGATCTACTGATTTTCCAGCATTCCGAGGTATCGTGAATGTGATCGAGAAAAGGAAGTTAATTGATTCATCTTTGAATTTGATTCAAAGGGAAAGAAATTAGTGGACATTCTTTCATCTTTCATTCGTCTTTCTGTACGGAGTATGGCTACATCTAATCAGGAATGACATCCAAGTGCAGATCAAGTTTCAAAGAAACAAAAGTATGGCGCTAGATCTCAAGCTTCTTAGAAATGCGCAAAGATGACAACATGTGGCTTGATTTACAAGCTAGGCAGCGCCATCTCCTCAAACTGTATCTTGTCGAGGGCGGCTTGCGACAACAAATCAAATACCTTGTCCATGCGGCATGGCCTCTGCCAAAGCGTCAACCCAACTAGGCATCAAGATCAGCCTTCAGCCTGAAGGCAGAGCTCACCCTCGTATGGGGCCTAGATCCCGAAAGCCTCAACCTTCACGAGCACAGCCCTGAGAGCTGAGAACAATATCTGGCCCCCATCAGCTTGATCCGAGGCCCCGGTCATTGGCGCAATGTCCCGATTCAAGTCCGTACTAATGGGCACTGATTCCCGCGAAAAATGACCTCATTTGGCGCAACACGTGGTACAGGGGCTAAGGTTTTCGATTTCTCAAATCAACTGAGACATGGAGACATGTAATCAATGACTCATTACTCCGTACTCCGAACTCCTCTATCAAGAGATGAACAGATCCGAGAGCCGGGAAGCTTGCTGGTCACTTGATCTCACTAACTGGGGTTAGTTCAACGTTTGAAAGGCTAAAAGCATCAAGTACAACATAGGTATGTTTTAGATCGTGTCAAGTAAAAAAGCGGGGAGAGACATGCAAGATCGATTGGACATCCATTGTCGACATTCTTCAACAAATGAGGGGAAATCCCATGCATGTTGAAGTCATAGATTGAATCAACATCCAGTGAACAGGATTGAGTCCCTTGAAACTTGGAAATCCCACGTCGGCTGTACAGCCCGGTCATTGGTTGGAAGAAGACTAAGTGCCCAGCTACCTGGATAGCCCGGTCCCTCCAGATCCTCCACTAGTCATCCAATAGTCTCGGAGCCAATGGACTGAACACCAAGCGCTCGGACGGGGCGAAACTCGTATCGTTCCTTCCTCGGTGATATCTTTATATCTTTAGTATTCTCGTATGCTAGATAGGTCTGTTCTGAACTCTTGAGTCAGATGCTATATGCAATACGAAAGGTACAATCGTTCCGACCATGCATGCTGGATCGGACAGATGCGCGGATCAGAGCGGGAGGCTCGATTAAGAACGTCTATTTGGGTGCCACTCTCAGGACCATAATTGGGACATTGTGCTCGGACATAAATCAGGTTCCTCAACCTTGGAACCGTAGAAAGAGACCCGATGATTACCGCGACACCCGCCCTATTACGATCCCCGCTAGCTTCTGACTAGTGTAGCTGACTTAGTGAAACGGGCGGGTGGATGTTTCAGCTGTGATGCATGACATACCCGAGTGCTGCCGAAATGAATCGAGGGAAATAGTAAAATCCGTAGAAACGACAAAATTGCTCTGTTGGGTATACTAGGTCTATGGTACATGCCAAATTGAAATTCAGCCAGATGCAGACATAACAAAAGAAATATAGAAAGAAAAAAAAAAAGGACATGATTAAAATAGACAGTCGATGACAAGTCCAAGCGACAGGGTAAGAAAAATAGACACTCGATGACGCAGGGGACGATCGCAACGGGTGTTCGAAAACGCGCATTGTCCAATTGATGTGCGGACTGGGGCATGCACGTTTCTCCGCATCTGCGCATCTGCGCGTCACAGATGATCGAGCTGAAACGAAACCCCCGCAAATGTAGCGAGAAGAATGATGATTAAAGCAGGTCGAGGGGTAGCGCCAGCGCTCCCACGAGTAAGGTCGCAGAAAAGCGGGGGGAAAGAGTTCCCTCCCGAATGGTGAATGAAAAGAGGAAAAAATGTGTCTGAGGGCCATTCAAACAAGTTTGCATCCTTGCCTAGCGACGCGAATGGGAGTGCCAAGAGATGGGCACTGGAGAGCTAGCGCTCTTTGTTGATCTTGACTCGCTTCAAGGGCTTTTTGTTCGTGAAATGAGGTCCAGGGATGCGAAAGAAAGAATCCGAGAGTAGAAACCAGGTCGAAGGTGAAGTCGTTATATCCATGCCGAGAGTCCGGGTCGTGGGCGGCTCTGGGAGAGTATCCGCCAGGGTCATCAGGGTCGTTGAAGAGACAGCGGACTGTTTATTTTGGCAGCGGAGGCAAGGGGCCCTTGGGAGGAGGACCGGGGCATGGAGGGAACTGAGAAGTGCCGATGGAAGGCATTGTGAATGTGGATGTGGATGGTGGAAGGGTGAGAGAGTCGAGGGTTGAGAGTGAGATTGGTGGTAGTGTGGTAGTGTGGTAGTGTGAATAGCGCTCAGAGTGATAATAGTGCTAACAGTGGTGATGGTAGACGTGGGAAGGATGAGAGAAGAGGAATGCAGGATTCTTATAGAAATGAAAGGCTCCCCCCAACCTTTCCGGTCAACCGTCACTATTACAGACTAAATTAGTCCCCCCATCGAACATCCCTGCCGTGAACAGGAGGCTGAGTATCCACCTGATCTGACGTAGGAATTTTATTATGAATAATGCAGCCCCAAGGGGAAATCCAATGGAAATTGCCCACTTTTTTTTCTAGAAGCTCTCCACTCCTTCTGTGGCGCCGGTTTCTGAAAGATCCCCTGGATACCTACATGGTTGGATGTATAGATGTATCTCTCTGTTCATATATATATAGATTTGCACGATCAATATATATCTGCATGCTCCAGTTCAGTGTGAGAGGTCGCATAACCCCCTCTATATGTACGGTCAATCATGAAACCACGCGAGATGACAACTGGTAAAGGGCAATCTCCCGTGGGCCCACCAGGGCTCCATAGGGACGGTTCCTTGATGCGGTGAGAGTTTTTTTTTTTTTTTTTTTTTTCTTTTCTTTTCTTTTCTTTTTTTTTTTTCTCTATACGGAGTAAGTAAGAAATACCTCTGTGTGTTGTACTCTTTACTCGGTACGGAGTACACCGTACACAGAGTTGGATTGGCTGAAGAAAAAGATATAGGTCCAAGCACACATCACATCTAAACAAGACGTCAACACGTGCAAGTTTGCAGATCGTTGAGAGCGGACACAAGAAAAAAGAAAAATTAATAATTTCCAGCGGGTTTTCCCATTTCTTTTTTATTTCCTTTTTGGCTGGTAAACGGAATGGCCGATTCGTATTTGGGACAAATGGACGCGACCATAAACAGATCTGACAGATCCGGTCTAACGGACTATGGTCGCACTCTGGAAAAGTATTCCCTGATACATATACCTACAAAATATACACTGATAGACTTATAAACTTATACACCTATCCCCTTATACCTTATACCTCATACGCTGTCTCAGGGGGCTGAGGTTCAAAACAAGGATCCATCCTCAACCATGGTTAACACCTGTAAGAATAGCAACAGTCGGGGTATGCAGCTGACTGCCAACGGGTTTCGATTATAGTACACCGTCCAACATAAATGCACTCCGTAGGACACCTATTTCGTCCGACACCCGTTCCCTATCGTACACCCGCTTTGGTCCTCTAATAACAATATGTAATACAAAGTCCAATTTTTGCGTTCGCATATTAAGCACTCGGAATACACAGCCGATTAACCTCCGCCTATAGAAACCCTGGCTGGCAGTTCCTGGTCAGGATCGTCTGGCTGGGGACTGTGCATTGCACATCATTATTTGGACTGCAGATTGGGGGCACTGGGATCCCTGTACGGAGTACGGAGAACGGAGTACAACATACGAGTTACGGAGTTCCATTGTGGAGGGAGTCAATATCAGTTCTTCCCCCCCCCCCCCCTTTATGATTATTGGCTCTGGAGGGATTTGCCTTTGTCCCAACTCTGTTTGTTCATTGCATATCACTGGGGTCGATTTCACAATGGGAGATCTACTTCATCCCCCTTTGTGGCGTTGATCGCGTGCTTGTGGGTTACGGGTGTACCTACATAATGTTGGATGTTGGATGTACCTTCTGTATCCTGGAAGGGTCAACGTACATACAACATACGTGTTCCGTACTCCGTACTCTGGACTAGGCTGAAGAATATCGGGATGTTTGCCCTCTTCCCCGGAAATGATCTGAACCCCTGGTGCAATGGTTTCCTGTTACATCCGCTTTCCGTTTAATCTACCAGTACGGAGTACGGAGACCCCAGGCAGAGACGTTGCATGGTATGATGTGTTGGGGATATGCAGGTCAATTGTACGGTGTACGGCGATGATAACCCACACTGCACCCTGCTCTATTCGGTAATTCAGTGTCAGTGCTTCTACCTAGGTACATAACCCTAGGCCAGTCTCCACCGCTCGAAGAAGAAGGTAAAATGAATTACTAATGCTAGGATAATCGATGGGACCCCATATTGGAAACACAATCTGACTTTTCCGGACCTCCGATAGAAGAAAAAAAAAAAAGTCAAGTGGGGTGACTGTGGCGAAAAGAAGGGACTTCATGCGAGTAGACGGGTGTACCTGAATTAAGGCCCGCGGAGCCGAGAAAGGGGAAACCGAAGAGAACAGGGAAGAAGGAAAAAGTGGGAAAAGTGGCAAAAAGAAGAGAACACATGGGAAGAAAACTCTACCATGAACTAGCGGTCCGCAAACTTCAATAATCCCAGTGAGGCAAGGTCAACTCCACTTAGGACTCCATACTGTTCCGCACCGTTGGAAGGTGTGGAGTGCTGAGTCGGAGATTTTGTGATTTCGCGACAGATCGGGATTTGTGCCCCTGATCGTAGCCGATCGGTTTGAGATGATTTGAGTTATTGAATGGGCGTTAACTGGTGACTTGGCCAGATGAAGTATACTCCATACTCTGATACTCGTGATATCCTGATGTCGTGGTATCTCTGACATTTTTCAAGGTAAAGACAATCGCGGTAGGTGAGAAAGTCGGTTCGGAGGGGGGATGCACCCGTTCCCAGTTCATCGGGACCGGAATATTGTTTCCTCATTGAGCGTTTGACTGTCACGGGACCAGATGGAGCTGTTTCAAGTCGGGCTCCACTGGAAAATCTTCTAGCTTGCCTTCTAGAAGTTACGGGCCGAGGTTGGGAGCTCATACCAGTCCAAAATCTGGGAATCCAAATGTAAGAGTGGGACTGGTGTTGTGTCCACAGAGGACGTCATAAAAGTGACCGAGACATGCAGGGCAAAAAAAGAGGTCACGATCACACAGTGTCTGATGGTATGCAGATCCGCGGAGGCCCCATGGCTGACATTTTAGTATCAGCTGCTCCAGTAACCTTGGAAAATCTCAAGGTGAGCATCGTACCTGAAGCCATCCGGGGAGTAGGACAGCCCGCCACTGGTGAAACATGTCTGATCTTCAGTCATACCCATATGTCGATCGCGGCATTACACTCTCCAAGTCCTGTCGCGACCCCTAGATAACAAGGTGCTGTGTGCCCAAAACTCCCTGTCTCGTAGATTATGCCGAAGTGCCGTGTAACACGAGTCGTGATTTGAGATGAGACCAAGCTCTCGGACACGGTGTTTGAGACAAACAAGGCGGAAACTTAGAAGCGTTTGCAGGGGCTGGAAACAGCGCACATAATCAAAGCTGGTAGTAATGGCAGCGCCAATGGTGTCACATCCCCTGCGAGTGATCCCACCACCATATGTTGTAGCCATCCACAGTAGGAGGTCCAGGAAAGCTTGGTCGTGGGGACACTCTGATCAGCCACACTGCCACCATCACGAGTAACCTAGTTCCATCTCAATCTTCAACAGATGCTTGAGCTTGAGTTGAAATCCATTCCTCCATCAGAGGCTGTCGGGTTGACTCAGATTCCACCGCATTTGGTCTGGTTTTGCCGCCCTTGCGTTTGATCAACAGACACAACACCCATCCATGAATATTGAAGCTCTCGTAATTGGTCGTGAAACGAAGCTTCTTCTCATCGCTACCAGCTTCGGTCTCGGGTTGCACCTGGCGTGCCCTTTTCATATCCCTTGATGCAACCTCATCTGTGGATTCAGGGATATTGTGCAATTCCAAATCGGGCTCACTGTCACTCTCGATCATAAGCTCACCATCTCCCGAGCTCGCCGGGTTGACAGTCGTATCTCCTGAAACATCTTCTGTTTTGGGATTCAAGCTCAAGTCTCGGCCCGGCCTGTGGAATGTCTTGTTTCGTGTGAGGAGCGAATGGCGGGTGCGGGATTCGCGGAGGAAGATGGCGACTTCGAATTCATCTAGGTGGTGTGTGAACATCTGCTGGATCAGAACATAGGTATAGTATCTCACCTTCCGCAATAACATCCTTGACTGGCTTGCCCTTCTTACGCATGAACAACCGCTCATTCTCTTCGCGTAGCTTCGACGGAACCAATGGTCGAATGGCAGCGATGACGCGTGGAAGGACGGGATCGCGAGAATTCAAGAGCCATCTTGAGTCAGACGGGTTTTCCAGATATATGCGACACTCCAGCACCGAATATTTGCTGACACGGAGGTACCTGCGAATGGGAGCCATGTTGAATGAAGTGCTGAAATGTCCACTGATCAAAGAGCCGCCTATGACCTCAAGATCGCGCTAAGCCCATTTTGCCGCTGATCTTCTGATTGGCGATCGAGACGCCTTTCACTCCCCAAGGGGGTCAACCACGTTCCTTCAAACCTTCAATGACTCTTGATCCTGTCTGAACGGCCAGTAACTATCATCGCACCGAACATGGATCAAATACACCCTTCACCAGTCTACAGGCAAGTACTTGGCCCTTATCTTCTACACGTGACTCAATCACCGCGATCGGAAATTGACCCGTCCCCAAGGTCCTCATACGCCAAGCCGGAGTACCTGCTACTTCCGGCCACAGCTACAATTGTATGGGCCGCCAGGTACCTGGTACCAGTCAGGTCCAGTGCAAACTCCATCCTTGACGTCTTCGAGCTCCCAAGGTCCCCATGAATCCCACTCTGACTCCCCGCTGGGTGATTATATCTCACAAATTCTGATTCGATTTTGCTCCTGTCGCTTCAGAGGTGATTGCTGGCTTTTATATCTTCTACGGAGTACTCGGCTGAATTTTCCGACCTGGCTCCCAAGGTACTCAGTTCGGCAGCCCAGGAGAAAACCTATCACCAGGGCCCAAAAGATCGCATTGAGCGACTCATCGTGCACCCGATACACGCGCGCGGCCGAAAGAGGAAGCCCATCTATATTGTCGCTGCTTCCAATTGTCTCTGCAGAGTCTTTTGCAGAACTCAGAATTGCCAGGATCACCTTGTGGTTTCATGCGCGCGTAGTGGGTCAACGACGCATCTCGCCTACCCTCGAGGACCTTGGGGATTGCGAGCCTTTCACACCCCGCCGCACCTTTGTGGCCATCAAACTCATTCTTCTCATCTTTTCAGTGGTCACCAATCTTCTCTCGTCAATTGGGGGTTTTGACTAGCCATTGACCGTTCGTCTTAGTCTGTTCTTTGAGAACTCACCCTTCCAGACTTCTCCTGTCGTCTCATTATACTTTTTTGGGTCACGATCAGTTGCCAAAATGGAATCTTCTTACTCTACTCTCCTCAAGCGCGAGGATGCTTGTGAATCCGGCAATGAGTTCGATGGTCGAATGGGCCTACGAATTTCCTCCATTTTTGTGATCATGGTTGGCTCTATGTTTGGTGCTCTATTCCCCGTCTTCGCCCGGCGCTTCAGCAAGAAGGGTGGTTTCCCCAAATGGGCCTTCTTCGTCGCCAAGTACTTCGGATCTGGCGTGATCATCGCCACCGCCTTCATCCACCTCTTGGCCCCTGCGGAAGAAGCTCTGACCAATGAATGTTTGACTGGTCCAATTACCGAGTACTGCTGGGTAGAGGGCATCATCCTGATGACTATCGTTGTTCTTTTCTTCGTGGAATTGATGGTTATGCGTTTTTCGCGCTTCGGTCAAGGCCATGTGCATGACGAGGAAGGTCACACTCATACTCAACTTGATGACACCTCTATTGTCAACGAAGCCACTGAACCAAAGCACCTTATGCCTGGAGAGGATCATCTTGGTCATTCCCGTGAGCATCACGATAACAGCAGCGACTCTGAGAATGACGTTCAAGCAACTGAAGATTATGCTGCTCAGCTCACTTCCATCTTCATCTTGGAGTTCGGTATCATCTTTCACTCCATCTTCATCGGCCTCACTCTGGCAGTCTCTGGCGCTGAGTTCACGACTCTCTACATTGTGCTTGTCTTCCACCAAACCTTTGAAGGACTTGGTCTGGGTTCTCGTCTGGCTACGATCCCTTGGCCTAAATCCAAGCGCAACACTCCTTACTTCCTGGGACTTGCCTTTGGATTCTCGACTCCGATTGCCATTGCTATTGGCTTGGGTGTTCGCAACAGCTACCCGCCCACTGGCCGAACCACTCTCATTGTCAACGGTGTCTTCGACTCCATCTCCGCTGGCATTCTTATCTACACTGCCCTGGTTGAGCTCATGGCACATGAGTTTATGTTCAGTCACTCCATGCGTCAAGCTCCCATCCGCGATGTGTTGATTGCTTTCTTCCTTCTTTGCGCCGGAGTTGCCCTCATGGCAGTGCTGGGCAAGTGGGCATAGAGGACCTCCCTCTGCGTCTCGAAAAAAAAAATCAAGGGAAAACACCCATCCCTCTAATGTGTCATGTCTTTGCTTTTCTTTTCACAAATTTCTCTTACAATCACATATTGTTCTCGCATGTGATACCCATGGGATCCGGGCTAGTTTCAGCCATACAAATATCGGCGTTTAGCGAATGTATTTAAGCCCAAATGAACAAAATCTTACTTTATACAGAGTCATATAGCACTACCTAAATATCATATTCTAATTGCTTACATATCAGCTCAATACCAAGCCTCCGCCCAGGAGGGGATGGTTAGCTTAAATTTGAGTTCATGCTTGGCCCGATGTGTTCTACTGGATAGGGCTGATTCCTGTTGACAGGGATTCCCCGCTCTATACTCTACATTATGCCCCTTCTAAGTTGAGAATGAAATTGAGGTTTCCTCGTCTCTTTTTCTCATCTCTTCACTATCAGTTCCCCCAACCCATCTCTTGGAACTGTCGAGATGGCTTCGGAACGTGACTTGACCGCACTCCCTCATTGCAATGAGCCCAAGGATGCAACTCGCGACACCATCAAATCGGTGGATGCGACTCGCTCACCTGTCGTGTCGGTGAAGCGACAGAGTCTGTCGGATCTCTTCACGATTGTAGGTGCATCGTCTTGATATACCTATCTGTATCCACTGGATAGTGATTCCAGCGCGGTTTACTTTGTCCCGCGCTGGCGGTGTGATATAGCTACTTATCTGTTGACGTTCGATAGTTTGCCAGTGGCTTTGCGTTGATCAGCGATGGGTATCAGAATAACTTGATGTGAGTCGACCATTGTTCCTCTGGTACGAGCATGGGACTGACGTGGGTTATCCATGGATACATAGGACGATGACCAATGTCCTCCTGAAGAAACAATATCCGAAGGAATACACAAGCACCGTCAGCACACGCGTCTCCAATGCTCTCCTGGTCGGCGAGGTGATTGGACAGGTTGTCATTGGGTATGGATACGGCAGGGCTAGGGTTTAGATACGTTCTGACGACTGACGACTGACATTATAGACTGACATGCGACTATCTTGGTCGTAAGACCGCTATAGTTTTCACCACCCTGATGATTGTCATCGGGGGTATCCTGGCTACGGCTTCGCATGGCGTTACGATTGACGGCATGTTCTGGATGATGACGGTTGCCCGTGGTATCGTCGGATTCGGCAAGTACCACTCCCAATTTACAAACCGGCACCGCATGTAGTCTGTATTAACGATTTCCAGGTGCTGGTGGCGAGTACCCGGCATCCTCTGCCTCTGCCTCGGAAGCAGCAAATGATCTAACCCCAAAGCACCGAGGCCCGGCGTTCATCATGGTAACCAACTTCCCCCTGTCATTTGGGGGCCCATTCGCGGTATCAATCTTCTTGATCGTGCTCTTGGCCTGCCACCAGTCTCATTACAGTACCGTGTGGCGCGTATGTTTTGGCATAGGATGTATCTGGCCGCTGTCAGTGTTCTACTTCCGCATCCGCATGCTGAACTCGGTGCTGTATCGACGCGGGGCAATCAAGAAGCGTGTTCCCTACATGCTCGTGCTGCGGTATTATTGGAAAGCATTGATCGGGACATGTGGCGCCTGGTTTCTATATGGTAAGAGAGCGCCGCACCTCTTACAGATAATCAAACTAACAATCTCCAGACTTCGTCACATTCCCCAACGGCGTCTTCTCCGCCACAATCATCTCCTCTGTCGTGCAGGATGGTACCATCTTAAGCGCGGGTGAATGGCAGCTCCTACTCGGCGCAATCGCCCTCCCAGGCGTCTTCCTAGGTGCGATTCTCTGCGACCGTGTTGGACGCAAGCCTATCATGATGATCGGCTTCAGTGGCTACCTCATCTTCGGGCTGATCATCGGTTGTGCCTACGACCGCATCACCAAGATCGTCCCTCTCTTCGTCGTCTTTTACGGGCTGATGCAGAGCTCGGGCAACTTCGGTCCGGGCAATATGCTCGGTCTACTTTCGTCCGAGTCGTATGCCACCGGTGTACGTGGCACTTGTTATGGGATTTCTGCGGCTGTTGGGAAGGCAGGTGCTGCCATTGGCACGCAGGCATTTCAGCCGATCAAGATTCGTCTGGGCGATAAGTGGACTTTTATTGTTGCTGCTATCTGTGGTGTTGTTGGTGTTCTAGTTACTTTCTTCTTTGTGCCTGATTTGACGGGGGAGGATTTGAGAGTGCGGGATGAGAAGTTCCGTGCTTATCTTGTTTCTAATGGTTGGGATGGTGATATGGGTGAGGATGATTTGCAGGCTGCTGCTGATCAACCTGCCTCGGGCATTCCTGGTAATAAAGTCGACCAAACAGTCGAGCGTGAGACAGGCGTATGAGAATAGAGAATAGGTAGGTAGTGGGAAGAGTTGGGAGGCTTTGAATATTTAGCCAGCGGTAAACAGATAACAATGCATGAATATTGACATTCTACCTCCGTGTGGGCGCAACCATCTGACAGATATATATATCAGCTATTTATCTAGACTCAAAATCCTTTAATATATGAAGTCCATACAGTCTACCTAGAGACATATCCATTACTTCACTCAAAATCTAACCCGACAAAAAGCGATATCAAAGAAAAGTACCTCCAATAGCTCACCTTCATATAGATCATCAACAGAACTCATCGTTTCCCCCGAACGGGGTATAGAAAGCACAGACCAACGCTAAACCCTCAGTCCAACCTCCGCCCATCTGTCCACATCCCCAGTCCCCAACACCTATTCTCCCACCACCCACAATGCGTCTCACCTCAATTCTCATCGCCGCCCTCGGCTCCCTCGCCGCCGCCGCCGACCTCGGCATCGAAGTCACCCACGCCGTCGACTGCACCCGCAAGACAGTTAAAGGCGACGGAGTCTCCATGCACTACCGCGGCACGCTGCAGTCCGATGGATCCGAGTTCGACTCCAGCTACAAGCGCCGAGCGCCCTTGACCTTCAAGCTGGGTACTGGTCGTGTCATCAAGGGGTGAGTGGTTATCCCTCCGGTGCTTGAAGCAACTGGGCTATGGGATTGATTCATTGTTGATTGTTTATTTGGATGCTGACGATGCGCAGATGGGATCAGGGATTGCTGGATATGTGCATTGGCGAGAAGCGCACGCTGACTATTCCCCCCGAGTATGGATATGGGGACCGTGGTGTTGGGCCTATTCCCGGTGGTGCGACGTTGGTGTTTGAGACTGAGTTGGTTGCTATTGATGGGGTGAAGGATGAGCTTTGAAGAGCGGTGCTTGATGTAATGCTCTGCTCTCTGAGAGGTTGATTCTCTCACGAAGTAATCACAGTTCTATACCGATTATATATACAATTTTTTTTTTGAATATTCTTCTCGCGTGAGAGTTCGCTTTATATTATAATAACAGGGTATCGAATCTATATGGGGTAAGATGTACATCGGTGTATGAATCGGCTGAAACAGAGGATCAAGTTCTCCGTGATCCAAAAGGAAAGTGTATCAATCCATCGCGTCAAGAGCATTCTCGGTCTGGATATCGTGTTCTGAAACCAGGATTCCAACTAGACATTCGCCGAGAATACCCTCCCAGTTGACCCACGGATGGATGTCCTGGAAGAGCTGCGCTGAGTCTTTGCCCGCGCCGCGGAGGAGCTCGCCTTTCCCTCCCGGATGGTAGGGGGCGTAGGGGGAGATATTATATACCTTGCCATGGTATGAGGTCCAAGCATCTCGGCCCTTGCGCCCGTGCTGCTCCTTCAGCATTGATGGTGTGACCCGTAACAGCCCGGGGGGAAGGTCTTTGCCGCGGAGCTGGTTCTTCGGGTTTGCTGCCAGGGCCGCCCAGTCGAGGGGTGAGAATCCTGGCGCGAGAATAACCTTGCCCGAGGAGGGTTTTTTGAGCGATAGTTGGGCCGGGGAGAGGGTGCTGCTGGTGAGATGGCTGCCGATGCTGGGTGGGCCTCGTTGAGAGGCTGCTGCTGATGGCGGTGGGACAAGAGAGTTACCACTGAGCCGTGGAGGTTGGAGTGTGCTTGTTGGGGAGAGACGATTCGCTTGAGTTGTTTGCCGAGGCCGGGGCACCGGGGGAGGAGGCATTAGGGATGAAGCGCTGGCGGGTGCTGCCTTGGGGCCAGATGATTGCGTGGGCAATGGCGGTTGGGGCTTCAATGCCTCACGTTTGCTATCTGTCGAGGATGAGTGCCCTGTTGTCCCAGCCATGCTTTGTGAAATGGAAGGTAGAGTAGTTTGTTGCAATGTCTCGCTCTCGTCTTTGTCCAGGTTGAACGTGGGGACCGCACGGACAGGGAGCGGTGCGCTCGAAGCCGATGCCTTGGGTGTGCTCTGTGAATCGTCCTCCTCCACTGTCTCTATTGATGCTGGAGGCTCTGGGCCATTCTTGCCTTGCGCGGGTTCGTCTGCGGTGGTCGCG
Organism: Penicillium crystallinum; assembly: GCA_027569675.1. Taxonomy (NCBI): domain Eukaryota; kingdom Fungi; phylum Ascomycota; class Eurotiomycetes; order Eurotiales; family Aspergillaceae; genus Penicillium; species Penicillium crystallinum. Next base: position 305,807 of record JAPDKR010000003.1, on the reverse strand, counting down.
ATGGATGGTGCGTCGGGGTTGGGTTCCGGAGGGGCAAAGGAACGAGACTCAGTCCAGTTGCGCGGAGGGTAACGGTACAAGAAATAAGCTGTCGTTGCGATGAGCACACCCACACCTATCCAGCCCATGCCGAGCTGTATATGAAACGTACTGGCTTTGCTTGGGTCGAGAATGCTGTCCTCGGTACTGTTGTATTTGATTGGAATCACGATCTCGCAGATTCGCCAAAGAAAACTGGTCCGTGCACTATCAATGGATCTAACGGATGAATACATGTTATAGGTTGTACAATGTCGAACATTCATTTTACTAGAATAACCGTTGAATAGATTCAAGAGTTAAGCAGAATTGTATCAAGAAGCATCAAGAGAGAAAATGATGTTTGTTCTGGGTATCTGTGCAGGGGCCAGCGAAGGTGTGAAAGGCCTCCACTCAACTGCTACTGGCAAGTCTGGGGAAGGAATCTACTCCGGGGAAGCCACTGAAAGCCACCAATGAGGGATTCAAGCTAAATAGATCACCGATCTCAATGATAAGGGCGTTCATGATGTCAGTACCTCATCATGGTCCGTTCATGAACCGTACCTATGTCTTTGTTTGCTAGTGATACAGAAGAATCTGCACACCAACTGCGCTATCATGGTCGTGGCTCACAGAGCTCTGAGGGACCAGATGTTCCGTAAAACGATGTCGACCTCAGATATAATCACACTCTTTGATGCTGGGGCTGGTCAGGTGAGTATCAACTATACCCCTCTCATTGATATTGTACTTAGCAAGGACGAGAGATAGTCGCAAGGAGGGAGAAAATATCAGGAGGACCGTTGCACGGTGATTTTTCCGAGTCAGTTTCCTTCTAGCATGAAGGACAATGTCGCATTTTTTGCAATATATGATGGCCAGTAAGGAAAGCCTCGAACGGACCTCCTCCAGCAAGCCCCTCGGTAACTGACCATTCTCTCCAGTGGTTCTGGGCTGGTTTCAGAGCATGTCCATCAAACTTTGCACCATTTGCTTGCACAGCGTCCGGAGTTCGAACATGATGATTGGGCCAAAGCCATCAGGGAAGCACTGGCCGAAGAGGACCGCATTCTACTCGAAAGGTTCAAGCATGAATCGGCCGAGCCTGCAATTTCAGGATCAACAGTGGCGATGTGTTGCATTAATCTCACCCAAGGCGAGCTACTTGTCTCGAATCTTGGCGACTCACATGTTATCCTGGCCGAACGGGACCCGAAAACTGAACATCCGTATCACATTGTACGCAATGACTGATTCGAGCCGATTCGAGCGTGGATGCTAACAGGATTCACCAGCGACGTCTCACAGAAGCCCACAAGCCCGAAATTCCCAGCGAAAAAGCCCGGATTGAGAGTGCAGGCGGAACAGTTGTCAACCGCAGCGGCACAGACCGGCTCGGTGAGTTGAAGGGGAGATGAGAAATCACAATACTAATGACGGAACAGGGTCCTTGAACATGTCTCGAGCCCTGGGCGACTTGCAGTACAAAAACCCGGTTAATACATTCACGGACAACCCCATCCTAGACCCCGCCTCGTCGGCTACCAGCCGATCGGAATCTCGGGGCAACTTCCTATCCAATGATCCCTATACCTCACGACGAACATTGCACATCGACCGCCGTTACCTGCTCGTGGTGGCCTCTGATGGGGTTACTGATCGAGTGGACGACACGAACCTGGTACAGCACGTGATGAAGTTATCGATGCGGGGAAAGCCAGCGAGTGAAATTGCCCAGGACATCGCCACCACAAGCGCTAGTACACCTCACAGTGACAATGCATCGTGCATTATTGCGATGCTAGATGGACAGGGATCGTGTGTATAACGTAGAGAACGGGGAGGGATAGCAGAAATAGCAAAAACAGCAGAAATAGCAGACATCCCAAATGGAGCAGAAATAGAACTCCACAGAGATGGCACACGAATCACACGGATAATAAGGATAAACAAGGATCCCTCGAATGGTACTATTGTATTAGGTACTTGGAGTATGGACGGGAGTACGGAGAAAGTACCTAACTTGTCGGTAGTTCCACGGAAAATGTTGTGCAGCTGTGCCACTCACAGCCTATCAACGGTTCGCTCTTTACCCAATTAAGAAGGTGGTGTTTGGACTCTCATCTCTCAACTCTTTTCTTATTTTCGACTTTCCTGCAACATTGTATATAGCAAGAGGTTCTATCTGCGATTGAAGCTATATATAACAAGTCAGCATTATTATACATATAATAATATAGGAATGTATGTATGTAAACCTCCAGAATGACGCAGGGAATGGAGTTTACTCGGCGTTGACCTGTAGTAATCGGCTTTCTTTCTTAATTGATGATGCATGACCACGTAAATAGATTGCACATACATAACCAATTATTATTAAGACCTTCGAAAATTGGAGAATTGGAGTCTTCATTCAAATGTGACTGGTTCCCATTCAGGTGATATCGAATACGCGAGTAAACGAGGGCTTGTCGCTTACTACGGAGTACCTAACTCGGGTCCAGATTGAACAATTAGATCTGGGAAGAGGCTCCGACAGGGGAACAGGGGCTCTTGATGAACCAATCTGTTGGAAACCTGTCAAACTCTTTTAGGCAGGCGACTCGTTCTCGGGGTGGAGCTCGAGAAAAAGAAGCATAAGATCCGGTTATAGCCACCTTCCAGAACGGTCAACCCTGAAGAGGATCTCCCGTTGGATACAAAATCGCCCTTCCAATTTGCCATCGGGGGTTTTTTTTTTTTACTTCTTTCTTCTTCTGCTCGGATTTATTTTTTACAGCGTTATTGCGTTCGCATCTTCTCATCTCTTCTCTCCAATGAGTCTGACCACAATCCGGGCACCTCCGACTCAACCATCCGGCATGGCACCGCAGCAATGGAATAACTTCCACGTAGGAAGAGAGTGTGGCCACCAAACGTGGTCTCGGAAACATACCCCCAAGCTGACAGTCTCTTCTGGGGAGACGGTCACTTTCGACGCCATCGACAGTAGCAATGGACAGCTCAACACGTCATCCCAGGCCTCAGCCATCAAGACGTTGGATCTCGGCCTAGTCAATCCCGTCTTCGGCCCGATTTATATCAACGACGCCCAGCCCGGCGACGTTCTCAAAGTGGGAGTCCTCGACCTCGAAGTTGCCGACTGGGGCTGGTCCGCCATTATCCCGGGGTTCGGTCTGCTGGCAGACGAATTCCTGGAACCAGAGATCAAGATCTGGACACTGAACCGCGAAGCTGGCTTCGCCCAGTTCAAGGACATGCGTATCCCGCTCCGTCCTTTCCTCGGATGTATGGGTCTTGCTCCAGCCAACGACGAAGATCTCTCGACCGTGCCTCCTACCAACGCTGGCGGCAATATGGACTGCCGTGAGCTCAGCGTCGGCTCTACCGTTTACCTCCCCGTCCAGACTGCCGGGGCTCTCTTCAGCTGTGGTGATGGTCATGCCGCCCAGGGCCACGGTGAAGTCTGCGGCACTGCCATCGAAACCCCGATCCGCGCTACCCTTCGCTTTGAACTCCTCAAGAACCAGTCCTGGATGACTGCCCCTCAGTTCCAGACCCCGCCTCGCACGCAAATACCAAATCCCCTGCCAGATCTGGGAACCTATGGTGCTCTCGGTATTGCTCCTGGTCTGTATGAAGCTACCAGGAGCGCGACGCGGAATCTTATCCAGTGGTTGGTGCAGACCAAAGGTCTCACTCGCAGCGAGGCATACATTCTTGCTAGCGTTGCTGGCGACTTGCAGATTGCTGAAGTGGTCAATGTGCCCAACTTTGAAGTGGCCATGACTCTGCCTTTGGGCATTTTCTCTTGATCTTTTCTCTTTTTTTTTGTTGTTGCTTTCATGACGTCTACTTTGTGGCTTCAAGAAAACATTTGCTGGCGTGATACCCTGAGAATCTTGATCTATTACGTTTTCTTTCAATTGGACATATATTAGTGTGGATGGGATGATTTATTTGCATGCAGAGCAAGCGTTAAGCGGAGATTTTTACATAATTCAATCACATCCGATGGATCTTTTCCGAAGTTGAAACCACCCGGAGCTGCTCTGAATCGACTTGTAGACAGATGCAATCGATAGCCAAAGAGAAGTTCCATAACAGACCTGATACGACGGTATATAGGCCAGAAAGTGCGTTCTCACTTGACCCTTCACCAGATCTCAATCAAATAGCTCATGAATCCACCAAGAACCGGATATCCCAGAGCCACTCTCCTATCCCTTCCAATGTGGACATCTGTCAAAACTGTTGAAAAGCACCGCATCACTAGAATCCGGCAGTGAATTACCGAACTCCGCCACCCAAGACTTGGCCGTGCGTCCCAATCTTCAACCCTTGTCCCACTCGCCCACTTTGCTTCAGCGCTTGCATCAGAATAGGCAGGTCGGAATCCGGAACGACGAGGACCATCGTCTCCACAACCGGTGAAAAGCTGAAAGAGGAATCATCCCAGCACAAAATCGAATCACAAAAAAGAGGGGGGACCCTGGCCAGCGAGTCATGCAAGGTAACGCCCGAGATCCCGAGGGGTTAATGCCTGCTAGAAGGGGTTTTTTTCTTCTACGGAGTACGCCTCGAGACAAAAGTCCCAGTTTCCCACTCCGGACTCCGAAGCCTTCGCATTCTACTCCGTAGATCAAATGACCACGTATATTCCCTCAACATGATTCGAAATATGCCCGGGCTGGGAAAATGAAAGCCAGTGCATGTGGCTGAAGTTCAGGGAAATATCCACCAGTCCTGTATGGTCGAATATTCCGTCCCTGGTAGCATTGGAGCTTTCAAGGCTATCTATGTGCCACGCGATTCAGTACTTTCTAACCCTGTAGCGATTGGCCCTTTTTTTTGGCTCAGAGATCGAGATCGCTTTGAGCAAGGAATGGGTTTTAACTTTGACATCTGCAAGTCACGCTGAAAAGTTTCGCCTGCAATGGAGACCCGGAATATCTCCTTGGCCCACCTGGGCTCCTGTGGACATCAAGGGAACTTACGTATGCCTACGGAGTATTCCGTATACTTTGCTCGGACTCGTTCGTTGGGACCTGCCTCAATAGGCAGTTGGATATGTGGCTTTGCTCGGATATACGGAGCCTTTTCTTTCTACGGGTCTGACTGGCATGATTACCTTGGTGAAGGTACAATGAACTTCGGCATCCCATGACATGATAGGTAATCCCATGGGCTTGGCGAGACGCACCGCCGGCCTTGCCGTGGTCTGGATTAGATCTGTTCCATACGCAATCAAGTAATTGTTGAGGTGGAGAGTTCTGAGGTGGGATCGGGTTCGGCGCTCCAAGGTGATCAATCGATAAGAGGCTCATCCATGCATATGGTTGTTTTTTTATGGTCGAACAACGCCAGGAGAGCTCTTGAGGAGGGAACATGTGATTTTAGGGCAAAGAGAATTTGAGTGCCGTGATTTTGTGTATACCAGACAGAATCACAACCTAAGAAGGGCCCATATACATTCTACGACACTAGGAATGAGTTGTCAGCCACCTACCGGGCAGGTTTACTATTGAGTGAATATGTGGGCATACAAAGTAACAAATAAAATAACACAACCGCCCGGAAACTGATTGGGGAAAGGTGAAACTGATGCTCACACCTATCCTATACTTTTCAATATCAACTCATCAAAACAAAAAAATTTCAATTTCATATAATGTGCTTGAATACTTAGAGACGCCCAGTTTTGTAGTGAATATGAGCAAGTAATAGAAAGAGATATACCTCAATGCTTCCGAGTTGAACATTCGGTACAATATACAGCTCTTTATCATCCGCTAGGAGGCCCTCATAGACCCCCATCTCGCAATAACTCCTATTTTTCCTATTCCATAGATTGATATTACATTTCTCAGAATCTGATTCAAGTAACACATTCCAAATGCATCAATCAGTTAACAAATCAATCTCGTCCATATAAAGCGGAAGCGTCACATGACACCGCGTTCTGTCGCGTCTCCCTTCACAAGCGGCCGAGCATTGGTCTAAACACCCCCACATGTCATGGATCCGATCTTAGATGGCTTGAATCATGCCCAGCGCGAGGCTGTAACCTCATCTGGATCAATTCTGCAAGTCCTTGCACCACCAGGCTCGGGCAAAACGAAGACATTGACAGCGCGTGTCGCGTACCTCCTCTCGCACCATGGATACCAACCACAAGATGTCATCTGTTGCACATTTACTATCAAAGCCAGTCGCGAGATGCGGGAGCGGCTGGCGAAACTCATTGGCGAGAAATCTGAATCCCGCTTGATTCTCGGGACCTTTCATTCCATTTGTCGTCGCTATCTGGTCAAGTATGGATATTTGATTGGTCTGCGGAAGGGGTTTGGCATTGCGGATTCAGATGACACCCGCGCAATCATAAGAGTATGCTTGGCTATATTATATCTATATCTCTTTCTAATTCCAGTCGCAGAGGACTATCAAGCGGCTAAATTCGAGCATTGAAGTGAAGGCGGCCCAAGGCAGGATTTCGCGACACAAAGCACATGGACTCAGTCCGGATGCTTTAGCTGCTAGAGCCAAGGCAGAGGAGTTGGAACTTGTTGATATCTACCGCGAATATGAATCAGCATTGGCAGCCTCCAATCTCTTAGATTATGATGACCTCCTCCTTCGATGCGGGGATCTGCTACGAGAACACCCACAATGTGTTTCCAATGTGCAGGCCGTCTTAGTTGACGAGTTCCAGGACACCAACATCATCCAATATGAATTGATGAACCTGTTTGCCTCAAAGAACCGACGAATCACCATCGTTGGAGATCCAGACCAAAGTATCTACGGCTTTCGTTCTGCGGAGATCCAGAATCTCACGCGAATGCAGCGGCGATACTCAAACACAACAGTTGTACTTTTGGCGGATAATTACCGCTCTGCCGGTTCTATTCTGAATGCAGCTCAAGAGGTCATTGAGCAGGATGAGAGTCGGCCAGCGAAAGCCCTCCAAGCCACTCACTCTTTCGGAACCTTGCCGGTGTTACGGAAGCTTCCGAACCCTAACGCAGAGGCGCAGTGGATGGTACTTGAGATCAAGCGATGCGTAGCAATGACCGGCGGACTATTACGCATGTCCGACTTTGCCGTCTTACTTCGATCGGCTTCGCTGTCTACACAAATTGAGACAGCGTTCGGGCGAGCAGGTATACCGTATAAGATGGTTGGAGGGCGGAAGTTCTTCGATCGAACTGAAGTCAAAATTCTTCTTAATTATATGAGAGTCGTGAGCCACACAGGGCATTCGGATGCGTTGTTGAACATTGTGAATGTTCCACCCCGAAGGATCGGCGACGAGACAATTAAGCAATTGACTAGCGGTGCGGAAAAAGCGAAGGTTCCACTATGGAACTTTATCAAGGATGTTATTCAAGGTCGCCGTTCAACTGAGAAGAAAATACAAAAGGCCGCAGAGCAGGGGCTTTGCGTGTTAGTCAATCTGATTGAAGCCTCCAGACAAAAATTACAAGAGTGTGACGATGCATCGGCTCCCAGTATGCTGATTGAGTTTATTGCCGAACGTCTGTCGTTCCAGGAATATCTCATTAAAGCATACCCTCTTGACGAAGACAGTCGCTGGGCGAACGTCAAGGAATTAATGCACCAAGCCACAGAAGTGGCCGCATTTCAAGAGGATGAGGTCGATAAAGAAATGGATCTGCCTGAAATCGAAGGTCTGCAGCAGCAGCAAGCACACCCCGGCGAAGAGGCACTTACTCGATTTCTGGCAAATGTTGCCTTGGCCACAGAGATCACCACTAAGGAGGATAACAAGGAGGGAGATCAAGCTCCTGAAAAAGTCACTATCTCAACAATCCATGCTGCCAAGGGATTGGAATGGCCAGTCGTCTTTGTTCCGGCAGTCTACAACGGGAGCATCCCTCATTCTCGGGCGGAAGTGGTTGAAGAAGAGAGACGGCTGCTCTATGTCGCTATGACGAGAGCACAGGCGCTGTTGTACTTGAGTATTCCTATTCGTCAACCCCGACTTGGAGAAGGAGAAGATGGTGCAACCACATTGACGCCGTTCCTTCCTCCTAAGTTGACCAAAGCACACTTTCGGCAAACCGGGCCATCTCTTCATGAGGAGGTGGTGTATGCGATTGCAAATATTCTGCGCCGCCCTCGGCCATCTTTGGATGACATGTACAAGGGGCTCGAATTTCTTCCATCGACGCTGGACGACCGGTGGACGCCCGAGGGCGAAGAAGATCGGAGTAAATTGGATGGCGCAGCCGACGCTCGTGACGCCTCTGACGAGCCCAATCCCAAGCGACGACGCTCGGATATGAACCAGGGGCCGACGTCAACCATCTACATGTCAGCGACAGGGTATACGATTCCTACAACCATTTCATCTGGTTTTACATCTGCCCGGGATTACATAGCGACCAACCCCGAATCCCCGGCAGAATCAGCCTCAAAGCCCCCTACCGATGCAGCTGGGTCAAAGAAACCGAACCCGATCAGCAATGCAGCCCGTAAAGACGGACTCACGCAGGCAAGCATCTCTAACTTTTTTGCGGGCCCGGGATCCTCCCAGAAAAGAGAGCCAATTCTCTCGAGCCGTCCACAGCCATCCCGCAGATACGAAGGGCAGTCGCAGAAGCACTTTCCGGCCGGGCGAAGCAACCCTATCCCTTCTACTCTTTCCTCACATCGTGTGCAACCACGACCACTCGTCCCAACCCGGCCGACACTGGAGCCTACAACTGCCAATGGCTACACGTGGCTGGCCGCGCCATCGAAACCAACCCTGACCCCTGCCCGACTGTCAATGACGCAGGAACAGAGCAAGGACAATGGTCCTACAGACGGGCCAGCCGGGGCAAGCGAAGTGAAACCCGAAAGGTCCAGCGGGTTCCAGTCGGTATCGACATTTCACACGACCACGATGTCGATGATTCAACAGGCCCCGCGGCGGACGTTGGGAATTCGGCGGAGCATGAACGGGTGGCAAGACCGGATGAAGCGAGAGAGCGGTGGCCAAGCGAACTGAGGCGGAGGTCGGGGGAGGCTGGTCTAGAATTCTGTGTTGTTCCACTGAAGGGGAGGTCGCAATCCACACGCTTCGCAATCCCATTGCTAGTTCAGACGCATTGCCGGGGAAGCCTGTCATCGTTTGGGAAAATGATTGACCCGGAAAGGGTTGTCCTGGGCTAGAATCTCCTATGGGGAATGACGCACCTCCACTACCCAACGAGACTATGACTTGTTTATGCATTGCTCTCTAGGGACTGGTATATACATGTGTCTCCAATGCATTAATTATTAGTTTCACCCCATATGACCATCGGAATGGACAGATCATCGAAGCCTAAAAGCGATTAGGCATATTCTGTATGGGGAGTCTATTGGAAGCCAAAAATTGAGAAGGAAGTGGAATACTCCCTACTCCGTACTCACCAGATTCTGGACCCCAGTGGAGTTCTGGCGGTGTACAAAGATCCCTACGGAGTACTACGCATGTTGTATGTTTTATGTTGTATGTTGTATGTTGTACATTAAGAGCCGCCATTGGCGCACAGGCAAAGAATCGGTGAAAGAAAACCTGGGGGAATCCCTTTCATTAACGGAGTGCATGGAGTAGGTCGTGACTAGTCCGAGTATAGCCCCTGATGCTATTCTGGTCAAGAATGGCTGACTCAGCCGTGTACGATACGCGTCCGTTACAAGGAGTGTCTCTTACCTGTCTATTTGCTGTCGATGGAGTTCCCGTCTCTTCACTGGCTGCCCTACTTTCGATCGACCTCCCAGTCCAATCAATGCCCGGAGCGTGGCCCCAGAGGTAATTACCAGGCACCAAATACGTCAGGGGGTGATCCATTCCTCGGGTCCTATTTCGATACTAGCTCTAGTTCCCCGGAGTGTAGATCAGGTGAAGCTCATGAAGCTCGATGTGGAATGACCTTGCTATACAAAAAGAGGCGAGTCGCCCTTCTTGCTTCATCCAAACTACAACCAACTCAATCGACATATCTTGGCCTTCGTTTCTATCTATTCTTCATCTTATCTTTTGTTATATATCCTCCATTCATTTCTTCTAATCTGCTCATAGTTCAACACTGTGTGCTTCCAGCTTGACGCTCGCTTTATACACGATTGTGTGACCGTTACCGTGTTTTAATATCCTAATATCTCTTCTTGCTTTACCTATTTCCCCAATCTATACCTCGACACCTCTACACCTCTACACCTCTCTACCTCGACACCTCTACACCTCTCTACCTCGACACCTCTATACCTCTACACCATTGCCATCCCATTCACAATGCCTCACAAAGTGAACGACTCCAATTCCACGCTAGCCAGCAGAGGCAGCAGCAACGACCAGGTGGTGGCCACCGAAGTCCGGAGTAAGTCCAGGACAACATCCCTGTCCCCGATCTCCAGATTTAGCCTGAGCTAATGCATATCCCAGCAGCCAATCCCATCCGCAAACCTCCGGTAGTCATCCACAACAAGGGCGGCCGTATCTACGACGAAACGCGGCCCTCAGACTGGGACAAGCAACGCTGGAAATAGTCTGTTCGTTGGCATGGGGGTCCATTTACGATGCATTGCACCAGCTGCCGCATACGTAGGTGGTTCCCCACGCCAAGGGAGAGAGAAAAGGAAAAAGACGCGGATCTCGAATTAACCGCGCGTCACGGAAAGCCAGAGAGGTCCAGGTCCAGATCCAACAGTTCAAGAGACCAGAAAACAGAAACCGCTGGAGAAAAGTGAGGCGGTGATCAACCAAACTCCATTTGGGAGAATCGTTGGGCGCTAAACCCCCTTTTTTTTTTAAGGAGAGATGTCCCGTCGTCACCGCTCTAGTTATGCACTTGCATCTACGCCCCTGACTGAATCGGGATCACGATTTGGACTTCTCTGGTTTCCTGTCTTTCCTTTCTCGCTTGTCATCCCTGTCTCTCCCCGGATTTTCGGGTCTCCACTCCTCCCTTCACCTTCCTTGTATCATTATCTGGAGTTCCGGTGTTTTGTTTGCTACTTTATCCCTGAGTGTTTGCTCGGATTGTTACTACGGAGTACTAGGGTTCACTTTTCTAGAGATCCCTGGTTGTACTTGTTTCCCTCTCACCTTTTGCCCCCTTTTACCTTGGCCTTTTTTTTTTTTGCTTTTTCAACCTGTCTACTTTTTCTTCCAACTTTACTGGTTACTGTTGAGACTACACGTTCGCTTCTTGGGTGTGTTGCCTCGCAGCGAGCTGCAGGGCCACGCTTTGAAAGCTAATTGGGTTGACGCCCCATCTATTTTCTTTTGTTTATTGCGATGCATAGCGTGGGATTATTGTGGATCTGGGTCTGGGTTGATTGCGAATGAGCGAAATTGTATTCTCAATAGAAATTTCAGTGTTTTATTAGTATTTTCTACGGAGTACTTAATACAGGTTGGGTGTGCTGCCTGTATGTTGGCTTCGTGCATCCATTGTTCTCTGGCTACATCTTACAATGGAAGTGGAAATGATTATCCAGATACTAGATCTTGTTTCTTTTCGGTATAGGATAGAGATGGATTTGATATACTCATTATTATCATCGTTGGGCTTTGGGAGGGTTATACAATGTAGAAATCAATGTCTCTCGAATATATATTTTCAAGGTGATGTCTGTCTCAGACACTAGATAGGTCAATGGCTCAGAAAACCCATCGCCAGCAATTGACACAGAATATACATTCCCTCCTCGTATGATCCGCCAGCTTCATTGCTGAGGACCGTTGGCTTGTCTTTATATATTGTATCTCGACCAGCATTCCATCCTCCTCAGGCGAGCTCTCTCCCTCATTATTTCAAAACCTAAGCCTCAAATGATCGATACTGGTACGTTTTGTCGGCACCATATTCTATGGCATACCTGCTAGCACATGGCCGCGAATTGGGAGCTCAGGTATCGAGTGATAGCGCCTTGCAATGTCGCTGAGAAGTAGAACATATGTCAACGGAACAGAGTGTCACTAGGAATCTGAGAATATATCCAGAGGTAAGAAAACAAGAGGTTGAAGGTGAAGACTCAAGAGCTGGAAAGTTATTCGTGTAATTCCTCAGGAGCTGAGGTTCTCAGCCCTGAGTTTATGTTTGGACGTATTCCTTTGAAGAAAGGAAAGGGTTCTCACTATCTGATCCTAGCTAGAGACAGTCCGATCGCTGCTAACCTGACGCGATGGTTCCCATGTACCTTGCAGACAGAAGGATCCTACCAAGAAGACTACTACAGACTACGGGGACATATACAGAGATCCAAGTACAGTCAAAATGAGATACAATTCTGGGCCAAAAGGCACGACCGACAATCTCATTCTCAAATCCACACAGGAGATAGGTCAAAAACGCCTCTCGTCGCCCATCTCCAATAGCGGGAACTGATGGGCAGACATAGAGAGCATGTGTCAAGGGCTAGGTACAAAGGAAGGGGAGAGCAGAGGGAGGAGGACAAGGACATATTGTTCCAGGTTCAACCGATTTTGGAACCCGGTGTCCTTGTCCTCCTCAGAAGACATGTAATTTTTTCCTGGTTTTCTCACTTTTTTTGCTTTTTTTGTGACCCGGAGTCCTCAGGCCTGCCGAAAGATGTTTGAGCATCAAGACAGAAGCCACATCACAGACGTCTGCGTGATGTGAGGAAACAAGGCACATTAAAAACGATTTTGGGAGTTTTCGGAGGGCGCGAGGGGATGAACAGAGGGCAGGCAGCTGTGCTGCTAAAGATCGTGGAGGGGAAATGGGGGGTTGGGATATCAAAAGCGCTGCGCCAACTGGCGCGCAGAAATACAAAGGTCCAAGGGTGGAATATGGTCCTGGACAGATAGAATGGAAGTTAATATGACGAAGGCAGGGGGACAGGGGGAGTGGAAATAGCACAAATGTATTCTTGAGAAACAAATAAATCAACATGGCTCGCGCTCGCAATGCTAGATGGGTAATATCAAGTGCAACTGATGACCCAAGATTAATGGGTATGGGAAGCAAATGGGTATGCAATTTTTGGAACAGGAAGTGAAGGGCTGGTCTCGACCCCGGCTTCTCAGAACCGGAGTCGAATGCAAAGCGTAAAAGGACGAAATAAGATGCAGGCAAGTTCAGAAGATATGGCACAGATCGACAGCCGATACAAAGCGACAGCTGATATTGCGCATTGAGTATTAGGATGAGGTATCGAGTCAATGCGTGGGCAGAATGCATGTGAACTGTTCGGAAATATGTGCAACCAAATATCAGTTCGGTTCCGTCAAATCATTTACATCCCACCCTGATAGGTCTGGCTCATTCCCATGTGGGTAGGTGCCGCAGGGAACTGCTGGAGAGCTGCTTGCTGAGCCATGTACATGGCCTCCTGCTGTTGCTGGTATGCTTCGCTGTTCATGTATTGCATCTCGGCAGATGGTGCGGGGGAAGGTGAACATCCATGGTGGCCAGAGGGCATCTTGTGGGGCAAATCGTGATTCGCCATGTGTGCATGAGCATGCATAAGTGCCTCATTATCCGGAGTGATGGGAGGAGTGAGGTATCCATGCGGGACAGCTGTCAACTGTTGAGACTTCTGAGGGGTGGCAAGACCCATCTCCCCATTGTACGGCTTGGACTCGATGGGAGTCTCCACCGGCGGGGTGCAACGGGCATAGTTGACCAAAGAAGCCTGGCGGTTGAGGAAGTGCTCCATGACCTTAGAAACACGGGAGTAGTGAGCCGAGGCGTACTTGCGAGCAACGACAGTGGAGGGCTGATGCAACTGTTGAGACAAGGCAACAAGAGTCATTGAGTCATACTGCGAGGCCCAGTGGGTGTGACGGGGCTGCGGTCGGTTAAGAACACAGCGCGCCAACGCAAGGGCGGCACGAGCAAGCTCAGATGACAGCTTGGAGACAAAGTCTCGGTGGAACAAGGCAATCTCCAGGATGTACAAAGCCATGTGTTCCACCTCAGGGTCGTAGGCATCATCAAGAACTGCATGCTGCAAGAATGCGTCCACAGTTGGGTGGCCGATGGACCAACCGAGAGTTTGGAGGACATGCCATTCCATCTGGGTGAACATATCATCATCGTAGAGAGAACAACACATTGACTTCAATTCCTTGATAGTGGGAACACGATCCTTCTTGTCATTGTACTTGGCAGCAATAAGCAGAGCTGCACATCCAACCAGCTGGTAGTGGCGCTTGTAGACCACACGCTTGGAGCAGTATCGGTCCAAAAGGTTGATTGCCAGGAACAGAGTGGATGGCAAAAGCTGGAACGCAGTGTGAGCCTCGATCAAGAAGTCAAGAAGATACGGTCGCATGAACCACTGAATCTCGGTTTGGATGTCAATAGACTCGACGTCGGGTAGAGTTTGGCTCTGGAATACGGATCAGCGACAAGACTCCAAGAGATGGAGGCTTGTATACAACTTACATCCATTTCCAGCATGTGGCTCAAGACATCGTCCCGAAGTTGCTCACTGGTGAGATTAGACAGTTCATCTGCCATGATATACTGACGTTCACGGGCGATCTGCTTGTCATGCTCCTGTTTCGCCTGGCGCTCCTGACGAGCCCGCTGTTCCATGCCATAATCTTCCTCCACAAAAAAGGTGGGACAAGGGCGGTAGTTGCGATGATAATCCATGATTGCGCGAGTACTTGGATCGACCAATGTACTTCGAGGTATGAGCTCTGGTTCAATGAAGGGAAGTCTGAAGGATGGGTCTATCAGACAACGACGGAATTAAGAGAGTGACAGTCGTGGTATTAGTGTATTGGAATGAATGACGCGAAAGTTGTAACGATTAATGAGTGGATCAGCGTGAGATGAAAGACGCTGAAATAAAGATGGCCGGAGGGTCCGAGGAAGAAAGTCTTCAAGAGCGGAGGCTGAAGATGATTATGATTAGCGGAGGCCGTTAAGGAAGGACAAAAATTAAAAGGCAGTAATGTGTAAGTGACGATAAATTGAGGCAAGAGAGCGTGGGCAAGAGGACAGCACGAGGTAGGAGAATGTGGCGGAGATGTATCTTGATATGCCTCTTAGAGACAGGAAGGGCCATCACTCCTTCGGAGAGATACTAACCCAGAAAGAGCCTTTGGGCAGAGGAGCACAATGCAACCCTTACCGAGACAGCAAGACTGGCATCTAGGCAGGAATGATCCGATGAATTAGGATTCTGTTGGATACCAACGAAGAGATGAAAGTACGAGTCAACGTCTTCACCCCTAGGCTAGTGCTGCGGAATGTGGAGTCCAGGAGGATAACCCTATGTAGGGGTCCACGATCATCAGGGGGGAAGGTCTTGATAACAGAACGACGGGAAACTCACGGTTCAATGGCGTGATAGATCGAACGAGAAAGAGCTCAGCGAAGAGATTAAAAAGAGATGGATGGGAAAGGGCGTTAATGATTTCAAAAAAGAACAAGTCCACGTCAAAAGAGACAAGCGGATTTATATCGAAAAAATCAGGTAGAACAAATCCTAGCACAGGCAACAATGTCAGTCACCTATTTGCCAATCGTCTATTCACAAAGTCCAAATATATCGACAATGCCTATTAATCATTGACGACAATGATCAAGTGCATTGAGGTATGTGGGTGCCGTGGCCTGGTTGTCCAGCAGCTGGCATGTCCCAAGAGTATAAGATTTTCCCCGACCCCTTAAATGTTCCATGACGGGAGAAGGAAGCAGTTCAAGAGCTGGTTGGACCTTGGCAAGACACAGCATATCAAGCCCCAAAAAGATGTGCATTTCGCAATTATATTTGAGAACACAATTTCCCGAGTGCCTCGCCAACAACCTTCCTCGCTCAAGAAACTGATCTTATATCGCCCCCGGCGGTTCTTATGTCTGGTGAAAAAGAAGACGAATCGGGGATATCCGAGGTTGCGCTGAATGTTCGAAAGTGATCATGAAGATCACCATGTCTGCCGATTTTTTTTCCAATGCGTTTTTGGAAAAATCGTCTTTCGTCTCACGTCTCCTCTGCCGCATGTCGAGGCATATCATAATATGCTCATCTGTTCGTCCGGGCGTTTCGACTTTTGACACCATGCACACCCCAAACACGCTTACAAAAAAAAAGACTTTCACACTCACCCAAGTTATATAACTCAATGCTTAATCTGATACTGAAAACGAATTCGTATCAATGGAAGGTCAACCTGAATGGGTTTCCTACACTGTTGCTCGTCTAACCGGCAGGAGCTAGAACAGGAGGGTCCAAATCGTCGAGGTCCGAGGATCAGGGAGGCACCGGGGCGGACGGGGACGGGGGGATCGCCGTTTGAGCTAACAAACGTCGAGATGGAAGGCCAATATCGAAGCTAAATCGACTTGACTTGAGTGCTAGTACAGCGGGCTGGGATTGCGTCGACTGGAATGTCGTCGAATCGTTCAGCCAGTAGACCAGACTCCGAGGGTCTCCGCAATTTGGCAAGGGGAGGGGAAGAAGAAAAAGGAGAAGAGGGAGAGATATGAAGAAGAGAAGGAGAGAGGTACAAGGAGGAGATTTTTTACTTTCTCTCTCCAGGCGGGTGTGGAAAGGGAAAAGGAAAAGAGGTTAAGAAGCTGAGACAAAAGACACGGAGATACACACGGAGAGAGCTGTGGTATGGTAATCTACGAGACGGAGAGTGGAGGCTGAAGGGTAAAGTAAATTTACAAGCGGTACTCTGTACGGAGTACGGCGTACATATGTACCTGACTTTACGGGGGTACATGTAACCAGGAGGGGTAATTTTAGTACTCTGCAAGGACCTGAAGACCGATGAAACCTGCAAAAAGTGCTCCTTGTCCGAGATCAACCTTGTACATGTTCAAAGTCGGAGGTTTCAAATGTGGGAAAGAGAGCCTTGAAAGGGCTCAGTACCCAGGTCGCCAATACAATACATACTGAAGATTGCAGATTGCCGATTGCCAATTTGGGTATTTATGAGATCTTTCAATGTTGGCATACCATATAACCATTACTGTGACTTTTTTTTTTGCGATGATCTCATCTACTCATATTCCTCAATGATTTGGTCCTTCTGCACAATGAAATCAAAATTGAGTCGTATACTTCCAAGGAAACCAGTCAAAACTACTACCCTTTTGATGCCTTCCTGGCCAGCCATTCTAAATTGAATGTGTCTAGGAGGGTGCATATGCTATAACTTTGAAACTCGAATTGTGTTTTCAACGGTATGCCGCGACCCAGTCATTTTGTTTTGAGTCTAGTATTTTGTAAGGAGATGCTTGACGGTGGAGAGATCTCCGTAAGACAATTTCAGTACCTTTCAATAGCCATTCCAAGGTTTCCCCTTGATTTGAATGTACCGTCGTGATGCGGTCACCATTTACTCTTTTGGATTCTTCGATATAGAAATTCATCTCAGATCTAGAATTCGACACTACAGACCCAATTCACCACAGAGACAAGTACTCCGTAGGTCGCGCCCGAACACAAGAACCGAGGACGCGCGAGGTTCCGGCCCCAAAAAAGGCTCCTGATCGACCAGTATTGAGACCAATCCTCGGCCATTGTTGGCTCGTCATCCAGCACCTTAGCCACTAGTGCCGCAATGGGCTGTCTCTTACTCCAGAAAGCCTCCGATACGGTCGCGTCCCAGGGTCTCCTGCAGCCTGTGGGCGCTGACTGGTCCAGAAGCCCTGGGATTGTCCTGGTGTTGACTTCATCCCGCGTGTTTTTCCAGCCCATTCGCGTTCTCTCAGCTGGATGCAACACTCGCTGATTATCCATTTCCCGAGCCTCCTTTGTCTTGCAGGGATCTCGTTCATGTGGGGTGAAATATTTCGGTCGCAAAAGCAGGTTCTCGCCTCCGTACTCCGTAAATTGGGGCGCATTTCCCTGATCCTTTGGACTTTACTTTTAGTTTAATTCGCTTTAATTAAGCCAAGTTTTCCCCTATTTACGACGCGTCAAGGGTCATTTACCTATGGTGATGGAAGTACATACTCCGGTTGATTCCCACCTGTGAGACACTGCAATTCCATTTGATTCGTCCCCAGCTTCTCGACCGGAGATAAGGTTTGTAGACGTCTCGACTCTGAAGCCCTGCGCCAATCAATGGGAAGTTCGCCAGCCTCTCAAACAGGTACTTCTCTTTGTACCATAGATGCGATCCGGAGGTTTCTTTTCTATCTCCTTGCTTCGTTTCCTTGCAAGTGAACATGAACATCGTACTTGGAGAGTAGACTCTGTAAGGTCCCCAGATTAACTTCAGCCATTCAATTGAGCGATCATAGACTCGGAAGTATCATGCGACTCAGCCGTTTATTAATGATATGCCTAAAAGGCGCGACGATACATCATCCTCGGTACAACCGCTCTACGCAGTATCCTGTCTATTGCAGCTTGATAGGCCACAATGCATAAAACCTTTTGATGAATGGTTCTACGGAGTAGATATTCCTGACTTGCTCGAGGAATGCACCTTTCTTCTCGACCGGATACCAGTTGCCCAAGCGATGATCAAGTATTCCGACTTCATGAAAGACAAACAGGAAAGGGGAACCGATAAGCAATGGCCATCAAGAGAGTGTTCTCGGCTTGTACCACGTAACAAAAGCAAGGGACACCCAAACGAGGGAACCAAATGATAGACACGGCTGATATGCAACAGTAGATCACAAACACTGTATAACTGCAACCGCTTGTTAGAGACTCACCATTGCATACCAGAGATTCCCGTTGCACAATACCAGCAATAAACCCGATCAAGGCTTTGATCGTAATCATCTGCAAATACTAGAGCTCTACTCCGTACTCCGTACATCTAACTGTTTTCTGAGGAATATGGCCAGTTCGCATCCTGGGACATTTTCCTTAACAGGTCTGGCACCATGCATTCGGTTGATCCACCCCCTATCCTGAACCCTCCTTTCCGGCTACTTGGGAACAAGGATTCCAACCAATGCTGTTCAAAGAAAAACATACACCTCCGTATTCCGTACTCCGCATACTAGTAAGTCCCATTCCCACCTTTTTTTTAGCCGTCCAACCCCATCGGGATTGGTTCCTGTCAACCCACCAACCCAGACACAAGTCTGACACATGTCTGGAGTACAGACCCCTTAAATGTTTTAAGCAAGATAGACGACATCTGTCAAGCTGTAAGGAGCATTTGAACATCGTAAACGCCATCTTTGAAAAGCGACCCAACGAAAAGGGGGGATGCCACGGACCAGGTCATGCAGCAAGTTACGTGGTCGTGACAGGACATTATTCACTGCACAGACTTAGGAGTCAACTTGTACGGAGTAATTAATCTCTCAATAGGGAGTAAGACCTATCCCGTATGTCGTATGTCGTATGTCATAGCTTGCCCAGATGGCTTGGAAACTAGTACGTCGCCGATATGCTTCCGATGCGTCCAGCCGACGCAGACTCCGTCCGGTGCCTTCTGAAAAGGGGCTGAAGAGCCTTGGTCGTCTGTCTGTCCGGTGAGTCCCATTTCGCATTTTGTTTCAATCGCTGGCAGGGGAAACTTCAAAGGGTGAGAGTATGTCTATGGAGGACAGAGGATGGAGTAAAGCGCGCGCATATGACGATGGGGATAATTTGAGTCTGGACTGGTCTGGGATGTCCATTGGCCCCGGACTCTTTAGCTTCCCGCGGCGAATTACCTAGGTAGGTCGTAATTTGATCTATTTTAAGTGCAGCTTGGAGTTCTTGGGCAGTTGGAACGCTCTAATATTATATCTTGTTCGGGTTCTCACATTACTTACTAGAAGCGCTAGGGTTTATTCAGGGGATGCTTGGTTGGATCCTGGTTCGTTGGATGTCTGGCAAGATAGGGTGAAGCTTCACTTGCAAACAGCAATGTAAGTCAAGGTTTCCGAGGAGGTATCCACCTGGTCTATCAACAAAACTTGAAGTTAGTTCATTTCTACAATTGCATGGCATGACATGTCCCAACTGTACGGAGTAGGGAGGATGTGGAAGAAATACGGAGTATGTTTACCCTTGTTCCTGACTTTGTATGTTGTAGATCAGGAGAGTCGAGGATCTTGGCCCCATTGCTTCTTTCATGTGCGGATTGTATATTGTAATGTGGAAATTTTGATATATGAGGGAGAGGCTGTGTATATTGTGATTGACGGTCTTTTTAGTTTAGATCAATGGATTCAGTACGGAGTGCGAAGTACACAGGGTACCGCATAATAGAAGACGAGCCCTTTTATCACTATCGGTATTCACAGATATCACTTGGTCAAGAATGGTGGGGATAGGGTATTCGATAACTCATCAAATCATATACCAGCTGCATGTCCTGCATCAAATACATACATAGTACCTACATGGGTATTCACATTGGTAGCTGAGATGGTTGGGTGAAGTGGATACTCGGGCGCATTCTATCACACAATGATACAGACACTACGGAGGTTATTCTTGATCATTGATATTTCATATTGATACATTGCATACAGAGTTCTTTGGAGACCACGAATTTTCCGAGACCTGCAAAAGTCTTTACAAAATACATTAGTATGGTACTCCGTACATCCCATGGGAATAGGAAACCGATACATAACGTAAATGGAATCTCTTTTTTGCCTCACCAATGGATCCCAAATCATTTCCGACATTACATTTTACCATGGAAATATCGTATGTTGTATGTTGTATGTTGTATGTTGTATGTTCTAAGGCAACCGTACGAAACCAACCCTCCACCGTTAGCGGTTATAGCCCAGGGCCGTGCCGGATGTATCAACCATGGTCTGGGAAGAAAGACCGCGTCGCTTACTTTTTTAAACCTTGCCTAGCATCGCTCTATGATGCATGAATAATATCCAAACGTTCTCTTCTTTTCCGCCCCGCTCCGTTTGACATAATTCCGCTCCACCGTTTCGATGCGAAAAAAACGCAGAGGCGGGATGGTGGCGGTGTCGGATGTCGCGGATACCATACGCACACAAACTAGGAGGTTGAAAAATGTGGCTTATCCCCGAGAGGTATTCACTTTTATAGAGTGGCGGGTGTATCCTAGTTGTCTATCATAATCTCCAGGCCAAGGCTACACATATGTCTCGGCTGCTATGGAACTGAATGACTATCTCAATATCCCCAATACCTCAATGACGAAAACTTTTCAAGTCGGCTGAGCTGGCCTTGCTCACACTTGTCATACATTTTTGTACCGGGCAAAATGCTGTGTTCATGACCGGTGAAATACTACCTAGGCACTGTTTCGTGGCCCCTCTGCGGGGAGTTACATACAACATAGACGTCAGGAAGATTTTTTCTTTGCACTTTGGAACGGATCCACTATGCAGGAATTTTTTTGGCACTCTTCTCTTCTCTTCGATCCTTAAGCTGAAGATGTTTCAAGGGTAGTGGACAAGCTGCATGGAATTCATTTGGGCCGCTTGCACGTCTCTGCAACTAGTACTCCGTACGAAGTGCATACATATGTTCAAATTCCGAAACAATTCTCTGAAGGAGAGTACCTCGGTAGCTCCGTATGTTGTAGTATTCCCTATGAACTACATCACTGTTCTCAGATCTATGATGAATTTGAGGATTCGAGAAATGTTGCAGAATCTTCGTGAAGCCCCACTGGGAATAAGAACGTCCACGATCGGGGAGACTCAAGGTAAAATGACCCTTTTGGGACTAGTGCAATATACCCGGCTTCCAAACTGGGGCAGAGGCTTAAACCATGGTTGGACTGTTTTTTTTCCTATTCCCCGCCCCTTTTCTTTAGCTTTCTTTTTCGAGTCTTACCACACCGTATATCATAAATCAGCCATTGGGGTAGGAAACAAGGCAGGAATGAGATCAATTGAGTTTCTCTATCAGATCACTCCGAGTCTCCTAGTAAGACATCTCCAATTCACTGGTCATTGGAGCTGTAGGGCTGCTCAGAACATCGCTAAACCTGACGGAGTTTAGGGCATAAAACAGAGTGGAGAATACCCGTACGGAAAGATCCACTTGGAAGCTTTACAATTTCGATGCGGTATTACTGTCCTTACCTAGGTACGACCATATATACACACTGTATAGTCCAGAAGAGTGGTTTGTATATTCAGGGCATCTTATCTGTTTCCGGTAGATTGTATGAAGTATGCTGTACTCCATACAGACTGCACCCAGACTTGATGGCCTGGATCTAGGTAATACACAGACAGAATGCAAATTGCACTTGGACCCCGTATCTCTTGAGATTAGTGGTAATGGCCTCGGCATAGTTTAGTCCATGCCGTCATTGCCAGATTCGCGTCCCACACTTCTTGCTCTTAACATTGCGCGTTCAGCCAATCCAACCTATAGTGTAGGCCTAATACATAAAGGTTGGATCATGGCCCGAAAATCAGCATTTCCAAGTTAACAGGCATCAAAGCAAGAGACGTGTCTGCGATATTTCACATGCAGCCGCTCGGTCATCCACTTGACGGGATAAGTTGCTCTTTCATCTTGGCGCGAATCCTAGCAATCTCTCATCCACGCTAAATGACATTGCATTTGGATTGCCGATCCGGTGTCTTTTGCTCCGACCAACCCACCTTGGCCTAGATGCTCTCAGTTCTCCTAGGAGTCAATGGACTGAAAGCCAAACCAGATCACATCGTTTACTACATATGTATGGAGTATGCGTTCACTACAGAGTAAACGCTGATATTTGAGCCTTGCCGAGATTGGCTGTATAAGCACGCGATTTCAGGGGCAATGGATGACTAGCATATTATGTTATCAATCAAAGACAATCGATCTGCTCGGGACTCCCGTCCCCTGTAAGCGGGACATCCCCAGCTGTTGTTCAGCTGGATATGAGGTGGACCTAATTTGCACCAGCCTCTGGCTCAAATAGGCATACAAGAACCAATCTATCTGAGTTCAGCTAGTCGGATTTGACGAACACCCATGAGCCCGTCCCAAGGATGATTGGATCGAAGACTATGTTGTACGTACTCTGTACTTTGCACCGAGAGACATGAACGTGATCTGATCTCCAGCCCGAAGACATTCAAGGTTGATTCCTAAATATCGATGATAGCAAACGATTACGGCAACCCATGCGAACGGACTATTGATTCCATATGTCCGGGATTGGGTCCGAGCCCACGCTGACAGGGATGCCTATAGCCACCCCCGCAGCTGGTTGCCCAGAGCTGGTGACTGTGATCAAATGAAGTCTTGCTGCGACGTACAACATATATAATTCCGACAATTGGGACTATTTCCCCTTGGGAAAAAATGTGTCATGATAGCACAAATGATATGGGCTTCATTAGGCCTTCCACATCTGATGCCATGCACTGGTCTTCCTGAAGTTATCATACCTTTACCCCCCTCATCTCACACCCATGGGCGGTCCAATAACAATGCTCAGATTCATCTCAGCCTCCCCTGTCAATTTAGCTCGTTTATGCTTGCCCAGTGATATGTCGTTCAAGTGATGAGGTGTGGACTTGTCCGCTGTAGACCTACGCATTGTCACAGCCTATGAGAGGATATATCTCCAAGCTTTCAAGAAATCTGATACATAAGCAAGCGGGAGCACTTGAAGTTCATCCGCCAAATCAGCCACAACGGACCGTGACACGTTGAAATATCCGATGGTTGCCTCTGACGTGGCAAGCCACTGGTGGACAATCTTGCTTTCTGTCGAGATATATGCTAACTGTGTAAGTATTGACAGAGACAAAATTGCTCCCCTGACGAATTCACCATGCCACTGGTGAGTGTTTGCTCATTTGCAAAGAAGTGCGCCTGTTCGTGCAGACATCTCCAGCACACCTTGAGTCTTTAAGCAGATGCTCTGCTGGCTCTCTTGCTTCGGTTTTCACCTACAATAATCTCAATGAGCACAATTCTCGTGGTGTCACGCCACCGAGTTCTATATTGGGCTATAGCCCCGATCTTTTACCCTCCAAGGTTGTGGCTTGCGTAGACAAAAATTGTTCGGGTATCCAATGGTGCCGCCGGAACCTTTGAGACTGCAACAAGTTCAATCAAATAGCCATTGTGTAGATCATGGTTGTTGACAGTCCAGTTGGTTTGGAATTTGAACTCTGCTCGTCCCTTGCTCTTAGAAGGCCCTGTTGTGAAGAAGATACATGTCCCAATGCTTCAGATGCTGTGCAAATTCACTGCTCTATTAACGTCCTTCTCTTGGATACCCGAAGAACTCTGGGCCTACGAAGGCTGTAACGCCCTTTCAATGCCTGTGTACTCTGTACAAGTCGTCCTCTCTCAGCGATAAGACGCTGGCCACTAAAGGCGACTGCCATATCTCAGCATTTTAACCAACCTTGAATTTCTGTCGTTTTCTTTGAGATCGTTGAATACTTCGAGGTAATTTCAGGTCTATCGTAGTTTCTATTTTCTAGTCTCAAGTCAAGTATATTCATGCCCGATCTGCAAGGCACCAGAACGACTCACGTGACACCGGGAAAACTTGCTTGATTGGTTAAGATATTCCGGCCGCTAAATTTACAAGAAAAAAAAAAGCGGCAGCGCAACAGTCGCAAGCAAAGCTTCGGCACCAACGCTATAACATCACCTTCTTTGTTTTAGAAATGAGTGTCTAAAGGCTGGTTTTGCAGCCCAAACTGAATTGTATCTAAATTGATCTTCAGTACTCCTTCTCTGATTTTCACAGTGCGAAAACCCGTCTAGCCTCAAGGCTTCTACATCTTCAATCATGGATATCCACCGTTGCCGTTTCGTTTCATACAATCCACAGGCGATCAATGCGCTCGCATTCTCTCATCCCCCATCAGCAGGCTTAGCTGGACGTGGTGTCCCAACCCTTCGACTTGCGATCGGTCGTGCGAACGGCGATATCGAAATATGGAACCCTATGCGCGGAGCTTGGTTTCAGGAGACTGTGATGCGTGGAGGAAAGGATCGAAGCATTGAAGGACTTGCATGGACACTTGATCCCCAGGAGGATGGGCCCGATGGCTCCAAACTGCCGGGAAAGCTGCGTCTGTTCAGTATTGGATATTCCACGGCCGTCACTGAATGGGATCTTGAAAATGGCCGCCCATTGCGTCACTCCAGTGGAAACTACGGAGAGATCTGGTGTCTTGCTGCGCAGCCACGCTGGCAACCGAGCAAGGGCAAGGATGGAAAGGCAGCTTCTCCTGCTGAGGGCGAGTTCATGGGTCAGCACCTCGCGGCAGGATGTGCGGATGGGTCAATTGTTATCTTGTCTACTGCCGATAATGACCTCAAGTTCTTGCGCTTGATGCGTCCCTCTACGAAACGAGCGCGCGTCCTTAGCGTTACCTTCCAAAACCGCCATACCATTGTCGCAGGCTATGCTGATAGCTCTATTCGTCTCTTCGATATTCGTACTGGCCAGATGCTGCGGACAATTTCTCTGGGCAAGGGGCCTACGGGTGGCCCGAAGGAACTGTTGGTCTGGTCGGTAAAATGTTTGCCGGATGGCACGATCGTCTCTGGTGACTCGGCTGGTGAAATTCGATTCTGGGACGCAAAGAACTATTCTCTTGTTCAACGGATACAGGGCCACCTCGCCGATACACTGGATATCGCAGTGAGCGCCAATGGAGATACCGTCATCAGTGGTGGTGCCGATCAAAGGACCGTTGTCTACCGCAAGAAGGACGGAGAGAAGGGCGACAAGAAGGCTCGGTGGGCTGAGGTTATGCACCGTCGTTACCACACCCACGATGTCAAAACATTCGCCGTCTACGAGACCAAGGATATCAGTATCGCTGTGTCTGGAGGTATATCGCAATCTGTCTTGAACACGAACACCACTTTGAACACCGCTAACTATTTTGTCAGGTCCTGATGCAACACCAGTTGTGCTCCCTCTTCGTGAATTCGGAAAGGAACACCACCGAAAACTGTCCAGTCTTCCTCAGATTCCCCAGCTCACCTCCGCACCCTCTTCTCGTTTGGTTATGAGCTTCTGGGATAGAGAAGTGAGCCTCTGGCGGGTATCTCGAGGCCCCGCGTCTATACATGAGAATATTGATGGGCAGCGGCACAGACTTGTTGGAAAGGTGTTGATTCAGGGCGAGGAAAACATCTCATCAGCAATGTTGTCCTCGGATGGCAAGACGCTTGCTGTTGCAACTATCGGTGAAGTTAAACTGTTTTCTCTTCGTCGGCGAAAGGGTGACGAAAAGGGCACCCTCCGCATTCAAAAGATGGAAGTGCCCAAGTCACTTTCCGATGAAGGTGCCCGGCTGGTGACAATTTCTCCCGATAGCCGATGGCTTTCCATCGTTCGTCCCAACAGTGATATCTACATGGCACGAATCCAATCCAATTCCGCATCCACCGAGAAGCCCCAAGTGCTATCCCAGTTTGCAAAGCTCAGGAGAGTCAAACGTCACGTACGCCACGAAAAAGCATCCCATGGAACATTGGGTGATTACGAGAGAACGATACGATCAGTGGTGTTTTCCGATGACAGCAAGATTCTCGCAAGTGGTGATATCTCTGGTTGTGTCGATACTTGGGTCCTGGGCTCAACGACCGGATCCGCGAACAGTAAGATCAATCGTACAGGGTCCGACGATGAATCCTCGGATGACGAAGACGAGAATGTTGTGATTGAGGGCGAGCGCTGGACTACCGCCGCCACTGAATCACCTATCCCCCGTATGAAGTCTGGTATCACTTTGCTGTCTTTCCGTCCGAAGGCCGCGCCTACACAAAAGCTCATAGCCAATGGCACCCAACCCTCCGAAGATCGACTGATGGTTCTGACAAGCGAGCACCAGCTCATTGAATTCGATGCTCGGGATGGAAAATTGTCTGACTGGTCAAGACGCAATCCCAAGGCATACCTTCCCGCAGAGTTCCGTGGTGTTAAAGACCGAGCGATGGGCTGCATGTGGGATCTCTTCGAGGGTCGTGAGCGCTTGTGGCTCTATGGAGCCTCATGGCTGTGGATGTTTGATTTGCTGCAAGACTTCCCCTCCCCCGAGGAGGCTGAAGCCGGCGCCGAGACGAACAAGATCGCGGGTGCAGTTGCCAAGGTATCAAAGCGCAAGCGCGAGGCCCTCGATGACGATGAAGAAGAGCGTAGGAGGCACAACACCGGTGCTGGTGACCGAATTCCACAGTCACAAATGGAGCTTCACTTTGGTACCAAGGTCCGCAAAATCGTCGGCAGCGATGAGTCCCAAGGAGAGTGGATTACGCTGGACAAGGAACGTCGCCGCGCCCCAGACGAAGATGACGAGGCCTATGAGTACGACGAGACTTTTGCAGCCACCAATGAGACAACCCTCGCCCGTCTACGACGGGGAGATGGAGCTGCGGCCAAGAACGAAACCACACAGAAGGGATCACAGAAGCAACAATCCCTGTCTAGTGTCAATGGCGCTGGTGAGACCCCGAATAAGCAGCTTGTCGAGGCCAACGGCACCTCAGCTCAGCCCACACGCCGCTGGTGGCACACGTATAAATACCGTGACATTCTCGGCATCGCGCCTCTCAACACCTTGTCCAATGACGGGTCTGACAACCAGAGCCCAAGTGGGCACCTGGAAGTCGCAGTGGTGGAGCGACCTATGTGGGATGTTGAGCTTCCTGGTCGTTATGTGAAGGACTACGAGTGAAGCAGAGATCTGTAAACAAAAATAGAATGCCGCTGATTCAGACATGTAATTTGGTCATTTGAGCATATTTGGAGGAGCGCATATTACCGGCGCCTAATGTACAGTGATTCTGGATCGATTATTACACTTTCTTCCCCAAAATTTAAAGTGTATTTAATTAGTAAACTCTCACGGGGTCCCTTCAAGAGGTAGGAGGAAGTGTAATTGACAAAGGGTAGCTCGGGGTTTGAGCTCAACAGCGACCCAGAGTCAGTGCGGGGCCTTAGGCATGAAGCACTTAAGCCTCCGAGCTCATCTCACTTGACCTTGGAAACCTCTGTACACCTTGAACTTTTGTCTTTCCCTCTTCTTCAAACCGCTTTTCACCCGCTGGCCGTCCTACTTGTTTCCCGAGTCCCGAATCTCCCTCCGATCCGCTTATCGGGCTTATCGTCCGCACGTCAGTTGGAAGTCCAACGACACATCCTCCTTCCTTCATAGACCCTCTGCGAGGGCTCTAGATACTTTGTGATAAACCAACTCCAGTCTGATCAGAGCGTAAAGCCTCAAGAACCCACTGAGGATTTCAACGGCAGGGCTGGGTCCTCCCGAATCGAAGCCAGGGCGGGGCCAAACTACTTCCATATCGAAGAATACCAGGCAAACACGCTACCCTTCTCAATAAACGGCCCACATATTCTTAGATCCAAGTGCCAGCTCACACTGCTACTTTGAGCTCACCTCCCAGGACTTCGACTACCACCAGATCCCTACAGGAACGAACCCCCCTTTCATCCATCCGGCAATAACCGCATAAGCTACAGCCACCATGGGACTCTCATACAACGTGTACTTGACCGCCAACAAGATCTTTGGGTGCAAGGGGTGCAAGACTCACCTGGCAGACTACAATGACATCATCAGTCGGGTATCTCTCATCATTTTGCATACTCATCTTCTACACATCAATGAGGCTTGATCACTGACCTATTATTTTCTTCTGATTCCCATAGAACTTCCGGGGCCAACACGGGAAAGCCTATCTTTTCAATACAGTTGTCAATGTTACGTCGGGCGAAGCTGTAGAACGCAGCATGACGACTGGTCGACATATTGTGCGCGACATTGCCTGCAGGCAGTGCAAGGAAACGGTAGGATGGAAGTACGACAAAGCATACGAGAGCAGCGAGAAATATAAGGAGGGCAAGTTCATTCTTGAGGAGGAACTACTTTGTGTTGTCTGTTAACGCAAGTGCGATTCGTGTGTCGTCATTGATATTCGCCTCGAAGACATGCTTCAAGCAATTGATGCCCGAGTTCGGATTTCGGTATTTGATATGAGCGTGTTGCATTATTTGAGCATTCTCCTGTCCCATGCTTTTTCAAGACTGATTTTTGCGACTGGTTCTTTTTTTTTTGAATGTTTTTTTATGCACCTTGGCTTTGGTGTTTGCGAACCGGCGTTGCAAGGCGCAACTGATTTCTATGCGACTTTGTCTTTATGGGATCGAACCTAGATATTGGTTGAAGTGTCATGCAAAGATCTTGCTGCTGCATCTTTGGAATACAGGTTGATGACTCCTTTCTCTGCGTAACTCACTATGTGGTTCTACTCAAGACATACCCTCAGATCCATCGAACAGCTCTCCCCTTTCTATCTACATCTCAACACAACATAACCAACATCTCAAATCAGAAGAGCAACTATGTGGTATATTCAATGTTCCAAAGTTACAACATATATATTCAGCATCAGTATCAGTGGAGCCAAACCAATGTGGGCACAGTGTTCCAGCCCCACTAGATAATTCGCACACAAGCCCGAGACTGGAGAACTTGGTTGAGAAAATCGTCGGATCCCACTGTAATTTGGTCGTCCGATATAGGAGGCATTCGGCTTTCTATTTTGTAGAAGTGGACTCCAGATTTCCCCCCACCACATTATCTACTTGAAGTGGCGTATTTCTCTCTACAGAGCAAGGATCAATCAATATCATCAGAATGGCTGTCACTTCCTCAGATTCCGGTATGATGCAAGCAGTTGTGTTCCACGGCCCTTACAAGGTCGCTGTTGAGCAGAGGCCCATTCCTAAGGTGCAGAATCCAGAAGACATTGTGGTTAAGGTGGGGTATACTGCGCTGTGTGGAAGGTGAGATCTATCCATATCTGACCCCCGGGAACTAGAATCTAAGTCATATGTAGTGAGTTGCACATGTTCCGTGGTGTGGAGCCTGCAGGTACAGGATTCGTCATGGGCCATGAGTTCGTGGGTGAGATTGTTGAGATGGGCAGTGCCGTCAAGACTCTCCAGAAGGGTGATCGGGTGGTTACTGCTTTTACTACCTCATGGTAAGCTATTCTCATTTCCAAGCCCACCTAAGGGCTCAATGCTGATATTATGATAGCGGCGAATGCTTCTACTGCAAGCAAGGGTGGTCTTCTCGTTGCGACAAGAACAGTCTGTTTGGATGTGATAACTTGGACGGTGGACAGGCTGAATATGTGAGTTCCTTTGTCCTGCTTATATAGCCTCATGCTAATTTAAACAGGCTCGGATCCCAAATGCTGAGGGCTCGGTCATGAAGGCCCCCGAGGGCGTTGATGAGAAATATCTGGTCCTCATGGGAGATATCTTCCCCACAGGCTGGTTTGCAGCCCACAATGCATTCAAGAATTCGACCCCCGAGCAGATCGCTGAGCAGACAGTAGTCCTGATTGGATGTGGACCCGTTGGTCTCTGTGCGCTCATCAATGCCTTGGAGTATAAGCCCAAGCATCTCTTGGCAGTGGACTCGGTCCCATCGCGACTGGAACTCGCTCAGTCACTTGGTGCTGAGCCGTGGAACTTCCAGCTGGATCGAGCTGGTCTGGACAAGCGTGTCCTGGAATTGACAAATGGACGTGGTGCCGATGCCGTCATTGAAGTTGTTGGATTGAGCCCTGCCTTGCGCACTGGCTTTGAACTGCTGCGCCCTTTCGGAACTCTCAGCAGTGTGGGTGTCCACAATGGAGAGGTAAAGTAGATGCTGGTCCTGGTTTAGATACTATGTGCTAAATTCGTTCTGCAGATTCCTTGGGACGGCAACGATGCCTACTCCAAGAACCTCACTGTTCAGATGGGCCGATGCCCGGTTCGATCTGTTGCGCCTCAGGCCTTGGAGGTGCTCAAGAAGAACCAACACAAGCTTGGGTGAGTGCATTGCCATCCTATGTTATGGCGTTTACTGACTATTGGGATAGCTTCATGGCCGATAAGATTATGCCACTTTCGCAGGCGGTCGAGGGCTATGAGCTCTTCAATGCGATGAAGGTACAAAAAGTGATATTCCAGGCTGATCAGTAGATAGTTGCCCATAAAGAAGTTCTTTGAAATATATCTATCTATCTACATACTCTTTTTTTAACATCTTTTCAGCTCAAAGAAAAAGCGAAACAAAGTGATCAAAATCGTAGTTAATATGGGGGAGGGGAAGTGGTTTCGCCTCGTCTCCGCTTAAGGCAAAACACTCAACTCTTCAACTCTTGCCTCTTCACTTTGTCAACATCTTCATCTTCCACCCTTCTCCTTCTCCCTTCTCCCTTCTCCTTTCTCCCATCTTCTGCTCCTTTTCCTGTCTTCTTTTTCTTTCTCCTCTTTTCCCTTCTCCTCCTTCTGATCCGAGATTCTGCCGTTTTCCCCTCCCATCCATTTCTCCACTTCTACCTCTCTTCCTGTGAGTCCTCACTTACCCTAGCAATCCAAGCGCATTTCAAGGCATCTTCTCTCTTTTCGGAGACTTTGCGCGTCGTGGCTTGTGTCGTGCGCACCTATCATTACTGCCTCATTTCGCAAAACTGACTTTTCCGTTACTTGAGAAGTCTCTACCGTCCGCATCCCGCGACCGTACGGCCTCAAAGAATCCTACATCTGAACTGATCCTACCTGCTTCTGCTCCTGTCAAATACCAAGATGGATGCCACCGAAGTTCACCAGACCACCGTTGTGGACGAACCCATGACCGATAACTTCAACGACAGCATCGCTGATCAGGGCGATATGGAGGCACCTCCCAAGACCGAGGAGGAGTATGCAATCGCTGAGCTGACTCTGCGTGCCATCGTTTCTTCCAAGGAGGCTGGTGTCATCATTGGCAAGGCAGGCAAGAACGTTGCCGATCTGCGCGACGAGACCGGTGTCAAGGCTGGTGTCAGCAAGGTGGTTCCCGGCGTCCACGACCGCGTCCTCACCGTCACTGGTCAATTGCGCTCTCTTGCTCGGGCATACGCGATCGTGGCAAAGGGTCTTCTTGAGGGTGCCCCGCAGATGGGCATGGGCGGCGTTGTCTCTAACAATGGGACCCACCGTAAGTAACGTCTTTTTCCAATATCGCGATATATTGTAATCCCACAAAGAGAGGTCCACTCTTTTGCTTTATTCGAATTGCGCTAACTTTCTCCAGCCATTCGCCTCCTGATCTCTCACAACCAAATGGGAACCATTATCGGACGACAGGGTCTGAAGATCAAGCACATCCAGGATGCATCCGGTGTTCGGATGGTTGCTCAGAAGGAGATGCTTCCCCAGTCTACAGAGCGCATTGTTGAAGTCCAGGGTACCCCCGAGGGCATCGAGAAAGCTGTCTGGGAAATTGGCAAGTGTCTGCTTGACGACTGGCAGCGTGGCACTGGTACTGTTCTCTACAACCCAGCTGTGCGCGCTTCTCTTAGTGGATCGCAGCCACTGAGCAACAACCCTTCGGCTGGAAATGGCTACCAAAACAACAGCAACAGCCGTCAATACAACCGCACTGGCAATGGCGCCGACTTCAGCGATGGTAGCTACAATCGCCGATCCAACTCCGATGCTGGCAATCGCGGTTACCCCCTGGTTACGGAAGATGGCGAAGAGATCCAGACACAGAACATCAGCATTCCTGCGGACATGGTTGGATGCATCATCGGTCGCGCTGGAACTAAGATCACAGAGATTCGCCGAAGCTCTGGCGCTCGGATTTCCATTGCCAAGGCTCCCCATGATGAAACTGGCGAGCGCATGTTCACCATCATGGGAAGCGCCCAAGCCAACGAGAAGGCCTTGTACCTTCTCTATGAGAACCTTGAAGCTGAGAAGACTCGCCGCAGTCAGCTTCCCCAGGAGTAAATCTTCTTCGCAGATCCTTTCTTGGGTGTGTGGATGAGACGGTCCTAGCGGGGGCTCCTTTGTGTTCTCTGACCTTACGACTTCTTTGGAGACTGTCGGTCACGATCAGCGGCGGTCATGTGCTAGCGCTTTTTTTTATTGTCCCTTTCTTATTCTTCTATTTTATCCGCAGTTCTTTTTTTCCTTGACTCCCTTTCCCCTCCCTCGACTCTTTTCTGGTGCTCTGGCCTCGCCATGGACGCCGTCGCTCTTCTTCTCAAAAGGCAAAAAATTTCACTGCGGTGAATGGATGGTTTGGTTATACATGCGTATTAGATACCAAGTCTGTGTGGTCTTCATTGACCATTGTGCGTTGAATTGAATCGCAACCTCAATCTCCCTCGATCATAACCCTCCACCTTTGCTACGTCCATCACG
This sequence comes from Penicillium crystallinum, assembly GCA_027569675.1. Classification (NCBI taxonomy): domain Eukaryota; kingdom Fungi; phylum Ascomycota; class Eurotiomycetes; order Eurotiales; family Aspergillaceae; genus Penicillium; species Penicillium crystallinum. The sequence continues at coordinate 272,698 of JAPDKR010000003.1, read as the reverse complement.
ACAGCCTCAACCCTCCTTCTTTTCTTCTTTCTCGCTTCCCACATCCAGCTGAGCTTTCGCCCTGATATCTCTAATTCGTCTTTACCTCAACTCCTGAATCACAGACTCCGTCGCCATCTCAGTCTCTACCTCCTTCCTTGTCCTTGTCCTCGTACCGCCTTTCTGCGCCGCCAGTGGATAGCTGGCGGGGTATATTGATCCATTTCTTTCCTCCACTCTTATTCCTCGACTTATGTTCCCTGTTTCTCGTCCCTTTCCTTCCTATCTTCTAACTCTCACCTTTTCCTTGTTGCCATGTACCTTGACCTTTGAAAACGAAACCTTGAAACAATAAAAAAACGCTTCCCTAATTACTCCCCTCTTATGTATCTCCTTGCTGCGTACCACCTTGTCTGTTGTCTCAAGGAATATGACTATCTAGTGACAATGTTGATAGGACATTGTCATTATCTGACTCTCATCAAATACCCTAGAAAGAAACGAAGTCTGTGTATCTGTAGATATTTCCCTCTCCCTCTTAATGCATCTCAGTCTTCTATGTCAACCTAGATCTGTATACGGAGTACATGTTTACAAACCGAGTATCTGACCAAATACGTCAGTATGTATGTATACCATGCAAATGCCTACATATAAAAGTGCATATAAATCTACCTAGGTAAATAGAATAGAACAGAACCCCCGCAATATAATACTGTAAACATCTCAATTCATTCCATTCCATCATCATTATGTAAATGCTCATTTGCAACACAGACAAAAGAGACAAAAAAAAAAAAAACAAACCAGCCTGAGGGCAATAGACATAGATACGAACGCTGCCCCGCAAACGAGGGACGCGACAAAAAAAAGAAAGAAAAAAAAACAATGAAACGAGGAAAGATAAAATGACATGAACCCCCCTCGGATGGAATGCACAAGTCCATCCTGGAGTAATATGGACAAAAGGACGCCGCCAATGGGTAGTTTTTATACATGAATTGGAGAAAGGGCCGACGGATACGCTGAGAGTCCGCGGGGGCGTGTCATAGTCCTTACTGTCGGAGATATCATCACCCAAGACAGAGCGGATCAGAAAATAGAGACATCGAATTGGACAGGGAAGATGGAGGGAGTGTTTTGGGATTTTAATCCATTTGCTTGCTCGTTTGAATCAATGCACAGAGGAAATTCGTCAAAAAATGCATGCGTTTAAAGGATGGTGAGACTCCGGTGTGCTTTGGTTGCTAGGCGTGGATGTGAGAACGCCGGGGTCGAGGAATTGGGACCAGATGCGGATATCGCTGCGTTAAAGGGTGGGGGTGGACATGACCGATTGGATCGGTGGTTTTTGCTGTTATGGCGGGGAGGTTAATGGGAGGTTAATCGATGCTATCGTCGAGGTTCACATTGTTGTTGGGGGTGGCTGGGGTACGGGTTCGAAGGCCGAATCTTCGTGCTCCCAGGCTATTTGTTCGCAGCCGTGGTGTTTGGATTGGGGTGTAGCTGGTTGCCATTTTGCTGGACGGGGTCGAGATTCGAGTCTGCGAGGGTTCCAGTTGGTTGGAAGATCGGAGATTGTCCTCGGCTGCAGAGCCCTGGACATTGTTTGATGAGAAGCTGGGTGTTAGGCCGTAACGCCGCGACCCGGCTTGAATGTTGGATCGTGATGTTGCGGGGGTGTATGTGACAGGGCTCATGTAGCTTCGACGTAAAGGGAGATTGGAAGAGAGAGTTGGCGTCCGAGGCTGCGGTGGTTGTGCTTGCGGCTGGGGAACTTGGGATGATTGGTATTGCGGGGACCGGGGAGCCGGCAACCCAGAACCACCCTGGTCCTGCTGTGCACCGGAGATGGAGCGGGATCCAGTGTAGCCTTGTGAGAACCGTGGCCGGGCAGAGGGTATGGCTGGAGGGACAAGCGGTGCTCCAATCTCGGTATTTGCCCGGGAGACCGATCGACTATATGGACTTTCGGGCTCTCTGCTCTCGTCGCCAATGGTCAGCCTGCGACTCCGGAGGGAAGTTGACATGCGATTCAGACGAGTGGTTGGTGTGGGGATGCCGGGTGATTGGGTTGGGCTCTGCGTCACGTCTGTCGTATTCCCAGGGCTGGCATTCATCAGTGATGCGCGACGTGCTTCAAGGCGACTGGAGATTCGATTGGTGCTGTGACGCCGCTCAACACCATGGGCCTCCTGGAACAATGGCAGAGGATGGATGCCATTCGATAATTGAGGCGGCACGCTTGCCCCGTGGCTTGATGCGGGACGGTGATTTTTTAGCTGCTCGTCCGTCAGGGCCAGACATAGCTCGGTGAGGCTACGACACACACTGTCCGCTTTGCGGCGGGCATGTCGGTCAGGCGAGGTATATCCTCCATTCACAACAGACATGCTGCCCGATGGGGGACTATTGACGCCCAACGCGGTGGACAGGTTCAAAGCATCGGTGATCGTCGCCTCGAGGGAGGTATACACCTCACCGCTTAGAACAGCTTTGGCTTTGGCTAGTGCAGACTGCAGAATCGGGTGGACTGGACTATGTTCAGTATCTGCAGCCGAGACGCTGGCTTTCCGGTGATTCTTTGGCGAGGAAGATAGAGTAGTAATAGCCGTGTTTGCAGTTCGCGGCCTCTCATCGGTAGGGGTGTACATCGCCGCTGAAGACGATGGAGGCAGCTTGCCTGTCAATTCGAGCTTTTTGATTCGATCCTTGAGATCATCCAGTTCATCCCAGACCGTCGACGGCGCCGTAGTGGACAAGGTTGACTCGGTTCCATCCGCGCGCGATCGCTCTGTGTCGGCTCGCGGTCGTCCGGTCACTTCGGTGGTAGATGGTTGCCGACTGCTTCGGATTGTAGAAAGCCCCGAATTGCGATTGATGCGCGACTCGTGCATGGACGTTCCTGCGGAGGGAGTGCGCGGCGAAGTCTCTGGGCTTGTGCGGCTGAAGCGACTTCGTGGGATTCCGGCGGTCGACCGCGCGCCAGATCCTAGGGTATTGTAACGGAGCCGACCTGCATCCTCTAACGGATGGGCGGATGATGCCGGGGTATGGACCGCACTGTAGGGGGTGGTCGGAGAATCATTCTGGGAAAGCAAGGGGTTGTCGATGTTGCTATATCGCTGATCGGGTGAGGGGGTCTGTTCTGCGGGCGACCGAAGACTCTGGTTCGAATATCCAAGCCGTGACTGCACTCATCATTAACTTCCTGGGTACTCGCACGAAGGTTTCAACGAGCCCGATGAAAGCTCGACGCAACTAAGGAATGCGATCGGCTGACGACCAGTTCTCACTTACCCGCCTGAATTCCGAGCGACCTAACGAGTCGCGACGGCCAGAATCGGTTCTCGCAATGTTCAAGAAGATATCCTCATTTCTCGGACGGGTCTCCTCCATTGAGGCGAAGTCCTCGATCTCTGATCGAGAACTGCTCAAGGTGCTGTTGAACGAGCGAGCATTCTCATTTAGACTTCTGGTCGCAGGGGCTCCAGAATAAGCCAGACTTGATGGCATGGTTCTTTTCACATCAGGGCGATCGTGGTGAAATTCGTCTCTGGGCCTCTTCGCATTGGAAGCCGAAGATTCGAAAGCTTGGGGGCTGGGTGAGCTGAAGCTTAGGACGGATCGCCGGGCGCGGTGCAATAAGGAGCGTTTCGGGGCTAGATTGGGTGTTTCATCACCAGTGGGGCCATCGAAGCGAGTGTGCAGCGACAAAGAGCGCGAATGAGAAGAACGCTGAAGTTGGGATTGATGAGCCTGGTTGGGCTCCCAATAGTCACGGGAACCTGCAGCCATTGCCACAAGTACTGGTACCGGAAGGTCGTCTCACGGTTCTGGGATGTTTCTGGGGAGTTGAATCGCATAGTCCCAAGTTGGGCAATCGGCGTCACAATTGTAGTCCTGGGAACTCGACCTGTCAGAAGGCAAAGAAAGAGGCCATTTGACATCTCCGGATACACAGGGAAAGCTTTTTTTTTTCGATCTAGACGAGCCCCATGTTTGTCTTCTATGTGTATATGTGTGTATTTATATCCTGGTACCTGGAGTATCGATATCTGATATCTCTCCTATGCGATAGATCCAGGGTCTGAACCTCGATCTGACATTCCCCTTTTCACACAACTCATGCAGCTTCGGAGGTATCTGAGGTACCTAGTACCTGGGTATAAATAGCAAAAGGACTCATTTTCTTCGTTTGCTTCGTGTGTTTTGTGTTTTGTTTTGTTTCTGTAAGCAAATACCCCGACCCATGGTTCTCGGGGAATGGAGACCGTGGTTGCTTTAAAACGACCCAACCTGCCTGATTTACATAAAACCGAATTCGGTCGATTCAGACGGGTATCAGAACATCGGGGATAAAGATGATCCAGGTATTAGGTATCTAGGTATCTAGGTACCTAGGTACCTATATGGACCAGCTCATGGCCTCATGGCCTGAGAATACAACTCACGAATTGAGTATCAATCTCGGAGAATTCATCTACGAGCTGCGATTGAGATAATCCAGAACAATCCATTCTGATATGCCTAGGCTAAAATGAATGGCATGCAGCACGGACAGCTTGGGGAAGTCGCATGGGATCGTATCCTCCGTGGTCCGTCCTTGTTTCCCGGTTACGCCCTTGGGCATCACTGCCTCAACTCAAGGCATTCTCCGGAGTCCAGAGTCCAGAATTGGGAGAACGATCTAATTAAATCTATATTGGGAAACCCCAAAGCAAGGCAATTTTAATAAAGGGGCATATTAAGGCAGTGATGGACTCGTGCAATGTCTTTTAATATGGAAGTCGGATACGCCTTGCCTGATATCATAGTGTGGCCAGCCGCAAGCTTCTGGTTCTGGGACTGAGTGAGATGGAGGAGCGCGCTAATTTAATCCACTCGTTATACTCAACTGAACGGATATAGATGCTCAACGTGATTCAAACAGGCGCATTACGTAGAGAGTAGACTGCACATAGCTGCAGACAATCACCGGACTGGCTCATCTACACTGTATACTATGGAGGCACATGGGACGGAGTACAATATATATCTATTGCAACCGGTTTTCATAAGCAGGGTTACGGAGTACGGGCCAAGTTTTGCCCATAGCATCGTCCAATTGAATGTGATCTCCAGGTCCGAAACCCAATCCTGTTTATGTACGGAGTACGAAATGCCTGGCAACGACTGAGGGGATTTATTTTTAGCTGAAACGTCAGCTCTCCTTGAACACTGTTTAAGAACGCCAGGCCCAGGTGTTTGTCTATCTGGAACACAGCTCAGCTGAATTTTCCCAGCGTTCGAGAGGGAGACTGGTGATTGGCCCATTTGCCGGTTTTGAGAAAGGTCGATCGGCTACAGTGAGATAAGCTGAACGGTCATGGTACGGGGCATTCAGTGTACGACATATGGAGTGAACATCCTCTCCAGATTTGGTACATCATCAACTGAAGATCCAGTTTCAGGATTACACCCACGTGGTAAAGGGCCGATCATTCCTCTCATTGACCCGGTGGACCTCTGACTTCAATAATCGGATCAAGAGATTGCAAGTAACCTGATGAAACAGTGGTTCTTCAGCTCCATCCAATATACAAGATAACTACTCCGTACAATATACAATATCTCCGACAGAGACCTCCTAGGTATGCAGGATTCAGATCCAGTGAGTGCCAAGAGTCCCTAGTGGTCACTAGTGGGCTATTGGCGTGTTTCAGACTCCCAATCCAGATCCATGGGGTTTCAGGATGAGTCTCCGTCATGCCCCAATCAGATCGGGAGACGGTTTGCAACATGGGCCACCGTTCATATTCTTCCAATTGATCCCGATTAGTCAGTGGGACTTCATGTGTAAGGTATGGGGATTACGGTGGATTTGGAATCACTTCGCCCTTTCAGGTTAATTTCTCCACTATAGCCCGTCTCAAAATGTCTCGACCCCCTTGTCACCGGTATGGTGAGTGTTTAGCCGTCGATCGACTCAGAATTCAGAGGGGAGAAGTCCGTACTCCGTACACAAGGCTCAGCTGTGGAACTCGGTGGAACCCGGCTGTGCGAAGGACACTGAGAGTATCTGGGGGATGAAGTTTCTGAAGAGCAGTTACCGGTGTGCAATAGGCCCTGGAAGATACACTAAGGTGGGAGAAGCACACCCTCGAGCCTCTCATTTCCGTGCGTTTGACGCCGACAGACATTCCAGGGCGGCTAAAATTAGAGCAGACGGCATGATTGGTTTCATCCCGGATCATTACCTGTATGGTATCGTATCTCTTGTACGGAGTACACAGATCTCTATCTAAATAAAAACACAAAGGGTCCAAAACAGCCTACACCTTTTCTTTCCTCCTCTTTTTTCCCTTCCATATCTCACTTTGGTAGACCCTTTCTACTTCCCTTCTTCTCTAGGCCTTGCTTGTCTCCATTCACTCTCCTTTCCCACTTTCCCACATTCTCAGTTCCCCGGAGGAACTTGGATTCTAGACACGGCTGTCAATTCACCCCCGCCCTCTACTGGATCCATACACTTCTTTTTATTCGATTTCACTATTCCTTTGATCATTGGTTCTTTTCAATCTTGGATCGGTGGTATCTGTCATTCCTTCATATTCTTTGTCGAGTGCAAAGAGAGGATCTCTCGAATCTGGTATGTGGTGTTGTGAGCACTTCCGACTGGTTCCCACTCCTTCATGACATCGTGCATCTGGCGAATGCTTTTCCCCTTGTGATTTGCATGATCGCCCGGATCATTAGTTGCAACCCTTGCATGTCACTGGCCCTAGATTCAAAGCTCACACTTTTCCCCATAGACCATTTGCGCCGGTAGCAAGTGCCTCTTTGATCCGAATGCCATTCTAGTCTCTCCATAAGCGAGCCTGGAGAGAGCCTGAAAGGGTCTTTCAGCGTGTTGGTTCCCTCAAACAATGCCAGTGCAAACGAGCCCGCCGTCCTTCCCGGACTCATTTCCATCTTTCATGTCGGTGTTTGGTGGTCCCCTTCAGCGATACAAAGAAGAAGAAAATACCATCCACCCTCTTCAATACCCAACACATGTTCCTGTCAATACACGCATACGTCCTTCTCCTCACCGCGAAAGTGTCTCCTCAATGACATCGGCATCAACCGAATCCTCCCCGACCACTACCATCTCGCCCTTTGATTCGCCCGGTGCGGGCGACATCTCTCCGAGCTCGTCCCCGGAATCTCCTTCGGCCATGTCTGTCTCATATCCAAAGTACATCCCCTCACAACCCGTGGAACTTGCTCCGCGCCTTGCGCCTGTCGGTGAGCCGCGCCGGTCGCATTCGACGCATGCGCGTCCGGATTCTCCAAATCGTCGGGCGCGTAATCTGAAGAACCTCTCGTTACGAATGCCGCCTCCCTCGCAGTCTCGCCCACCTATCGCCACTGCATCGTTGGTGGAAACGACATCAAACCACTTCGATACGCCGTCAGCGCACCTTCCTACCGCTTCCAAGAGCACGAGGCGCCGCCCCGCCAATCTCACTATCCAGACCCCCACTTTCAACAAATCATTTAAAGGTGTCGGTACCGATGCAGTGCCCCCAACTCCATCCCTACGCCATGCAGAATCATCGCCATCACTTCCATCAATCGCATCTCCATCGTTCGCCCCACGGGATGGTATGCAGCTACCCCGACCAATGTCGCACCACGGAGTGCGCAGTCTATCTGGCGCGTCTTCTGACGATGCTGCTTCTCCCATCATTTCGATGCCAGATGCTGGATCTGGATTTACTTGTCGTGTTCTCCCTGGCCTAGAAGAAGAGGACGACCACCTCAACTCGCGCGAATCGACCCGCAAAAAGGATCGTGGCTACCCCGACGGTCCTATTCGGATTCACGACTCCGGTGTATTCTTGTATCTGGAACCCACGGCGGAGGAAGCGTCTAAGTTTGACGTAGTCATCAACGTTGCTAAAGAAGTCGCCAACCCGTTCAATGCCGATAAAGGAGAGCAGAATGATACCGTGATGAGCACGTGGCGGAACGCTTCGATGGCCTCAAAACGCTTCTCTCGTGGTGAGCCGCAGACTGCGGTTTCAGAGATGTCTTTCAAGTCCGCCTGGGAATTCCAGCCATCGGATTCGGAATCCGCAACCCCGACGGGCTCAGGTCCTACACCCTCAACACCGGAATACATCCATGTTGGTTGGGACCACAACTCCGAAATCCTCGAGGACCTTCTTCCGCTTTGTGAGCTTATCGACGACCGGATCGCCGAAGGAAAGAAGGTACTCGTACATTGCCAGCTTGGTGCGAGTCGCTCAGCATCGCTGGTGATCGCCTACGGATTGTACAAACACAGACATTTGGATTTCAATTCCATGTACGAAGCAGTCAAGGGACGCAGCCAGTGGGTAGGCCCGAACATGAGTCTCATCTACCAGCTTACGGATTTCCGGTCCAAATTGTTGCGGGGATCCACATCCAAACCTCCACCCCAGGAGTGGTTTGTTCAAACCGGCCGACGAAGCTCAGAGCCCCAAGTTGCGCGATCTGAACGCCAATCACCAAACGAGTCAAGCCGATCGCCTTTCCGCGGACTATCGCAGGCACCTTCGATGAGCTGCCTGTCCATTCCCGAGACGACCTCGTCGCGTCCCACGACGAGCAGCAGTGGCACCGGCTATTCGAAATTCAAATCTTACTCGCCTAAGCGGAGTCTGTCTCCCCGACCTCTTCCTTTCCGACAAAAGTTCCAGTCTGTCGAACCCGCCTCGGGTCGGCCACGAGGGTTGCCACGCAGCGTCAGTAGCTGCGACCCTCTGGTCCAGACACACGTCTTTGTGCGCGACGTCCCAGACTCAAGTAGTAGCTTGTTTTCTCCGAGGACAAAAGAATTCTTCCCTCAGGCGCCTCCATCATTCCACCGAATCGATCGCTCCGCAGCCCTTTCTCCTCCTCCCATGCCTCACTCCATGCACTTTGCTGCTGAACCGGCAGACCCTCGCTCGCCTCCGTCTGGCGGCGAGCCCCTGATCATGAGATCCATTGATGAATTTCTGTGATCTCCGCCTTTCTGTCCTTGAAGACTAGAGCTTGAAACGATTCCATGACCCGCCATTATTTCCCCCAGTTCCCTTTCTTTTTGGCTTGAAAAGAGATATCAGTCACCTCAGGCTCATATGCCCCTGGGGGTATCGATGCCGTCTTTTCTGCTCTTATTTATTAATTTCTTCCACTCATCTTAATCAGATGGCTGGCTTGATGATACTCATGACCAAAGCGGGCTTTGCTGTCGCTCATCGCCATTTTCATTTTTGTTCGCACTGCATACATAATGCATATTCCTCATTTGATCCTGCGGGGCCTTGCCAGCCTCGCCGGTCACCATCACTTTCTTGAACCTTTCTCTCTTTTCCTTGGCGTCTCGGGTGTCCAACATTGGACGAAATTTGATACCAAAACCGGGCCTCAAAACGAAAGAGACTAGAAATCTGCTTTCCTTTGCATGGCCTGGTGTCTGTACTTTTATCGAGGGTAACCCATCTTTTCGAGGCCCCTTTTGCTTGACCTAGCTTCAGTTTCACAAACTCTCGCTTGTTTTTTACTCTGTGACCTTTGTCTACCCATCTTACCACATAGTCAACGCGATTCTTGTCGAATCAGCTTTCTCTATGTTATGTGGGTGAAAGAAGACATGATAAATACCCCCTATGCGCCGTTCTTACAATAGAGATCGACATTAAGCTTTATTTCTCCAGTCCGTCAGTCGTCTTCGATCGTAGTTGTAGTCCACCATAGTCCATCCTGATAACAGAGATAGCGATAAGCCCCTCATCCCCAGTCATAAAATTTCCCTTCAACATTTAGCCCCACGCTCACAACAATGGCTGAAGAATCTCATCCAGCATACCTCTCGCCCAGCGAGCTGGGCACAAAAGACTAGTATGTGTCACTTTCCAGCATTCTTTCCCTCATGGAAAGGGGGGGCACACGCCTTAACCCCGCGTTTCTACCCCTCCACCAACCCGTACAACGTCCGATTTCTCCATCCTTCAAATCAATCCAAAACCCCCAAGCCTGCCCCAATTCGCTACAAGAACTGAACTTACAATACCCCTAGCTGGGAATCCTACTACGCCCGCACCCTAGCGCATATCTCGCACGATACCCCCGATGAAGCCCAAGACGATGCCTCCGACATAAACGACGAAGACGACCCAGGCACATCCTGGTTCTCGGAGCACAACGCCCCACAAAAGGTCCTCAATTTCCTCACGCGCAAGTCCTTCCCCCTAGCGCCGCGCAATACACCAGACACTAAGCCCAGCGTTCTGGATCTGGGCACGGGCAATGGGAGCATGCTGGCGCTGCTGAAGAAGAAGGGCGGGTATGCAGGGCCGCTTGTGGGGGTTGATTACTCGCGACAGAGTGTTGAGCTTGCGAGGGAGTTGCAGCGTGTGAGGGGGCATTCTGCTTATCATAGTGATTCTGAAGATGAAGATGATGATGAAGAAGAAGAAGAGGAGGAGGAGGGTGCTGGATCTGTGCAATTGCCCGGAGAAGATATTCCTATTCGGTTTGAGGAGTGGGATATTCTTGGATCGAGGGCTGAGCTTTCGGAGACTGGGTTGGGGGTGTCGTCGTCTGAGAACTCGTTACCTTGGTTCCCGTATCAGGCGGGTGGGTTTGATATTGTGCTTGATAAGGGGACCTTTGATGCTGTTTCGCTGGCGGATGATGCGAAGGAGACTCGTGTTTGTGAGAGGTATCCGGATATTGCGCGGCGGTTGGTGCGGCGTGGGGGGTTCTTGATTGTGACTACTTGTAACTGGACGGAGGAGGAGCTGGTGCATTGGTTCACTGGGGGGCGGACGAGTGGGGATCGGATGAAGGTTTGGGGTCGTGTTGAGTATCCTCGGTTCCGGTTTGGAGGACAGGAGGGACAGGGAGTGTGTACGGTTTGTTTCCAGAGAGTTGGGGATGATGCTTGAGTGGGATGATATGTCTTCGCATATGGAGATGTAGATAGCATTGTATAGACGTATGTTTTTTTTTGAATATACTAGATCCTATCTCAATCTACATGGACTCATCTATATATGCTCATGAAAAATGAAAATAAAAATGGTATATCGCTCCAAAAGATGCACCATCATAACCATAATCCGTTACTTTTCCCCCCGCCTACTCCCCTTTCCTCTTCAACACAGCAACAACACACCACCTCTTCTGATTCTCAACCCCCTCCCCTTCCCTGAAAGGAGCCCACTCCCTCCGAATCTCACCCCCATCCTCCAACCTCTCCACCAAATCCCTCTCAAAGATCCTCTCCACCTCAAACCCATTCTCCAAAACAGTCTCAAAGAACCCAGCAACAATGCCCCGCCCCGTATGGAACCCAGCAACGACCCAAACCTTGCCCCCAGGCGAAAGGAACCACTGCATCGTGCGCGCAAGGTTCTCATGCTGCGAGCGCATCCAGAAACAATCCGCCGCCACAATCCGCGTAAACGCACCCCGATTCGCAACCGAGAACTCATCCCCCAACACGCCCCATTCATGCGCCTGCATCGACACAGTCCCCCGCTTGCCAACATTATGCTTAATATTAAACGCGATTGCCCCGCTCAGAGCAGGCGACGAGGGATGATCCGTCGCCACAACAGTGGATGCATTCGCCAGAGCACAAATGACAGATGGTAGGGCGGCGCCTGGTACAATGTGTCAGACTGGATGAACAATATTATACCGGTATGTATGTAACTTACCAGCGCCCAATTCCAGCACACTCTCGCCCTTGATACTCCACAGCTCTCTTGCCTCTTTTTGTGCCTCGGTCTCTGTCTGTCCCGGGACGATCGGGGTGTCTGCTTCCTCCACGCCCTCGGCCACGACCATTGCGGCGCTCCAGAGGAAGTGCGCGAAGAGCTTGCGGCCCTCGTCGACTTGGTTCACGGTGCCGTCGGGGTTGGCTTGGCCGGCGGCGATCTCCTCGGAGCGCTTCTCGCTGGCGCTGGGGTAGCTGGGGACCATGATGTCGAGGTCGCCGTAGCGCGGGGAGCTGTAGAGGAGGTGCTGACCGGGGTCGCCGTGGAAGGAGGGGGCGTCGTCTGGGAAGAGGTGGGGGAGGAATGCCCCGAAGAGATCCTCGGGGGTTTCTTCTATCTCGGGGGCATCTTCGTTTTCAAATTCGGGTGCTGGGGCGCTGGGTGTGGGATAGTTGCGGTGGGGGAGGGGTCGTAAACGGGAATGGAGCATTGTGGCGGTATGGATTGGTGTGGGGATTTGGGTTGCTGTATGGATATCTTGTGGACTCTGGGGACTCAAACCTCTGGGGATCTGTATGATTGAGGATCCAATTAGCCTATTCGGGGAGGCCGTTGCGATCTGATCTGTTTCTCTGGTCTATTTTTTTGATTCCCAACTGTGTTTGCATTGTTTGGCTGTCTGATTACATAAGACCTTTACTCCGCCTTTTTCAGCCCTGAAGGGTCCACGTCATTGGGACGACAAAAATGGGGCCTGGTTCATTTGCAGATTGTCAACGATCGAAGATCTTTCAGTTGGCTTTCAGTCCCCTCTGATCCCTGAATGCTTTGTCTTGTCAAGAATGACGGGCCAGGCACCAGAATGTGCCAGAAACAAGAGCCGGTCAGGGGCAAGAGGGGGAACAGGGAAAGACAAAAATAATTCCGTGAAAGTGCTCGTGCGCTCCAAAGTGTGACGGTCGGAGTAATGATCCTCTCCTGCAGGCCTTAGCGTGTCTGGATCGGAGGAATGTGCCCATTTGCCCTGTTCAGGCTGAGCTGAACGATTACCTAACACTCCAGGCAATCAGCCACTCGCATTGCCACAGGCCGTACAGAGTACAGAGTCCAGAGTACTTGAAAGATACCACGGTGAAAGTTGCCGTGAAACGAGGCCTCGATGGTTTGCATCAGGTGATGCCATTTGACTAAGCCCACATGACATCATGGGGGTCCACTTCACCCACTCCCTTCCAAGTACTAGACCGGTCGATGCCATGCAGGTGATCTGGATACCTGGGAAAGGTGTACTTTCCAAGTCACTAGTTCAGGTTCGGACTTCTCCTATCGATATCGTCATCCCCCCGGTTGGGACTCCAGTGACCTGATTGGTACTTGGCAGTTCTTCCATCTTGTGACCCTGATCGTCAGGCAACTTATTATTATTTTTTTTTTCTTTCATTGCAGATTGCTCTCATTGTTAGAAGAGATGCCTGCACCTTTATTTTATACCTTGGAGTTGTAGTGTCAGGGATGATTTATATAGAGTGACCCAAGGACAACTCCGGGTCGTTTCTGCCCTAAGATGGGAAGTATTCCAGAGACAGCGTATGTCTCTCGGATAACTGTGGATCCCCCCCATCGCATCACCAGGTATGGCAACACACACAGTATCCAGTGCACAGGGAAATTCCCTTCAAAGGTAAGAAATAGAGAGTGTGTTATTGTGAATAGAGAATCGTTCAACTCAGAGAGAGAGAGAAAAAAAAAATAAAAGACCGAAGAGCCGTATGAGTGACCGGTGATCGCTGGCCCCCCCGCATGCTCAAAGGGAAAGGCCCCCGCAAACCTGAGCGATTTTGGCTCATACCGGCCCTGACTCTTTTTCCTTCTTTCTCCTCTTTTTTTTCCCCTTCCACCTTTCTTTTTTTGGATTCCCTGACACTTTTTTTTTTGACTTCTTCTCATTCTCTCTATCTATCTCTTCATTACTTGGCCTTCTTGCATTCATTGCTCTCCATTCTTCCACAGACCCCCGAAACTCCGCCTCATTCCATCGGCTTCTCTGAATTGTGGACAACCCGTGTCTGAGAGGGTTGTCAATCCCATTGAAAGCTTCCTCTCAATAATTACCATGGCTTCATTCAAGGTAAGGCTCCAGGGCGAACAATTTGATGATCCGATACTAATGGACCCCCTTTGACTCAGGAATTATCCATGTCGCGTCCTCTTCCCAGTCCGAGCCAGCGGCATCACGCGCACTCCATTTCTCTGGGGGCCCTCAATCCAAACCACCGTGTAACACGTCGAAAGAGTGTGACCACTGCGGCCGTCAATGCGGCGGCGGCAGTGGCCGCCTCCATGGAGGGCGGGGAATCCTCCTCACTCCCCATGGGTGCGCACCGTCGGAGCCTCGCAGGCCGCAAGGGACTGGAATCTGGCTCCGTCGGCAACGTCTCCGGATTCAGCTCCTACCTTTCGCGAAGCATCAACAGTGCCAACCAAGAATCACCGGTCGCCCGTAAGGATTCTCCGGCATCGGACCAGTCCGACAGCAAGCCCAAGAACCGGAATCGCCGAGCCAGCGAGGGTTCCCAACTCAAGACTGAAGGAAAGCGTGCCTCGGCAGCCATTCGGTGCGATCGCTGCGGAAAGGGATATAAGCATGGTAGTTGCTTGTCCAAACATATGTGTGTATTTCCTGCCCCTATCGCTCCTGAACCTCGATCGGGAATATGCACCATCTCGGCTCTGCAGATCGCCCTCGTGGTCCTTCAATACCCCCTTCCCTTTTTTTTCCCTTTTTCGCCCCTTGCATCAGTTGATTGACGTGTCTTTTTTTGGCGTATCATAGGTGGGAACATGATCCAGCATGGGCCGTCACTTCGAAACTCCTTATCTCCAAGCACCAGCAGGTTCAACTGCTGGAGGCCGCCTCCGTTTTGGTCACCATGAATCACGACGATATCCCCGATGAATCGGCCGAGTTGGAATCGGAACTGTCGTCTGGATCGCCAGATGCCCTGTCAGAAATGCGGGATGGTGTTAGTTCCGCCGAAACCACGCCACCTCCAATGGACTCCGAGGAGGATGACGACTTCGAGATGTCCGGTGTTCCGGCACAGTGGACCAAGCGTCCCAGTGTCAGCAATGCCTCCGGTTTCTCTCGTTCCTACCAATCGATTCCGTCTAGCTCGTACAACGACAGTGCTCCGCTGCACTCGCCTACCTTCTCCCACTTCCGCCACTCGAGCATCGACACCCGTCCCTCGACTGCGGATACACGGTTACACGAGGATGATGAGGCCGATCTGGCCGCGGCTATCGGTCTCTGCAATTTCGGCACTCCCCGCACCGGACCTGTGTCCATGACCCCCGACGTGCCGCCAGTCCCCCCACTGCCGTCGCGTTATCTGGACTCGAGCAGCCACCCGAGCAACCACGGTATCCACTCTTTGTCGCAACCCGCAGATGAGGCTGCCCGTCGAGACTCCGAAGTCAACATCTTCTTGTCCCGATCGCTCAACCCATCGCTGTCATACAAGGTGTCGGATGAGCGCGAAGTCCGAACTGGGGGCGACGAGGCCCAGAAATCCCGTCAGCGCCGCAACGCGGATGTGGACTTTGGCAACCGCGCAGCAGCCGATGACGACGATGACGGCGTGTTTGGCCGTATGGAAGAGTAAATTCTCCAGTAGCCTGTCCTTCCTTATTCCCCTTCCTTAACCCCCCCAGAACCAGTCCTTTTTAGTCAATTCGGCCTACTTCTGCCGAGCGACGACCCCTTCACGATCTCATGTACGAGCTTGAGCGAATTCTTTTGTTTGAACCCTTCTTGTTTACATGTTCTACACCTTGGGTGGGAAAGGAGCCGGATTCCACCATTCCGGGCTCTTTTCTCCATCGGAGTACCTTCACAATTCTCGGGACCTTTTTTCCACCTTTTGAGATCCCATGTATCAATCATGTCTCTTTGGCCCGCCTTCTTTTTCCTTCTGTTTCGTTCTGCCTCTGTTTATCCAGGAAACTTCATAAATGGCCTACTTTGTATGGCCGGCGCATATTCATTCCCATTCATATTCCTCCACGGGGACATGACATACCGTCTTAATGTCCTCATGTCTCGTTTGTCCTGTTTTCGCCTCTCACCTCGCACATATATACCAAACCTACAAATTCTACGATCCGCTTTCCTATTTTCTCCCATGTCCATCTCCTTTCTTTCCCCTCGTTCTCTCCTTCGACCTCTTATCTCTCGCCTATGATCTCTCGGAGCTCACTTGACACTTGACCCTCGGACGGGGCATACAATGAACATATATCCCTTGCAACTCCATTGTTTCTTCCGTATTGGACTGTAGATCTCTTAAATTTGTTGCAGATAATATGCAGTGCTGAACTCAGATCCTAATTGCACTATCTGAAGATTCCCTAAAAACGAACTGGGAAGGTGAAAGTCGACAGGGATATAGAATCCTATCACAAACTCGTCACACGAACCATGCAATGCAACATCCTCCCTGCATATGCTAAGCCTTCTGCTCCCACTTTCTGAGAAATAATCGACAGTCTATATCTATATCGGCGTTATACACTTTAGTGGTGGAGTGACCCACTATACACAGCGCAAGGGGTTATATTATTCGCGAGATCTCAATATCATTGAATACTTGAAGGTTCACTAGGGTAAGACGAGGATTAGGTTTCTTTAGATACATTTCATTTCTAGAAGAATTCTGTTAAAATACGAGGTTCTTAGTCAATGATTAGCATACGCTTTTCTCTATAGAACTAAGGGTCTATAAGATCATGAAAACAGAAATGGCAGTGAACAGAATGAGATTGAGACAATATCGTACAAGAGAAGCGCTAAAAGATTAAAGCCAGTAGAAACACAATCGTAGAAAAAGGAGATCCCACAATCAAGAGATGCAATAGATACCTATGCCCCGTTGAACAAGAGCATCGAAGTAAACACAGATGGCAAGCAAATCAATCGATATGTCAACAGATACCTCGCCACAGCCAGTGCATCAACAGCACCAACGCCATCAAATCTGAATATGATTCTCCAGGTCAGGCATAAACTGCGCCGCAAACCTCGTCGTCGGATCACCGTGCGAAAGCACCATCGGCATACCAGATAGATACTCCAGCAAATTTTTCAACATAAATAGGATAGAACTGTCCTTCCCAGAAGACGAGGAGTCGAATACACTTCGAGGGACCAATTCAGTCAAACAGCCACTCGAAGGACTGTTTGTGGGAGGTGAGTCCGTTCCAGCCCACAACTATCAGGCAGATGAGACCGTTCGTACCTGAAGATTCGGAGATGAAACCCATTAGCATTTCGAAGTAGGCATCTTTAAGCTGGGTGTTTGGGTCTTGGAGGAGGTGGAGTTCGCGGGTGAGACTACCTGCTGTAGTGCCGTATTTCATTGCGTATTTGTGCAGGGCATCGGAGGTGGATCTTAGGAGGTGATGAAGGGGGTTTGGGGGAGTGGGTTTGTTTCTGGGGATCGGGCGATGAAGATGAAGGTCTCGGCGGGTTGGTCGTCCTCGTCATTGCTTGAGATGTGGGACATCCTTGCGGTGGATGTGGTTTCTTCTTTGGATATAGGAAATGGGGCCAGTGGCTCAATTGGAAGATGGATGGGTCAATTGGTCATTGATGGTTGACTTGATGACGCGGTGGAGATGGTGATGCATCAGCCGAGTGGACGAAGCTGATCAAAAGGGTAAACAATGACATGGCTGTGCTCATTAGACACCGCTCGATGCCGTTGCATTCTGCTGAGAAGGGACGCGTATCCGAAGCCCATCGTGCCTTCTATATTGGTATAGTCACGAGGTGTCAAGAGTTGCACATCACGGGAGTATTGGCGGTGGGAACATCACTGACACATACAGGAGAAGAGATAGAGAACACGTGCATAGAGAAGGAAAATAACATTGCTGGTATTGACATTCACATTATAAAAGAGCACAAGCAAATTATACACTTCACCTTCTGTTGCGCATCCATAAAGCGATGAACTCACTAGGCAATCCAGTTAACAGGATAAAAAGAACACAGAGGAGCAAAAGGGTATCAGGTCAAGTTAACAACCACCGCCGCCACCACCACCACAACCCCCTCCACCACCTCCTCCTCCGCAACCACCTCCTCCGCAACCGCCTCCTCCGCAACCGCCTGGATAGTCACGTCAGTATGTACTTCGATCTATTAAATAGGAGGAAACCTACCCCCAGATCCGGATCCGCAGCCACCGCTGGACCCTATATAGAAAATCAGCATCCATTGTACTTAGGATCAAGTCATACAGTGACTTACCACATCCTCCATTACCACCTCCTCCTCCACAGCTACCTGCAGCTGCCGAGCCACCTTTAGGAGAAATGGAATTAGCACGGGGAACTTCTAGAACATTGGAAGAGCAGAAGAAGAGCTTACCACACGTGCCGGCACAACAATTCCCAGCGGCCCCTGCAGTAACATTCATGCAGCTAGGGTTGCATGCATACACATCCGGGTTTACCGAAGGATCCGCCATATAGGGCGCATAGTACGGCACCACGATGGGGAACCCAAACGCATACGGCATATAGTACGGCGCCGCACTAGTATCAGAAGACTTGGAGCCGGAGCGTTGACGACCACGCTTCTCAGCACGCCGAGTAGCCTTTTGATAATTGCTCTGGAGACGCAGGAGTTGCAGAGAGCCGGATCTGTCCGTCGGGGCGTACAGGTTTGTAGGACGGACGGCGTTGTGTGAAGAGATATGGGGATTTTTGTTAGGATCGGACGAGATATCGGGGCGATCGTGTAAGAGGTCTGCGGCGTCGCGGGCGCGAGAGGCTGAACCGACGGTGATCAGCCGGTCATACAGGTCTGGTGTTCGTGTTGCCTCGCAGTACCAGCAGGTGCATTCGCTGTAGACGCCGCCGTCGGTGGCACGGCGGTACATTTTGCTGGTCCAGGCGAAGCCGTCGGAGAGTTTGCCTTCGTCGACTTTGTCGTCGTGGTCGATGAACATGCGAATTCCGCCGGCTGCTGGGTTGGCCGTGCTGTATGCGTAGTATCGAGCTGGGCTGAGTTGGTGGGTGTGCCAGGCGAGGTCGACGTCCAGTGTGGGCACTGCCATGTGTCGGGGGTTTTCCATCATGATCCGGAAGAACACTTCGTACTTTTTGATGAGGCGGTCCATGGTGTCGAAGACTGTTGGGGAGTGCAGCCAGTCGATTTGGTCCATTTTGTCTATGAATGTTCCCTGGCGGATAACAGCGCCTACGAGGTCCAATGCAAAGGGATCCAAATTGTCCCAGTATCGCGACATCATTCGACGGAAGTGGACTTTTTCGGCAGGTCTGGTCTTACTGACATAGACGCCGCGTGCTTGGGTTAGGACTTTCCTGTCCCGTAGTTTGACTTCTAGTTGCTGCTTCAGTTGGTCGATGTTCTGACACCAATCCACTCGGCCGTCAGTATGGGTCATCAAGTTGTCACCGGCAGCCTGAACGATACGCGTGGGGAACATCATGAACTGAAGGGCTCGGTGATTGATCTTGGAAGATGGGCCCTCGGGGATTCCTTGGATATTGAGAAATGTCCCAGGCATGGGGAGGCCTCCGTATATAGTTGCCGAGATGTCTCTTCGGAACTTAGCCACCTTAAGCCGGCCATGGTCGATTATACGTTGACAGTGAATGCACTTCAC
The DNA here is from genome assembly GCA_027569675.1 of Penicillium crystallinum. NCBI lineage: Eukaryota > Fungi > Ascomycota > Eurotiomycetes > Eurotiales > Aspergillaceae > Penicillium > Penicillium crystallinum. Next base: position 253,299 of record JAPDKR010000003.1, on the reverse strand, counting down.
CTCAAACGAATTATCAGCATAACCATTGCCAAACCTAAATGCGTTGGCAACAGTAGCCCCGAAATGAGCTTCTGTCCACGGCACCTCGATCACTCTGTTACAGCACTGGCAGTGGACTTGCTTGGTCGGCGGATCATGGAGGTTGTTCCATTTGAAGTTCAACTTCTCCTCGAACAGCCGCTGAGCTCGTTCGGAGACTCTGTATTCTAACGTGTGGTTGTCGATGCAACGGTCTATCACATCCCATGGAAATCCTGTGGACCAGGTGCTTATCTTGCCGTATCGAATGCAATCTTCAAGATAGTTGCGAGGATTCAACGAGTGAGCATGCCAGACCATCAAAATATCTTAAGAGATCATTTAGTTATAAGCTTCTGGGTGCAGCCAGCGCACTTACCAATCGGGGGTAGATTTTCCGGACTCCATGCCACTCGAGTATCACAATTTAGGATGTTCTCATAGCCCTCGTGCTCCAAGTCGTTGATAGTTGCCATTGGCCTCGAGCGAGGAAGACCGATAGACCACCACTTTGTATATCGGTCCACTGCACGTGCCGTATAGACAGCCCAGCGCTTTTCGCGAATACGAGCTCGTGCTTCGTTTAGTGAATCCGGGAATCTTTCAGCTTCGGCATCCCGGATATCAAAAAGCCCGTCATCACTGGAGATACCATCTCGTAGATCTGCGAGTATAGCTAGAAACTTGAGATGTGCAACACATTGGTCGCGGGTGACAGTTGCCGAAGATGTATGGGAACTCAGATCTAATTGTCGCAGTTGCAAAGGTGGTTGTTCGACCTGCTCGGCCGAGTAGGAAGGAGGTCGTTCACTTGAAGTGTCGCCGTTGGTTTCATTAGATTGTTTGGACGTCCTTTTGGACTTTTCATCCGTTGACACACCCATGGTGGTGACTAATAGCAGTATATCGCCCGGGCGGGTGTTACAAGATAGATGGGATCAATTCAGACATCTCCAGGTGTGGTGATGCGTCTTTTATATCAGTCTGACCTCTCCAACCAGACAAAGACAAGTCAGCCTGTGCCGAACCCACGGGGACAACTTTCTGATCGTCCATAGCCCCCAAGATGGGGAGCCAATGACGATTGCCACCAGTTCCCTGAACTAAAACATGTTCGCTAAGCCTCCGCGAAAAACCCTTAAAAACAATTCAGCTTCTAGTGAATGATCAACATTGATCGTACCCGTTTATCTCCCGGTACGGAGTAATGGTGGAGAGATTTGCATATTGGTCGGAGGATACACAGCACAAGGCGAAGTCGGGCGCGGTTGCACTGCCTGGGGCCACCAGTATGGCCCCCAACAGCCTGATGATCATGATCTCATACTCGTAGCACAAAATCTTCTATTGGCTTTCTAGCGTCTTTTTCATATGCTTGTACCACATACTCTATACCTTTGGGGTGGCATGGAATGGAGAGAGCAAGTTCTAAATCTAGAAGACAGCAACTGACCAATCACGTGCACCGAGGCGGATATAGTCACGTGATAATCTGATAATCTGCCAATCATGTGATACCTAATGCCCCTCTGTGATGACTCATCGGACTTCGGGCGTTTCACCGATTGAGAACGAGAAAGTTGAAAACGGTTTTGTTTGGAGAGCGAGAGAGAAGGGAATAAGAAATAGCCAAGAGGTCCGAACCAAATTGCACTGATCAGATACACACTCAATTTGTGTGTCTGAGAACCCGACGGCGACCTCTCTCGCCTGCACTTGATTTCGACCAAAAAAAAACGTCATTCAGCCTGGCTTCTCTCGGGCGACCAAGCGGCAACGGAGAGCGCCAGGCCCAACCTTCTCGACAGATTGTGAGCATTGATAATGCTCCTGCTGGCACCAGTCCCGTAATGGCGGGTGCAAATCAATTACCTGTCTCAGTTGCTGCCGATGGCATGCATGGTCGCAAACGCAATACCACCATTGCGGGGATCGACAGTTCTCCGGGGAGTATCGAGGATATGGACGACAACGATGCGCGTGAGGAGAAGAGACGCCAACCCGTGAAGCGCGCTTGCAATGAGTGTCGACAGCAGAAAGTAGGTGCAATAACGTCGCGGCGGGGTTTCGTGGTTGCGCATTGAACTAACAAATTTCGGGTTGTGACAGCTTCGATGCGACGTCATTCAAGATCCATGGACCGATTGTTCGCGATGTCGTCGATTGAGGCTTGACTGTAAGATTGAGTCGAATTTCAAACGTGTTGGCAAGCGCAGCCGCAATGCGGAAATGGAGAGGGAAATCATGGAGCTCAGGAAACAGATTGCTGCTGGTCAACATGTTCCCGGGATGTCGCAACAGCAACAAGCGATTGCGGGAGGACAATTGACTCCAAAGCAAGAATCGAGTCAAGTCAGTCCTGCTGTCTATCAAACCCCATCGGCCATGTCTGCCGATCACTACATGGGATCTCAAGAAGCAGTCGCGTCCCTTTTGGACCTACGTTCAGGCTTCGACAACACCAACTTTATGAGAAACGGTGCACAAATCAAACGAATTGAAGATGTGATGGTTGGTCCTGAGAAGGTGACCGAATTGTTCAACTTGTGAGTACTGGTTCCAGCCGAATCTTGTCGACGGTTGATCTAACTTGTGGGTGTTCTATCAAGATTCTTCACATATTACCACCCTTTTCTTCCCTTTTTGGACAGCAAGCAATCTCCTCACGACTATTACAATTCCTCTTCCTTGCTCTTTTGGACAATTATCAGTATTGGCGCACGACGCTATCAAGGTGACTCGAATCTATTGAATTCTCTCGCTGGTCCCGTCAGCCGGCTAGTTTGGAGCACTCTGGCGGATATTCCTCAAAGTTACCATGTTGTGAAGGCGCTCGCTCTATTATGCTCATGGCCGTTCCCCACAAGCAGTACTTCAACAGATCCAACGTTTATGCTGTGCGGAATGATGGTGCAGGTTGCTATGCAGCTTGGCCTCCACCGGCCTTCACATGCACAGGACTTCAGTAAGTTCCGGGTAGAACTCATGGAAGATGAGCTGAGGGATAAGGTGCGAACATGGGCCATTTGCAACATTGTCGCTCAAAGGTATGTACAATGAAGTCCAATCTCATCTGCATGTGTCTGACTTTCCCTGCGCAGAGTTTCCACCGGCTATGGGCAGCCCTCATCAACTCTATATGACTGGACATTGTCCTCGAGCGATTCATTAGACCCCAGCTTCAAGCTTCCAGAAGATATAAGACGGAGATTGGAGATTGAGAAGTTCTGTGACAAGATCACTAGGGCTCTTTACACAAACCGACGCGATCCTGTTGGATTAACTAGTGACCATGAGCGCTCCACAATGATCTCCTTTTTATCACGAGATTTCGAGGCATTGGAAGAACAACTTAAGCCACAGAATGACTGTAAGTGTCTTCCTAGGCCACAAGAGACTTGAATCTACTCGGAATATGAACTAATAGAAATCAGCTATCACAAACTTGTTCCTTCATGCAGGCAACCTTCATCTGCACCTTTCGGCCTTCTTTGATGAGCCAAATGCAAAGAATTATCGTGAACGCATTTTATCTCTCTATGTCGCGACAACAACATTCCTCGAAGTCGTTCTAAACCTCGAAACTGAAGTTGGCCCCGTCCTCTCTTACACCCCTTACTATATTTACCAGATGATGGTAGCAGCCGGTTGCACTCTTCTGAAGCTATGCAAAAGCTTTTTCGCCTCTCACATAAACATGGAATACACAAAGCACCTGTTCAACCGTACCATCTGGGCCATCCGAGGAGTTTCGGCATCTAGCAACGATCTCCCTGAACGTCTTGCCGAAGTTTTGGCCCAGATGTGGAGACTTGGAGGGGCGACTCAGAGATCCAATAACAGTACCGATCTCGACGACTCCCTACGTCTCAAAGTGCGCTGCCGGATGAGCATGTCGCTACTTTTCGACTCTGTATGGCGCTGGCGGGAGGATGCCCGGACAAAGGGCCGAAACATTGAAGGTGAGCAACCCTAACCCTTTCTTTTGTGAACAATTGACTAACTCTTTGTACCACAGCCTATCTCAAAAACCCAACAAATCCCGACTCTGCAGCCGATTCTTCAGCCACTTCATCTGTCGGACCTGTGCACCCATCTACGACTACACCCGGGATCTCTGGGAATGATCCAAGCCTTGCCCCGGCCCCTCTACTCTCCCAGGCTACTCTCGGGATTCAAACGCCAACCACTCAATCCAATGGTCTTCCAAGCGGCTTCATTGAACCCAACTACGAAGTTTTCGATCCGCTGAACTGGCTGCTTGACGGTCTGGTAGACTTACCATATTCCTACTCGAACATGGGTGGAGTAGAATCCCAGGGCATTGCATGAATTTGGTTTTGTTTGCCTAATAATTTCCTGGCGTTTGCTGGGGGGGATCTCTTTTTGTTTATTGCGGGCGTGTTTTGCGTGCTTGTACCATTATACCACACATTTGATCGCTGATACCTAGCAGCGAGTTTGTTTCATCTATGTTCGTCTATATCTACCTAGGTATGAAATGTCTGTATAAATGCCTCGTTAATTTTTTTTCTTTTCCTCTTCCAATATGGTGTATTTGGTCTTGGTTTCGCTTCTAAGCACGCAACGCTGCAGATGGGCGGAAGCTATGATCGTGTTGGATGGCTTTATGTCCTTGGCAGGTTCCAGGAGGTGCTATGCAGAAATGTGGTGTTGCCATCTTCGGAAGGAGTAACGTCTGTTAGCCGTTAGGCGAGGGTAACGTCAATGCTATTTGCTAGTGCTCAAAATGACTGAAGACCAGGCCGACGGAGTCCGGCAAAGGGATATTGTGATGCCATCACTAAGCTACGAGTTGGCTGGTTTAGCAACGGCATAAAGGCACGTCTCGTGCAGTATGTAGGTCCCACCAACAATGGAAGGAGGGTCAGCCTGCTCCATGCAATGAGCGCCTTGGTGGATCTGCTGCATATGCAGTTTCTCGGCGGTAGTCTCAATGTATGATCATATGCAATGCGAGTCAAGGGTCATTTTGTACTGATCAATCGCAATCGCTCCGGGTCCGACGGGTTTCGGGACCAAAGGCTCCTGTTTATAGATGTAGCTGATAGCTGAGCTAGCTATGGAAAGTTCTGTTGGCAGAGACGTCTCAGCAAAATAGGTAGATGTGCGAGAGTACCTTTTTACCTTGAACATCAAAGTAGATTACTCTAGGCAATATGTCCACTCAGTTAGGTTGTAATAGAAGATCTCAGGCACCCCCAAACCAAGCCATGTTCTATCCAGATGGATATTTCCTTCCTTTACTACAACACACGATTGACTAGATGTAGGGTTGATAAGATCCGATGAAAGGCTGCATTTACCAAGTGCTCGATGACACAATTGACTACGCTCGAGACTTCCCTGCCATTTGAAGAAATTGACAAGTAGCAGGCGTCAAGGGGATGACTTATGCAGCTGGGTATAGAAACAACATGTCATAGAGGCAGACCCCAAGCCAGTAAGTACATTCTGCATGTACGTATATCACACCGAGTTATTGTCTGTCGCATATTTTCACAAGCCCGGATTTGCTCCGGGGAAGCAGTGATCATACTATACTATTACTTTTTGATGCTATTATAACTATACAGCGGGCGAAATCTATATAAAGTCGGTCATCGAGGTACTCAATGTCCATTGACACTGCCCTAATCACTTCGCTGCCTCCTCAGCACGATGGCTATTCTTTATTCCTTTACTTGGACCGAGAGGCTGGACTCTCTCGCTCCAATCATCGCATTGGGTCTACTGATTGGCTCTATATTTTGCTCAGTGGTTGCGATCGCTTTGGCTTCGACTTCCTCCCTTGTGGCCAATGTTAGCAATATCCCCGTTCTTTGCTCTTTGGATCTGGTGATAGATGACCAAAGTACAATGTCAAGATACTAAGATTTGTATCTACAGAGTCATATTCCCTTTGCTGCACGCAAAGACTATCTCTCAATTTTATATCAACAGTACAGATTTGTCGTGGATGGGCCCGGTATGATAAAGAAGGGCTATGATCGATTTACCAACAGCTCGTTTGAAATCCCACGAACATTCCGCTTTGGTCAGGTTGTTTTATGCCAGCCGGAGTTAATTGAAGAGTTGAAGAACAAACCAAATACACTTGTCTCTCCTGAGCCGTGGGTTGATCAGGTGGGCATTTTTCTCTAGTCTTACTTGCTTGTTTGACTCGACTAATAAACAAGCTCCAGCTCCTTCAGGTCTCTCATGTTATGCCTGGCTATTTTCCTGCAGGAACTGGATGGCCTAAAATAGGCAAAACCACGCCTGGTATTATTCGTGCTACAGTTTCCAAGCAGTTGCACCGGTATATGCCTTCTATGAACCAGGCAATTCTTTCACAGCTGCAAACTTTAGAGTTCAATGATAGAGGTAAGCTTACTCTATCTATCCCTGAAGGTAATTAATAGTGTTGAATTAGAATGCACTGTCGGCTGTTTTGACTTGGCATACTCGATCGTGGCTCGCAGTGGTAGCTTTGCTCTTGTCGGCTCACGGCTTTCTCAGGACGAGGAATACCTCAAAGCTGCCAAGGACCATATTCTGGGAATGATAGTGACTGCCCGCGTTCAATTTCTTGTCCCAGATTGTCTGAAACGGTTGGTTCGTGTTGTGTTGGCTCAATTGTCTGTACTAACGAGATCCTAGATACATTGGTGGATTCATCAGCCGTCTCGCTACTCTTGGAACTAATTGGGATATGCACGCCTCGCGTAAGATTTTGCTCAAACACTTTAATGCACGCGCAGAGGAGTATCACACCGAGATATTGAGCGCTCATGAAACCGGAGATGCCAGTGAAATCAATCAGGATGAGTCAAACAAACCGGTATGTCGCTCATTTGCTTGTCTTGTCTCAATTCCTGCTAAGATATCTTATAGGCTGAGATTTTTCGCTGGCTTTATGAAAGCTGTGTCGTTCGAAAACGATGGACATACGCAGAGGTGCTAGGCGAGATGCTGCTTCTACAATTTGCCTTCATTTATACTACATCATATGTGAGTAAATTACCATCTGTCTGTGATATACTAATTAAACCACCAATTAGGGACTTTATGGTGCTCTTGTTGAACTGGCCCGAAGACCCGAGTATATTGCGCCACTGCGCGAGGAAGCTGATATCATTTTCTCGAAAATGGGGCCAACCGTTCCAGCCTGTGATGACATGGTTCTAATGGACAGCTTCTTGAAGGAGTGTCAGCGACTGCATCCCCCGTCGACACGTACGTCTTCATATCAATCCCTAGGAAATATGCCATTGCTAATGCGGCGAATGACATAGTCTCTGCACATCGGGTCTGCATTGGTGACCTCAAGCTTTCTAACGGTTTGTTCTAGCAGACACATACCAAAGAGTATATTGACCAATCTTACAATATGAACAGGTGTTACACTCAAGCAGGGCTCCCACGTTGCCGTTCCAAGTGGAGTCATTCAAAGATCTAAAGAGTACTATGTGAACCCGGACACGTTCGATGGATTCCGGTTCGTAAAGCGTGCGGCGGCTGGAGCCAAGAACTCCCGACTTGTTGACTTGAGCCCTGACTATCTGGTCTTTGGAATGGGCGCACATGCCTGGTGGGTTCTCCTGTTTCTCTCTTGTGTTTCAAATCCAACCGGCCGAAATCTCTAGGCTGACTTTAGCTTGTGTTTGTAGCCCTGGAAGATGGATGGCTAGCGCCCTGATGAAACTCGCTTTCGCACATATCCTCAATCACTATGATATACTCCTTCCTGATCTGTCTTCCGGTCCGTTGACTGGCTCGCTTTCATTCGAGGAGTTCTATGTACCTAACTTCGGGCTGAAGATCACTTTGCGCCAGCGCCAGTGAGAATCTTTCGGGGAGTCCACAGAGGCAGGCGGAACTCTGATTATATTCACAGCCGGGACGAATTCATATTTGTGTGTATTTTCAGATCCCTTGTGACGATGTATGTTTCTCGGGAGTGAACTTCTGAAAAAAAAACATTTGGCTTTTTGGTCAAATCCGATAAGCTGATAAGACAACACCGTATCTCTCGCGACGTTGGAACGTTATCTCCCATTTCACCTTAGTTATGGCTTCGTCGACTTCGTCGAAGAAATCCCGACCGCTCCTCATCCCACATAAACGCACCCTTCTACCCCTATCTAGCTTGGCAAGAGTATCCAAAGTTCTGAATCCCAGCGCTGTCCCCGCAGAAACACGCATCAAGCAATCCTACGAAGAGGCCACCGAAAAAAGAAAGAAGAGAGAAATATCTACAAATTTAAGCGCGCATAACGAGAATACAAGTGAGAATGAAGAGGAGGTCGAGCACCGGCGCTTCGAAATCTCATTCTCCATGCCGCCACAGCCCTTCCTCGATCCGTTGACCTGGGAAGCAATGCTCAAGCACAGCCGCGAGAAATTAGCAGCACAGTCAGTAACCGATGTACCTGGCTCAGGGCCGGTGCATGGAGAGGAATCAGCTGAACGGCGCAGAACACGGGTGGAGCGCGAGATGGAGTATGGATCGATGGCTATCCGGGGCCGGTCGAGTATGCGGGGGCGTGGGAAGAGAGGCCAGGGGAGAGGGAATGTCTATTGGGGAGGTAGACATTGATGACAATATATATGAGCATAGATGCACTGGATGTGTCTTTAGGTCTGTTCAGTACATCTTGTACAATGCTATTGAATCTGAAGATCAGATATAATTATTTATTACACCGCTGGAAGTCATTTTCGAAAACAAAAACATACATACAATGGATTGAACTACTCATCAAAACCCAGGCAGACATTGCTCCATGGGTCATCTTGTGTTACACGCGAAAGCAAGGGAGAAGTAGGTCTCCGATTCAGTCCTGAACCGATTAACAGCCTGGAAAATCGAATCGTATGCCCGACATCAGGGTGATGGTACATCTGATAGGCTATCAAAGGTTGGAACAAAGCAGAACAAAACAATGGAATCATCATGGGCTCGTGGTTCGTAATCATCATAAATCTCATAGCAGAGGATCATAGCGGGTCATCAAAAACTTGTAAACAAAAATGAGAAAATCGCTCCCAGATGCATCAGAAAATCGTCGGACGGGTTTTTGAAATGCGTGAAACATATCCAATCATAGAAAATGGTCATAACAAAGAAGGCATCGTTTTATCAACTCATGGGCACCCCGGGCGTAGCACTGGTACTTGATGCTATATAGACAGGGCCACTGATACTTTGCTTGAGGATTTCCCTTCGAATAGCTCGTTTTCTCTCATTGCGTCGTTGGTGCACCCGTCGCAACCGGTTCCGCATATCACGCCATGAAACCGACTGGAGCCGCAATCCCCATCGAGAGAGAGACCGAAAACGAGTTTGGTTTAGTGGAGATCCACTTCGAAACATGCCTTGGTCGATCAGGCTACCGTTGCTGGTCATTCCATTGAACAGACGTTTCATTTCTGGGCTCTGGCGTGCTAGAGCAGGTGGGCCATCAAAGATCATGCGCCGCTGGGGCAGGCCTAGGGAATTGTTGACAACCCAGGATTCCTCGGGCCGGGGAGAAAGCTGGCGTGTGGGTGAGGGTTCTTTCTCCGGCGATTCAGGTATGTCTTCCCAGAATCCACGAGGCCGCCAAAATGGATGTAACCGACTGTCCATTTCCATGCCAGCTGTTCGGTTCTTCGCTGACTTCATAGAGAAGGACCGCGTTAAAGTGTTGAAGGAATCTGACCGAGGGCGTGAGCTCCAGGGACGACGAACGGAGTTCCATCGTCTACCGGGGCCTTTGCTTTCATATTGACTGTCCTGCAAAGGAATCGGGGGAAGGGGTTTGCTGACAGGAGGTTTGGGTGGAGGACGAGGATTTCTCAAAGGCGAATCAACTTGGGTTAAATGATTTTCGGGTGTGCGAGGGGAATCATGGGAGGTTTCAAGTGATTGGAGAGGGCGCCTTGAGGCCTGTACTCTGGGATCAACAAGCAACAGTGATCGATTGTTGTGTGAGAACAAGCTGACGGCCGTAGCCTCTTGAATTTCGACGGGTCCCGGAGAAGACGAGGGAACCGACCCTTGGGTAAAAGGCAAAGAAGGGGGGTGCAGCGTTGCGAGATCATCATTCGGGCCACCATAAGGGAAATTGGGAATTTCGAGGAAGTCATGAGGGTTTGACGGAGCCAGAACATTATGACGAGGCGGGGACACAGGCTGCTGCTCGCGACGCTTCTGAATTTCCAAATCCATGGCCAAATTATGACTACGCAAACTGTCGGAAGTGAGAGATGTCGCGCGAGAATTGTTTCGGCTTGTTGGTGCAGAGAGCGACGAGCTTCGCTGGGGTATGGAAGGTTGTTCCATGTGTCGACTTTGCAGGCTGTTGGACGTGAGAGAAGTTGTGCGAGAATTATTCCGACTTGTGGGCGCCGACAGCGAAGAGCTTCGCTGCGGTATGGAGGGGCGTTCCATGGGACGACTCCTCGAATCAGTCTGGGATCGAATCGACATCGAGTCGGATTTCTTGTTTTGGCGCGAGGCTGTTGGACGGCTTGAACGCTGGGAAGCCGCTTTGGAAGAAACATGACTGTTGGGGCGCGAATTCAGAGACGAGGTTCTCTCGGGTATTACCACCACGTTGATGGTTTCGATGTTGGGCTGTGGAGCACTGTTGCTGGTCTGCCCCGAGAACGATATCTCTGACAATCTACCACGGCAATCCTTATCAGAGATACGAGCGGCCTTGTGGACCAGACGATGATGCGCTTGGGACTCAAAGGATGTACGCTCAGATCTTGTGATGGGGGAGCTGGCAGACCGCAGGGAGCTTCTCTTCTCGGTGTGCCGTAGCATCCGCTGAGTTTGTCTGGGCGAGTCGATTATCATTGCCTCGACGGTGGATGTTGAAGAGATAGCAGACGAAGGACGAGCATCGGATCCAGTAGGCCTGGCTGGGCCCATTTGTGACGGCCACCCAATATTCTCACGGGTCTGTTCCATCGAGGGACTTTCTGTGGCTTCATCGGCATTCACGCATTCTTGTAGACTTCTTTGATGCATCAAATATGTCAAAGGTTCAATATTCAGCACACCATTCTTTGACTGATGGGCTAATTGAGTGTTTTTATGTGCCGAGTTTCGCTTGCCAGCTAATGGTGTTGGAGACCCATCGACTGATTTTGCGGCCCAATCCCCATCAAAAGACTTGAAACCATCATAGATGGCATCGTCTTGTTGAGCAGCAGATGGCGACGATTTTATCTCTGCAGATTGCGAAAGATGTCCATTTGAGGCATTCGGCTTTGATAGCTGCGTCCTTTGTCCAACTGTCTGAGGCGCAATCTGAGACATCCGAACCGGTGTGTCCATATCTTCCGATGAAATACTTTCCAATGCCGTTTGAAAAGATTCGGCTCGAGATGATGAGGAAAAATAACTAAACTGGTTGAGAGTAGGTCGCTTATTCGAGTCCGTTCGGGGAGGTGTCACATCGGGAGTTGGAGGCTTAGAAGGACGGCGAGGAGTCAGCATACCAGATGCTGGGAGATCCGAGAGAGAGGATTCCATCTTTTGGGGAGTTCGTTCGTCAACCGCGACTTCTCGGCCTGCATCCGGAGGTGTCAATGGGGGCGCGGGTGTTGCAGCAGGTTTCCCATTTTGATCCGGGGAGACCGGTTGGATAATTTCGATACTCGGGACGATTACATCCCGTCGGGGGAGTGCCTTGTGAGACTTCAGGAGCGGCCGTTCGAGCGCTTGCGAATCCTCCGACGACTCCATCACTTCCACGCCCGGCATCTCGGGAACAACAGACACAGAGTTCAGCAAAGAGGCAAGCATCCACGGTCGCTTTGGTCGGTTCGAGGGGCGTTGAGAGAGATTTTGGTTTCATAGTAATGATGGGTTTTTCTTGTGAGAAGGTTGCAAGGGTCGCATCGCGCACCAGCACTCTGCGACCAAATTGCGACCAGTGGTCAAAGTCGATGGATCGATGGATCCCAAGGCGTGCAAAGCCTTTGTTTATGTACGATGCAGGGGGGATGATCTTCTAAGGTACATTCAAGTCAACCACAGCGAATAAGCAACAGTTCCGAGTGGGCATATGCTTTCACAGAGAAAGACTCTGGCTCGACCAGTCTCTGTGTGATGTGACCTGCCGTCGAGGTGGGGGATATGGACAATATTGGCGAGTGGCTGGGGAGTCCAGTATCGGACTTAGTTCTGTTTTGTAGTTATGTGAATAGAGAAAATAAGCATTTAAACGAGTAAAAGACAGATGGGCCATATATCAAGATCTAAATTCTCAAGCCCAAGTTGGAATGTTCTGATACTGGGGAAGTTATTTGGTGTCACTGTTCCCGCTGATTAGTTAGCGCTTCCTGCCTGTTCTGGAAGTCTTGATGCCTTGGAGCCTGATCTTGTTATTCCATCACACTGCAGCTTCCATCCGTAGCGCCCCGGAGAAGTACTGTACGCTAAATAGTAAGAGCTCTGGATATGTGGAGTATCTTGTCTTCCCCGTTGTCAGAAAGATCACGCCAAGTTGGAACCCAGATTCCTCGATTCTTTAGATCTGCATTCCTCGCTATTAGAATGTTGAGCTTCGTCGTTCTTGTCGCTCTTTCACTGCAGGTTTCTGCTTGACTTTTTTGACGACCATTATCGCGCTTGCCCTAGAAGTTCACGATATTGCTCAGAACAGCCTATCAATTCGTCATTATCCCGCTGTCTGGCGATCCTCGGACGCTATGGACTAGAGTGGTATAGGAATGACCACCGTTGTGAAAGTGCTCAAACCCGGGGAGAAGATATGCTTCTTTTGCCTCCTCTTCATTGGAGGACTATTCTGAAGTAACATTAGCATTATAGCCAGAATCATAAGGGATTCAATCTTAGCACAGTGCTAGTATTCCTTTTGATGGAAACCATTCAGAGAACCCATTCAAGCAATACTTTTTTTTACATCCTCTGTATGTGGAGCGTGGAATCCCGATCAGTTCAGTATAGGCTACAGTAGGTCTCAAAGGTCGTCTAAAGGAATCTCATATCGAGTGCATCAAATTTTAGTCTTTGCACTGTCTAGTTTGCTATTGAATCGAGACAGCCCGGCGACCTGCTAGTAGGTCACGGCTAGGGATTAAGACTATATATTGGCTAGGAAGCGATAGTTAACCAACAATTCAATGAAGTCAGAGAGGCATTCACGCTCAAAGTAACGAGCATTATGCTGTTTAAAACCATGTCCCCATTCAAAAGACTATCTCATATTGCAATTGCTACATACAAGAGACCTCTTCTTCCCACATGCAGTATTCTGACGTAAAGGTGCTGATATGAGCCTTTTTCAAAAACTAGGACGCTGGGATATTATTTCGAGGCTTGCATCAAGGACCAAGCACACCAAGTCAGGATGACGATAAAGCTATGATGCCTCAGTCTTCTTATAATATGTAGGTTGATGTCATCGTATCTCCGAGGTTTTTCGCATATTGGAGAGGGGGGCTACACATGGTCCCAATTGGTAGCTAGATCGGCTCAAGTCCATCTATACATCACAGATTAGGGTGGCAATGACGACCAATGTTTGGGACGGAGTCATTGTTCATTAAAATAGGAGATTGTATGATCGAGTACAAAAAGCGATAAACCCAGAGGCACTCTAAGTCTATATTAAAAAGACCTGCAGGCTGTGCATTGAATATCTAAATTCCGATGAAACGGTACCTACATGTGTAGGTCCCACATCGTTGAGTGGAGATGGGGAAATTTGTAGAATGAACTGTCTCATTATATGATCAATTATGAAAGAAGAGGCTCTATTGAAGCTAGACTTTGTACGGAGTATCATGGACATCAATGTTGTACTCCATACATGTACCACGTACAGCCTATACCAGGCTTCCAGGCTTCCAAGCTTGTAATCACCGCCGAAATCCCTACAACATAAGCAGGGCTCCAGGTGGAGCTACGTTTTAAAAGCACCCCATTATTCCGAGGTTTCGGGCCCGAGCCCCTTTGCAGCCGTTAGCACTCTCGTTTTCTCTCTTGATCTGAACAGCCGTGTGGAGCCAGCATTGTAATATATCAAACGTTCCTGGGGCAACTGTTTTGTCCTTTGTTTGATTTCGATCTAGGTCTTTTTCAAATCCAGCATTCCAGATTGGGAAAGGTTGAGATCCGCGTCTCAGAGCTCTCTGCATGAGTACAACATAGAAGGCTTAAACCTTACAGCGGATAAGCCCTTCGAAGGCGATGCAATACAGACATCACCATTGGCAGAATAACAAAACGAATCCGGTATCCCCAGGATGATTCCAAGCATGTGGCAACAGGCAATGACGATATCAATCTCCACACAGCCAAGGTACAGCATGGAAACTCAGGCTACGGATACCAGCATTAAGAGAGAAGACACAATCTTCCTATCAGTATATGTTGTATATGTCTGAGCTGTCAACCTATGATCATGGATTCAGTAGCACATGTTCTCGAAAAATAAATCGCACTCTTTGCTCGTGAGGTGGAAGGTCCTGGGTCTCCGTGATCCTACTAGAGATCTAGAACCAAGACCAGTGGATAGCGTACTCGTCTATATGAGATTTATAAGGAATCTAACATTCAACATGGTAGTCAAGGGTGATAACCTGAGCTCATTAACATAAGTGGATCAGTGGCGTAGCATGACGTCCTGGGAGGTTGAACCAGGATGATTGATCTCGAGTCTTGGCAGATGACATCGCAGGGAAGATCTCTCATTTCGTCATAGCTCTCCCCCGCCATCATCTCCTTTCCCTCTCTCCCTTTTTCTTCGTCGGTGCATTTCTGGTGCTGTGCTCTGCGACTCTCTGGAAATTTTTTTTTCGCTTTGTAGAATCCTTGAGTGGGGTGATCCCGATCTTCAATCTCTTTGAAACACACTGTTGAAATCCCTGCTCCAGTCACAACCTCCTTCTATCCCTCTGTTTCTTTCACCTTTGTCAGCCAAACCCGGACAATTTTTCATGAATCACGATCACTTTCCCACATCATGAGTACGATACAGAATATC
The DNA here is from genome assembly GCA_027569675.1 of Penicillium crystallinum. Classification (NCBI taxonomy): domain Eukaryota; kingdom Fungi; phylum Ascomycota; class Eurotiomycetes; order Eurotiales; family Aspergillaceae; genus Penicillium; species Penicillium crystallinum. The sequence goes on along the minus strand of JAPDKR010000003.1, from coordinate 238,267 downwards.
AAGAACTTCATCCGGCATGGTAAACAGGCCCGCCTTGTTACCCCTCATTCCGAGCCCACCACGGACGTTTCGACCATTCATGCCGAGCCGCAACGCCAACCGCCTGGCCAATATTCACCTGCTCTCGATGCCTTTGGGCCTGAAGGTCGAGCCAATGCTGTTCACAAGCCTGACTCTCAGGTCAGGGAAGATCGCTCGGTCGAAATTGAACGTTTAGTGGCAGAGGAGAATTTGAATCGGTCAAAGATGCCCAAATACCCCGGTCTCGAGCGCTGGATCTTGGTAGAGAAGATGGGGGATGGTGCCTTTAGCAACGTCTACCGCGCCAAGGATTCAACAACGGAATATGGCGAGGTTGCCATCAAGGTCGTCCGCAAGTTCGAAATGAATAGCAATCAGGTAGGCAATGTCTTTTGTTATGCGATTTGCCACCATCTGTCAAAACATGGCCAATACGTTCTATAGAACGATCCTCATTACCCAACGGTCAAAAAAGTTCCAAAGGCAGCCGAGGTGCGCAAACAATCCTGATGCTCAGCCTCGACTCGCGGAACACTACACCATCCCTGCCTTCGTATCGTTACTGACTCTTTCTCAACAGCGGGCGAACATCCTCAAAGAAGTTCAGATTATGCGCAACCTTGACCACCCGAATGTTGTCAAATTGATCGATTTCTCCGAGTCGCGGCAATACTACTACATCATCCTCGAACTTTGCCCGGGAGGTGAACTATTCCATCAGATCGTGCGATTGACGTATTTCAGCGAAGATCTTAGTCGACATGTCATACGTCAAGTGGCAGAAGCGATAGAATATTTACATGAAACATCAGGCGTTGTTCACCGGTTTGTCTTTACCAAGCCCCAATAGAAAGTCGTCGCTAACATTTCCAAAGTGATATCAAACCAGAGAATCTCCTATTTTATCCTATTCAACACGTCCCGAGCAAGCACCCCAAACCTCGACAACCAGGCGACGAAGACAAGGAAGACGAGGGGGAATTTATTCCAGGGGTTGGTTCGGGTGGCATTGGCAAGATCAAGCTTGCGGATTTTGGCCTGTCCAAGGTGATCTGGGATAGCCAGACAATGACCCCTTGCGGTACCGTCGGATATACAGCTCCAGAAATTGTTAAGGATGAGCGATATTCCAAGAGTGTGGATATGTGGGCCATGGGATGTGTGCTCTATACACTTCTCTGCGGCTTCCCTCCTTTCTATGATGAGAGTATTCAGGTCCTCACTGAAAAGGTCGCGCGCGGTCAATACACTTTCCTATCACCCTGGTGGGACGATATTTCCAAGTCGGCTCAGGATCTAATCTCGCATCTGCTCACTGTTGACCCAGAAAAGCGATTCACTATCAAGGAATTCCTTGCGCACCCCTGGATCAGGGGCACCGATGAGGAGACTACTGCCGCCGCAGACGCACCGCCTCTGGCAACACCTTACACTCAGGGCACCGAAAAGGGTCCCCAACAACTCGACTCTTCCGGTGCCGAACATGGCCCTTACCAACCTGCTAGCGCCCGCTTCCTTGATCAACCATCCATCACCTCAGAGCGCCGCATGGATTTCCGATCCCCTGGCGCTTTTAACCTTCGCGAAGTCTTTGACGTCGGTTATGCAGTGCACCGACAGGAAGAGGAAGGAAAGCGACGCGCGAACATGCGCCAGTCCAACCGCAGCGGCACAGCAGGATTCCAGTCGGCGCTCGGTGCTCTAAACGAAAACTACGATGACGATCCCGAATACAGCCACCGTCTCGGAGGTCAACCCCCAGCCAAAGTGGCCAAGAACCAAGGCGACATGGCTGGAATGGAAGCTAAGCTCCGATCCACCAATCTTGGTGCCCAAAGCAGTGCCGCGCAGGCACGCCAAGCACCCCACCAACCAAGGAAACAAGGCTACGGGATGCACGATGCAAATGTGGCCAGTGCTGCCAAGAACTCTATTCGCAAGCCCCAGCAGCCATTTGAGCTTACTTTGAACGGTGCGACGCTACTTGAGAAGCGTGGCCGCCGAAATCAACCAGTGGCATAGACAAAATGTATCTCCCCATCAGGGGCCATGATGTGATGTCTTCATAACTTCTTTGCACTTGTTGATGAGCGATATTTTCAGACCTTTTTGACGCTTTTCTTTTCTCCCTCTTTGCTTATCATCTCTCTACGCGTTACTGAATAGGTCCCGGCGAGGAACCTGCATGCTTACATGGTCACGATTGGAAAATAGGGGGGATGTGGGTTTTCTTTTTCGTTTTCTCTTGAGTTATTGCGGAGCTTGCTTGGACTGGGTTGGAGTTTTACCTTGTCTTCTTCTTTTCCTGTCTTTATCATAGGGATTACATTGAAGGATCTATTGCTTATCTTTACGTTTTTCATCGGATCGCATCTTTCGCTAATACTAAATTCTTTCTTCGTATGCAGTCCCTTCTTTGGTGTTGCACTTATTATCGTAGGCGAAGTACACGCCATTCTTGGAAAGTACTTAGGTTGTTCCAATTCCAACGTGTTCCGATACGTAGAATGTGCCAGTGGGCAACGATAGCAACAACTACGTGTGGCACGACGGTAAAGGCAGTTGACAAAAACGCATGAAATTGGTATATTGAATTAGTAGCGCTATGTTCAATCCCCAATGCCACAGCTAAAGAGCTATGGTTCATTAAAGATAATCTAATGTGATCTATATATATCTCCAACCGCTTTTATGTATTAATCCATCGGTCTCGCAATGGAAACAAGGTGCATCACGACATGTCTTATTTTTTGGAATGTATTCGACCAAGCGAATAGAAGTAAGAACGAGACTGAGCTCGTATCCTTACAGGGCCTGTTTACCCCTAGTTTCGATGGGCAAGAAAGCCATTGCCACGAAGGAAGCCAGGATCAACGCGCCGGAGGCATAAATAGGTGCGTTGGGGTTGGCACTGCCGGCATAGATGGCGACAAGGGGTGCGCAAAGACCGGTGATACGGTTCAGGCAGCTGGCAATGCCGGTGCCGGTACCGCGGTTCGGGGCAGGGAAGGTTTCGGGGGTATAGGCGAACAGGACACCGTACATGATGTTCTGGAAGAAGGCCTCGAGACAACTGCACAAGAGCTGGATGTCGGAGTTGGTGGACGCGGTGAAACAGAAGAGCAACACGCCAGTGATCAGGGTCGAGATGGCCATGGTACCCTTGCGGCCGATGTACTTGATCTCAACGGTCCAGCAGGCCAGGATGGAACCGGGGAGACCGACAATGGAGGTGATGGCGTAGTTGCGGTAGGTGATGTAGTTGGAGTTGGTCTGGCCGCCGGACTGGGAGAGGTACTGAGGCAAGAAAGCGTTGAAGAGAGGGTAGCCCATGCCGATAGTGGCCCAGCAGAACCAGAGCAGAACGGTGTTGAAGCCCATGCGCTTGGTCGTGAACAAGGGGGCAATGCGTTCCATGGAGAACTTGGAGAAGAAGCGGCCCACAATTTGGGAGTAGCTGAGTCCTGCCTTTTCGTTGCTCGTCTCGACGTGGCCGCCGATTTCGTTGAGGATCTCACTGGTCAACCAAGTCTTGGTGCCGTTCTTGTGGGCAATACCGTGAACTGAAGCAACGGCTTCTTCCTGGCGGCCGCGGGAGAGCAAGAACTTGGGCGACTCGTACAGGTGGAAGCAGAAGAATCGCAGAACGAACATGACGAAAGTGATGGCACCCAGAGTGAGGACCAGGTAGCGCCATCCCATGTTGTTCTCCTTGGTGCAGCCTTCATAGCTGGTGCAGCTATATTTGGGGATATAAGCCCACGCAAGCAAACTACCAATCAGCTGACCAAAGGGCCACCAGACACTCAACGCAGTCAACAGGTTACCGGAAACGAAAGGAAGGAACTCCAAGAATAGAGCACCATCCACAGGCAGGTTACCACCGACTCCAAGGCCCAAGCAAGCGTAAAGAGCGCACGTTCTGGTAATCGTTAGCAAATCACGAAAGTATACAAATGCACTGGATATAACAAATGACGTACCCAATCCAGTTGGGACCACCACCGGCAGCCAGACCAAAAACGCCAGCCAGCATCAAGGTCATATTGAAAGCAATACGACGGCCAAGGATATCAGAGGCAACACCCCAGAATGAGGCACCGAGACAGAGACCCAAGAACAGAGCGCAAGTGGTGAAACGCACCCAAGTACCGGAGAGTCCAAATTCATAGGAGATGGGGGTCAGGGTCAGGGCAACTCCCTACAAATGGTTAATATCAATATGATTCCATATTACCATTGATTTCTCACCTGAAGCCACATACTAAGAAGAAGTTAGTGCGTGAGACAAATTTGGTACATCCGGTATATCAACTTACTTATCTGCTGTCCAACCGAATCCACAAAGGGCGAACAGTTGCCACTGGTACCGGCCCATGCCGATATCCTGCAGGGCCCTATTGATCACCTTTGCCTTGCCTGCATTGAATTAGCTGTGAAGACAACTTCCCACACGGGCAAGAGGGTCATACGGTCATAGGCAGAGTCATGGGTCGCTGTAGCAATATCAGCCTCGACTTCTGCGCGGAGGGCTTCGAGGGTCAGATTGGTCGAATACTTGGGCGAGGCGGCGCCATTTTCCGAGGAAGACGAGCGGTCCAAATTGTTAAACTCATTGTCTCCCTTTTCCGAGATTTCGGGCGTGTGGGCAGGTGCGTCGGCGAGGGGAATGACAACACTGGGGAAGCTAATGTGGTCCTTCTTGAAAGGATTCAGGAGTCCCATGGTGACGGTATATATGGCGCTTTGGAATTTTTGTTTTTCTTTTGGGAATTGCTGCTTTCCGGGTATTGTCGCTTTTCGTGGGTTCTATCCCGTTCAAGTAGAGGGCAGAGTCGAGGCCGTCAGGATAAATCTACAGATGGGGCAATGGGGTTCGATATCCGGGGCAATTCGCTGTGGGCCGGGAGTGGCGCGAGGACAATGGATACTGGGTGTCGCTTGAGAATGGGGTTTTGTCGCTGAACTTGTTGCAATCGCTGTTGAGTCGTTCCGGCAGTGTAAGGTCGCTTGCTACTGGATAGCAGAGTTGGAGTAACTTGAAAACAATTTCTTTTTCTGGTCTCAAGTGGTGAGCTGATGATTGAGTGCACCAATGGTATTACCACAATGGTAACAAAAGAAAGGATTGAAGTCAGCTAAGAGTAGCTTTGGCTCCAGATGACAGAGAGAATGACGGAAGAGGAAAGAGAGAAAAGGGAAATGAGGTGGGATGCTAGAGTTGCTATATATGTTGTACCACACTTGGCGCATCGCATCTCATCTTCCCGGTTTTTTTTTTCCCTTCATTTTCTCCCCGATCTTTTCTATGGTCCAAGATGCGATGGACTCATAATTGGCGGAAGCCAGAGCGGGCCTCCGAAAAGATAAAATACATATCCGTAATTACAATACCACAGAGGCTTCGGACCGGGACTGGGGTACGGTACTCCGTACTCCAGATATCAGATCGATATAAATCCGAGCCAGCTACACAGGACCCCGTCAAATGACAGGTATCTAGTACATCACACATGTAGAATGCCATATATCGCTCATGCCTAGAGAGTACCTAGGTATAAGGAATGCTGTACGAAGCACATGTGTATAGACAGAACATCTCATACAATCTCCGCACGGGGAATAGCTTGAAATCCCAGACGTTAGTGGCTCAGGGCCGCTTTTAGTCTTGTCACGCACGATCTTCATTCAACGACCTGTACCTAGGCATGTTGTAGGAGGAACCAGACCAAACCAATATCATCCAGATAATTCCTACCAGATGTCTTCAAATCACATACAAACAATTTCCATTGGTAGTCCTTGTTTACGTATTGTATCAGCGACAACCGGAGGTCGAGAAGGCGAGTTGACTCGGGACTTATACCAGAGCTCCTATTGGCCTTCACGATCCACCCGAAAAATTTTTGCCGGAAGGCCAATACTTTTTACCTCCGATGCCAATGTGGTATGTTGGAGGCACTTTTCTTTCATTTGGGCCAAAATATGGAGTATCCTGAGATCAGGGAAACCGCATGCAATGTGCTCCAGCTACGACGTCATATGTTGTAGTCTTACCCCATACATGCATTGCTTTTTCCTATTCACTCTTGATCGTTACTTTCTTCAGGTGAGAATATATTGAGATGTGAGATTAGCCAGACGCCACGAACTAGATCCTCCTGCAAGAGAAGAGGCAAGAAAAAAAAAAAGGAAATATCCGCATCGAATCACTGTGCAATGTTTGCGCTCGAGACGCGCTGGTCGTAGTGTCAGTCTTGGCGAATGCGCATCCATGCCGCATTCATCACCACAAACGGGGAAAAACGAGGTTTTGCACCAATCACAACGAATCAAATCTTCGTAATCTCGCCCTTCTCTTAAATTGCCCTTCATTTGTCTAGGGTAGGCCCAATCATATTGCCGTACTGTCTTCAAACCGATGCTTGCCGCAACTGTCGGCTTCCCGAGAGCCTATAGACAGGGGCTGTCTACGGAGTACGGAGTAGCCTTGACTACATCAAGTTCACAGCGTCCGGCTGATGTTCGGCTAATGCAATTTAGACCTGGGCTCGGGAGATGTCTTACGCGGAAAGTCAATTTGAAAAAGTAAATCCAGGAAAAAAAACTCCGCAACGCTGAACTCCACTGAGGGATATGTTTTTCCGTTGCTAATTTACCCTTTGCCGATGCTTTCTGCAATATATTACCCAGGTAGGCTAGCTCACTACGGTGGTCCGAGTAATTTCCTCGGTCTTACTCTACCACGGAGCCACGAAGCATTTGCAATATCTTCTAGGGTTAGTGGTTAGTGGTCATTTCGAGGCAGAGTACAATAGATACCATAGCAGCCATCGAAAACACATTTCTATGAAACAGCTCCTCGGAAGAGGAGAGGAGAAAAGAAAAATTGAGAAAAAAAAACATATTCGGATTACTACCTTTTGTGGACCAGAAGCCAGAAGTGCTAGGCCATCCAAGTAGGCTAAAAGCGCGCGCTTTTACATCGCATACAAAAAACTCCGTACAGAGTGCAACACATGTTACCTATTAGGTAAATCAAGATTTACTAATTCAAACTTGCCCAGTTGCAAGTGCTCCGTCCCAAGAGAACCAAAAGGAAATTAAAAAATAAAAGTTAAGAAAGCCCCCCAGATGGAAAGAGATGCTTACTTGGCCCACCAGCGGTTCAGGTTACTCTACAACATTTGCATACTTTCAAATGAAGGATTAATCAAAAACATGCTGTAGGTCTAACATTCATATTCCTACGTGGTACATGGCGACAATATTATAGGCTACAACGAATATGATTCTACAGAATTCAGATTCTCACTCTTTAATGGATGGGACTTCCTTAGTCTTTGGCGTTGGCCCCCAATGTGAAAAATAGGATGAAGTGGATTTCCGAACTATTGCCAAATAAGCGAACCTATGCTCGACCTTGGGAATAACTTTTTTTTTAAAAAAAAAATGACATCTAGTTGCTGGCTTTTATGGCCCCTTATGTTGGGAAGTACGAAAGTTGTTGATTTTGAAAGATCGACACCATATGCCAGAGCCGGGAACTTTAACTCCAACGGGAATAACCCAATGCACCTCATTTTAATCTGGGGTACTGCACATGAGATCCGGAGATAATACCAATTCCATCAGATCCATTGTGCCAGTATTGCTGTAACACCTTGCTATCTAGTAGGCTTTGCCCGCTTATGCAAATCTTCTCACTAGATTTCCTCGGTACGTCTGAGCACCCATTCAAGGTGCCGATAAGCCACGCGAGGCTGATACTGAGGCTGCATATGTCCAGCCTGATAACTCTGCGCCCACATCAGACCACGCTCGTAATGCTGAATGCCCATAATACCCTGTGGCCCGTCGACGCCGGCAGCGCCGTTCTCGGCAAAGACATCAGCGTACAATAGATCCGTCATCTTGATATCGATGGGCGTTTGAGGCTTTTCCTGGAACCCAAGATGGCCGTTCCAGGTCATGTTTTGGATGGCTAGGAGGGTGCCATTGGTGATGATGACCATATCGAAGTCGCCGTTGCTAATGAGAACGCGGTTGGTGGCCTCGATTACTTGTGGCAAGACGTGCTCGATCGGATTTGCCGAAATGTCGCCTTCTTGCTCTGGGCCGGCGTTGCCGCCGGTGAAAACTGGCTCCACAGAGCAGCCGTGCCAGTCCATTTTGGGTGCGTGGAGGGCTCGCTTGACATCCTCGCGGTCGAAGTAGACGCTTGCTCCCGGTGCTTGGTAGTCGAGCGAGGTGGGGAAGGCGAGGACATCCCAGAGGAGTGGGCACATCAGATTTATCTCGTATAGATCGAAGCAGGGATTTATGTGGAATATTTCGTTGTAGGCAAGACCAAACAGGTCGCAGTCTTCATCTGTGGTGTAGTTGAAGAATTTAGGTGGTTGGACTTCAGGAGGTGGGAAAGTGAGGTATTTGTCGATGAACTCTTCATATCCGCAAGATTTATGTTTTGTCTCAAGATCTGCCATCAATGACTTGTTGAAATTGAATAGATTCGCATTCTGCTGGACAAAGGGTACTATAGGCACTTGTTCCTGCACGTAATCGAATTGTCCGATACATGGGTCGTATGCCAATGCACCTGATAAATCATCAGATCAAAGATATCGAACGTTCAGTTTTTAAATACTCACCATCAAGATCAAAGTATTCCTTATCTTCCTCGTCCAGCATCGCAGCCGAGATATAGGGCACATATCGTCCGGCATAACTTTCACCAGTGACGTAAATCTTGAAGTTCTTGATTCCAAATATTTTCTGGAAGTTCTTGAAGAACTTTATGAAGTCCTGTGCTGTCTCTTCCTGAGAATCGGCCGTCGGGGTGCCGATAGAATAGCCCGTTCCGACAGGCTGATCAACCCTGCTAGTTGTCAACAACACACTCTTTTTCCTCGCCCGTACTTTACTCACCACAGCACGTTGGTCAGGTTCACCCAAGCATATGGGTTTTCTATTGGGGCAAAAGTACCAGGTTGCCATAAGAATCGACCAGTCTCCTGCAGGAAGCTCTCCATTGAACTACATCCAGGGCCACCGTTAAGCCAGATAGTGACTTCATCGACGGGCTCGTTGATGGTAGGCTGGAAGATGAAAAACAGCGCTCTCGAGCTATTATCCATATCAATCGGCACCAGGCCAGAATACATCTCGCCGATGTCGAATGGAACATCGGGCAGCGAGTCCACCAGGTATGCTATGAGTTCATCAGTCTTGCTGCCGATGACCAGAGATCTTGGGACTCACGCTTAGTCTTCTTGCTCAGGAATCGATAATCTTTATCTGATTTCCCGTGTTGGTGGTTACGAGCTTCAATTGCTCGCTTTGCCTTCTCTTGTGGCGCACGAGCTTTCTCTGCGAAACGTCCATGTTTTGCAGCTGTCACCACATCCGACCCCAGCGAAAGAGCTAGAAGGGCGGACGTCAAGACTGATTTGAGGAGCATCCTGGATCAGCTTGTGCTAGGTAGATGGGATGTGATTGCTTATTTCTGAGGAGAGGAGATCATTATATAAAATTGGGGGAAATGAGAGCAGACCCAATAATCCTGGTCGTAGAAATTGATTTAGATTAACGAACTTCCTCCTCATCATACCTGGAAAAAGTCTAAGCAACTGATTGGAAAGTATGTTTTCAATCAAGTAACTGTTTCTTCTGGGCCATAAACCCCTGTCGATAGCGCACGTCCATTGATATCGGCTTCGGCCATCCTAGGCGGGGTCAAACCCCGGAAACGGAAGGTCATCTCATGAATCTCGTTACTTTTTTGGCCTCTGATTTGCATCTCGATAAATTCATCTGTTAGTATCGATCAATATAGCGATGCTGTGTACAGTATCGCTGGGTAACCTTCGTGGGTGGTTGCTGCTATGACGATTCAGGTCCCTGGGGCACAGGTATCACATATGTTGTAGGTCGGACGGGCGGCGGATTCCGGTGCGATCGACGTTTATCTGTCGATTTATGGTATTGAGCTCCGTTCATGGAGAGCGCAGGTGATCCACAGCGGGCCTGACATGCTTCTTATCCTCGTGTCTGGGCGTCGACTAAGCATTGGGGCATCCGCCGTATCCCGTATCCCGTGGCCCCGCTTGGATGATAGAAGTTAACTGTCAGTGAAGTGGTGGCCATCTTGGGACAGTGACATCAGGATCAACCAGGGGTTTCTTTTACTCCACTGCTTGATCTCTATGTTGTTGCATCAATGGATGGTCCTTGCGGGTGAAAATAACCATGGACTACGCTCCTAAAACCTACCTTCCAGGCGTGCGAGTTAGGTTGCAATGCGGGGAAGGTCAATCCATACCGAACATGTCATCATCTACTCCTTTAGGTAGGCGATGTTGATTAAATGATTGGATGAACCAGATGTTCTTGGCCTACCTACGACATACATCTGATGCCAAGCTTTCAGGAAGTAGCTTCGCAGCAGTTGAGGACCTTCAATTAGAGATAATGGCCTAATTCGTGATCCCATCCTCTGCTGGGGTGCATCACCGAGCATTTTCTATTTGATTTAGGCTTGATAAAAAAAAGCCTTGGTCCTCTATTATTCGTGAGGCCATGATACCGGATACCGGAAACACTGGCAAAAAGGCAAAAAAGATGGACTCGCGGGGAATCGAACCCCGGACCACTCCCATGCTAAGGGAGTATTATACCACTAAACCACAAGCCCAATTTGATGAAAGAGGCTGCTCTATTTGAACTTATCAACTAACTCCAATTTCTAATGTAGAATTCCTATGTGTGGTCGATTAGCTTACCAGTAGTTTTCTATATCTAGGCTCATGTTGGACTGATATGTGTTCAACTCAATGCTTGACAATATTACATAGGAATCATATGTGGCATAGACAGAAGGGTGAAAAGAAAAGAGAGTGGGTGTGGTAATAATGTGATGCGATCTTGATATATATTTTTGCATCCCGGGTCGTGATGACGTGATACGGGAGCAATCGATCCCACAGACATAGCGGCCATAGTGTACCTAGGTATCATGAACAACACCGGAGTAGAAATAGGCAAGGAGGTAGCCAAACCCAAGATCAATCTGTTGACAAATACCACCAATAATGTGGCAATACAGCTGCACTCCAATTCAAGGCGTGGAAAGGATTCAATCTACCCCATACCAAATATCATTGGGACCGGCAACACATACAAGTAGAAAGCGAAACGCAGAGAATCCATTAATCGGGTGATATAACTTTCGCTATCGAAAAGAACCCAGCAAGCATAAGAGATAAAGCACTCCTTAACACCCAGAGCCCAACCGCTCACACGCAAGCCCAGCCAAAACTCCACAAGAGAAGGAAACCCCAACAAGAAACCAATAGCATGCAAGATGCTATATCTGCAAAATAGGAATAACGAGGGGCAGATACATGAATGATCAAGTCTAGCACTGACCGGGGAATTCGCGACTGGTGACAGGATTGGGGAAGACACCGCCAGCGATTTGCTGTTGCATATCCCACTCGGGAGCACCCTCGGTCTTCCAGGTCCAGTAGAGCCAACCGGTACCCTTCTCATAGGCGTCAAGCTGACTTTCGATGAAGCGGCGGGTGTTGCTACGCTCTTCATCTGTCAGATCACCCACGGATCCAGATGACTTGCTACCACAGCTGCCGTGTACCTGGCTATCGGGGAAGGTCCCATCGTAGCGGGCACCGACACCCTTTCCGTTCAGGTACTTGGCGCAATCGGTCATGGCGCCGCTCCATTCACCCACAACAGTCCACTTATCGGAAGTTGCAACATGCTGATCGGCAAAGCTGCAAACGTTGCTGACATGACTGCTGGTGTCCATGGCGAGAAGACCATTATCAAACACCTCGTAGTGGTGAGTGTCCATCATCACAAACCAGACACCACTGGAGCTGCTCATGAAACCATTCCAGGATTCAGGTGGCACGAATCCATCATGGATGACAAGCGTGGTATCCTGGCTTGACTCGCGGAGGAGGCCCCATGAGTCGTAGTAGTATTGCTTCAGACTGTCCTGGTTAACGCCACCTGGAATACTGGGCTCGTTCAAGGCCTCGATGGCAGTCACAACATCCCCGTCACCCTTGTAGCGTGCAGCTAAGGCCTTCAGTGCATCCTTGGTGCCTTCAACAGTATCACCCTGCTGCCACTGGATAGCACCTCGCTTTCCACTGTTGTCAAAGCCGTTCTGAGAGCCAGGAGCTGTACTGAGTCAGTTACTGTCTTATCATACCATAGACATAGAAGAAAACCCACCTCCATGTAAGTCAACAAGAACCTTAAGACCAGCCGAGCGAGCCCAGCCAATGGCCTGGTCAAGGTACTCTAGCTGACCGTCGACATATGGATCACCATTCAAGTGCTTCACAGCCCAGTATCCCACAGGGATTCTGACATGGTTCATTCCAGCACTGGCAATTTGGTTCAAGTCATCCGCGGTAATGAAACTGCTCCAGTGCTGTGAGAGAACAGAGCGACATTCATCCGCGCCCAGTGTAGCACAAAGCGACCACTCATCAACTGCAGCATCTCCCGCTGCGTCGAAGATAGATGGAGTAATCCAGGGCTCCAGCACAAGCCAACCACCCAGGTTGACACCACGGACCTTGTCGGTACCGTAATCAAAGTTGAGATTTCTATATTAGAAGTTAGTATCGACCGTTGAATCTAATACCCGGAGTCAAGTGACATCACATACGCTGCGGGAATGGCCTGCACTAAGGCGGCCAACATAGACAGCCCGAGCACTGACTGCCGCGCAATTTTGGACATGGATGGCATTTTGAATTTCCTGACTTAGTCAGATCCTCAGAATTCAGGTGGTTGGGCTTTTAGGAATGAGGAATGATGGGTTTTGTGATAATTGGCATGGAGATCAGCTGCTATAAGTAAGTCGACGGTGATGGATGGTTGATCGGGTGGCCGGATGCAGGCAAACGAGAGGTTACCACAGGAAATCAAAGCCAAAGCAACCTACTTGTGTGTAAAACTTTCTCTGCGGTGGTTTGAATGAAGTGATTTGTTCTCGGAGAGGTAGGTGGAGTGGCCGAAAACAGGTAGTGGGTCAAGGTATCTGGGGTATGGGGTTGATAAAGAGACACAAAGGCCTTCTTCGCTGGAGGGTAACAATAGCTTGACTGACTCCGGGCAGTGGAGTCTTGAGCGGAGTCGTGAGCTGACGCCTCTTTTCACTGCCACAGAGTCGAAGGTTACAAAAGAATATGAAATCGGTCTGGACGGTTTGACAAGGCGGAGACCATAAGATACTTGGCTTCGACAGAGAGAAAAAGCATATCGAAAGCGGCTCAGTCGTCACTGTGTGTTTTACTCCAAGGAAACTTGTTTGGAAACCACCATCCCACGATATTTTAAGGAAGCCTCATCCCACTGCCCTCGCAATCTTATTCTCCAGGGGACCTTTATTACCATTCAGACTAGATAGTTTCAATATCGACCAGTAGGAGAGTGCTGCACAGTCAAACGACTATTTCACAGGGAGCTGTTTGCAGTTAAAGTCCACATTCCGTGATGTGATGGTGATCAACACGTGGCCGCGGAATGTGATCTCTGGCCTCTGGCTTCTAGCTTGGGTGTGAATATGAAATGTTTTGTATGAGTATAGACAATTCTTTCCTTCCTACTGTTAGAATCTGGGAAAGGATTCAATTATTACATAGATAGCATGTCACTGGACATTGATTTTATGGTAAAAATTTTGGGCTTCCAACTCTGGAGTCTAGGTATGTATACTGACATGACCACGACCACCACTTAAACTCTCGGTAAAGCCCACTCAAAGAAAGTCCTATTCCTTCGAGAATCGCAAATTGCAAATCCGAATATTTGATTTGTGGGGGATCAAGATCTGTCGGCATTTCCGTTTCCGGCGACAAGTCCATTGTATCCACTGACTTGGCGTTAGAGCCGTGACGTACGCTTTCCTCCCATAAAGACCACTGTTACACTGTCACATCTGCCTAATAAAGAGGTCAGTCAACATAAACCCTTTTCTGTCTATCGACCTGTCGACGGGTTTGGCAGAGTATGGGCATAGTCTCTAGGGCTGCGGGACGGTGAGCCTGTAACCTCGAGTGAAGAGATTTTCAGGAATGTGGGAAAGGCAAGGAAATTGAGACAAGAGTACTAATGTCTCACCAAAACAGTAGTTCACAATATAAGCTAATACTACTAAATCAATCATGATAGACAGTACTCCGTACGAGCCGAGAACGTGTAAGACCTAGCCGTTATAACCACCATTAGCGGTCCTCAATGTTACAATCTCGAATCAGATCCGCAAGTATGAAGCTATTTGGCCAATTTTATAGCTGGATTTGAAAGGCAGAAGAGTGGAGATTTGGCATTCCTATGCAAGAGCATTCTGTGAACATCTCGACTTGTTATCAGGTTGAGCCTCGGTAGAACTATCCAAAGGGATAGAAAGTCCCACTCGATCAATCGTCCGACTGTAAGCAATGCCTCCATTGACTCTGTCTTCGTGCACAATTAAGTCTTTCCGGTTGGTGTCGACAAGAAGGCGTATCAAGTCTGGACGCATGTAGTGACCACCGAAATCAGCCAAAGACTTGGTTAGATGAATCTCGTCTAGGTCAATCTGTGTAAAGATCGATTAGCTGGAGCAAAGCTAGAGAACAAGAATTATCAACTTGCATCAACGAAAAGAAGTCCCTGGAAGTCTTTGTCAGGGTGAGGGACGAGGTTCTGTCCATCAGGACCAAAGATACGGCCATTTCCATTGTAAATGTTGGGATCATCAAGTTCCTTTCCAAGAGGGGTATTGAGCTTAATGCCTTCCGCAGTAATTGTCTGCCACGGGGCAAGAGTAAACGAGCCGGTCTCAATCGCATACGCGGGCGTAACAAGCTGTACAGACCTGTCAGCAATCAGGGCAATTTACCTAGAAGTTTTATAAGAAGAGACGGGAGATACATCTGCATTTGCCTCGGCCACATTAGTGTAGGGGTCGGGGTACTTGAGGGTCTCCTTCCCAGGGAGAAGAGGCCAGGCAGCGATGTGCACCTGCTCACCGAGTGAGGCAGCATATGCCTTCAGGAAAGGATTCATGTTTTCCCAACAGTTTAGATGTCCGATACGCCCAATCTTAGTATTCATCACTGACTCAGTAGTATCACTAGTGCCGTCACCAAAAATTAGGCGCTCGACATGGGTGGCTTTGATCTTGCGACGGTGGTTAATAACGTCTCCCGCTGGGTTGATCATAATCTGTGCCGTGTACAAGCTGGAGAGATCGAGTTCTGAGTATCCGAGAGATACCCAAATCTTGTTAGCCTTGGCTGCCTCACGGATGCGACGCATCTCATCCGAGTTAGAAGGAAGGCTGTTTTCGCGGTATTTCTTCAGCAGTGGCAGGCTCTCCTGGTAATTCACCTTCCAAGCCCAGTATGGGTAGCCCGGGATCCCTGTTTGCATTTGTCAGTGCACCATATTGGATATTTGAGATACTGTACTGACACAGCTCTGGAAAAGCAATCAACTTGCAATCGGCTTTCCCTGCTTCATTGATCCAGTGGATGGTTCGCCGAACTGATTCTTGCAAGTCGAACCAGCCAGGCTCAGCATTGACTGCAGCAGCCTTGTACTTCTTGAGCACGGGGACCATATTGAAGAGTTAGTTGTTTTGGTGCGGAGGTTTACTTTGAATACTGTTGCTGAGAATAGCAAACTTCATTACAAGCTCAAGAAGGTTTCATTTTATAACTTTTCAACCATGCTTGCTGGCGACAATGACCTGCCTCAAACCCCGACCAAAAGGACAATATCATACGGTCCGGAACCTCTCGGATTGAAAATGCTCTGGGATGATAGGTTGATGCCACTGTTTGGCGTAGCAAAACAAAGTTTTGATGTGCTGGTCAATCGATCCTGCATATGCTTTGATATACATAGTATCAGGCTATCGGGTCGTCTTCGGAGACTCGATGAGCTGCATGTCAGCACAAATAGGTAGGACCCGGGGTTTGTTAGGGCTTACTTTGATAAAGCATCACGCCATAAAAGGGCAATTTCTTCAAAGAAATCCAGTGAGCAGAGCCCTAATCCCCGACTCATGCGCCGCACTGGCCGGGATCTTTCACATTCCCCCAAATGCCGTCATCAATTGGATCCCGATCTAGAATTGCTCCACTGCGTATACCGGGATTTGTCAATTGACGAATATCCACGCCAGTATAGATGTACCTGACTGTTGATTTCTTGCACTTCTGTTGCTACAGAATACGACGGATTTGTTACTCCTGCTTCCAATATTGGTCTTGCTGTGAATTCTTTGTCAAACGTTATTTATACACCAGCCAGCTGCCAATAACTTGAGAAGCTTGGCAAATCATTCTTTCCTGGAGTCTGGCCGTGATTCTCGCATCATTAACCGACGGCATTCCTCTGTGAGTGTTGGGCATTCTCAATCACTTTTTTTGCTGGCCGCTCAGACAATGTTTCAAAGTGAGACTTTCATGTCAACACAACATGGGCTTGTACTTAGGCCTGTTGCATAATTCTCAATCAGAGAAACCCAAGCACCATCATCCTTTTTTTTAGAGAGAAAATACCCAAATTGTATAAGTTGCAAACCTACCATGCTATATATAATCTTTGCTAGAATAGGCAGTAGA
Organism: Penicillium crystallinum; assembly: GCA_027569675.1. Lineage (NCBI taxonomy): Eukaryota > Fungi > Ascomycota > Eurotiomycetes > Eurotiales > Aspergillaceae > Penicillium > Penicillium crystallinum. The sequence continues at coordinate 221,591 of JAPDKR010000003.1, read as the reverse complement.
GGATCGATCTTTCAATCAAAGGTCACCAACTGTTGCAGCTTAACTAGTAGCATATAAATATACAGGCGCTTCCTTCAGCAGAAGCAAGCAGCCAAACGCCAGAGTTAGGATGATTGATGCCAAATAATTCAGGCACCAAATCGCTTAAAGAGGAAGCCGATGTTGTTTTGAAACAGGCAATAAACTACTAGCATGTACAATGTGCTTAGTATTCTCACTCAGGCGCCAACAAGATAGACGAATCCACTTTTTGGTTTCGATCAATGTTACCTACTCCACCTTTGAGTTGATTATAATTCCGACGAGGCCAGTCACATTCACGCTGTCCACATTCTTAGGCCTTTGCACGGATAGTACGGATGATTATCTGCGTAGCTCTCCGGCAATGACAATCCAGGATTGGGTCACAAGCTCTCTTCTGCCGAGCCAGACTGAGACTATGTCTTGGTTATGGTCCTTTTCATGATGTGTATGCTAGGGGTGAATTGAGCGGGTAATCTGTGAACCGCAGCATGAAACCAGCGCTCAAGATCAAAGATCACTCCGTACATGATTTCAAACTGCCCACCGGGATTTTACCGAATAAGTGCAAAACCAGTTCAATTTCTTCAAGCATTTTCTATCCAAGTTCTGAGCGTATCGAAACGTCACACGGTCAATGTAGGTAGACCCCCGCTCTTAGCACGCGGGGAAGGATGGGGACTCAAAGCCCAAAAACCAGCCATGTCCCTGAACTGAGGACGGAACTAACAAGCCGACAACTTCCCACCAATCGAGGCGAAGAGATCGTCACGCCAAGCCAGCCTTGGAGAGGGGAGCGGGCTTTCGGTAATCTTATATTGAATGCTGATACAACCTCAAGCTACCACGTTGGAGACAGCGGGATGACGCGACTGAAGAGTAGGTGAATAATCAATTTCAATATTCATGATCTAATACTCTCACAAAGTTGGAAGGCCAAGTTTGCGAATATTCTACCTGGAGCGGGGCCATGACAAGAAGATGCAAGGGATCGAACAGCAAAGCCCTTGCTGGGCGAGCTAACAATGCAAGATCAGGCCATTCCGAGTATGATTTCATTCTTGGCCTCGGTCTTGGACATGCAGATAGACTGCATGTCAGGTTGACGGATGAGAAGAAAGCACGAGTTCTCTTTCACGACGACTGTATGTCTTAGACAAACACAGTAGCTCTGCTGTCGCCCGTGTGTTGCGATCGGCGCTGTATTTCCCGCAACATGACAACATAGAGCAGTCGGCACAAACCGAACATTCCATCGCGTGAATAGATTCCTGATTAGGCTAGAACCGATGTTCTGTTTTTCCTGGGAGATATGCTCCACTGAATACCTACCACCGCCGTGATTTGTTGCACTTGAGACCCGACCAGGGAGTTAGCTCACGAAGACTAGGAACCGATGCCCTATTATATGTCAGCATTAATCTGATGACTCCGAGGTTCTTGTGTCGACTTGAGATCCAATTTTCCAGACCAGATTGCATACATCTCCATCTTCTTGATAGGCTCAATGTTTACCATCTGCAAATCGACATCATTGCTGCCCATCGGCTCTCTTGGCTCCAATTATGCCAACAACGCCAAGCATTGGCCGATATTCTCCTGTGATCGGGCTCCAGCCAGCGACCGACACGCTCACAGCGGAATTTCGGGACTTCCTGCATGCTTGCTGCGGGGTTGACCAGCCGTTGTGGAGATGCCTCCGCCAAGTGGACATTAGCATGCCCTTCGAGATGTTGCTTGGCTGAGCACAAAGGGGCTTGAGGGTCGATCCCATTGTGCCTTCCTCTTGGTCGTATGCAGGGAAGCACCGTGCCATGAGCCTGAATCCCGCGTGGGCAGGGTCCGATGTATTTAAATCCAGGCACCGACCCAATCATACCCAGAATGTGCCATTGCCATTTGGAGATCCTCGGCTCTGCTATTATTGTCTGCGTGTTCTCCTGCCAGGCGATCTGAGTGCCCCTGATCAACATGCAGTTGACTCGGAGTTTTGTGGTCTCTTGCTTGCTGGCGACTGGCCTAGCGCTGCCCAGTAATGATATCACTAGAAACACTGCAAATAAGGCACGCAGTAGTGCGGGCTACGCTGTCAAAGAGCCTCCTTTGACAACTCCGTGGACGGATAAGGTCGGAACCAACCCTTGGCCTGAATATCCCCGGCCGTTGCTGCAGCGCTCCCAGTGGGAGAATCTCAACGGAATATGGAAGTACCAGAGTGCCTCTGACCTGAACGCTGTTCAAAATCCACCTTTTGGAAAAGAGCTTGAACAGGATGTGTTAATTCCATCCTGTCTTGAGAGTGGATTGTCTGGTAGGTCCTACCGTGGTCATCATGTGCTTTTCGATCATTAATAAATATTGGCAGGAATCCAAGCTGAACAGGCTTTGTACTCATGGTTCTCGAACTCTTTTAAGGTGTCCTCCTCTTGGAAGGACAAGCAAGTGATCCTCAATTTCGGGGCAGTAGACTATGAAGCCACAGTCTTTGTCAATGGTGAAAAGGCAGGCTTCCACCGTGGTGGGTATTTCCGATTCGCGTTGGATGTGACAAAGTACCTGAAGTTCGATCAACAGAATGAGCTGTAAGTATCCTCGGTTCAAAACACCGCCGACTGCATATCTGACTTGTGTACAGACTTGTCTTTGTGCATGATCCCACGGATGATGGTGACTATGTCATTCCCATCGGAAAGCAGACCCTGAGACCGAGTCACATCTTCTATACTCCCTGCAGTGGCATATGGCAGTCTGTGTGGCTTGAGGCTGCTCCATCAACTCACATCACACAACTGGACCTCGACGCCAACATGGACGGCCAAGGTGAGTCTCAAGTGACAGTGAATCTGCTTGACTGATACTAACGACAAAAAGTAAATATCACCGTGCACAGCTCTGCCAAGGATTCATCTGCCCAGGCACAGGTTACCGTCCATAAAGATGGCAAAACCGTCGCAACCCACAAGGGCCCCACCAATCAGCCATTCCAATTTACCGTGTCTTCGCCAAAACTCTGGTCTCCAGACTCGCCCACCCTGTATGATGTGACCGTCAAACTGGGTAAAGACACAGTGGAGAGTTATATCGGGTTCCGAACCATCTCCAGAGGCAAGGTCGACGGTGTTGAGCGTCCGTTGCTCAATGGAGAATTCATTTTCATGTTCGGTACTTTGGATCAAGGATACTGGCCCGATGGACTATACACACCTCCCAATAAGGAGGCCATGGTCTACGATTTGAAGATGCTCAAGAAGTTAGGATTCAACATGGTCCGCAAACACGTGCGTATCCCCGCATCACGTCATATCTCATTTCACGTACACTCCCACTGACGCCCGTTGAATCCAGATCAAAGTCGAGACCGACCTATTCTACCAAGCATGTGACGAACTGGGTCTGCTTGTAATCCAAGACATGCCCTCCCTGCGCCCGCTCCAAGGCGTCCTGCCAAACGAGGAACAGCAGGTCGAGTTCGCGCGTCAATTAGACGTGCTAATTAACCAGTTCAAGAGCTATCCCAGTATTGTGACTTGGGTAAGTCAATCCATTTACCGGAGTAATATCAAAACCGATCCCATCTAACGTTGTCCAGGTTATTTACAACGAAGGCTGGGGCCAGATCACGGCCACCTACCCCGAGTTTGAGTTGACCGAGCGGGTTAGACAACTCGACCCAACCAGGCTTGTGGACTCGACAACTGGTTGGACCGACCATGGTGCAGGTGACTTTAGCGTCAGTCTTCCCGTGAAGAAATCCACATGTGTTACATATTAACAATGCCCAGGACAACCACCACTACGCGAACCCACAGTGTGGCACGCCCTTTTATTCCACACCCTCGAGTCCCTACGATCCTACCCGGATTGGGTTCCAGGGTGAATTTGGCGGCATTGGCACCAATGTCTCCATTGAACACCTCTGGAATAACCAGGCCGCCATCGACACCATCGACCAGACCTACGAAATCGATACCTCCATCGAGGCTTGGAACTATCGCAGCCACATCCTCCTAAGCGAGCTCGAGGATCAAATTCGAAAATTTGCTTGCAGTGGGGGTGTCTGGACTCAGACGACCGATGTGGAGGGCGAGGTCAACGGTTTAATTACTTACGACCGTCGCTTGGCGCGAGTGGACGTGGAGCAGTGGAAGGCGGATATTAAAGCCCTCTATAGCGCTGCCGCTGCACGTAGCAACGCGACGGCAAGCTCATAAAGAACGTAGTGGATTAGCCACGTCATCCAAGCATTCTGCAAATGAGTTGAATGGGTATATAATTTTGGTTGCGCTCATTTGTTCAGAGACATCTATCAGTTTCAGAATATACGGAGTACGGAGTACTCGCCGATCACTTCGGATATGAGGTGTAAATGTAATCCGTACGTGTACATTGTACACCTACCGTCAAGCTTCGAACCGAGAGTTGATAGCTTTCCACATTTCTCCATAGTCGAATTTCCCAATGCCACTAGTCAATATTGACTGGCTAATACGAGGATTCTTTCCCGGCCAATTTGACAGCGGCGATAGCGGCGATGGCGGATGTTAAACGTAGAAAGTCGATTAGATTGGTCGGCAACGTCGGCTCTTCCAAGGAACCGGTAAGGCGAGAAATATGGGGAATCGAAATGACAGCTCTCTGGACCCTGAGATTCGGACCTAGGAATGCGGCAGTGATCGTCTACAGCTGTGTGGGAGTCGTCTCAGATTGACTGGATCGGAGGAAATCAATAAATCCCCTGATCTACACCTCATATCGGAAAATTAACAGCATCAAAGCTTTCGTGAGATTCGGCCCGCTTCCTTGTTTTTTTTTTCTTGTCTGGCCCCCTTTACTAGAGAGAAAAATTTTCTCTCCGTCAGAGGATACTATGTTGTAATGTGATCAGACCATATCCACAAGGCGGACAGCCCAGCTAAATCGGGACTCTAGTCAGGCCACAGCTATCACCCGACACGGGTCTTTTTGGAGGATTGAAGGTCTACGCGGAAGGCTAATCCTATAGCCTGGCGTCCGACTGGTTTGATATGCAAGTATGTGCTGATTTTTTCCCAACCATCGCCCCTTAGCTCCGATTGCTCCCTACTATTCTGCAGCGGTCTTACTGTGGACCCACACGTTCGGTGGATTCTGGAAAGGTGAAGTGATTAAGGGGCGTTAACGATCATTTCGGGAGACAATCCTGCAACGTACTTTGTGGTTTAAGGTTGGTTGAACAGGGTGATTATTTCATATTGAATCTGTCAAATAAGCATAGGATCAGCGAATGGCATTTCCTGTCATGCAGCACCTACGACATACCTACGTATATCTATAATCATGACCACGTCTAAATTCGTCTACAGATCACAAGGCCCACCGTCCCAGTCGGACCCGAATGGAGCCCACTTCGTTCCGGCTTCGAAGTGAAGGCCGTTGGGACCGTACTCCGTAGCGGAGGCCCGATTGACTGTGACCAGTGAAAGGGAAGAGGATACTAATGCCGATAGATCCATCGCAATCTAATTAATTTGTTCCGCTGACATGGGCAAGTAGCCCTTTGTGATGACAGTTTGATTCCATGCTGACAGCGCCAAAAGCATGTGCCGAGCAGGGGTATACCTCACCAGGTTCCTATATGCAGCCCGCGAGCTTGTCCGAGACGGCGTTCGCTTGTCCTTCCAGGTCGTGATCCCGACATAGTTTCAGCTTGTCGATTAGAACAACATAGCATAGATCATTGCCCTTTTTGGCCCCTTTGGATGTTTCGTCTTATCTTTTTTCTCCCTTAGCTTAGTGGAGGAGTGGAAGGATCAGCCCACACATCCCGAAATGATCACTTTACTTCGGGGAATTGGATCGATCATATAATGCTGTGGTCTGATTCGACCATGTGCACTTGACTTAGGAGAAAACGAAGTCTTCCGGCCTCGGCTTGATATTATACTCGCCTGAACTCGGGTAAGATCGCTATTCTGGGTCTCATTCACGGACCGTCGGTTTCCTAAGGCGCGTATAGCGGATCCGTTAGAAGAATATGTTTTACAGTTTGGTGGCTTCCAATCTAATCGTGTTGCATATAATATAAAAAACGGTGAACGGAGTGATCTAACGGGTATCGTTGCATCGACCGCTGTGTATAAATAATCCGCCAGCTTGCCACGAAGGACCCCGGTTTTATTTCTCTCATATCTGACTTTGATCTTATTTCTTCACTCAACTTCTTCTACAAGACCCCAGGTGTTCGTGGGCATCGTGGAGTGCAAGCAATAGTAACCTTATATACACCGAAAGACAACACCAACACTATGGAGCATAGTATGGCAGGCGGCCCTGAGCCAAAGCATGTCGACCGGAAGTTGCTCTATGTGAGCTTGGAGGAGCGAATCAAATACCTCCATGACTTCCTTGACTTCAATGCCGGTAAGCTCCTACTACCCTTTCCCAGATCCTTGGTCACAGCTACTAACACGCCTTACTAGCTGACGTCGAAGCATTGGTGACCGGCAACAAATACATCAAGCAGTTGATTCCCGCAGTAGTCAACCTGGTGTATAAGAAACTTCTCCAATACGACATTACCTCCCGCGCATTCCACACACGCACAACCGTCGACGAGAACGAGCCCGAAGAGGACTATCTCCACGACGAGACACCCAAAATCAAGCGACGCAAGATGTTCCTGCGGTGGTACTTGACCCGTCTGTGCCAGGACCCGACTACAATGGACTTCTGGCGCTACTTGAACAAGGTTGGGTAAGTTCCTCCGCCTCGGAGTACCGGATGTCCGGAAATACTTTTTGTTTAAAGCTTGTACAACGTGCTAACGTGGGATTGGTGACACAGCATGATGCACAGCGGCCAAGTACGTCAGTCACCTTTGAACATCGAGTACATTCACATCGGCGCCTGTATGGGATACATTCAGGATATCTGGATCGAAGCGATGATGTCTCACCCGCACCTTTCGCTGCGACGCAAGATCGCCCTTGTGCGCGCTGTCAACAAGATCCTCTGGATCCAGAATGATCTTTTCGCCCGGTATCACTCGAATGATGGCGAGGAGTTCGCGGATGAGATTTCCCAGTACTCTTTTGGAGAAGAGGGATATCTTGGCGACAAGCGCATTCTTGGAAGCGGCTCTAGCAGCTCGGCGGAAGATGACAGATCCAGTATCTCGAGTGGTGTGGCGCCTTCCATTGATAGTGTGGCACCCTCTACCATGTCGAAGACGTCTGTGTGTCCCTTCGCGGAGTTGGCCCAAAGTAATTCGACGGAGACGAAAATTTGGGCTAACTGAGCGATACCCCTGGATTTTGTGCGGGTCACAATTTGCATGTTTTTGGCGCTTAGGGTGGGGAGTATGGATTTTGCATTTCGGAATCTGGACGGGGGTGGTTTTAATTATACCTTGATCAGAATAGACTGTGTTCAGTAATACAAGAAAGATCTTCTCTTAGAAGTCGATGACTATTGCTTTTCTTCAGGCCCCCTGACCAAACTTCAGGTGGCTTTGTCATCCGAGTGATCCCCCGCACCCGTGGACACTTTCCCCCACTCGGCAGTTCTCCAAGGGAGTTGAAGGAGGCCTGGGGTTTGTAAATCCGAAGGCAAACCGGAGATACTTGATTGTGTCATTGACATTGCCATTCAATTTCTCGGATATAAGCTACGATCTACGGTGCTTTAACAGCAGTGTGAGCCACCTATCACGTCCCCACACTCCTCCCCGCCATTTTGCATTTCATTTGGTCGACTTTGGAAGATCACAGCTCCTTTTAAATAGTCCAGCCCCTCCATTGGAACTCCGATATTTTGCTTCTCGAGAACCCCATCTCTTCTCGTTCCCCCTTTCCACCCTGTCTTTCCCTTATATATACCCACAATGGCACAATCGAACACGGCGGTCACTCCGCTCCTGATCAACAACGAGTCCATCGAGACCGACGTCAAGTTCGAGGTTTACGCCCCTGCCACTGGCGAGCTGAACGGTTACTGCGCAGGTGCATCGGTTGAAGATGCCAACCGGGCAGTCGACTCCGCACAGGCGGCCTTCCTCGCATGGAAGAAGACTACGGCGTACGAGCGCCGCGACATCCTGATGAAGGCCGCCGATATCATGGCCTCGCGCAAGGAGGAATTGATCCAATACCAGCGCGAGGAAACCGGTGCCGGTCGGCCTTTCTCGGAGCACACATTCAACCTAGGTGTGCTCTTCATCAAGGATTTCGCGGCCCGCATCTCGACTATCGAGGGTGTCGTGCCGAATATCACCAGGGAGGGCGAGGGAGCCATCGTATACAAGGAGCCGTATGGAGTGATCCTGTCAATTGCACCTTGGTAAGCATCATGATCTGAACTGTGAACTTGTACCAGCAAGCCAGGAACTGTTTTGTTAATCGGGTGCAGGAACGCTCCGTTCATTCTTGGCACACGTGCTGTTGCACTTCCTTTGGCGGCCGGTAACACCGTCGTGCTCAAGGGCTCTGAACTCTCACCCAAGTGCTTCTGGGCATTGGGCGACATCTTCCGACAAGCCGGTCTTCCCGCAGGATGTCTGAATGTTGTCTTCCACCAGCCCTCCGATGCCCCGGCCGTCACAAACGCCCTTATCGCTCACCAGGCCGTGCGCAAGGTCAACTTCACCGGAAGCACGATGGTCGGCTCGATCATCGCTTCTACCGCAGGCAAACATATCAAACCCGTGCTACTGGAGCTGGGCGGCAAGGCATCGGCAGTTGTTTTGGACGACGCGAACTTGGACAAGGCTGCCATGAACTGTGCCCTTGGATCATTCATGCACGTATGTATAGCATTGCCCCCATCAAGATCACGAGACGCTGTACTAACAGACGAACAGTCCGGTCAAATTTGCATGTCCACTGAGCGCATTGTAGTGCAGCGCTCGGTTGCAGACGAGTTCCGACAGAAGCTTACCGAGACAGCGGAGAAGTTGTTTGGCAAGGACGCACCCGCGCTGGTCCTGGTCAACGCCGCAGCCGTCGCTAAGAACAAGAAGCTCGTAGCCGATGCGGTATCGCGCGGAGCAAAGCTGCTAGTCGGTGATGCGGATGCTAACGAATCCTCCAACACGGCCATGCGGCCTATCGTCGTCGACGGTGTCACCAAAGAGATGGACATGTACGCGACCGAGTCGTTCGGCCCGACCGTGTCTCTCTTTGTGGTGGATACCGAAGAGGACGCGATCGCACTAGCAAACGACACCGAATACGGTCTGACCGCGGCTGTGTACACTAACAACCTCTTCCGTGGGTTGCGAGTGGCTAAGCAGATTGACTCTGGGTGAATATTTCACGCTTCGATCACAGATCCCATGGACATCTGACCTTGCTAACTCTTCTCTAGTGCCGTTCACATTAATTCCCTGACTGTCCACGATGAGGCTGTCCTCCCCCATGGTGGATGGAAGAGTAGCGGCTTTGGCCGTTTCGGTGGAATCTCCGGCTACAACGAGTTCCTCCAGACCAAGACAGTTACTTGGCACGAGTAGATGTCTAGGCCCCCAGGCACACACCTTTACGGGGCATATGCTTTTTTTTGATATGGAGTAATAGATAGCTTACTGGTTGGCTTAGACCCCGTTTGGGCCCCATTTGGCCCCCGTTTGGCGCTGGTGGGATTGGGCCGCTACCAGTGTTTTTTTTTTTCCTGCGCAATCTCGACAGGGCTTGGTTCTGGGCTTGTTCGGAGCCAAGTTGACTTTGATCCAAGGGCTTTGCTGACAGTGCAGCCAATGGCGGTGTCTCCTCTCGTCGCTTCAAGGTACTGCGGCATACTCTGTACATAGACTAGACATGGGTTTGGTCCGGATACCCGGGTTAGAGCATGTGAACGAATTAAATGACTCGCGATGACACCGATTTGGTGTGATGTGTTGCATTCCAGGCTTCGGGGTTTTAACGTTGTAACGTAGTATACGGGCTACACGGTATCTTTTCCTTTTTTTGCTCGGGGGGTAGTTCCGTCGCGTGGCCAGCACCCTGAGGCTGAATATCATGTGACCTGCCCTTTGTGTCCCAATACGAACTAGTGAGGTACATTGAGAGTACTTCGTAGGTACGTAGTATATAGATCTCAATCGCACTAAACACAATCCCCGAAGTTGAGGCTATGGGAAAAAAAAACACCCGAAGCGAATATGCTGAGCCCCGTTCAACAAGCTCTAGCTGCGCAGCGGAACGCCCCTTAGAAATTCAGGAACCGGCTTCCACAATCAGCACATCCTTCGGTGAGACAGTCCCCATCCCCTTCCGTTATTTTAAGAACCTGTCTTACTTCTATTGGCAATCATGGGAAATGAGAAATGATACATCCGTACGCTCCCTGCATCGGTACACACGTTGTACGGCGTACGGAGTTCTCGTTCAAGTGTGCATGTCCGTCCCTCGTACTTCCTACTTCGTACGTTATACTCCGGACTCAGAAAAAGGCAAGTCAACCTCCTGAATATCAAAGCGTAGATCTTTCCCAGCATTTGGCCCCCCAAACCCCGAACGAACCGGTGGGATCGGCGGCATGATTCCATCTGATACGACCCCATGTCCACGGGCCTATTGCGGTGGAGCTGGCTAGAGATAGTTTTGCATATCAGCGAATATCAGAATCTCGCACTGCTGGTGAAATCCGGTTTACGACATGGACACAGAGACACATGGTACCTGCATGCGAAGCAAGACATAGCCCCTTTCTGAATGGTCGTTTACAATACCTGTACGGCACTCGTTATCCGGTCGGGGCTTGAGAGTACAGGATCGCAATCTCCCGTCACTTTTCAGTTAGATCGATTGTTTCTCACGTATTCTGGGGCTGAGATGGCGCTTGGAGGGAATCGGATTTTTTTTTCCCTCCAATCTGATATCTGTGGACTTCGGAAATCACAATAGAGAGCATTGACTAAATCGCGATGATGTACGGAGTAGAAGCTTCAAGCTTTCCATGGGTAAATATCGGAGCCAAGAGGCGGGTCCACGGTGAGGGGCTTGAAGGTAAACAAACATAACGGCGTGAGGATTCCTATTAAGGAGCAACATACATACGACTTACGGAGGACAAGACATTCCTGGCAGCTCTAATTCCTCCCTTGGGACCCGGTTTGGTATTTTTAATCTTAAACGGAACATTCTCTTCTGTGACTGAAATGACTGAAATGATGAAGGACTGAAAATAAACTTAACTTTTCTCCTCCACCAATGAAGGTGCCTATTGGGTTTATTACCTTGTACCTGCACTGGTAACGTATAGCATTTTAATTACTCCTGAAGCCACAACCGACCCGCATATGCCCCACGAGGAGAGGATGGGGGTTGACACTGTCATTTAAATGCCCCTGTCACCCTAGAGAAATGAGTAGAGTCAGATGCGGTACGGAGTAGACAGCATATACCGGGAATAGTAAAGTCTTATGTGAGGAACAGTAAAATTGAATACGAAGATCACCGCCACATCTCGGAGGTAGAAAATTGCCGAGCTAATGATGTGATGAATGTGGCCTCGTTTGGTCTTTTTGGGTTTTGAGGTTACCTCTTAGTGTAGACCCACCGAGGTACATCGCATGTACAACGGAGATATGTAGTTCGCCTCCCCTCCTTCCTGCTCTCTTTTTCTTCTTAGCACTCTCTACGATCCTTTCTTTTCGCCTTTCTTCGTTATTTAACGAAAGTCATTCTTTTATTTTCCCACCTCAGTCATTCTTTCTCACGTCAACATGCGTTTCTCCACTGCCACCATCTTCACTGCCCTCGCGGCCCTGGCGACTGCCATCACCGACCCTGACTACACCAAGGATCCCAGTGGCAACCCCATCATCTACCCTGGCTTGAACGAGATCGTGCCTGAGGGCAAGGCCTACACCATCAAGTGGAACCCTACCACCACCGGCCCTATCTCGCTCGTCCTCCTGCGCGGTCCTTCCACCAACGTCAAGCCCCTCAAGACTCTCGCCGACTCCATTCCCAACAGCGGCGAGTTCAAGTGGACTCCTGGTACTGACCTGGAGGCTGACATCACCCACTACGGTCTGCTCCTCGTTGTTGAGGGCACCGGTCAGTACCAGTACTCCACCCAGTTCGGTATCTCCGCACCTGCTGGCTCTGGTTCTGGTTCCGGCTCCGGCTCCACCACCGTCGAGACCACCGAGACCACTACTTTCTGCCCCGAGACCGAGACTGCTGGCCCAACCGCTCCTCCTGCTACCACCACCGTCGAGGTGACCTCGAGCACCACTTTCTGCCCGGAGTCGGATTCCACCACCGTTCCCGCCGTGACCTCCACTCCTCTCGCTCCCTCGTCCTCCACCGTCATCGAGAGCACCGAGATCACCACCACCATCTGCCCCGAGACTGAGACCGCTGCTCCTACCACCGCTCCTCACGCCACTGGCACCGGTGTCTCCCCCGTGGGACCCCACAGCAGCAGCCGCGCCTGGACCTCCATCCGCCTCACCACCAGCGTCGCCCCCACCGGCGTCGCTCCCACCGGCGTCGCTCCCACCGGCGTTGCCCCCAGTGGCACTGTTTCCGCCTCTCCTTCGGCTTCCTCTCCCGTCTTCAACGGTGCTGGCCGCAACGCCATCAGCCTCGGTGCCGTCATGGCTGGTGTTCTTGCCGCTTTCGCCCTCTAAGCGCATTCGCTGAACAGCGCGCGAGCATTTCATTTCTTTCTCCTGCAAGCCCTGGAATGATACTTTCTCATAAGGCTTAATTTATGTTGATATCTGGATATGATCTATTTCTGATTCTGTCGATCAAGATTCTGCATCTTATACCATGTTTTACCCTTTTGATATGTGCTATCTGCCCTTTTGCGTTCTTCAGTTATGCTTGTGTAATGTGAAGTTCATGTCTTTATGACTTCTTCCCTTGTAATCTACTTGTAAATCTTGGGGCATGGGTCGAGTCTTCACCTGTATGAACTTTAGAATCGGTGTCTGTGACCAGAATTAAGCTTAATGACAAAGAAGAGCTCATTTCTACCGAGGTATTCTATATAAGGACCCAACGGGTTCCCACTCAATATACAGGAATCCACACCGTTAGCCTTGTCTCCACTTCTCTTCACCCGTGAGGCAATTGAGAACTCCCCGAGTTGACAATATAACTTTGGACTAAATTCACCTTCGACTATCTCTAATCCTTCATCTCTCAAAAGATGTAAACGCAGTCTATGGATTATGCTCTAAGATACTTATCTTGTATTTTAGTGTGCCATTGTGCAATGCAAAGACTGGATTGGGTGGTGTCTTGAAATGTACCCTAACTCTAACTCTAGGCACTAGCATACATATTCTATTGCTTCCCACTCGCCCTCTTCATCAAGGAATACCTAGTTTACGCTTGATTATCTATACTTGTAGTCCCACAGAAATCGACGAAGTGATATACATCAAGCAACAAGTCGGCATTATACCTCTCAGTAGAATGAACAATCAATATGCCTTATGAGGAGCAATGATTCCGTCATGCTTGGCTAATAGCCTCCGAACCACGCGCTCGCCTCAATTGAGTGACGGATGAGACCACAAAAATCAAGAGATTAAACGAATTCTCGGGTTCTATGAAATGTTCAAGAACACAAATACTTTGCGGCGGAACGATCAAGCAGTTATATAAGATAGCAAGCCAGGCGATACATATATTCACTATATCACCCAAGCTTTATATAACCGATCTGTAGTATTTATATCAGATACCTACTTATACTCAACAATCTACGAGTGTACACAAGTGTTTTACTAAGACCAATACTTGGAAATGGCGGAGATAGTCAAGCTAGCCATTACCAAAGCCGTTGAGAATGCCCTGGACCAAGCACTCAAGAGTTGGTTCGTAAACTAGAGGGCAGGGCTGACTATACTGGTATTCTAGGTTCAATAGACAGTTCCATCTGTTTTACTAGTCTCTTTCTCTTAATCTCATTAACTGCTCTCGCCCTCTGGAATATAATCGTTCAACGAATGTATTCAAACCTTCGACTAAGAACAAGAAAATCTCAATGTACTGTGGCTATACTAAGAGAGGCAGCTTTGGAATCACCCAGAACCTTATGTTATCATAGGAGAATTCTTTCAAACTACATACCATGTACAAGTATGAGCATCAGCACTCTCAAGCCCAGTGAAATATGCGTATTGTATGTGTGGCTTATTCCATCAGAATAAGCCCTAGATATGCCAACTGGTGTAACAGCACGCTCAGAATGATATATTGAAGGCACTGATGCCTTGTCCTGAAGCCAGGGCAACCTTAAAGCTTGGGGTGTTCACCCCATGAACAGTCCAAAGGATTGGTTGCAACATCTGGCATAGATCATACCCTTTTCTGTGATCAATAGCAACACACTTTATCTTGTTACTTAGCAGAACCAACTTTGCCGTGCCTGGAAAGATGAGGACGCATCCTCTCCCAGTATCATCTCACGATCCAAGTTCTGACGATAGGTTCACAGACCATATCTTGCTCCTTTCAAGTTACGGGCTTCGCTATTGGTGGTCTTCCCTCCCCATACTTCAAGACCAGAGCGACCTGTCTAAGAGGCAATAGAAAACCGTCAAGATGTGATCAAGAATTGAAGAAAATCTGAATGAACACCATTGGAATTACTAAAAAGAGAATAGCTCGAGAGAACTGCCGGTTGAGATAGATCCCGATTAAGGTATACACGAGAACCTACGCGTTTGCAACAACACACATTTACAAGTTCCTACAGCAGTCCTGTATCTCCGTGAACTATCATCAATCATCTGGTTGTCACGGAGTATCACAGACTTGCTAGCCAGGTGGTGTACTATGTACATGTTTCCATCAAGAATGAGACGATTAGGGGATATAGAGATGAGGACATTCAATGCTACCTACATGGGTACCTCCCACAAGCGAAAACATGGGCCCTGCTGAGGTGCCGGCCGATACCTGATTGTTCAAGCGCCATTTCCTAGACCAGACCGAGCCCGCTATTTGCCGTTTCTTCGCTTACCTTGAGGGAATGCGGGGTGCTCTAGCTTCCTGAGAGCAGAGCATCGGAGTTTCTCCTCACCACGGCTTTTGTGACTGTCCGATAAGATGCCATTGACGTTATTCCCCCTCGTTGAGTGGCTTGATCTCAGAGATTGTTTGTTTTACTCCCACTTTTGGTAGAAGTAGAGAAACGTACCACGGGTAAAGTATGTTTAAGGCTTAATTCCGATGACAAGCCTTGCCAAATCTTGGAACCTTGGCATGAAACTTTAACAGTTTCTCTTCAAATAGGCAAATCTACGAATTACCTAGGCATTTAGCTGCATATTACTACCCAAGGTGTACAACTGCGAGAATTGCATTTGTAAAGCCGACGGGGTAAATGGTCAGAAGGATGTCAACTGGATTCCTTTTGGGTAAGATCAACCAGTGAGGGCAGGGCCAAGCACAACGTGCAACGCAAGGGCCAGGTACCCCGCCCACTGCCCGTCAGTCGGCCAACCACATCATTTGGGCGGTGACTCTAATTCACTTCAGCGTAACTTCAGCCTTGATTCTTCCGGTCAAAAGAGCCCAGTGTAGCCATTCACCCCCGCGTCGATCGCAACGTGGTATCGCAACACCAGATGCTATGCAATCTAGTGGATCTCGCCGCTTATTACTCGGAATTCCGGCCGATGAGGGGAATGTCATGCCCCTAGGTAGGGCTGCGTCGAGTACAAGATCGCGTGTGCTGCCCGGATCTGCTCTCTTCTCTTTTTCCCTAGTCAATTCACCCCTTTGGGATCTCAGACATGTTCACCAAGCAAACTCTTCTCGCGTTCGTCGCGGCCTTATCCCTGGCTGCGGCCAAGACGAGTTCCGTGAAGACTCCAACTCAGGCGGAGATTGATGCAGCGCGCGCTACGGTTCTACCTTACTCGCCTGTATCCAATGTCAAGGGTCTGGCATTCGACCGCTTTGTGAATATCTGGCTCGAGAATACAGTAGGTTATCCCTTGTTATCCCTGCATATGGAGTATCCATGACCACGTGCTCACCTCTCTGCAGGACTTTGAGACTACTGCTATGGATGAGAACCTATCCAAGTTGGCCAAGGAGGGGATTCTCTTGACCAATTACTTTGCCATCACTCACCCCTCGGAACCCAACTACTGTGTTTCCGCCGGGGGTGACGCCTTTGGCATGGACAATGACGATTTCCAGCAGGTCCCGGCCAATGTCTCGACCATTGCTGATATGTTTGACACCAAACACATTGCCTGGGGCGAGTACCAAGAAGATATGCCCTATGCTGGCTACCAGGGTGATCGGTACCCTCTCAGTGGCCCGAACCAGTACGTGCGCAAGCACAACCCACTCATCTTGTATGACTCGGTCACCAACGATGCCGTGCGTCCACGTCAAATCAAGAACTTCACGACCTTCTATGAAGACTTGGAGCACCACAGGCTACCCCAGCACATGTTCATCACGCCGAACATGACCAACGATGCCCACGACTCTGACATTACTGTGGCTGGCGACTGGGTAGCTCGCTTTTTGAATCCCTTGCTGAAGAACGACTACTTCACCAAGGACAGCTTGGTACTGCTGACTTTCGACGAAGCGGGCAACTACACTTATCCCAACCGTGTCTACAGTTTCCTTGTTGGTGGTGCGATCCCAAAGCACCTGAAGGGTACCACTGACGACACTTTCTACACACACTACTCAATCATCGCCTCCCTGTCCGCTAACTGGGGCCTGCCTTCTCTCGGTCGATGGGATTGTGGCGCCAATTTGCTGAATATGGTTGCTGAGAAGACCGGTTACGTGAACTGGGAGGTTGATACCAGCAATGCCTACATCAATGAGACTTACCCTGGTCCTCTTTCAAACAATGACCTCTCGGAGTATTCTCCTGTGTGGCCCATTCCTGCCACCAAGGGCTCATGCTCTGCTGGCCATGGCATTCTTGATGTTGTGAAGAAAACCTATCACGGTCTTGAGCCCACATATGACTACAGCAGCCCTGTGCCATATTATGCGCCCAGTGGAAACAATGTTGGTATCAAATATCACCGCAAACAGGTATGTGATTTTATGTATTCGCTTGCTTCTGATAAAATTATACTAACCAATGGATAGAAGAACGGTAAGGAGGAACATGGTATCACCGGGTAAGCTGGTGATATATATTGCATGATCACTACCGTATAAATTATGAACATGTCCTGGCCTGTAAAAGCCCCATTTGATGATATGATGAGACCATCTAAGAAAACCTTGCGATCATGTTACATCTAGTCTTTGGTTGTAGGTTTGACAGGTGTGGTCTGATATGTGTGATGTCATTATAGCGCTCGATGTTTGTACACAGACTATCCCAATATCTACATTGATCCAAAAACCTACATCTGTTCAAATATATATTCGAGCATTCGAGCACAACCTACCACAGCCATAATGCGTAGGATCAAAGGAGCGGTCTAAATATATGAACGTTTGATGTCTTTAGAACATCGACTTGTATGAAACTTAACTTGCATACTGGCTCCTTCTCATTGCATCTATTTTGAATCTATCCTGGCTAAACATAGCATGTTTCAAAGCCACGCAATTCTCCTGTTCCATTCTCGAGGTTCTAGAATTTACAGGGAACTTGTTCTCTTGCAGTATATCTAGCCTTTCTACGGAGTATGCATCAGGGTTTCTAACCCTATCAACTTTCTCCGCTTCGATAGTTCCGCTTCCACAACTCTAAAGATCTGTCCGCTACAGAACCAACCATATGCATCCTTATCAATCTTCAAGTTCAAATGCCCACTTTCCTCAATGTATGTCGATAGACCGCCACAAACCAAGCCGTGGTCCATAGCATGAGATCCCGTTCCCGTCACCGTGCTTGTTTCTCGAGAAAATTCCAATCTCGCCACATGGGAATGTCTTCCAGGGCTCTCACAAGGAACACAAGGGAACGCCAAGACCCTAATCAACGCCACAGACCAGAGATAAATTGGATGATTTGCTTTTCTCCCAGGACCCCTACCGCTTTGACAGCATTTCTGGCTTTGGCGTTGAAGATCTGCAAGCCATGTCCCGTTGCGGCTAGGGCCCCCGGCTTACAAAATGCTCCTTACACCGTATGATAACCGGGTCCCCCCAGGATGACTCCATAAGCACCAAGCCCTATGCACGGAGCACCCGTGCGATTCAGGGAAGATGACCGCGCACAGCGCGCGTGCTCTGTGAGGGAAGAATACCGAGCATGATGATGCCCAGCTGCAGGGCAATCAAAAAAGCAGGAGATTATTCGTCCAATGAGAGGAACAGTATCATAAAGACCGTTCCTGCGGCATCGCTAACCACCCAATCTATTCAGATGCGCAGTTAGTTCGTGCCAGGATCAGAATTTTACTGGTTGGATTTGAGATGAATTGTCCGACAGTGCCCGCCGACCGCTTCGCTGCCAAGACCGAAGATTTCAAAGAAGGATGCTTTTTTCATTTACGTTTAGCCGGGATCTTGCGACTAGCGTGGGCCCGAGTGAGACTAAGAAGTTTGTTGATCACATCGCATATTTGCGTATGTTGGAGACGATCTGTCGGATTTCACCTGTCAATAGCTTTCCCCAGGCTGTTATGGCATAAGGCTGTGTTGGAAACCGGTTTCGTAGGCGTCTTAATTGAGCCAAATGGGATCAAGCAAATATTAAGATTGATGTACGGAGTACATACTGCCCCGTTCAAAAATCCATTGTGCCCATAAAAATGCATATCCCTTCCGAATCTGGTAATGGGTCTTGGCGGACTGGCCCACTCCGCTTTTGGTTTTCGATTTTGCCGAACTTCTTGACTCAGTCCCTTCAACTTGAGGGATGCAACATGCGAATATATATGCCGTGTCCGAACAATAGCCGAGAAATTTGTTGAGTTGATCTGAAGAGAACATCCACAGTGCAGACGTACAACATACGATTGTGGTATACCGAACTTTGGATGGGCAACGTCAACTCCGTACTCCGTAGTAGATCGGATATCCAACCTACGGAGTACAAAGTACACAAACCTCCGGAGTATGAGAATCAAGTATTCGGAACGCTTAGGCCTAACTACAACATACGCGTCTCAGCCCTTCACTTGCAGCACATATGCCACAGACATCACACTATCAACGCCGCGTGAGTCGGGCGATCATTGCTCAAGACGGCATCCCACCACAACCCCGGGAAATGAACGGCTGAATCGACACCATGACCGGCCGGGCATCGGACCCTAGCGAAGCTCGGAACAGAGCGAAAGAAAAAGAAAGCAAAAATTAGGCAACTCAGACGAGTATTTCTGAGTACGTAATACTCGGCTACACACATTCGGCGCCGGCCTTAACAAAAAGAATGGTTTGCCTAATTGCGCTGAATGGCGTTCATTGGACGAAGGGAAATCGGCGACCCCTGACCCATCACCCCAAATCTCCCATTCCCCGTGGAGGGCCGTGGAGGGTCGGATAAGATTCCTGTTCCGGTCAGCCAAACAGCGTCGCCCGCAACGCCGCCCGCAACGCCTCAGACGCCCCCAAGGAATCCCTTTGACCCACCCTCCACAAGGTAGCAACAGAAGCTCCCCCAAAGGAGCGAGTATACCGCGAAGCTAGAGCCTTTTGATATAAAGCCCAAGCCAAAACGACATCATTCCAGCCGCTCAGGGCACGTTACAAATCGCGAGGCTTTTCTGACATCCCCGCAACTCCACATGTCCATTGGCCCCTACTTTAGTCCATCTCGGCCCCCACGGCGGGTCGCGACACTTGCCTCTACAACGTTGTAGCGCCGCCGATGTCACTCTAAACCTTTCACCCTTTGGCGCTAACGACATGGATTGAATCCATGTACGGAATAGCTGGGTGCATATAAGGTACCGAGACATCCCCCCGTCTGAGCTTCTCTCTTCTTTTCCTCATGTCGTTTTGGTCTTCGCCTCTCTTCATCTCATAGAGGATCTTCATCATGTGGACAACTACATCCGGCTTACGGGGCAAGAAGCTCCATATTGCCATCACCTTCACATCCGTCGTCGGCTTCTCGCTCTTCGGTTATGATCAAGGTTTGATGTCCGGTATCATTTCCGGTAATCAGTTCACCAAGGAATTCCCTCCTCTCCACGGTGATTCCGAGCATGTCGCCGTTCTGCGTGGTGCTGTCACCGCCTGTTACGAGCTCGGTTGTTTCTTCGGTGCTATCTTCACTATGGTTTACGGACAACGCATTGGCCGCACTCCTCTCCTGGTTGCCGGTGGTCTTCTCATGATTCTCGGTACTGTCATCTCCACCGCTGCCTTCGGTCCCCACTGGGGTCTGGGGCAGTTCGTCGTCGGACGTGTCATTTCTGGTCTTGGAAACGGTATGGATACCGCTACCATTCCTGTCTGGCAATCCGAGTGTTCCCGTGCCCACAACCGTGGTTTCCTCGTCTGCTTCGAGGGTGCCATTATTGCCGTCGGCACTTTCATTGCTTACTGGCTCGATTTCGGTCTTTCCTACGTCGACAGCTCCGTTCAATGGCGGTTCCCTGTCGCTTTCCAGATTCTCTTCGCTGTCTTCGTCACTGGCGGTGCTCTTATGTTGCCCGAGTCTCCTCGTTGGTTCGTCATGCAGGGCCATGACCAGGAAGCCCTTCAGGTTCTCGCCCAGCTTAATGACAGCTCGATTGATGCCGAGGATGTGCTCACTGATTACAACCTGATGAAGGCTGATCTTAAGGCCCTTGAGGGTGTTGAGTCCAGCAGCTGGGGCATTCTGTTCACTGGTGGTAAGACTCAGAACTTCCAGCGTATGATGATCGGTTGCTCCGGCCAGTTCTTCCAGCAGTTCACTGGTTGCAATGCTGCTATCTACTACTCGACCCTGCTGTTCCAGCAGAACTTGCACATGACAGGAAAGCTTCCCTTGATTCTGGGAGGTGTTTTCGCTACCATCTACGCTATCGCTACCATCCCCTCCTTCTTCATGATCGAGAGGGTCGGTCGCCGTAACCTGTTCTTGATTGGTTTCCTAGGCCAAGGTCTCAGTTTCATCATCACCATGGGCTGCCTCATCGATTCGAACGAACAGAACGCTAAGGGTGCCGTCGTTGGTATCTTTTTGTTCATCATCTTCTTCGCCTTTACGACGCTGCCTCTGCCCTGGATCTACCCCCCGGAAATCAACCCCCTGCGCACCCGTACCAAGGCCGCTGCCGCCTCGACCTGCATGAACTGGATCACCAACTTCGCTGTTGTCATGTTCACTCCTGTGTTCTCCAACCAGTCCGACTGGGGTATCTACCTCTTCTTCGCGCTGGTCAACTTCATCGCCATTCCCTTCGCCTGGTTCTTCTACGCTGAGACTGCCGGCCGTGATCTCGAGGAGGTCGATATCATCTTCGCCAAGGCCCACGTTGAGGGCAAATGGCCTTACAAGGTCGCCCAGGAGCTGCCCAAGCTCTCTATTGCCCAGATCACCCAGATGCAGGCTGAGCTGGGTCTTGATATGCCTGACCACCAGGTCAACTCCGAGGCTGAAAAGGCTGAGACTGCCATGAGCAGCAGCAGCGAGACCAAGCACTCTGAGTAAATGCTCAATGCTTCGAATCATCGGTGACTCTCGGTCGATGTCGACTGAGTATGATTCGCGGAGCGAATCGGATTAATCATTTGTTTCGGATCTCATATCATATTATCATGTGACCATAGATTCCCTATACCCTGTACGCCGAGAAAGCAGGCAGACTAGTATGTAGATAGTCTGTTTTGCTTTCTCTTCATTGTTTTACTTCTCACTATTTCCTATTGATCTAAATACAACTTTTTGACTCCTATCAAGTTCTTCTCTTTTCAGAACCAACATTGTGATCTATCTCACCACTTGCAGAACGCATCTCCACCGATGTGCCTTCGCGTTCAGCCTTGCAGGCGCCAAGTCAATATAGAAGCAACGAGGGCTTGGCAATATCACTCCTCTCATATACTGAAATTTACAAGATAGCCCAAAATGGACTTTCAGGGTGCAATGGGAACATTGTACGAAGTAAACTTTCACCCCGCGTACTCAACGTGCCTACGGAATATATCGTAGGTTTGTCTTAACGAGCAATCCTGAAAGCCCCTGTAGATCGAATGTGGATCGGAGAATTCCGAAGGGAAAAGTGAAACAAATATTATGCACTGTACTTCGTACTTCGTACAGAGTATCCTGTACGCTGTGGACTATGAGAACCAGACATGTGATCTGACACAAGTGCGGGATAAGATATCCATGGACTAAGGGGGAGGTTACTACGGAGTACGGAGTATGTTCTCCGTACTGGACATAAAGTCAGAGAGCCGAGGCATTGGCAAAGCCAACACATGCCAGAAAACGACTGGCCACGAGGGCAGTCGCTATAGCTTCCTAATCCGACGGAGCCGAAAACCTAGATATTAAACATTAACCACCCTTGTCTCAAGCGAACCAATGCTGTTTCAGCCCGATGAAACACCCCCAGCTACCCAGCTACCCAGCCGCAAAAGTACTTTTCTTCCTTAGCGTTTCCCCAAACTTCCAGAGAAACACCGGCGCCGGCACACCAATGACAATCGCAATAAACGCCAGCAGACTATTCCCCCACCCGTAATCCAATGCACTATACATATAGGGCGCGAAAAGAGGGAACCCAAACCCAGCTAGCGAGCGCAGAAACGCCCCGGCTGCAAGCGCACTCGCTGCGAACCGCGTATACGTATCAACCATATAAGTCTGGATACATTGGAAAGCAATGATATTCCCAGTTCCGAAGAGGACGGCGCCGATATTAGGCGCGATCCAGTGGCAGTGGTACTGAGCGGACCAGCCATAGATGAAGAGACCGGCAGGGATGAAGAAAGCACCGACGAAGAGGAGCGGGACGCGGAACTCGGGTTTTCCGACGCCGGCGTTGCGGGCCTTGAGACGGCGGTAGATGCGGTCGTTGAGCGGGGCGCAGATCTGCGAGCCGAGCCAGAAGCCCAGGCCCAGGGAGATGTAGTTTAGGCCGCCTATGCCGGTTGATTCGTTGTAGTATTGCGGGCTTGTCCAGAGGGTTGGGAAGGTTGAGAGAACGAGGTACATGATTCCGTAGATGTAGGCCATGAAGAGGGCGAGGGCTTGGACGATGGGCTGGGTGAAGAGGAGACGGAAGGGGCGGATGAGGGAGCCGCGGATGACTTGCGAGAGGGTTTTGTTTTGGCGCTCTGCTTCGGTTTGGTAGGTTGTGTCGCCTGTTTCTTTGCGGAGGCGCACGGCGCGGTCGCGGAGGATTTTCGGGCCGTAGCTCTCGCGGAGGAAGAAGAGGCCCATTACTTGGATTAGACCGTCTGTTATGGAGGTTGAGTAGAAGACCCAGCGCCAGGTTGTGTTTTCGGCGATGAAGCCGCCGGCGATGGGGCCTAGGGCTGGGCCTAGGAGGGGCGCGAGACTGTAGATTGCGATTCCCTTGCCACGCTCTTCGGCGCGGAAGCAATCTGAGAGGACACCACCGCCGATCTGGAATTGTGGGTTAGATATAAGCTTTTCCTTGGGAGCTTGGGAGGGGGTCTTGAGGCTTGGCTTACTGCGAGTGGGGCACTGCCTCCTAGTCCTGCGAAGAATCGGCAGACGATCATTTGGACTTTGGTTTGTGATACGGCACATCCGATGTTGAAGACCAGGAAGAAGAGGTTGGAGAGCTGTAGGACGATGGTTCGGCCATAGATCTCCGAAAGCGGGCCAAGGAATAAAGGGCCTACAGCGTAGGCTAGAACGAATATTGAGAGCATGAGTTGTGAAACTACCTCGTCTGTGACTTTGAGGTCTGCCGCGAGTGATGCCAGTGCTGGGGCAACCATTGACGAAGAGACCGGCGAGATGAATGTGAACAGTGATACAGTGATAGTTGCAGCCCATTTCTTCTTCATGCTCCAGTTCTTCGGATTTTCGGGGTCTTCAGGACCGTCCCATGTCACCTGCATTATGTTAATATCGTATGGTATACTTGGGAGTCCAGAGCAACATACTAGTTTTGGATCATGGTGAGACCTTGGGGTCCCGGTCTTCTCTAGTCCAGGTCGTGTGGAATCGGCTTTTTCTAGGTCTAAATCGCGCTCATTCGCGATTCCGTTTCGCATTTCCTGGATAGTATCGGGCTTGTCCTCGTTTTCGATCGATGATTCACCGTCATTGGATCCATCATCGCTATGATATGTCGACTGGTCATTGAGATGTCGCCCCGAATGCACTCGATCTATCTGGGTCATCCCTGGGTTCGAAAGAGACCGTAATCTGGTCCTGAAGGAACTAGCGAAACTCCGAGGCCGCGATTGTGTCCTTGATGCCCGAGACTCGGAATTAGTGCTGGATATCGACATTGAACGTGACCTAGCCGGGCTATATGTTTTCTCGTCCGACATGATCAATGTCTATACAAGCCAGTTGAGACCAAACGGACAAAGCAGTTGAATCTTATATGTAAAGCCAACTCAACTGGCACGCGACACTGAGTCATAGGAAGGATAAAGAGTCAGGATTCGATAGCGGGGATTCTCTTAATATCAAGCTAACAGAAGGAGGGAGAAAATAAATACGTTATCCCCGAATCAGAGGGCATATTGCAAAGCATTGCGCATCGCGAACGGTGATAACAAGCCTTAACACCGGTCAAATACCCACCGTCTCCAATTTGCAATTTCAAGCATGATCATTGGCTAGTAGGTAAAGCTTGACACGACAGACCCTCCTGGCCAGGCTCCATTTGCCCCTTTGAAGTCATGATGGCGGCTTGGGCCGTCTTCAGCTACGTTGAGATGCCTGGAGAGACGGAATTCCGTGTCTCCGTTTGCAGCCTCAGGTGTCATTTCCCGGATCTTCGGCACATAGGTCACGTGTTAGGACTGATCGCCAGTGCCATTCACCATATTGGGATATCGGGGCAAGGTTCTCCCGGTTCCGGGGCACTTTGGATTGGCCCGTTGGCACTCGTGGCTGTTCGCTTGTGTTGTCAACCTTGAAATAACCCCCGTATTTATGCTGTGACAACTGGTTCTTACATCTGGCTGAGCTCTGGAAGGATCTGCTCATTAGTGTGTGTATGCAAAGCTGCTGGGATTTCCATCGGACGTCCGATGATCTTCGGTAGTCCGACGTTTTGTGATCTAGACCGCTATACTGTGGGCAGTGCAGTTGGTGACAGTGCATCGCTCATACTCACCTCATCGTCGACCCCTACTCAAAAGACCCAAATGGAATTAGAAGCTGCGCCAATGAGGAGAAACGGTTGACATGCTTATGACAGGTCGCTAAGAAGCTGGTTCACCCTCATACTTCTCTTCTCGGCGAGCTCACCGACTGTGAGAGATTTGTATTACCACCTACCGGATAGCCATTATCCTGTTCATATACTCGATATCAAACAACTTTGAATCAACTGAATGCTCAATTTGCTATTTCAACATGGCTCCATTGCTAGTG
This sequence comes from Penicillium crystallinum, assembly GCA_027569675.1. Classification (NCBI taxonomy): domain Eukaryota; kingdom Fungi; phylum Ascomycota; class Eurotiomycetes; order Eurotiales; family Aspergillaceae; genus Penicillium; species Penicillium crystallinum. The sequence continues at coordinate 196,148 of JAPDKR010000003.1, read as the reverse complement.
AACGATGGTTCGAAATCTCCGTCGCACCAGTGGTCAAGTATGGACTTATCTCAGCGACACCAAAGGGCCCCGCGTGATAGGTCCTATTGATCACACTCTTTCTTTCATCCCTTATTGCAAGGGGATTCATTAAACGTCTTCCTCGGGGGTGAATATTAGTTTTGATTTGTGTCGTAATATTCAAATTTGGCAGTGAACATTTGACCTGGATATAAGGTACCGTGTATAAGCGAACAGAGGACCCCAACCATGCTTGGATCGTTCGATGCCAAGACAAGTATGGGAACCAGGGTCCAACCTTGTCTATACCTACCAGGTACCTGCAGATGGTACCTTTCTCCAACAATTTCAACAATGAGATCTCGACTGGAAACCTCCTAGGTGTATAAGATTGATTGTTCAAATGTCAATGCTCGGTAGAATGCAAGTACTTCGTTTGACAGGTGATTTCTAGGAATCAAGGGCACGAGGGATCCCACCTTGCAGGGCAATTGCCCCTCAGTGCCGGAATGTCGGCCCTAGGGTTTATCGATTGCTCTATTAAAGGGATATTCACGGAGGCTCCGCCGTGCACCGTGTTGTTTTAGGAGTTAAAGGAGTTGAATCCAACATGGGGACCAATCAGTGGAATTATTGACGTCGGGTAATCTTCGGGTGACCCAAAAGCCAAGTTGCTTGGCGTGCAGAGTCATTATGGAACAACTCACGAGGTGGGGTATTTAGACCTCATGTTCGCAATCAGCATGAACAACAAGCAAGAAATTTGAGATCACACAATCGTGCAGACCACAAATCATGGCGTCCTCTGCATATGAACACCTCGCGTGGAAGGAGACCAAGCCCGGCAGATGGGAACGTGAGGTCGATGAGGTGGAGCAGTTTTATACGACGCTGGCAAGAAGGTTTGAAGGCTCTGGTCGAACCTTCTTTGCCATGACAGCTCATATCTCTCTGTCTGTGGTGAAAGACCCGACATCTGATAGAGCAACCGAGCTGCGTCTCATCAACGCCTTGCGTCTTGCATGGCTCCGGCTTCGTTATGACCATCCGACCATCGCGTCCTGGGTTGAGAAAGATCGTGACGCAAAGTTCTGCAAGAAAATCTACCAGACTTTCTCGGATGCCGAAGATGGCCAGCAGTCTACTTGGTTGGAGGAGACCTTCAAGGCGATATCCACTAGCCAATCAGGATCCCAATGGTGCAATTCAGATCCTCCGGTGCCCAAACTGCCAACTATCTTCCTGCTCAATCATCCTACCACTTTTGATGACAACCTGTTTCGAGCAGACATTGTTCTCCGCTCTCACCATGATATTATCGATGGAATCGGTTCACTTCACCTGCTCAACAACCTCGTCAAATACACCTCTCAGGCCTTTGATCACCCGGACAGCTTCCATATTCCCCCATTCGATGATGAATGGAAAAATCTCAGTCCCCCATTCCGCGTAGCTGCCGCCATCCCAGCGTCCCTGACACCGGACCAGGATGCAAAATTCAAGGCGATCGTGGCGCGAAATGAAGCCCTCCGGACAGTTGAAATTGCCAAAGTGCCTTTCAAGAAAGGCCCGACCGTTCCTGGGCGTCATCAGCGAGCCTCTCTCAACCTCTCTCCCAAGGATACGGAAAAATTGTTGCTTGCTTGCAAGAAGTTAGGCGCCAGTGTAACTCATGTGTATCACGCTGCAATTGCTCTTTCTGTTCGCGACCTGCAAGAGAGACACCAGGAGGAGCGCAAGGTCCGATATATCAGCTACTCTCTTATCAACGAGCGTAGTCACTGTCAATCACCTTACAGCAGCCCCCAGCATGCAGCGTCGGTATACCACTCGGTGTCTGGCGAAAGTCTCGTGCTGGACTTAACGGTGCCTGCTCTTACAAGCTCGGGCTCATCACTGGAACAGGAGCAGTTGGAATTTACCCAGACTGTTGAGAAAGTGAGAGACTATTATCTTCAAATTCGGGACGATATAGAACATCTTTCTTTTGTTCCATCGTATTGGGCAATGTCGATCCCTCCCTATCCTTCTGGCCCGGAAGTACCACCGGTTCCAGCTCCGAACGAGGCGCCCTCCGCTTCTATCTCTAGTATGGGAGTAGTCGACAAAATTATCTCACCAACACACGGAAAGATCGAATTGGATGACCCCTGGGTGACGGGAGAAGAGCTCGGAACCGGATTTGGTGTTTTCCTGGGAACATACCGCGGAAGCTTGTGCTTAAGTGCTGCATATAACGATGCGTGGCACGATGAAGCTGAAGCCAGAGACTTCCTGGACAAGTGCAATGGTATTGTACTGAAGTATTTGCTACCAAGCACGGATTGAAGGTCGGCCATGGTCTAGAAGATACCATATAGCTTGCTAGCATGGTCTACTTAGCCTTATGCAAATGAACAGATGTGATCTAGCAAGATATTTGCATCTTACATCTAGTTTACTTATAAGACTTGGAAGTCATCAACCAAATATTGACCTTGGCAAGTGGTGAGAATCTGGCAGAGTTACCCCACATTTTCTTATCAGCGTGCTCTACCTAAGTGAGACATGATCGGCACTGGGATTCCCTAACTTCCTATCTTCTAACGATCTTCATGCTGTATCAAAGATGCCGCCAGATCGACGCGTGCAGAGAATAGTCCGGGTAAGAACTGGCTGTCTGAATCTCACGTCCAATCTGCGCGGGCTGTCAGCGCAATGACCTCGGTTGCCAGTGGTCTCCAAATATATCTAGTACGAAAGATCCCGGTCAGAATGATGAGAGCCCTGTATTTGCCAAAGACGACCATCAAGCCAGTATATTGGGAACAATCGAACGAGATATGAGAAAGGGATACCAGGGAGTCCATCGTCAGAACGAGCAGCGTCTATCGCACCGAGCACAGGACAATCGGTTCCCATTGAAGACAATTTGGAAGACTCAATGCTGCAGACCGGGACCGATCATTAGCATCGAGTATCCACAGCGACTGTAGCAATGTTCTCGCAACCTCTGTCATGATGGGTAATGTGCTATCGCGCCGCCTATCCCTGCTGTCTCGCTATGATGCCGAGTCTTACCAGCTTCTCAGTCATTACCTTGCCACAACTGCCGAAATGGTTCTACACCCGTTAATCTCAATTACCTACGTCCCAAGCATGGCCATCAACTATTTGTCGGGCAATGCAGCAAAACCAAATATGCATCTCATTCGCATTGATAAAAAAAAATCGATTGCCAAAAAGAAATCTCTCCCTCGGGGAATCGAACCCCGGTCTCCCGCGCTTATCGGTGTTAATGACAAGCGGAAATCATCACCACTAGACCAAGGAAGATGCGTTAGCCGAGTTACTGCTCGACCACTTGGCTGGTTGATATATAGTGTTGTGGTTTTTAACATTAAGACTGGCTACTAAACTTACCGGACTATGGGGAATCTAGTTCCAAATTGAGTGACTCAAACTATCAGACTAAGGATATGGAGATTTTTCGCAGAAAAGAATGTCATGAGTTTCATTGTATTTGCTACATCACACACGGTTTCCATCTGGGAAGCTACATGTCAGGCGATTTGGACGTTACCTCGAATATACCTCGGATGGCAACGCAGCCAATGAAGTCTTCGGTATTTGTGCATGTTTCTGCAGGTCATACCTAACTGCTCCGTAGGCTTATATTAAATAGCATTCGAGTCTTCCTGCATTACACCGCCGAGACTCATCTTCCATCTGAAACTCCCAGACCCTGTTCGCTTGAATTAGGGCCCTATGTCAACAACCGGGCCTTTTAGGGCTATAGATATGAGGAATGCGCTAAGACTTTTAGGTTTGAGGGGACCTTGAGGCCGCCCACGTGATGATCGGCAGAAACACCGGGGGTCGTCCGGGGGGTTGATAACCACCTCGTCTCAATCAACTCATGTGTACATAGCCCATCAATTGATAACAGCATTCTGTTCGCAAAGCCAGCGCGATGGCTACGAACCTTCCTCTCCCAGTCCCGCCGCGCACTCCAACTCCGCCAGCAGAGGATGAACATGTCTCCCATATCAACTCAGGGATACCCATCGATCGCAATTCCCTATCGCCGCTGAGAGCTTCCTTCCCAAAGGGCATCATGGAAGATGAGAGCAGAGACACGCTAAGCCCCACGAAATCATCTTATAATCTGGCAACTTCGCCTGAAAATACGGAAACACCAATCGGCAATGGCCCTGGTGACACGTCCGCCGCGGGGCCGTTCAATTTCAATACTACAGTGATGGCCAAGAGTCCAGTGGTCAAATCGGTTGGTCACATCGTTTGAATTATTCGCAATGGAAGTGGTGCTAACATGCTCCCGTTTTGCAGAACATGGGGCAACGTCGCGGTCACAAGTATAAACACAGTAGTATATCACACCAAATCTTCCTCGAGCCTACTCCTCGCGCACCCCTCGCCCTCCCGAACTCTCTCCCCATACCTACATTGAAAGAATGCCGATCTAGCATGTCAAAGGACCAAAAAACTCGCTTTTGGTGGAGCCTATGCCATATGTTTGTTGCAGCGTACACACTCTGGACCGCACATGGGTCTCTAGCTATGACAGCCTTGTCGCATCTGATTCTATTCGATTCCCTCGGTGCTTTGCTGTGTGTTGCCGTTGATGTGTTGGGTAATTTCGAAGTTTGGAAGAGATCAAGTATCCGCCACCCGTTCGGCCTTGAACGTGCAGAAGTTCTAGCTGGGTTTGCCATGGCCGTGCTTCTTTTGTTCATGGGGATGGATCTCATCTCTCACAACCTGCAGCATTTCCTCGAAAAGGCTGGACATGAACCTCATCGCCCGCATGAGCATGATCGTGTTTCGCTGGGTAGTGTGGACGTGACTGCCGTCCTTGCTATCTCGTCGACGCTTGTGTCGGCTCTTGGGCTCAAGAACCATGCTCGTATCGGGAAGGCTATGCGGTTCGGATATATCCAGTCTCTTCCGTCGGTCCTGAGTAACCCGTCCCACTTCCTTACCCTGTCCTGTTCAGCGCTGCTGCTGCTTTTGCCTTTGGTCTCAATCCGGATCTATGATTGGCTTGATAAGCTCTTGTCTGGCACTATTGCCTTCTCAATGTGCTTCCTGGGCATGCGCTTAGTGAAGACTCTAGGCTCTATGCTTCTCATGTCCTACTCTGGCCAAGGAGTATCCGATGTCATCAAGGATATTGAAGCGGATGCTTCTGTGTTTGGCATTGATGAAGCCCGATTCTGGCAGGTCCATTATGGGCTGTGTATGGCAAATCTCAAGCTTCGTGTTACTGGGTCTGAGGAGAATATCACCCGGCTGCGGGAGAGGATCTCCAGCTTGATTCGCAATAGACTGGGTGGCGGATATGGCACAGGAGGCCAAAGATGGGAGGTGTCTTTGCAATTCACGATTGAGCGTGCATGATGTTTTCATGATTTCTTTTCTTCAAATCCAATGGCTTATGCCTTCGCTGTGCAACCTTCAGAGCACGTGCGTTATTCGTTCTCCAGGATACCCCTGTATATTGTCAATGTTGACTTCATTGTCTCCAATGTATATAGCTGGTTTCATCTTGAATATCTTGAAAACCTAGTGTATTCAGCAAAAAGCCACATAATGAACGTTTATCAAACACTGTATCTCCAGCGATTTCATAATATGAGAATCTGCATCTACGATCGCTGCAGGAGCAGTGGTACATATATATATGTATATCCTGCAGTTCAGATGCAACCGAGAGTTCTAGCAAACTCGACCTACAAATGCGGGACAAGTGAATTTGATAGACCTCAAAATACAATTTTAGATTAGAACACCATGTAGAGTGATATGATGAGGAAAGCATTATGCCGTAAGGTATCATTTCCGATAAATTATAGCCCAGTCATTACTGGGTCAGACCATAGAGAGACCCGTGGATTAAAACAAGTAACCACACATAAGAAAAACAGACAATAAAGGAACGTAGATATACCCCTCGCCAACCCAAGGCCTTCACCGAATCCAACATGGCAACACCAACAGTCATCATTGTATAAACATCAAATTTACTTCCCACCAGGGAAGCCCCCGCAAGCAAGCTTGAACGAGATAAAGCCAGGCTTGAAGATATCAGGAAGACACTGGCCCTCAGTGAAGGGGCCGTGGCTGAGGGGCTGGAAGTATGCGGGCTCGCCAGAGCAGCCATCGTTATTCCAGACGGCCACGCCGTGGCAGGCGGCGGCATCCTGGGTGTCAAGGTGGACGCGGAAGGAGTAGTTGTCAATGCTCCAGTCACGGTTGACGGTGGTCTTGTCGCAGGTCAAAGGAGTGGCGGTCACATCAGTGGAAAACTTGGCGTGGCCGTGAGCGGGGTGGCCGACGTCGCACTTTTCCCATGATAGGAACTCGATGCTGGCGACGGGGAGGCCGGCGTAGGCGGTCATGGCGAAGGTGGCCGCGGTGGCGAGGGTCTGTGTTGGATTAGCGTTTTGCTTATACCGAGTTGAGAAGATTGGATGTGGGGGTAGATACCTTAGAGAAGTGCATGTTGGCAAAGGATTGTAGATGTTAAGTAAAGAGAGTGATTGTCTGGCTAGGAAAGGCGTGAAAGAGAGTGTCGTCAGTGGGATGTGTTGTCGGTCGAGGTGAGCTGCGTCTCATGATATTTAAGTAGTACTTCCCTAGAATCGGTGGTGGGCGATGATCGTCGTGGTTTGGTAAAATGGCGACTGATTGTCAAAATACAGCCTTTTTGGGCAAATGGAATGTAGGTACGCAATATGAGTATTCAGCAGCAACAGAGCCAAGGCACTTTAGAGGAGCGGAAAGGGTTGGAATGCTGTCAACTAGGAAGAGAGACTGTCTTGGCGGGTTTTCATTGTTGATCCCCTTGGAAGAATGGAGGACAAGGGAATCAAGGACCGAACAAGTTATATTTCCCTTTATTAAGGGCTAGCGCCAATATACGTTGTAGATGGGCATACCTACGGAGTACTGCTAAGTAGTTGACCTAGCCTGCACCCAAGGGATAGGGTTACTCGCGTAGTTTGATATTGTATCCCATTTGCTACGTAGTTGTAAAGTCAGGAAGTTTCTCAACTCTAGTAGTTTCATGAACAGCTAGTTCATCTAGATCATATATACAAGCAGGAAGTCAAGGTATTTTACATCAGTTGTTCAATGTTCCCACCAGGGATCGTCCCCTATTTCTCCCATCAACAAGAGATCAACGGAGATCCCTCTCTATCCCTTCTCCCCATCTACCATTTTGAAGAACCCAGGCTCAAAAATGAGGACCTGCTTCCATTCCCGCAATAAACGACGCCAATAGCACACTTTCGCCGCATGAGTTAGATATCGCTCACGGAACATCTTCACGTTGCTATCCGCAATTTGTCTGGCATCCTCATCATAGGCCAATAAACGCTGCATTTCTCGCTCCAAATCAGACCAATCACGTCTCATCTGCACGAAGTTCTGTTCAGGTGCCGATGACTTCATTAAGTGATAGTAGTGCTGGATCAACCCCAGCCCATACGAGACAACCACACTTTTGCAACTTTGCAAGTACTTCAGCTTCCTCTTCCGCCCATTCAGTCCTGGCTTGCACTTCACGTAGACCCAGCCTTCGTCTCTGGCCAGGACCAGAACCAGTATCTGAAATCCGGGATCAGCCATATAGACGTGTCCTTGGAACGACGAGCATATCCCCAGAGAGGCAATTCATCGACCGAGTCATCCGTATTGAACATAAATCTGGTATTGGGAAGCGGCTCCGGCGATTGAATAATTACTCGATTTATACTGGACAATGTAGCATTTTCTCGGGACCAAGTCGGGCCCTGCTTGTCGAGCACGTATAAATAGATTCTGCTTTAGCACTGCGCAGATACGTGAAACGCTCAATGGCCCCATTGACCTGCTAGTCATATATCAGAGCTTGAATATATCCAATTTAGGGGAAATTTCTTTGAGCTCTTTGAGCGTTATCGGACGAGATCTGCGATCATCCTTGGCGCGATCAATTTCGGCGTATAGATCGGGGAATGATTGATGGCATTTGTTTTACGTGAGCATCAGATTATCTCGATAATCCCAAGAGCCATTGAAAAGATGCTCTCGATTGGGCCTTTTGGCAGGGAATTTATCTGGTACTCCATTGTGGGTGAGTGGCCGTGGTGGTCGTCTAGCCTGGAAGTAGATATAGAGCCCTAATATCAACAGGATGCAGGCTAGAAGTGCCACCCAGGTTCTATGGTCGACATACCCGAGGGAAGAGATAAATTTTTAGATAATAGAGCTCCGCCTCTGAACAGGATTGAAGGCTAGGCACGATATTTGGAGCTTGGTATTATTAGCTTCTCGTTGATTGCAGAGTTTTGAAGCCTACTTCGTACGGCGGACATGATTGAGAATATCTGAACATTTGATATATAGTTTCAGCTCCCTTATGTTCCAGACCAGAATCGGGAGTTCTTCCATTTCATAGTAATAAACAAAGATCCCGTCTGCTTCTGAATAAAAAAAGGAACCAGAGGTGCGCCATATTCGAGTTTGAAATACATGAGGTGTCCATTTGTTGTGATATGATTTGTAGTCACGTTCCTAAATTGGAAGGACCCGAAGCCCACCACTTGGCGATAAGAAAATGACAGAACTGGGATATACGATCTCTTTGTATAATAGGTTCAAAGTATCCTAGTACAATCACCCTTTCATTCCTACATAATAGCTAGAAAATAGCCATACAATTAGGCGGACTAGACACTCCACGAGAGCAATTCAACGGACTACTAGAGACGAAGAAACTCCAACGACCCAACCGCTTGCACGTCGCAGCCAACTCCTCCAAATCAAACATCTCCCCAATAGGAATCCCCCACCCAGCAAGCAGATAATGATGCAAGTCAAACTCCGGGTCCAAAGGCGGATATACCTCAAAACTAACCGCATCCGACGCAACAGCCGCAAAATGATTATCCCACACAAACCGCAGCACCCGCTCACTCTGCTCAATACCAGCATGCTCCGGCGTCTCCTGCTGACTATAGGCCACCCGTTGCTCAGCCGACATACTCTCCCACGTCCCCGGCAAACCAACCCGCAAGAAAAAGATATCCCCCTTCTGAAACTGGATGTTGCATTCGCTCGCAATCTCCAACACCTCATCTAGCGAGATCATCTGCCGACTTAGCGCATTGACACTGATCCCTTTCTTGGCCGCGTAGGATACATAGTCGATCAGCACGCCGCGCCCGGCAATGCCCTTCTTCGCCCAGAATCCAATGCCAATGCGCGGCGATTTCGCATCTAGGATTTCCTCCGCGGTCGTCCCGCCGTAGAAAAGGCGCCGGTCTTGATCTTCGGCCGTTGGAGCCGGCGCATTATGGTGCCGTAGACCGTCCCATTGGGACGATTGCTGGGGATTGAAGTGGTATTCATCGTCGAAGGCGACGCCCTCCGCGACCCATTTGACGCGATGTTCGAATGGCTTACGGCTGAACCCTGACTCATGGAGAACTGTGAGTCTGACTGGTTTGTTTTTGACGATTCAGATGATAGTCGCTTTACCTGGTGGGCTGAGATTCTCCATGTTCCAGTTCAAGCATACCCGCTCGCCGGTTTGGATTTGTGTTCGTGCTGCTTGGGCAACTAGTTCTGGCGTGAGGAGACGGAGCATCCCCAGTCCTTCTTCCTCGGTGCCTGCGGCTCCTGGCCAGAAGCGTCGCTTGTCGGGCAGATCATCGAATGTCTCTGGGAGATTGGGTATGCCGGACATTGTTGCGGGAGGTACTAGTAGTTGCGTACAATTGCATACAAAGCAAAGGAGAAAGGTATACGAGGGGTTGAGCACAGCTCCAATGGTAAGCTTAGTACAAAAAGCAGACTCATTGGCCCAACTATATACCCCTCTTTCGGGGAAAATCCGGTCCCTTGACGTGGGCATGACCCCGCAACTAGAGTCTACTGTTATCGCATCAATTGGATAACCATATGGGCTGGCTAACGCCTTGTTAAGTAAACGCCTTATGATCTGGATGTCAACAGCACTGACGGGATTTCTACGTCTGAGGTTGTCCATGTAAAGTTGTTACTGTAGGTTAATCTACTTCACGAATATGTAATAGTCAAAAGCTCAGGAAGTATGCATGTAGAAACCAAGGAAAGTAAAGTACAGGGTGATCGCCAGGAGAGCACAGCAACAAAAATTTACATGTCGTCCAGGTCATCATTTGCCTTCGAGCCACCCTTCTGCAGATTCGACATCTCATACTCTTCCTTTCGACTCGATCCAGCCCGCTCCCCAGCTGACATGGCAATAGCCTGACGGCCGGTGTCGGATGATTCGAGGAAGTCGCGCAAGCGGCGCTTGCCTTCTTCCAGGGCTTGCTGGGAGGCGGCTTCGGTCATCTTCAGTATGGGACCCCACAGGTTGAGGTGATAGGTGACGTATGCGCCAATGGCGCACACGAACAACAGGAAGAAGTAAGCCGGATTGCGCAAGACTAAAGAAGAGAGACCAGTCAGTCAAAATGGAAAAGTGCATGTTTCACAAAGGGAAACTTACCAGCCCAAATTTCGTTCCAGCCCAAGGCTAACAACAAACCGTAGAAATACAAGGGAACCTGTGTCATGCCGCCGATGGCACTCCGCTTGGCTTCGACGTAAACGCCATCCGCAGCCTTCTTGAACCGAACGGTGAGCTCCTGGCGCTTTGAATCGCTGAGAATAGTCATCTCTTCTTCCAAACTCTTGCCCTCATGCTCATCCACACCCCCGATGGGAGGCAAATCCTCCTCATCGGCAGATGTCGCAGTGCTAGGAGTGTGTCCAATCCACCGGTCCAGCGGGGGTGGTGCAGTAGTCCTCTCCAGACGGAAACGAGACAAAAGAGGAATCACCGTCAGAGTGGACTCGCGGGCACGGGTGTAAATGCCCTCGATGTCATCAGTTGGGCGCCAGATGCGAGGCACACCAGCATCGTCATACCGGAACTTGTCCTCGAAGTTTTCCCGAAGCTTAAGGAGTAGGTTGCCTTCGATCATCTCCTCGTCAATCTTTGCGCGAAGCACACCCCAAGACTTACGGCGCAGGCGCCAGAGACCGACATCAACCTCATCAAGGCTAGCGTCGAAGCTACTTGCACGGTCTGTGAATCTCCGCTCAGCATCAAGGACAGTGTCTTCGAACAAATTCCAGATTCGATCCCAGAAGTCCTTCTCGGTGGGTTTATCTCCATTCTCAGGAGCACCGCCGCCAGCTCGTCCGGACCCAAGAGCATTGAACTCAATACCCACCGATTCACCTAGACGAGACTGAACCCATCGCTCGACGCGCGTAGCTAGACGTCTCATCTCATCGCGGCGCAGGCGAGCACTGACCTCAGCCAACTCTTTCTGATACAAATTCAGCTCTTGCTTGTAGTTGCTCCAAGAGGCTCCCTCCACCAATGTGGAGCGAGCAATCTCCTCAAACTTCTCCAATGAAGCCTGGGCTTCTTTAGTGACGATTTCGGCAAAATCGTAGCTACCGCCCTTCTTCTGGCCATCCTTGACAGCAGCACTAACCGAATCACTGAAGTCGCGAATTCCGGACTTGTGGGCTGCCGATAGCTGGCCAGTGAAGAGTGCCTTAAGGCGAGTGTCTACCTTGCCTTGAAGTTCAGCGCCCTTCCTTTGGTAGACACCCTTGTGATACCGGCAAGCTTCCGTCTCAAAGTTTTTCAGTGTCTTGATGCGTGCAGTGCGCATGGCAGCACCTAGTCCCCCTAGAACCTCGGGCGCACCAAGACGCACTGCCTCACCCTGCTTATCCTCGAATGCGACGATCGCCTCGTCGAAGCCAATCATCACTTCCCGCATGATTTCATCACAACGGAACTGAGCAAGCAACTCTTGCTGCGTGGGCAGATCCAAGTCTTTATTGTTGACAATTTGGTCCCAAATGCCCTCGGCGTAATGTGAGAATCCATCGGCTGGGATGCGACGGTGGTACTCAGGCAAGAAGACGCCTCCTTCCGAGAATTCACCCCGGAGAGCGTCTCTCTTTGGGTCCCGGTGACCTTCGCGGAACCGCTGACCAAGCTTCTTAGCCTCTGCCACAAACTGATCGGGCTGATAGCCCTTGTGTGGAAGGCCATAGAATTGGAAATCAAAATAATCATGAATTGTTGACTTCTCCAGGCCTGCTGGTTTTGATATGGTATCCCACAGACGGGAAAGGTCTTCCAATAATGTCTTCTGCAGGTTCTTGAGTGGCGTGGTACCAATGAAATCACGGATGACGAAAAATAGGAGGGAGCGGTGGGTAGTCCTGTAGATAGATTAACATGCGAGGCGCACAGATCAGGGGAAAACCAGAGGATACATACTGTCTATCCTTCAGGAACAGTTGCAAGTTGACCTCAAACACAGTCTTCAACAGTCCCATGTTGGCTCCCTGGTACAGTCCAACCTGGTGCTCCCAGATATTGACAATAAGGACCTCGCTTGTCGCGAGCGCAAAGAGCGCACTCTTGCGCTCGAAGTCTTGGTCCTCACCTCTCTCCCGGCCGTCGGTTCCTTCCACATCCATAACCAAGATGTTATCCGCCATGCGCTCCGGTGCGCCAGGCTCGCCCTGCTTCTTGTTGTTCGACAGCCAGATACCCTTAGTAGTTTGCCTTCTCTCCATTTCCGACATAACAGAGAACTCAGTACCAAACAGCTGGTTGAGCAGTGTAGACTTTCCGGTGGATTGCGAACCGAACACGGAGATGAGGTGGTAGTTGAAACCAGCCGGCGTGACATTTTCTAGCGAGAGATACTTGGACAGGTTAGGACTATGGTGATGATATTAGCATTTGGACGTCATCTTCAGGGCGACAATAGTTGGGCGCATGTGAGGATCTGCGTGTAAAGGAAGATGGCCGTACTTGAACTCCTTATTCTCATCAATCACCTGTACGCCGTGCTCGTAGGAAGCCGAATCGCCCTCGGCACCGACCGAAGCAAAGTGACCATTCGACAAGACTGATGGTGCAGTGCCACTCCTTTCCAACCCCGAGGGTCGTCGTTCAGCCATGTTTATGTTTCCTCTGTGTATGTGGGGGGAAGAGGGTCGAGGTGGCAAGAGCGCAAGTTGAAACAGCAAAGAGAGAAACTGATCTAATAAACCATGCAAGTAGGGGGGAAACAACAGATTAATCGAGAGATTGGAAGAATCAGGGATCACACGGTCGCTTCACGGGTTCATTGAGATGGTCAGAGGTCCCGAGGTGCCTGGGTGCTGGGGAAGTCTTACATAAACCCCTTACAACGTCACTTCTGGACCTGTGGACCACTCTGGACCTTCGTCTTTCCATTTTGTTCTTAGTCTATGAACATCTTTGAACGAGCATCACAAATGCCAGTTCGTGTAATTGATATACGTGTCATAGGAGACTGATACTTCCATCCCTTATTTTGATCATTTTATCTCCCCTTTATCTGGCGATTCAATACTTCCAGTCATGCCATCAGGTGGAAAGCACGCAGGTCCTTGAATGACTAGCGAGAGAACAACCAGTCCTCCACGCGGAAGATCTTTCGATCTTGAACAGTAAACTATGGATGTGAATCAAGGCATAAAATTAATTTCAAATAATTAAATCACAGCAGTGTTGCGATGCAAAGATGAGTGTAAAGATCGAAAAGACAAGGTCAAGCGCCTACCTACATAGGTACTTGGGATGGGGTCTCCTATGCGGTTATGCTTTCAGATGCGCCCTAATCGGCAAGATCGGAGATTGATTGACTCTCGTAATGTACAGTATATACAGCGTTCTTATGCTCGACAACTTTCAGTGGTCGAGATTCACGATGGAGGCACACCATCGAACCAGTTCAGATTCCAGCCCTGATCAAGTCCGAGGTCCACAGCGGGGGTTGGCCACATATATTGACCAAAATCATCAAATAACCCACTGAAGGCGTTTACTTCCAGCCCGACCTGCGGGTTTGTCGCTGCCTCGGTCCTCGGGAGCCACGATTCATCTGGATATCCTGGTCCCATGGTGGGTGCTAGGTTGCTATCATTCAAAACAGCAGGGTCGGTGGCTGATGCACTTTCGGAGTCAGACATGGGCGGCGTATAGAGTTTATTAGGGCATTGGCTTGAGCCAGAGACTTCTGCTACTGGCGTATCTGATACTGCCGGTGTTTGCTCTTTGTTTTTGGAAGGACCCATGGAGAACTTGGTGTTGGTACCGACCGTGATTGTCCCAAAATAAGGCACTGTGATTTTGCAACTTGCGGTACTGTTCCAGTCGTGTTTGCAGTCTTTGGTGTCGAAAATTGCGCCCAGAATGTTGGCAGACTCTGCAGCAACTGAGCCTCCATGCTCTGTTGCTGATTGACGGAGTATCTCAACAACCTTCTTCACCAAATCCCAGTCTTGCTGTGTTCGCTCTTTGTTGGAATTTGTCGTTTCATCTGAATAGCCATATAGATGGGTAATTAAGAGAAGACACAGCGTAAAGGCCATAAAGTCGATCATTTTGCATAAATACGGCTTAGTGATGGATCGAAGAACCTTGTATAACTTAAGGCCCTCTCTCGCAGCCTCGATCGCGATCGCATGACAGGGACGGAATTGAGGCTCGTGGAGCGATCGTAGCATCAAAGGGAGATGAACAAAAGCGCGAAGGATTTTGAGCATGAACTGCAGCGGTACTCTCTCTTGATAGTGCTCCCATTTTTCATCTGGGTAAAGCTCTGCGGTTTGGAAGTGACTTGGCATAGATTTAGAGACATCCTGCAGTTCTTGATCCAGTCGTAATGTGGCTTCAAGGGTCATCTTCGATGGGTCATGATTTCGGTCCACCATATGTCCCGAGATAATGCCTATGCGCAGCATGTACTCCTCAGGGGCGGATAAATCTGAGTTGAGACATTGTTCCGCCTGTGGCAAGAAGAATGCATCAGCGATGCCATAAGGAAGGCCAAGAATCAGACTCAGCGTTCGGTCTGATGTTGCTAGAGAGCACCAGATCTTCAGCCGCCGCCCATAGAGCGAGTCGTTTGGCCTGGGCACCTTGGTGGACAGATGCATTCCAGCCAAATGGGCGAACTCAATTGCTCGACGGATCACCAGCCAAGCTTTACGAAGCCGGCCTTCAGCCAAGTGGATCTTTTGCAGCAACATCTGACATTCTATACCAGGCAAGGTCGCTGCAAAATCATCATCACGGACAATTAAACGATCCACCATCTCAATACATTGATCATGGAACCTTTGGCGGTCGAACGGCATGGTCAAAGTCCCAAAGTCAAAGTCAGACGTAGCATGAATTGCGCTGATACAAAAGCACAGGAGTGCTTTAGCAACTTCAGCGGGGGCCACTAAAGTGTCGCCACAACGTTCACCAATGATGATTCTGTTGTCGTTTCGATCGAACAGCTCTGGGAACTGATCTTGCCATATAAAACAATGAGGAGATGCGTTGATGATCTTGTTCATATCCTCTAATGGAGGCAGAAAAGCTATAAGCTCTGCGCGCACCGCTTCTGCCTTGGGCGACATATTATTAACACCAGCGAACTTGTCATTGTTCGACGAGTCTTCTCGACGACTGATGAGATAATTATCGAATAGCTGTAGGACAGGTGCGTTTCGAATCTGATCACTGGATGGACCTAGCTCGTCTGGCTCAGTGGCCAGTGGTCTTGAATGGGTCTTCATAGCATCCACTAGGAAACGTTAGCTTGGCAACATCAACCCATAAACCTCCGACAATACCAACATTGATTAGCCTCATGGCGCTCACATGGTGGGGCGGTGCTGTCCTGTTGATCAAGACGTTTTACAAGGTGCTCCACAACATTCTCCAGGTGAGCGACTCGCTCGCGGAGGCTATATGGTTGCTCCCCTTGTTGAGAGCCACGTCGGTAGCCGGATAGTGGAGGGGTCATGACCATATGTTCTTGACCGATACACTTCATGCCTCTTGACCGACATTCATTGCAAATACCGGGGCGATCTGGGTGAAATGTGCAGCGAATCTTACGTCGCCGACCTATGATTAAGTCCAATTAGCGTAAGCATAGGCAATGGGTTGTCTTCGAGGCATACACTCTGCGCAACTCTTAGTCCCCTTCCTCATCCTCTTCCGCGCCGGCTCTTCTGAATCTAGCCAGGTATTCATTTTGACCCATAAAGCCAAAAAAAAAGGGCAACACAAGATAATTTGTCAATGTTTTGCTGCGAGCGAAGCTGGTTAGGCAATGACTGTTTCGCGCAGGCCATGTACCATCGTGCTCTAGCAAGAATCTGCGGAGAAGGACGATATCACAGAAGAGTAACAGCTCAAGATAGCTATCATCCTACGTAATCTTAGAAAAGAAAAGAAAGTTCCAAGGCTGGACGTCTAGAGTACAGAGTAATCATCTCATAGATGCTCGTCCGTCAAGTTCGGCCGAAGTCGTGCGGTCGAATTTTCGTCCGAACCAATCAAATGCAATCACGTCGTGCCATCTATGTTTGTGTACCACATATAGTAGAGCCTCAGTACACAAGGCTATGCACTTTCTTTGAGAGGACAGATTATTATATATGAGTCAACTGCGTTTATTTCCCTAATCCTTTCTATTAGTTCGATCTGAATAGGTCATTGATCCAGCCAGAAAGAGGATCTAAGTGCTGTGAACACTGCAAAATGGCTTTACTGCATACTCCATAGTCTTCCCATGGACATCTCTTAGTATCGTTGAATCACTGATTGCTCCGGTAAATTCTCTTTTATCTCATATATATATATATATATATATATATATATAGCCACTCTTCTTGCATTCCCCACAGTTTCGACGTCTCCTTCAACTCATTAGTAGCCTTACCAAGCCCCGAGTGGTTGCAAATACTGTTTCATATCCGCTGCCTGCAGTTTGTGGTAATTCTGACCGGGGTGGTAGTGATTCCACCAAACACAGGAGGTGCCATTCTCATTGAAGCAGGTGGCATTTGGGAATCCATAGGTCTGAGGATCATCCAGAATCTTCGGCATGAAAGACCAAGTATCGTAGCGAACGATGGTAGTCTACAAGAAAGTCAGTTCTGTCAGAAATGAAACAATAAATAAAAACGTACACCAGTGTGTGTTGACTCGAAATCATCAATCATCGCTTGAAGCCCATCGTTGTACGCTTTCACCCACGTGGTATAGGTCTTAACAGACTCTGGGCCCTCTTTGATAATCATCGGAGTCCGGTTTGTAGGTGGGACGTTGAGGAAAAGGAACTTTCGGCCACCGGCTGCATATACTCTTTCAACAAGAGACTTGTACTGAGCCATTAAGGTCGGCACTAGGACGCTGGGCTGGGTGTCACTATATCCCCAGCCAATACTGCAGGTTCACGCGGTCAGAATGCATCTGGATAAGGGTCACTGATGTGCGATACTCATTAATTCCAATCCAGAATCCAAAGACAGCGTTCTCAGAAGTCCACGGTGCAGATACAGGCTTTTCGGCATATGTCAATTCGAACTCCCCGACCTGCGTTGTCACATCCTTGACCTTGGTATCAACAATTCTATTGTCGATTGTCGCACCACCAACGGCGAAGTTGTAGCTGAGGACCGGGGAAGCATTGTATAGCGTGGTGAGGTATCCGACCCAGTTGGTACCACCACTCGTTGTACCGGTTCCTAGATAGATGAGCATTTCGAGTCCAGATCGCGCTTGCAAAGCCAACCATCTATGATTGTGGGTGAATATGACACACCTAGTTTTGGGTTTCCCATGGGGTTTTCGGCAGATGGCTGTGTGCCATCAACTGTGAATTCGGTTTGGGTGTAGGAATCGCCGCTGCAAGTCATTCAATATCTGGAGCTCCAAGTAATAGATGACAGACATGATCTCTTACAATGTAAAGAGGTAAGTAGTTGCCGCTTCATTTTGCAAGGAAGCTGCGACTCCTGTCCCAGCACCACTGCCGGCCTCGAGGCCAGTATCATCCCGACTCTTCATGGTGATATAGAATTCGCGCAATATCGAGTGCCTTTGCAATCCCAAAGAAGAAAAGTTTTCAAGCGAAGTCTAGTGTATATTGCTACATGGCGCTCCCCCTAATATACTCATTCTGTTCTTCCATTTCTCCGGTACTCTCTGTGGGGGCCATTTTTAATATACTAGTTGATGGCGTTTTCGTATACGATTCTTCATATCTCCAGATTTTTTGCGACAATATAGCTCTAGTAGCTCTGTAATAAGGGCAGGTTGCATCAAGCAACTCTGACCGCGTCCCAGAGCAGTGTATCATTGCATTCATGAACTGGAAGATCTCGAAGAGAACGTTGAATAGTTTGGCTTCTCCCCACACCCCCCGCACCGGAGAAGACCCCGTTCTGCGCCCCACTACCCCAGGGAACTGACCGATGATTAAGTACGGAGTAAAGGCCACCTGGGCATAGGATTGCCCTCTCTGACCCAATACCGGGAGAGACAAAGTTGACTATAAGAAGCGTATTGCTTTGTATATTTCAATACTCTCATCCTCATCCTCAAGTTATTTTTTTGAATGAGCGCTTCGCTTTCAGTATAAGCTTTGAACTACAGCACTTGGTCATTCTTGGCCTTCAATGGACGCCCAATAAGAGTGTTTTGTTTATTATCATGGCGATAGTGAGGTAGTATTATTACGTGGCACACCCAGGTAGTAAATTGTGTTGTACTACTCCATATGTCTACCTAGTACTCGCGCACCCCTAAATAGTAGTTGGACCTGTGCAGATAATTGCATGTACCTTCATCACTGCACCAGCTGCTGGCACGACAAGCTTTAAGGTATCATAAAAGCGGGACACCTGGCCATGGAATGGTGAATGATTTGTCGCTTCGATCAGATCTAATGCTTCCGATATGAAGGCTATCAATACGCGGGTGGCCAATATGAATGGGGATTCTTGCGATGGTTGCGAAGTAAAGAGGGCGCCCTCAAATGCTGTAGTAGTCTTAGGGGCACACTCATGGAGTGAAGAGCCCATTCAAGGTGATATGGGCAGCATTCACAGCTACAAGTCTTGGTCTTCAGCTCTTGCAATCCTAACAGACCAGGCGAGATACAGACGCACAGGAAACAAAGTCCAGGGAAAGAGCAATCGTTCGCTTGAAGGATATGTTACCCGGGTGATGGAGGTTATTGGTAGCCGTAGATGCTAAAACTGTGAGATGCAAGTGTCATATCCCCATACCAGCTTTATCTACGGAGTGGACGAGTTAGGTGTAGGTATTTTGATACCTCTGCGCACACTCTAGGTCATATCTCCAGTATCTGTGTCTATTATCTACCGTTCGTCCAACAAATGTGTTGACTGAGCCTCGTTACTTATTGAATCTCAACTTGAATCTGGACTTGGATTATATGTGAACTTTGGGAAATTGGTCTGAATACATGGTCACGGGAGTGGAGAAAAAAAGGAAGAGAGAATCCGACTACATCTTCAAGACAGTAGAGGTACATGGACAAGTTTCAAGCGAAAACTCCGGTTTTACCCCCGGATTCCTCGCGCCGATCGATGATTCCCGCGCTGTGGAAAAAAGTTGCCAAAACAAACGAGATGTAAAAGGAAAATGGGTCATAATACAAGGATTAGACAGTCTACCTGTCGGATCGTGGGTGTGAGCGGTTCGTTTACTCGACGACACGGGTGATCAGACCAGTGGCGACGGTGCGGCCACCCTCACGGATGTTGAAGCGCTGACCGGGCTCGGCAGCAACGGGGTGGTGGGTCTTGAGGATCATCTCGACGTTGTCACCAGGCTGGACACGCTTGGACAGATCGCCGTCAGGGAAGCTGAGATCACCAGCCTCATCTATGACATAGTTAGTATCCCGTACGTTTGATTGGATTTAAATTGGGTCGTTGATTCATGAACTTACCGGCAGTGCGGATGTAGACCTGGGGACGGTAGTTGGCGCCGAAGCCAGTGCGGCGACCACCTTCGGCCTCGGTCAAAACGTACATGGACACGAGGAACTTGTTGTTGGCCTTGGTGCTGTTAGGGGCAGCAACGACCATACCACGGCGGATATCCTCGCGGCGGATACCACGGAGCAGAAGACCGGAGTTGTCACCAGCACGGGACTCATCACAGGACTTCTTGAAGGTTTCAATGTCGGTAACCTTGGTCTTGATGGGGTTGCCGGAGTCAGTGGCACCGACAATCTCAACTTCGGTATCCTTCTTAAGGAGACCACGCTCGACACGTCCAGAGACGACAGTACCACGACCAGGGATGGAGAAGACCTCCTCGACAGACATAAGGAAAGGCTTGTCAAGATCACGCTCGGGGGTAGGGATCCAGGTGTCGACAGCCTTCATGAGATCATCAATGCGCTCGGCACCAATGTCGGGGCGGCGATCCTCCAGGGCACAGAGGGCAGAGCCGAAAATGATAGGAGTCTCCTCGCCCTCGAATCCGTAAGAAGAGAGCAGCTCACGCATCTCAAGCTCGACAAGCTCAAGCATCTCAGGGTCCTCGACAGCATCGACCTTGTTGACGAACACAACAATCTTCTGAACACCAACCTGACGAGCAAGCAGCAAGTGCTCACGGGTCTGGGGCCTAATGGATGACCTGGGTTAGCAAACTGTTCAAATCGGCCATCCGAATTGTGACACGTACATCTGACCGTCGGAGGCAGCAACGACAACAATAGCACCGTCCATGTTGGCAGCACCAGTAATCATGTTCTTAATGTAATCGGCGTGACCAGGGCAGTCGACGTGAGCGTAGTGACGGTCCTCAGTAGCGAACTCAATGTGAGCGGTCGAGATGGTAATACCACGCTTGCGCTCCTCAGGAGCTTTGTCAATGGAGGCATAGTCGAGGAAGTTGGCAAGTCCCTTGGAGGCTTGGTGCTTGGTAATAGCGGCAGTCAGGGTAGTCTATAGTATGGATTAGATTCGATATTCAAAGGGCGGAGATGTCGGATGAAGTCGCGAGCAGCTTACCTTGCCGTGATCGACGTGACCAATAGTACCTGGGCAACAATAACTTTTAGCATTGGAAGAAAAAACACGCGAGCGGGGAAGCCGTACCGATGTTAACATGGGGCTTGTTACGCTCGAAAGCAGTGGCCAATCCACGGCCGGCCACCTTGTTGCTGAAGACATGGTGGACGGGGTTGACGGCAGTCGGACGCAGCAGGGATGTCCGGCTGGTGCGCGCCAGGAGGTTCAATGAACGGGTGATGCTCGACATCTTGCTTCAATCGAAACAAAAACGATGGAACGAGAACAAAAAAGAAAGATTAGATGTAGTAAGGATGAGAGAGGAGAAGCCCAGATCAACACCAAATTTTTTACTAACATGGCTTCCGGGGCCGGCCCTTAGGGAGGCTTAGTCAGCAGCCAATCACAAATCTCGAATTGCGGAGGTTAAAGATGGGCAAATGGACTCCCGAGGTCATCGTAGATATGGACCGGTGTGTTGTACGCAGCAATTTTACAAAGGTTGGATTGATATATGGTAGGTACCTGCAGACGCTTGGTCAAATTATCTCATCAGTGAGGGTTCAAATAACCTAGCTTTAGCTCTCAGACCCGGTGTAGTAGGATCCAGTGTAATAATAGGTTAGCATTAAATGGAATTGAATTAATCACAAGTAGTGCTATACTACTAAGATCATTTTATGTAGTGAAATAACAATAACATATACAAGTGCCCAGTCCTTCCCGTTAGGTGTTCTTCTGTGCAGTAATCCTAAGTTGCTTCCCTGGTTCTCCCTCCATTGCTTTGGTCTGAGTCCCACCGGCTTCTCTGATCGTGTCCAATACATTCTGCATAACTTGTTTGATTTCGTCCACAGTAGGATTGCGCTTGCGCTTCTTAGTGGTCAATAGAACCTCCACCTTCCGACCCTTTTCCAAAAAGGTGGAGAGCTGCTTCAGACGGTGTGACAAGTCATGCGCATCGATTGCCCAGTTCAACTCAATTTGTTTCAAAGAAACCTTAGCTGAGCGGGCTGACTTCGCTTTGGCCTTTTCATGTGCCCTATACTCTTTCTTGTTGTAGACCTTGCAGATTGGTGGGGTATCACGATCCCCTTCTTGCACCTGCATAAGAAAGAATTTTTCATTGTCAAAGGATTCGAGGACATCATTTAGTCTGGTTGGAGGGTCTAGGTTGCCTTCATCGTTCACAACTTGGACAAATGATGCGCGGATGGCTCCATTGATCGGGGGTGTGTCGACAGGTGGCCGGTATTCTCGTAGCTCTAGGAAGTGGGACTGTTGGAAGAGCCGAGCTTGGGCGCCGTTTTGAAGAGGTTTGAACCGAAGGATCCCGATTCTGGATCTGTAAGTGGGTGTAATGAAGATCTGGCGAAGAGCTTGGGCAGATGATATAAGACCGCGCGTGTGGTTCATGTTGCTGACTGATGAAACAAACTCCAGCAATAGATTGCGAGAAGGTAATTCTCCCGTGGAGAAACAAAGAGGTAGGAGTAGTTATATGTGTTGAGGAGCAACAGACTGCAGCTGGTTCTAAGCTGCAGTCGATGAGCGGTTAAATATGGGGAAGTCACCTGAAACAAGACTAGATGCAAACTTGACAAACCAAAAAATATTGTGTCTTCCGCATCTGTCAATATGTGACCCTAGTGCTTCGATGAAGAATAGTAGGATCCAAATAGTATAGTTCTCTGACTCAAGTGATCTCTCTATGCAATGAGAACATTCTGCATCTGGCGTGTAGTGCTAACTAGCCGCAAGGTATTTCCACATCACATGACTTTCTTTCACTAGGCTCTATTAGCAATGAACAGTCTACTCCGTATTCCGTCCTCCGTACTCCGTATATGTATGTTGGATCAATAGGTGAGGCTAGTTGGGTTCTGCTTTTCTATACTTTCTATCTCAAGCTCAATAGTATCAAATGCTTTTACTTCCTGGGTTGATGTAAAATTACAACTGATAAGTCTGTGGAACTACTATTAATATCCCTTCTTACCTTGTATTTCTTTGATTGCTGAGTACACTGTCATGTTCCTAAGAGAAGGTGTCAATATATGAGAAAATGCTTCTCTTTTTACTTCCCTTTTTTGTAAAATAAATAGGAATGAGATCAAAGACTTCACTATCATCAAGCCAGCTTCCAGAAACATTGATCTGCCCGCCATATTTATTTTTATGTTGTACATTTTGCTGCATTCAGAACGCCACATCTGCGCCACAACCCTGAAACCCTGAATCTCCTTTCTCTCCTGATAATTTTATTTCTTTGTCTCCATCCACTTTTCACCCTCTGGACTGGCTTGATGTCTTCTCGGGGAAAATCAGCATCAATGGTTGCTTAATTGCGTCACTGATTATCTTCATTTTGAATCCATACGATCGTTCAGCCATCCTTGCGCCAGCGACAAACGCCACCTGTCACTGCACCTCATTATCTGACTACTGCTCGAATGTCGACTGGAGTCGACAATCAAAACCAAAACCAAAAATCTGACGATATAGCAACTACTCGACATCGCTCTATTTCCAGTCGTGACGAATCGGTTCATTCACGTTCACTCGAGTCTAATCGGGTCTTCAACAAACAATCCGTCAATATGGCACAAACACAAAGATCACGGTACCTGAAAACGGGTGCCATCATTGCCTTCATTTTCATGGTCCTGATGTGGCTTTCCCCGTCTAAGCCCAGTGGCTCAAGTTCTACCAATCGTTCGTTCTCCCCGTAAGCGCACACTGCAGATTTGCAGAACTGATCATATAGCAGTGCAACCGCCCCCGAGTAGCGGTGTTTCTAGTTCCGCCAAATGTACCAAGCCATTTGATTCATCCAAGCCTCTCATTCAATATGCCCTCATGATCGATGCCGGTAGTACCGGATCTCGGATTCACGTTTATCGGTTCAATAACTGCGGCTCTACTCCCGAACTTGAGAACGAGGTATTTGAACAAACTCAGAAAAGGGAGGGAGGCTCCGGTCTCAGCTCTTATAGGGAGGATGCTGAGGGGGCAGCCCGGAGTCTGGACCCCCTTATGGAGGTTGCCCTGAAATCTGTTCCCGAGGAATACAGGTCGTGCTCCCCAGTTGCCGTCAAAGCCACGGCCGGACTTCGTCTTTTGGGCCCTGAAATGAGTGACAAGATCTTGGAGGCCGTGAGATACCGCCTTGAAACCGCTTACCCCTTCCCCGTCGTCTCCAGGGAGAAGGGTGGTGTCCAGATCATGGATGGCTCAGACGAAGGTGTATATGCTTGGATTACCACGAACTACCTGTTGGGTAAGATCGGTGGCCCCGATGAGACACCCACAGCCGCCATCTTTGACCTCGGTGGTGGCTCCACTCAGATTGTATTCCAACCTACCTTCGAGCAAAGCAAGGCGGGTGGTATGCCGGAGCACCTTGCCGAGGGTGACCACAAATACGAGCTCAAGTTTGGTGGCCGCGAATTCGAATTGTACCAGCACTCTCATCTTGGATACGGTCTCATGTCTGCTCGCAATTCCATGAACGCCCTGGTTCTGGACGCGATGCTCGCTCGCAGCCCTGACGATCTGGCCTGGGTTGAGCAGCCTATCTCCAACCCTTGCATTGCCCCCGGAATGAAGAAGGAACTTGAAGTTGAACTCCCTGCTGATCATCCCCTGGGACCTAAGCGCAGGGTGGTTATGACCGGTCCGAAAGAAAAGTCAATGGCCACCCAGTGCCGTGCTCTTGCCGAGAAGATTCTGAAGAAGAACGTTGATTGCAAGCTTGCACCTTGCTCTTTCAACGGTGTTCACCAGCCTTCTCTCGCGAAAACCTTCTCTCGGGAGGATGTGTACATTTTCTCTTACTTCTTTGATCGCACTGCTCCTCTTGGCATGCCTGAATCCTTCACTCTGGATGAGCTTAGCCAGCTGACATCCACTGTTTGTGCTGGCGAAAGCGAATGGAAGGCCTTTGAAGGTGTTGATAAGGCCCTCGAGGAGCTTCGTGGTCGACCAGACTGGTGCATGGATCTCAACTTCATGATGAGTCTGCTACACACTGGTTACGAAATGCCTCTGTCCCGCGAGGTCAGGACTGCCAAGAAGATCAAGAACAACGAGCTGGGCTGGTGTCTTGGAGCTAGGTTAGTTAAATCCTTTCTGTCGTTCTTTTCGTTTTATCCATACTGACATTCGCAGCTTGCCTCTCTTGAGCCAGGAATCTGGCTGGACCTGCCGCATCAAGGAAGTTGTTTAAATAAGAAGCCGGGAAAGCGGAAAATTACCAATTTTAATAATGTCGTTCGGTCAAAGTGTGTGATGGATTCATGCATATATACAATATAGAGGTTCGCGTCTTGTCAGTGTTTTGTCTCACTATTTGGCCTCAATATTCTGTTATATCTAGATTTGATTTCTGACGAGTTGCATAAAACACGAATGTATGGATGGTTTACGTGCAAGCAATTAGATAAGGACCATTTTCATATGGAAGGCAAAGCATTGGACGCTAAACGATGACACGGAGCCCACAATATGCATGCAAATCTCAAACCAAAAAATCGCCATGATTGAACCACATGCGTCAATCGAATGCTATATAAAATGCAAGTCAACAAAAGACCAGACAACTACTACTCGGCCATCTCCTCAATGGAAGGCTTATCCGTGCCCAACCTCTTCTTTCCCTTACCCCCCATAAGTTTCCCAATGATATCCGAGTCATTCATGTCTTGAGCCTTCTTCGTTCCAGCCCCTGTGGCATCGCTAGGCTCTTCATCGCTTTCGTCTTCGCTCGAGGACTGCTCATCGCGTTTCTCTTCCAGTACCCCAAGTCCAAGGTCCTAATGTCTATTAGCATACTTTCAAAAGTATCACCGAGACAAAATCAATGAAACGTACCATTTCAATATACTGCTCCCCATTTTCATCTGCATTATCAAGAACCAAATCTTGGGCTTTTCCTGCCGCAATCTGCCTTTGCAAATCCTCGTTGGCAACCTTTATCTTTGGCAAGAAAGCGCCTAGGCGTGACAAAAGCTCCGAATCGCCTTTCATGCGATGTATGCGCGGTTTCGGGCGACCGGCGATATGAGGTAGTGAGGAGGAAGCAGTGTCCTGTGCACATGTATTTGATTCACCGGTGCCGTTGGTTTCATGATCTGAGTGCCCATCGGCTTCATTTTCACTTTCACTGTCATCCTCTGAGGATGAGCCAGAGGAGGAGGTTGGGTCAGAGTCGGATTGTTCAGCGGAGTTAGCGTATGGTCGGCGAGGCGCAGTCCGGTCTGTGAGGTTCATGGTTTTTGGGGACGCATTTTTCGCAGCAGCCTGCGCTTTTGATGTTGTTTGTGGCATGTCTTTTGTATTTGAAGTGCGTGGTATGCTGGGGGGTCTCAGAGATTTCTGGGAGATTATAACGCGTGGAAGATGCTGAGTGAAGGCCGGGCAGTTTCAACTTTTTTGAGTGGAGAACCGATAACCGATAAGCTTATCGATCTATCGAAGCATGTGATCTATATCTCGACCATATGACAAGGAATTCAAAATATGCTCATTTCTTGATGCGTACACGCTATTATCGAGGGGCTGTTAGATTAAAAAAAAAAGAGTATGATGTTAAAGCAAGCCTTCCAGGGCTTTTGATCCTCCGTACATGGTAAAACAGTTCCGTAGAAATCACCGGCTCCGGTGTCTTCTGCGACTGCGGCTGCGGCTGCGACTTCGTCGACTCGGGCTTCTTCTGCGCCGACTACGACTCCTTCGACGGCTGCGGCTTCTTCGACGACTCGGGGTCCGTCGCCGAGACCGGCGATCATCTGTCTCCTTCTCATTATCCTTTTCTTGCTCCTTTCCTGTGCCAACATCAAGCTCTCCTTCTTTTGCCTGGGTCGAGTCCTTATCCCGATCAGAATGGGGTTTGTATCGATCAATGTCAGCTAATCGAGGTCTCTGGTCTCGCTCTCGATCTCTATCGGGAGATCGAATCCTGCGACGAGGCGACTTGCTCCGGTTACTCGTGGAGGGCACGTAGCGATCAATATCTAAAGTTGGTGAAGGCGAGCGACGCCGAGATCTAGATCGCCGTCGAGTTGATCGGGAACGAGATCGAGGGCGGTCGCGGCCCCGAATGCGGGAACGTGATCGGCTGCGGGAGCGCCGGCGCATGGGTGAGCGAGAGGGCCGAGTGCGCCGAGGGCGATAGTTGTCATACTCTCGGTCTCTGATAGGGCTGCGATCGCGGTCACGCTCACGCTCACGGTCTTTAGACCGCGATCGATCCCTTATTCTCTCCCTATCTCGACTGCGGTCTCGGTCACGGCGGATAGCGGATCGACTGCGGCTGCGACGACCCGGTCGATAGCTTCCACCACCTCGGTCATCCCGGAAGTCGCGATAGCCACGGCGTGCGTCCATATCACGATCTCGGGATCTCACTGAAGTATCCCGGGACCGTTCACGACGACGATCCGTGTCATAACGAGACGTACGTCGTCGGCGAGAGCGACTACGGCTTCGATCCCGGGTCAAATGGCGTGACCGATCACCCCGGTCTGCAACCGAGCCTCGCCTTCCCTCTGAATCTCGGGATGGGCTGGCTGCTCTAGTTGAATACCTGGAACCATTGGCGCTTCGGCCTAGCGCTGATGTTGATGCCGGCGGCTTCAATCCATTCTCAATGGCCTCAGCCTCCTCGAAGTCGAATTCAGGCTTCTGTCGAGCCTTAGCTGCAAGCTCCTCGCCTTCTTTCAAGAGCATTTGTAAAGCAGCCTCCTCCAGTGACTTCTCGTCGACAGGAGCCGCTGGCACAGGGGTGGGGTCATTAGATGTGGATGACTTCTCGTACTTCGAATCTCGAGGCCGAGGCGATAAGCCACGATCAGAGCGATAGGCTGGAGAGCGATCGCGGAAACGATCTCTGTCTCGGGTTCGACTACGGTCGCGGTCGCGGTCCCAACCCCTATATCGCTCTCTGTCTTCTCGCCGCCGTCGCTCATATCTTTCGTCCCGTTCCCGTTCCCGTTGGTCGTCAAGGGCTCTTTGCTCTTCACGTTGCCGCTCGCGATCAGCCCGTCTCTGTTCGTCAATTTCTTTTCTTCGGGCCCGGTCTTCCTCGTCTTTCTGGCGCTCAAGTTCACGTTTCTTCCTGCGTTCTTCATCCCTGATGCGCTTTTCCTCTTCTTCAAGCTCTCTTTGCTTGCGCTCCTCTTCACGCCATACCCTCTCTCGTTCCTCTCGCTTGATGCTGACGTGCGCCTCATAATCTGCATCGGTTTTGTTTCCTAGCTCAAGTTCACGTGCGGCCACCTCTTCTCCGACTTCATGGCATCGAATCTCACGAACTGATTGGAGGATAAAATCCAGGTGTTTGGACGCCAGGTGGTCGATAGAGTCCTCCACGCTTTTATAGACATCACCACGGTCAACGGCGCCTTCAATGAGTGTCGCCGCTTTTCCTCTCTCACGGGAAAGCAGTGCTGGTTCACGATCGATCTCTGATTCTGCAAGGGCGATCAACTTGTTGGTGAAATCAATTCGAGGTTCCTGTTCGGATACAATTAGCAATAGGCCCCATAATAACATATCAACAATGTCTCTAGCGGTTTGTTGGAAGCCTTCATACCCCATCATTAAAGTCTGCCCATATTTGCTTGCGGACAGTATCAAAACCGCCCTTCTTTTTGAACGAATGTAAGAGTTTGTCGATTACCGCATGTTGCGCGGTAGTCAATGGAAGGTCATCCGCCTTGAACTTCTTGCACTTCACGCTCTCGATGTCGATCAGCTGGTTATTCGTAGACTTGGAATCTTCCATTCCCTCAGAATTGCCCATTGCTTCATCAGAAGCCATAGCAACACGACTGGGCCTGGACAAAAGAGAGGTTTAATGTCGCGCGAGACCGATAAGCGATAACATGTATCGCCGGATAAATGGTTGATCCGTGATTGGGAACTGCGGCCCGCTGATTTGCTTCAACCTCGTCTCTCCTGGACTATTGCGACGGCAACCTCCAACTCCGCCTCCATTCATTCCGGCCGCTGTGATATTGAGCTGCCCAATCCACCTGTACACCTCTTCGATTACTTTATCCGGGTCTCCTCCGGTTCTCTGATCACAATCACAACCCCGCGCCCGACCGCGATCATGGTTCACAAAGTGCTCTTCTGGAGCGGTTTCGGTACGTCAATATATCCCTTCCTGATGTTCCATTGATCACGATAATTTGTTGCTCAATACTCCTGTCATTCTGGATGTTTCTTTCAAAAAAAATGGCAGTTCGAACTAATTGGGTTGATCTCACAGGCATTGCCGTCCGCCTCTGGCAACTCGGTATCGAGATGCGTCCGATCCTCGCCAAGGAATCCCTCTGGGTCTACCCTCTCTTTGCTGGTGTTGGTGGAAGCTTCGGCTACTGGCTCCAGGGTGTTGAGAGCAGACAATTGAAGATGCTTGCACAGCGCCGTGAGGCCATTCTTGAGAAGCGTCGGCGGCGGGACGAGAAGCCCGAGGGTGGTGTCCTGGCTGCCGCATCATAAAGCAAAGGACTATGATGATTGCAATGGTCACTGTGTGTATGCGTTTTTCTATTTGTACCAAAATTCAACCGGTTTGATATCAGCATTCGGGTCTTAGCATTCAAGTGGACAATTTCTGCCACGGATGCATTGGCATTTCTTATCTTTTTGGTGTGTTCTTCGAAATTCTTTGCTAGGAATAAAGGCTTCAGAATGCCCAATTCTCCTTCAATTCTACGGGGTATAAATCCCGGGATACACAGTAGAACGTTCCAAGGTTGAAATCGGCCCATCTGAGGCGTCATGAGTCAGCAAGGAGTCGGCGCCCGGCGGGCAGGCTCCCCGGGGTCGAGTACATCATCAACTCCGCCTTCCCTAGACAAATACCTATATTGCGCTCGTCATTCATTTGTTCATCTCATTTTTTCGCCCTCTGTAACTTAGTCACGCTTCCCGGCCTTTTCCAGGTCTTGCTTCTTTTCATCGCGATGCTCCCTGTTTATCTTTGAGGAAGAGTTCCATGCCGAGACCCCGTGGCATAGATGGATAATCGCGGTTCCTTTTTCTTCTTTCTCTTGGTATTCTACCTTCTTCTAAGCTCACAATCTCGACCGCCGTTGATCGACGAAGATCGAGCACGGCAGCGCGAGCTTGATCATGAGCAGCATGTCCTTCGGTTGTTGAATGGCTCGAAATATGGAGACTTCGATCCGCCCAGCAATCGATGGCTTCCTTTTCCGGGACTTAGAAGCAATGACAGTTATGCTTGGGACCTTTTCTCGCAAGTCAAAGACATCTCTCGGCGCCAGTTACAATCAGCAGTCTCAAATGCGGATTTAGATCCTCCAGATGGGCTGGAAGACCCCACTATCTCGCCTTCATTGAACCTGACCAAGCTTCTACTTCCCGTTTATCGCAACTCAACGGGAAAGCTTCGGGGAGACTGGGTTCGGCAAATTGAAGGAGCTAAGCGCCGTGCATCTCTCAACCTGACTGCGATAACTGAAGAGCACGAATATTTTGTCCATGAGTTTGGCCATAACATCACGGGCAATGGAGGTACCTTCTACTTCGATCTCGAAGAAGGAGGCGGCGAGGAGCTCCAGATGGGCGATGGTCTTGCAAGAGAAATCCGAGCAAGTTTGACGGTCGAGAGCGAAGATTTCTGGGGAAGTACTTGGTATCTTTCGTTATTTGGCATACATTTCCCGGACACCGGAAGTATCGTTTTAAGTACTTCTAGCGAGAAGTTTGGTGGAATCTTTTCATTGCCGCATTTCATGTTATCTTCCGACACATACGCACTATCACATGAGCTTCTTCTGAGATCACTGTCTGACAGCATTTCGGACAAGCAAAATGGACCCAGATCACTGATTCCCTGGTCCTCCCTGGCAGGCACAGAGCAGGTCGAATTTCCTGCGCCCAAATGCGAACATATAGTCTATCTGCAACAGCATCCCGTCATGATGGGCGATGTCATTGCTGATCGATTCCTACTGGAGCGCATGGAGCAAGAGCTGAGATACCCCATGGGGGCACCAATTCCAGATCCTCCCCTTATGGTCATGTCTGCTGTTGTGTTCTCCCCGGATTGCGGGTACATACTCAAAACAAAAGGAACACCCGAGTTCCCTCCCTCTGATTCTTTATACATGGCTGGGCCTAAGCGGGAAGAGTACAGTAAATACGCAGCTCGTCTCATTTTTGTGGTTTCCGGCGTCTTTGTCGCGCAGATTGCCCTGCTTTTGCGGCAGATAAAAGAGGCTTCAACTCCTTCTACACGGAGTCGGGTCAGCTTCTATACCATCGCATTGATGGCACTCGGCGATGCGTTTGTTTTGACATTCATTGTTATGGAACTGTATGCGGCAGTATCTTTCTTGGTTTTGACAACCGCATCATTCTTGGCATTCCTGTCGGTGAGTTACATTGGAATGAAGTTCATGATGGAAATATGGGCAGTTCAAGAACCAGAGAGACGAGAGCAGGATCGACCAGTCAGCCCACCTACTTCAACCACTCGCCCTGAATCCTTGCCTTTGCCAGCCACTACTCCGGTAGGGCGAGATTCAGGAGCCACTCCAATCATCTTGTCGCCCGACCAAGATGCCCCAGACGATGAGATGGATGAGCCACCGCCAGCCACGCGAACTACTCCTCCTACTCCAAGACAAGTACGTAGTGACGTCGGTGCTATGTACGCGCGGTTCTATCTCGTGCTGTTCAGCATGCTCATCTTGTCTATTTGGGCTTTCCTCCTACCCAGACGCCTTGGCTCCATCTACACGCGCTTGCTAGCAGCGGTCTATCTCTCCTTCTGGGTCCCACAAATTTACCGCAACGTGATGCGAAATTGCCGCAAGGCCCTTCGATGGGACTTTGTTGCCGGTCAGAGCGCTCTAAGACTGTTTCCATTCTTATACTTCCTCACGGCTCGTGGGAATGTGTTGTTCATACGCCCCGATTACACAAGCGCATTTATCATGACTGGGTGGGTATGGATTCAGGCGTGGATTCTAGTCAGCCAGGACGTTCTCGGACCACGCTTCTTTATACCTCGGGGCTGGGCGCCACATGCATATGATTACCATCCCACACTTCGCGATACGTCCGGAACGGACGAGGACCTTGAAGCTGGTGGTGCTGATTTATCGATTGCATCTCTGCGGGGTGATGAACGAGATTTGGTCAGTGATTCTAAAGACGACGATAAGCAACAAAAGGACCGCAAGATGGCCCTGTTTGACTGCGCTATTTGCATGCAAGATATTGAGGTCCCGGTGCTTCCACCATCCTCCGCGTCAACTGGAAGTAGCGTCACCGACGGAGCATCGAGCATCTTAAGTCGCCGTTTGTACATGGTTACGCCTTGTCGGCACATATTCCACACAGCCTGTCTGGAGAGCTGGATGAGACTTCGCCTTCAGTGCCCGATCTGTCGTGAATCCATTCCTCCTGTATAATTACTTCTGTGGTGCTTTTATACATGACATCATTATCCTGTACACATATTCGCTGTATTTCGATCGTGAAAATTGTGTGACTTAGTTCTGAATACACATCAGCCAGGATATATTGATCACAGACTCTTTACGAAGAAATAATGATAAAGACTTTTGTAGCAAATAACTCTTGTTGAACAGTATGTCGATCCATGAATGGATCGACGAATCTAAACGCTTTCGTTGAAGGAAATTGGTCACCTTTGGGCATACATGACAATGAAACATCACAGAGAAATAAAAAGAAAATCACTAAATCCAAGCACTAGCAGCCAATAATAAGCCACTCGGTTGAATCAATCTATACACTTAAATCTAAGCATCGATGGTCTCCTTGTATGCGGCCTCATCAAGGAGCGCATCGAGCTCAGCAACATCGGAAACCTCGATCTCAGCAATCCAGCCCTCACCCTCAGGGCTCTCGTTGATAGTCTTAGCCTTGTCCTCAAGAACGCTGTTGCCCTTGATGACCTTTCCGGCAACAGGGGAGAGGACATCGGAAGCAGACTTAACGGACTCGACAGCTCCAACGGGCTCACCGGCAGAAACCTCGAGATCTTCCTCGGGAAGCTCGACGTAGACAACATCACCCAGAGAGTGGGCAGCGTACTCGGTGATACCGATCTTGGCTGAAGAGGTTGTGTTAGCTATCCTGCTCCTATGCTCATGCGTGTGATGGAAGACCGTGAGACCCCGAGACATCGGTTCGATGAGTCGATGTCGGGTCTATGGGGTCAATTGGCCGGAGCGATCATGAACTCACCAGTCTTTCCGCCCTCGGCAAGCTCAATCCATTCGTGCGACTCGGTGTATTTCTTCAGCTGAGCTAGAATTGCGAATTGGTGCATCGTTAGTGAATTGTGACATCATAGAGCTCCGGGAAGCATGTTTGAGGCGATATGATGCTTCAATGCTAGCCAAATCACTTTGCATAGCGCACTGGAAAGCATTGAACAGCAGTGGGGGTTCGGGGCACTCACAGAGAGGGCTCTGGGAGAAGCTTCTTGTTCCCCGCGGGAAACGGAAAGCAGGTGAAGCCTGGCAGGCGGAAGCCAAAGGCTTCTGGGTAAGGACCCGGGAAGCAAAGGGGCGGAAAGCGCGAGCAATGGAGGACATTTTGAGGGTGTGGACGAAAGGAAATTTAATTGTGGGAAGTGAATTGGGAAGAGGGGAGAGTTTAAGTAGAAGGGAAAGTAAGTGATGTCCTTCCCCGGCGGAGTTTCGTTGACGCATTTGCCCGATAACGAAATGCCAAGACTCCGATAAGCAGCGCGCTAACCTCGTCGGATTTTGCTGGCTTCAATGTTCATCGACTCCAGTTTTATCTCTAGTGCGCGCCACCCTTCGATGCCATGTTGTACGAGCTAATTGC
This sequence comes from Penicillium crystallinum, assembly GCA_027569675.1. Classification (NCBI taxonomy): domain Eukaryota; kingdom Fungi; phylum Ascomycota; class Eurotiomycetes; order Eurotiales; family Aspergillaceae; genus Penicillium; species Penicillium crystallinum. The sequence goes on along the minus strand of JAPDKR010000003.1, from coordinate 162,356 downwards.
CATTGTATGTCTTGTTATTACCAGAACGATCAGAATGATCTGAAATTATACGAACAAAGCTAACCCTTTTGTCGATAGGTCCGCCCGGGCAGCCTCAACGAGGTGCGAGAGTACGTCAGGATCAATATCACCGCTACGACTTCCGACATCCGACCTTATTGAATACTGACAATTTTACGTTAGAATCGCCCGTAACGCCGGTACTCAGGTCATCCGCTCCGGCGGTGTCGTCCGCGGCTTCACCAACTGGGGCCCTTTCCGTCTGCCGAAGGTCACCACGAAACACCAAGCCCGATACTCCGAGGGTCACCACTTCATCATGCGCTTCGACTCCTCTGGTCCTGTTCAGTCATCTATTCGCCGCACTCTTGGTCTCGATCCGCGTATGATCAACTTCTCCGTGGTCAAACTTGGCGACAAGCTTGAGGAGATCAAGGACATCGATGGCAAGGTTGAGTGGAACAGTCATGCCACTATTGTCGAGCAGATCAGATCTTCATCGCAATGATTTCGATGAATGTCTGATTGGTTGTCGATCTCAACTTTAGGAGCATGGATTTGGATTTCAGCACTTTTCTTTTTGTTCTTTGTATTATTATGGCATTGGCATTGGGAATTGCCACTCGAGCCTGCGAGCACAATCGGCGCATAAATGTACAAAATACCAGTTTGATCTACACGTCGCTTTTGTGGCTGTGACTACACTTCCCTATTCTCTTCACTCTTCGCTTCTCTTTAAAGGGGATTGGCTACGGGGATGGAATCTACAATCGCCATTATACGAGAAACTCGTTTCCATCCTCATTCATTGCATTCATACCTTGTATCCTTTGGTTTACTATTCCTGACTCATGCATAGGGCTGGGATATCGATATGTTGCAATCGGGGCTTAGGCCTCCGATCACTACTACAGAGCACGCATGTTCGACAGGGATTCCCCACTAGAAGAATATCTATTCAGTGAACCTTGGAGTAAATTCAAGTCTATTACATTCCTATCATCCTAGCGCTGTAGTTGCGCGTGACTGCCAAATTGAAGAGCCGAGGTAATGGCCGGCCCCATCACTTAGTCCGGGGTACGACCAATTCCCATACATCAATTATCCAATTCATCACCTTCACACACAACATAAACCCACAGGTTCGACTAGCAGACATAGTGTGCAAATCATCTCGGCCATAACCGCAATCTTACCTACCAACTATAGTTGCGGGAAGAACTGCCATCCGGCTTAGGTGCCGATATCGTTGATCTGATACGTACATCGGCCCGCAACACAGCTCCCCTGTGCACACTATTCCGTGACAAGAGACCACCTCACAAAAATTTGATCCGTCAGTTTGAATAATAATCATAAACAAAATACGAGACAAGAAAGGTCCACCCCTCATCCACGATATGTCTCCACAACGCGGGGCCCCGGACAATGAAGAGGACGAAGAGGTATCCCCGCATTCGTTCGCCGAGTTGATGGCTCTGGAGCGACTTGAGGAAATCACAATCACATATCCCGATGCAACAAAGCCAGAAAGAATTGAGCGGTTCCGCTCACTAGCAAGACCTTTTAACCCCGGCCAGGGGACACGCTCCTTCGGCGGACACGTCTATGCGCAATCAGCATATGCCGCGTCCAAAACCGTCAGCCAGGGATTCGTAATCCACGTGAGTCTTGGTAATCCCAAGCAATCCAACAGAGACTCAAACTGACAAACAACAGGATATGACCGGCTCGTTCATCCTAGCAGGACGACTGGACACGCCATACGTGTACACAGTACGACACATCCGCGACGGATACATGTACAGCACACGAGCCGTCGACGCACGGCAAGCAGGCAAGATCTGCTTCTCGTGCATATGCTCTTTCAAGCGTGATGAAAAGCAGCGTCTATTCCAGCACCAGCCGACATCGGCACAGGCGCGCTTCGACTCAATTCTCTCGGCAAAACGGCCAGAAGTCCAGCCCTGCAGTCCTAGCGTGGACGCAGAATGGTGGATTGAGAATGTGCGGCAGGGAAATATTTCCGAACATGCGTTTCCCGGTCTGGACGTGCGCAAGACTGATATGAATGGCTTCAACCTCAGTGAAGATGTTAAAAAACATCCTGAGCGATATCGCCAGCTTACGCAGTATCGGTTGAAGGGATCTCCGGATGAGGATCCTGGTGCTAGCTTGGCGCAGATTCGGGAGAGAGAAGAAGCTGGGGAGTATGATAATTTGTATGCCTGTGCGCATATGTACTCCAGTGATAAGAATTCTCTTCTTTTGATCCCGCGCGCCTTGGGGATCAAGAACTGGACTGAGATGGCTAGTCTTACACTTACGGTTATTGTGCATCAACATGGAGAGGCTCTACGGATGATTGACTGGGGCAGTGTCCCTGATGATCATGCTGGGGGTGGGGGTGAGTTACCTATGAAGTGGTTCATACAGGAGGGGTGGACACCTCGGGCTGCAGAGAATCGAGCAGTGCATGAAAGTCATCTTTGGAGTCCTGATGGGACAATGCTGGCGACTTCTTTGCAGGACAGTATGCTGCGCTTGAGGAAGTTGAGATCTGCGAAGTTGTGATATGTTACAGTTCCTACTACATAATTTAGAGACTAGAGGATATAGATAGGACCATTGCATCGGTGCTATTGGCTTGCAATATCTCTATTCTTTTTTGTTCTTCATCTACATTGCCTGGCTATTCAGCGCTGATGTCCAGAAATTTTCCTTATAGCAGGATAATCAGATCACATCCACATGACCCAACGGTCATCAAATAGTTTCATGGTATATTCTATAATGAAAATCTCATTTGATGATAGAAACATATGGCATATAGCGCTCACAGAGAAGGGGTATTATGATATGATATACGCTAAAACAAAGAACGGAATTCAAATATCCTCCCCGGATATGTTAGCATGCTTGAAGTATTTCATACCAACCCAAGCGACAACGACCCATACCCAAGACATCACAGCCGTAAGGATAATAAGAGCCGGGTAATACCCAACAATGGGCAAAGTAGGGTCGTCCTCCAACTCAGGTGGTGCATACGGCGTCTCCCCAACATCCCAAGCCCAGCTCCAAACCTCAAAGCAGCTCCCAATCCCGACAACAAATACAAGCCATGTCACCATCAGGATAATCCAGCCCCACCACTCGGTCTCGGAGTAATCCACATCTACCTCGGGATTGCTCTTGATCTCAACCGGGTGTGTGACCAAGGGCGAGGATTTATGTCGGTGCACGGGCATGTATGTCGGTTCGGGTTGTGCTTGAAGAGCATAAAAGGAGCCTGAGCTGGAGGATGGCGGAGATATATGCAAGCCGTTTGCGGCGCCGGTTTTGGGACTGGTTTTGGGGCTGGCCGTGGGGTGTGAGCTCGTATGGAGATGAACAAAGGAAACAAGATCTTCATCGTCGGTGGCTGGATCTTGGCCATGATGATGATTGTGCTGCACGAGGCCCTGGCGTCGGCGGGATATCGGGGGTCGGACGGGTTTCTGCATGGCTGTTGCGCGGAACCAGGTTGGTTGTTGGGCGACGTCGCCGTCATCGTCAAAGACCTCGCTTTCACGCGGCGGGCGTGGTGTAACTCCATTCCTGGAGGACGATTGGTCATTTGGTTGTATAGACCCTTGTATATCGGCGGTAGGGGCTCGGTTGGGTTCTGCGCGGAGGGCTTCGACAGCTTCGGCAGCTTTAGCGGTGGCTCTTTTGTCGCGCGATTCGAGTCGAGTGCCTAGCAATGCGGTCTTGCGGAGGGATCCACGGCGGCGACGTGTTCGATGTTGTGCAAAAGCCGCAGACATTGCCCGACTACTCGCTGTTCCTCCCTTTCCTGTGATCTGCGGCATGGGGGACCGGAACTCTTCATTGTTGTCATCGTGCCCCATCTCTAGATGATCTTGGTCTGGGGAGTGTGCTCCCTGACTCATGCGGAGAAAGGAAAGTTTCGAGAAGAGAGAGCCCGAAAGGCTTCGTTTGTGACCGCTGCTTGCGCTGCCTGACCGCGTGCGAGGGGATAGGTCGTGGACCGTGAAGTTCGCGGATCTCTCGTCATCGTCCATTGGCGCGAGTGGAACCGGAAGTTAAGACGTCGGCTCGTGGGTCTCTCCACTTGCATCAATTACTTTCAGGGACTTGGTGTTTATCCCTTTTTTCCGGCTCAGGGGTAGATTCGTTCGCATCGTGGACATTGTAAAGAGGTATGCTTCCTGCATAAGTTGTGAGTGGCGTTGCAGCCTGCAAAATCAGGCGCAAAGAGTATGGCGCAAAGAGGATAACGTAACCGGTAAGCGAGTGGGCATTGTAAGTGAGCGGGCAGCCTACCCCAAAACGCGTCTAGTAATTAGATCTTCATTAATTCAATCACCCACTATGCCCCCAATTCGCCCCCGAAGCTCTAGAAATTCAGCAGAGCAGGAGGGCAGGATCTTGTTAGCTATTCAGGCTATTAAGAAAGATGAAATTCACAGTATTGCTCTCACTGCCCACACTTTCAATGTGCCCCATTCAACTCTCTGCCGCCGCCTAAGCGGGGTTCAATAACACACAATTTCTCGCGTCAATTCACATAAATTAACAGAAATTGAAGAGGAATCTCTTCAAAAATGGATTCTCTCTTTAGATGATCATGGAGCAGCCCCCCAGCCTTCTACTGTACAAGAAACTACGAATCTTCTCAAGGTCTGTGGAACTATATCAGTTCAAACAGTCGGAGAAAAATAGGTTTATAATTTTATAAAGAGGCATCCTAAACTATCAAGTCGATTCTCAAGATGTTATAATTATAAGCGTGTAAAGTATAAAGACCTGGAAATCATTAGTGAATGGTTTAATCTTGTTCAAAAAACTATCCTTCAATACAGCATCAATCCTGATGATGTTTATAACTTTAATAAGACTAGTTTCATGATAGGATTAACAGTGACTATAAAGATTGTTATAAGAGCTGAATACTACAGTTAGTGATCCCTTTTACAACCTAGAAATCGTGAGTAGATAATCACAATCAAGTGTATAAATGTTTTAGGATGGGCGCTTCCTCTGTATATTATTTTCAAAGGTAAGATTTTTATTAAATCTTGATTTAATAACCTCCTAGATGATTAGTGATTTAAAGTAAGCCTAAATAGCTAGAGTTCTAATAAAATTAGCCTTCATTAGCTCGAAAAGCTCTTTATTCTATCAACTTCTTTACAGTTAAAGGGTTGATATTGACTTTTGATACTTAACAGCCATAGAAGTTATTTAACCCTAAAGTTCAATAAAATCTATAAAAAAAATAATATTATACCAATTTATATACCCACATATTCATCACATCTTTTATAGCCGCTTAATACCAGTTATTTTATGGTATTAAATGTAAAAGGTAACGGTTTGGGGCGCCATCTTCCAACTCGGCCAAAAAGCCATTATGTTCTCACGAATGTGAGAACATCCCAAACTCCATATTATATACCTTACACATAAGTACATGATTCTCCACGAATCCAATGTATCAAGATCTACCATTTTTGGTAGTTGTAAGGATCTTTATCCTTTACATTAAAGCGCTCATATAGTTAGCTTATCAAAATGAAGATATATCTCAGGATTAATCATATTAATAAACTTAATTTCCTTAAGACATACCTATACACTTAAATTAAGGCTTTTAAATCTAATACTATTAAAAATAGTTTTAGAGCAGCCGGTCTAATACCTTTTTGTCCTGATCAAGTGCTATTAAATCTTAATATTCACCTTCAAACCCTAACACCTCCTATAAGCCAAGATAGTGATTTAAGCCAGAATTTCACACCAAAAACCCCTTTTACTAAGAAACAACTACATTGACAAGCTTCATCAGTTAAAGCTTTACTTCGTATAGGATCTTAAAGTCCACTAAGCCCATCAGATCACACGTTAAATCAACTTATTAAAGGCTTCCAACTCTAGATACAAGGCGCTACAATTTTAGTAAAGGAAAATAGTGAATTACACACCACCAATAAGAAGCAGAAGCAAAAGCGGACTCAATCGACTAGACAGATAGCCCATAAAGGGGACATCTCAGTTCAAGAGGTTCGTGAGCTACGTGCGGAGCTATTTGAGGCCTAAGTAGCCCATATCAATAGTTATCGTGAGCAGGTTTCAGAGGGTTTACAACCACCTACGCGGGGTCAGCGAGGATATGGAATTTATAGGAAGCCAGGCTATGGAAGAGAGACATGTCCAGATAGACCAGTTTCTTAGTTAATCAAAATATATAGTGTTTAGGTTAAAATAAATACATATAAAATTAACATATTAGGGTGAGGTGACCACTCACTTATAACGACCACTCACTTACCGATTACGTTAGTTAACAAGTTGATAGCTACATATCTAGCTAAGCACTCTAATAGTGTCTGTTCTGGCCTTTTGAATCTCAAAAATAGAGAAGAACGGTTTATATGACCTAGGATCTCCAGCCTATTGTTAAACCTTCTGTTATAATATATAGTTTTTAGGTGGGCTTGGATTATGCTTTAAGTCTACATATTGAGGTTCTCTCAGAAATAAGACAACCATCCTTAGATCAATTCATTGCAATATATCAATCACTATACATTATTATTACCGCGTAGATTGAGAAAATAGAAAAGAACCCTGACAATATATGTAACCTGTAGGTAGCAGCAGACACCTTGCTCAAATAGATACTGGTTATCACATTGCATACATATGCAGCGAACAAAGGACTGCAGTTTGCTAATCAAACAGCGTCAACAATGGATATTGACCGAGACGATACTAAAATCAGTTTGAATTCCAATGCCCAAGGAAGGCAACAGAGTAACAGAGTAGCCGGTTTCATTTGCCCTGCCGGCTAGGAAACAGAGATTGAATTATCACTGCACCTGTCATGAAATCTGCCATCTGCGCTGTTCATCGAATACTGTACACTATTCCCTCGAATTGAATCAACAAAGTGCCACAGGTACCCGGTAACATGTCTAGAGAAATGGAAAATATAGTAACGCAGAAAGGGCAAATTGGTATCTGGACTAGAACGCCGGTAGGGTACATACTTGAAATGAGAGAAATGGTGTTGCGCCCTCCAGGAAAATCCATCACAGCATATACGGATACTCATGTGTCCAGACCAATATGTCAACCGAGAAATCCATGGCAACCCATGAAACACATCTTTTGAGTAGCAGAACTGCATAACACAGAAAGCAAGCCTAATAAAAACACAGAGAAGCGAATTTGATACAACCCATGTACTTGAATGATAACACAGCTAGAGAAATGAGAGAAATTAACAAAATAGCAACAGTCAAATACGTGGGTACAGAGTAGGGAGGTCGCTTTTATTTGGAGGCGTGACAGAACAAAAGTCCAAGACATCCTTGATTGCAAGGCACGCTTAACAGAGAAAAGAAGGAAAAGAAAAGACCGAATCAACAGTGGACTTGGGGTATTGGTGCGCAACACACAAATTCCGTTTCAGACAAAAGCAACTTGCTCGCTTGAAAATCCACTCAATCAGAATCAAAGAAAGAAAACATCAACGGTGAGGGGGAATTGTAGAGGGGTGCTATGGAAAGAAACACAGAAAGGTTGTTAAGACAACTTGGTTTTGTGAGAAAAAGCCGGCAGTGTCGTATGTCACCAAACCGATTGAAAACCGTCATGCAGAGCCGAGCTACGCCTGGTAGCCTCCGTTGAAGTTGTTGGATTGGTCCCAGTTGCCCGACGGGGACATGGGTTGGCCACGACCGTAGCCTCCAGCATTACCTGCCTGGGCATAGCCTTGGCCAGCCATGGCAGGTCCATTGAAGTTATTAGCTTGTTGATCCCAGCCTCGACCAGCAGGGGCAGGACCTATTCTATCAGTCAGCAAATGGTTCGCGAGTAACAGCATGGATACCGTCCTACCTTGGTTCATAGGGTTGGCAGGACCACCATATTGAGGGAAGAAACCAGCAGGGCTGTTAGTGAAGGGAGCGGCGTTGCCCTGCTGGGCAGAGAAATTGTCGAACTGGCCAGTTGGGGGGCGGTCCTTACCCCACTATGGCAAGTTAGTAAACAGATGTCAGAAATTCTAGAGTGATCAATAACATACGCTGCACTTCAGAGGACGGCCGTTGACGTTGTAGCCGTTCAGCTGGCAGATTGCAGAAGCAGCATTCTCATGGGAATCCATCTTCACGAATGCAAAGCCACGGTCGGCCTGAAGGCGAGTCTCAAGAACATAGCCAAAGTTTTGGAACAGGGGGACTAAGTCATTCTGCGTGGTATAAGGGGTGAGATTGCCTACGTAGCAAGTAGTCTGCCACTGAGGAGTCTGCTGGGCAACCATATCGTAGCTCTGAATGCCGTGGGTAGGGAAGTGGTGATGGCCGAAAGGAGTGGTGGGCGTCATTCCCATAGCAACTAGAGCCTGTTGCTGAGAAATTGAGGGTTGGCCCTTTTGGTTGGCCCAGTTGCAGCGGATAGCACGGGAGCCAAGCCATTCACCATCCATTGAGTTAAGGGCCTTCTCGGCTTCAGCACGATCGCGGAAGGCAACAAACCCATACCCACGAGAGCGTCCAGTCTTCATATCCCACATCACACGTGCTTCGGAGACAGAGCCGAAAGCAGAGAATGCTTGGGTCAGCACCTCGTCGTTGACTTCATTGCTCAAGTCGCCAACGAAGATGTGGAAGTGGTTCGAGGTGTCTTCCTTATTAGTGCTGTTTGATTGGTATGCCCAGTTGACACGAATTTCCTGAAACAATTAGATTCAGACACGAGGGTCAAGAACACAGGGAGACTCACAGATTGGTGGATCCTGCGCCCATTGAGGGTCTGCATGGCCCTTTCAGCCGCACCTGGATCATCGAACTCAACAAATCCGTAGTTGTGTCCCTTGGTAGTGAATTGTCCCTGGAATGAGATTGTCAGCTGCCAATCCTTACGCGGTTTGGTTAAGCTTAAAGTTAATGCTTTGCGGCAGCCCCAGCAATAATTCTGGGCACATCAAGGGGCTGATATACAGGGGGACACCTGTCGGGACCACTCACATTCTTGTCGGGAATGATCTTCACGCTGACCACGTGGCCAGTGGTCTCAAAAATTTGCTTAAGGATGTCCTCGGTGACCCTGGTATCCAGTCCACCCACGTACAGGGCTCTCTTGTTGGGTTCAGGGGCTGCTCGGCGGACATATCCACCAGTGTTTGTGGGAGACATCATGGCAACTCCAGACATGGGAGAGGTGATGGCCGTGGGGATTGGGTTGGTGTTCTGCGGAATGACCACAGGAGGACGCGGGGGCGGGGGCATGTGGGACTGGTTGCCCTGGCCGTTGCCTTGAGGGGCATCGTACTGTTGATTCTGACCGACAGCAGGCTGAGGCGCGGAGGGGAGGGACGACGGAGTCGGAGCTTGAGCGTTTTCAGCCATTATGAATGCTTTTTGAATAGATATTGATATATTCCTAGGGCAATCGGAGAAAGCGGGTGATGCGAATGGTGGATAAGTTAAATGTCAGACTGGGGAAGGCCAGTGAGAGATCTGTCAAATTCGAGATTTGAGACAATGCAGAGCGTCGCTGAAAGCCACAATCGCAAATAAGACTGGAACATATATGAAGTATAGAGGGCACGGCGGACCAGAGTGGAAGAAGCCCAATAAGCAAGACCCTCAGCAGGGAAACAAAGAGGCACCGGGTATAAACAGTGCTGGTAAAAGAGACACCGAAATGGAGCCGGGGGATTTGGAGATGAAGCTGTCTCCAGTGGATTAGCTAGACCGCTAACAGATGTTTCTGAAATCCGATAAAGCTGATACGGTCGGAGATGGCGATACAAAGCGTGGAAGATAGAAAGCCCAACAGAAATAGGCCGAGAAAGCTCAAAGAAACCAAAGCATGCAAGTCCCGTGCGGGAGAGCCAAACACTAACGAAAAAAGAAAAGGGAAAAGGAAACGGAGAAAAAAAAGGAAGAAGCCGAGGAGGAGATAGAAAGAAAAAAGAACTGGAGAACAGAAGAACAGAACAGCAAAGTAAAGGGAGGAAGAGTTAACCGCTAGGGGTGGGGGGAGGACACTTTACCCCAAAGGGTTTAGCCGCTTCGCTCGCTACTTCACGCGTGTACAACATTCAATCCTGCAAAGTACCACCATTCCGTCTCAGCTGGTCCCAATAGCTTGGTTTTTTACATTTTTTCCCCTGCCATTCTTGGACCTGAGTGACTGAGGCATACCTTCCGCTGAGATTCAAGCAAAACGTGGGCGTCATGGCTAGCTATTCTACTAGCTATTCAAACCCGGAGTCGCTGACAGAGCTCTCAAGTATAATAGAGCGGACGGTAAGCGCTGAGTCTGGAACATGGGATCTCTTGGCACAGCTTCTGACACCCTCTAGCTGATTGATACGGGTCGCTTGTTCCGAAAATCTGGCTCCATGCCATCGAGGACTCACTTGCAGCGATCCCTTCCCTTGTATCATGACAGTTTCCAGAATGCCCTGGATAACCTATCAGAACAAATTGTGCGTTTCTCCTCATTTGCAGATGACCTCAAATAAAGCAAGATTTGCTTTCTTCTGGTTTGTGCTTTGGTTTCTGACAGTCCCCAGTTCATTGCAAAAGCCTATCTGGAGAGGGATTATGAGGCCCTCAAAGCCAGTAGCGCTGCATCCCAGCCCGTCGAAGATGTGGCTATGAGTGATGCCACCCAAGAGGTCAAGCCTGAAATTCAGCCGTCCCCACTTGAAAAAGTTGAGGACACAGATCTTGCACCCATGCCCAAATCAGAAGAAGCCGTCTCGGCAAACCAGCCTGCTCCCGTACAGATCAAACCCGAGACTCAATCGGGAGACGATGAAGTGCTTGTAAAAAAGGATCACGACAGCACTGCCGTCCCTGATCCATCGTTCTCCGGAGCCAACGAAGATCTTACGTTCGATTCCGTACTAAATGACACTGGTGGCACTAATGATTTCGGCCTCAGTTTGGACTTCAACGATGATGACATGGGCAATCAGGCTTTCCTCTCGGGGTCAAATTTCACGGCTGCTGGTGCTAGTACTGACAAGCTCAATACCACCCAACCTCAGGAGAATCCCACGAATATTCCTGCTGGAGGTGGGGCATTCGACGTTGAATTACAGAAGACAGAGGGGGACAGTGGAAATTTCTTGGGACAGGGCAACTCCGGAGAGGATTTCATGGGTCCCGCTGAATCAAACTTCGATGATTTGTTCATGGACACTGATAATTTCGGGGAGAATGGTGGGGAATTCAATCAACTGGAGGGGGACAGCCTGATGAATGTCAATGAGCTCGACGATAATTGGTTCAATTGAAGTGAGGAAAGGGGTTCAGACTAGTGGGATGCAGTGCAGATAAGAGCAATGACCAGTGGGGCATGGGAAATATTATCCTATGATATGCATGCACATTCAAGCTCGGTGGTACTAAACAGCTAAGCATCCCTAGGTAGATCTAGATGAGATATGACACATGCTCTGGGTCTTGAGCTGCAAGCATAGTTTGATCGTCATGGAACTGTCTGATCTTCGGGTACCCAGACTCAAGGCTCCAGATTGGAAGCGTATTGTGAAACCTGAAGTCCCCCATTCAATTATGTTTCAATATATGGTTTGATCTACATGGAATCACGATTCAAGGGGAGGTGAAGTCTCTAGAGAATCGATGTCTCGGGTTGATTCCAGATATATTGGACCAGGTTCCGATAGTTTGCAGGACTCATGCTCCCGAAGGACATCGGCAGGGAAACGACAGAGGAGTCAAGACTCCAGGACAGCTCCGAATGCATGAACCCATCCAAGAGCGGCACAGCGCTCATTGTCCAGGTCCAGGATCATAGCGTCAAAGACAAAAGCAAACCGGTTTCTTGGTACCTGGATGTTTCCCCTTAATTTATCGAGTCGATCCTGTCTCCATCACACAGATAACTCTATTTCAGTGCAAATGGTCCATTGATTCGACGCTGGAGTTCCGAAATGTATATCGTAGTGACGTAGTGACGTAGGTTTAGGATCGACGTGGATCAGGAAATCAGCAAAAAAAGTCCACCTCATCAGGACGATCACCCCGGGGAAACCCAGCACGTTCTTCTCCTAAAATAGACCTGCCCTATACGGTGTAGAGGTCTCTCTTAGTCTAGGCGTCTCGGCTGATGAGGTCATGTCCCCGGCACGGACCATCTGAGTCAAATGTGTCAAAAAGTTAGGATCGGACTTGTCGTCATTTTCATAGTATATCCCTATTTCCATCAAGGGACTTTGCGTGTATTATAAGTGATAGTGACGAGTTGGGAATCGCTAGTTTTGTCCGCGGAGTCTGTCTTCCGGCCATTTACGTCCTCGTTACCGTATCCGTGCGAACCGTAGTGCAACATCCGACGTAGCATACGCGCATGTACACCGTAGTTAGCATGTAGTTAATAGGTAGTCTGAAGCGAAGAAACCAAAAAATGGGAAGGCGGACCCGTCTAGATCAAAGTCTTTTAGGGTGTCATGTGCACTATACAAAGCCTACGGGTTCTACCTAGGTAGATACATGTACTTTGTAAGACCTACGGAGTAACAGACCGAATAGTGCATCAATCCCCGCATTTGAGTCTATCCTCTCGTTCTGGAACAAAAAGTCCGAGTTACCCGATCCGCCTGGGTGTGAGCATTTGCCCGGATGACAGATAGAAAGCCGCGAGGCCTGAGTTGGAATGTATCTCCATAAATCCAATTGGAAGAGAAATGCCGAACCAAACCCGTAAAGCGTAACTGCTAACCGTAGAAGCGTATGGCCCGGATCGCCGGATATGAGCACGACTCTCCCAATCGTGTTGTCATCAAGTGGAAAGCCGTTTTCTAGAGTCCTTGGGTGTTCAGCTTTTTCCTCCTCTTCTCCTTTTCCGGGTGCATCTTTCATTTCTTCTACACTTTTGTTCAGGTACTTCGTGAATTAGATTGATCTACGAATCCTCTGGGATCACCTGGCGAACGCCACATTACGCCGTGCCAGCGGAGCCAAATCAGAGAGATCAGGGAAAAAAAGGGAAAGGGACCACAATTGCGCCCCCTCGCAGCCAATCTAAAACGCCGAAACAACGATCTGCACGATGATCGGAGTGGAGGACTGCTTATGAAGTCAACACCCCCAAGAATTCCATCCGAACATTAATCCTCCTTGCGTGCATTGAAGGGATTCAAGGGATTACAAGCAATAAGGTCTCACAAGAGATTAAAGATCGAAGGTATGTTGAGCCTGTCTTACACATTCCCTGTGCTTTGTATCCCCTTTGTCGGGACCCATTTGAGCCTCGCCTCCGTTGCCCAATGCCGTGACTTTGTGGCATTCCAAAGAACATGAGGTGTTGAACTTCTGTTGCTCAATGGGCAACGGGACAAACCGAGTATCACAATGTTGGGGGCTAACGTTCTTCCTCTACCGGCGCAGTTATCCTCGCGGTCGGCCTCTAGCAACCCCACCCCGCATTCGGCGTTCACAGGGCCTCCGCTATTAGGTCTATCGATATCCAATCTTATCACACGGTCGGCTCGTCGCCAGGCAAGCTGCACAGAACCGCCCGAGCAGTCCAAACGGAGTCGCCGGGACTCATTATTAGGAAAACTGGCGGGTCCACGTGAGAACGCGAAGCGATTCCTTCGCTTGCGGTCGTCGGGAATTCAGACGCCTTCACAACGTCCGGCTCCACGTCGTGCACGACCAGTCTCGGAGATTATATTGTCGCCGACATCGGTCGATCTGGAGGAGATGCGATTGGAGTCCTCCTCTACTGAGGTCCTGCCTCGGCCTGTACCTGAACATCTTTCAACCATCGATTCGACGACCCCATTTGTTCCGCTGCGAAATGAGAAGATTGTCGCTACTGGCAGTGGTATTTCGGTTGGAATCGCCCTCACAGAGCCGGTCCTTTACTTGCAAGGCTATGATCAACATGACCCCAGCAGTAAAAAGTCCGCAATCTTGCGGGGACAAATCCATTTGAAGGTGACCAAATGTGTCAAGATCAAAAAGATCTCGGTCTGCTTTCGTGGTCATGCGCAGACCGACTGGCCAGATGGTACAGACACTCCCCGAAATTCCCGCATACCCCCAACAGGAACTAATTCCATCTCCATGTAGGTATCCCGCCTAAGAAGATTCACTTCCACGACAAAAAAGACCTTTTCACCCATGGAGTAGTCTACTTCAATCACGGTGATACGGCACTCATGCAAAATGATTATGGTGCGCATTACTACCAGCATGCCAAACCGATATCGTCCGTACCAGGAAAGGAGGGAGTGACGATGACCACGCGAGAATTATTCTCAAATCGCAACTCCGCAGCCACACTCGCCCTACCCACCACTCGAGAAGCCAAGCGCCTGTCGTTACAAGCCAACCGCGGCCATTCGCGCAGCTTCAGCAAGAACGAGCCCCCTACTACCCAATCTCAACCCCAACGCAACTACCGCATGTTCCCCGTGGGGGATTATTTATACAGCTTTGAGTTCCCAATCGATGGGTCATTACCGGAAACGATCAAAACGGATTTAGGCTCGGTGAGATATGACCTGGAGGCAATGGTTGAGCGATCAGGCGCATTCCGACCCAACCTTCTCGGCACCATGGAGATTCCCGTCATCCGTACTCCCGCCGAGGGTTCACTGGAGCAGGTTGAGCCGATTGCGATTTCCCGGAATTGGGAAGATCAGCTTCACTACGACATCGTCATCTCTGGAAAGTCCTTCCCACTCGGCTCGCAGATTCCGATTGCGTTCAAGTTGACGCCGTTAGCGAAGGTCGAGTGCCACCGAATCAAGGTGTATGTAACGGAGAATATTCAACATTGGACAGCAGACAAGAGCGTGCATCGGCTGCAGCCAGCGAAGAAAGTATTACTGTTCGAAAAACGGGCAGACTCGAACAGCGTGAGCACGTATCCTGGCAGTTCCATGCGGGTCACTGCAGGTGGTGGCATCGACTGGGATCATCGCGCTGCCGCTGCAAGAGGGCAGGAGATTGTGGATCGGAATCGGACGAATTTGCTGGGAAATCTGTCCAACGATTCCGGTGTAGGTCCCACCGAGATGGAGTTCAATGTGCAGCTACCCAGTTGCCACGAAATGAAGGGCCGGGATGAGGGCCAACGGCTGCATTTCGATACAACCTACGAGAATATTCAAATTAACCACTGGATCAAAGTACGCCAAGACCCCTTCTCGTTTGTGCTGTTATCATACTAACCGAATCACGCAGATCGTCCTTCGTCTATCAAAGGTTGATGAGAGGGATCCCACAAAACGAAGACATTTCGAAATCTCCATTGATTCACCATTCCACATCCTCTCCTGCAAGGCTACCCAAGCCAATATTTATCTACCTGCTTACACGACTCCGGCCGAGGAACCCGTGCCTCCAGCCCAAGAATTCGAATGCGGATGTCCAGGGGCACCTCTCGCATCACGAGAACAAGCCATCACTCCCACGGCATCGGATCGCGAAGATGGAAACCCCCCTCTCAGACCTCTAGGCCGCCGTGGCTCAACGGACCACAATTTCTCGCGCAGTTTCACCAACGGCTCTGGCGGCCTCGCCCGGCCTCCACAAGCCCATCTTGCAACACCGCCAAATGACCGCGATACACCCACCCCGCCTCGTCCAATGCACTTGCTCCGCGCACCCTCATATGCCCCGCCTGCTTTCGAGGACGTTCCTCCCGCGCCACCGCTTATGACTCCACCCCCGGAGTATAATACCATTGTAGGGGACGACCGCGAAGCTGTCCTTGAAGATTACTTTTCCCGATTATCGTTCTACGAAGAGAACGATGACGATGACCGGGGCCGAGGTCGTGTTGACGTACCCCTTACACCTGGTGGACGCATCAACCGCAGCATGGACGTGCCTCGCGAATGGGTGCGACTGGAAGACCATTTCCAGTAATATTGTCTTTTTTATCAAAAACTGCCACGATGTTTGAATCATGAATTTACGTTACTGTTCATATTGGGATTGGTGTCGGGCACATGTTTTACAGCGATCCTATCCTTTAGACCTCAGTCTTCAGTCGAGCTTTTTTGTCCCGGAATCTTCTTCTCTTTTTCTTCCTGGGGTTTTATTGGAAATGGCTTTCATCTATTTACCAGCACCTTTTTTTTCTCATTTATGCAGGACCGGTTGTCCTACGCTTGTTTGTTGATACTGGGCTTTCTTTCTTACAAACCTTGATCGGGGTAAATGGCGGGATAGGTCAAATCTTCGCATTATTTTGTATCGAAACATGTAATTGCATTGAATTATGATCATTTATTCATCCACCGTGTCAAGAGAAGTAAAGAATCAGAAGTATAGAAGTTAGCAACTATTCCAGATTTCTAGATCTCCAGGGCTCCAGCGATAAGCTTGATGTGTCAGCGATAAGGCTCCAGCCCAGGATGCAACTGCCTTGCGAGGTTTAGCTCTCCCCACATCTAGTTCTCCAACTGTCCCAGCTCGCCTTTCTTCTCTGCTTCCTCAGTTCTTACAGACATTAGAATACCTGCACCTCTTTGGGCTAGTTAGTGTTGTAGAAAATCACAGCACTAGTTCCTTCAGAGCCTCTTAGCGTACCTCGGGACCTTCAGACTACGCCGATTGGTTCAGGCTTTTTTCTTGTTGGTTGACTTGGGTGAGTTAGCCATCGTATATGCTACATAATCATAGCAAAAAGCAATTCTGACAACATCCCCTAGTGAACAAAAAAGGATATCCGGGTTCATCCTCAGCAAACGCTATCTCGAATCCTCCGACGAAGCGGGGCGTAACACCCGATTGTTCGCATCTGAAGTTCTCCTCTCCGATTAGCTCGAGAGACTACCATCATGGCTATCGAAGTCGTTCCTCTTACTGAGGTAGATATTCCCGGTGCAATCGAAGTGATTCAACGGGCATTCGCGGACGATCCCTACTCCCAGTGGGTTTTCGATCCTTCTAAGGTAAGTCAGAGAAAAACGCAAAGAAGACGGAGATCTACAATTTTATACCAACTTCTTCTTCATCACGAAACTAACATTTGTCTCTCTCGTAACGCGGTCAGCCAGGCCGGCAGTTACGTCGCTTGAGAGATAAATTCTGTCTAGTTTAACAAGCAAAGAAACTCCGATTCCCTCGCAGCACGCTGCCACTGGGGAATCAAAAATGCAATTTTCCACGTCGCAAAAGAAACTCAAGACCCAGACTCAAAGACCCCTACCACTTCATTAAACCCTGTCCCAATCCTGGGCGTGTCCTGCTGGCTAGCGCCCCATCCATCCACACAGCCAGAGAGCTGGTACTCCTGGTTCCAATCGTGGATCCTATCCTTCAACCAACTGCTCAACAATATCAAGTATCTCGGCCGCGGCGGACTTCGCACGAATCGGTATTGGATTTGGAAGCAGCGACAGGCCGAGGCGCAGGCTGCTATCTGGGACGATCCACGTGGGTACTATTTCTGTAACATTGTTGCCGTTAGCCCCGAGGCACAGGGCAAAGGTATTGGGAAGTTGCTCTTTGAAGCCATCACGAAAAAGGCAGATAGTGAGGGCATGAAGTGCTATCTTGAGAGCTCGAAGAGTGTCCCGAATGTGGCAATCTATGAGCGAATGGGCTTTCATATGAGCAAAGAAATGGAATGTCGGGATGGAAAGGATGCTTGCATGGTACGTATCATGTTCATGTCTTGGTGTTTGGCCCGGGGTTGGTGGCTTTGTTCGGGGTTGTTGCAATGCTGACTCCGTTTGTTGGTAGTTATACTGCATGGTACGGGATCCGAGGACGGAGTGATTATTCTTTTTTCAACGTCTCAGGTTGAACAATTAGGTCACATTGCAATTGTGACCCGGGAAATATCCGAGTATCTCATGAATCTAGTCGCAATGAGATTTGAATCTGTGAATCAATTTGATTCCAAGCCAACTATCCGAACATTTCTCACAGTGAACTCCATACTCTGTAAATCTTCCCGATCTGCAATCTTAATTCCCAGTCGGATTGTAAACCCGTCTCAACGCTCTGATCTACCCCATTTTTCAATCTACAAACAGAATAGAAAAGCCTCTCAAACTCATCAAACCTTATTCTAGCTAAAGGATTGAGCTGAACGGAGTATTCGCTTCCGAGGTGTTGAATTTTCTCAGCTCTCCGTTTGCATCGGCCCAACCTCAGAAATGATCCATCAGCAAAGTGTCAGCCAATGTCTATGCTTACTTGGGATATTTGCATGCATTCATTCTTCTTTCTGCTGCATCTCGACCAGAGAGGCAGTAGTCTCGAAGGACAGCTCTAACAATCATCCAGTCATACTAACAACAGCCTGCTAGGGTTTCAACAGTCTGGTCCCCTGGGAAGTAACTCTTAC
This sequence comes from Penicillium crystallinum, assembly GCA_027569675.1. Classification (NCBI taxonomy): domain Eukaryota; kingdom Fungi; phylum Ascomycota; class Eurotiomycetes; order Eurotiales; family Aspergillaceae; genus Penicillium; species Penicillium crystallinum. The sequence goes on along the minus strand of JAPDKR010000003.1, from coordinate 143,984 downwards.
TCTGGATGCTGGATGGTGTTTCAGACCAAATCCGCTTTGAATATCGCGCTGACTTGTCGGGTTCGTGCTCCCCAGGACTCTGATAGTTGTACTATGCGTTGATTTCTGGCATATATAGCTGGAGCTGGAACGAGACTCCACTCACAGCTGGTTGATATCGAATCTACAGTACACGGTTTGATCCGAGTCAATACTGTGGACTCATCTTTTCAATATTGCTATGTTGGTTTCTTTTCTAGTTAAATTGTGGGTTTCCTTCTCAGAATACATGCAAGCAAGGAACACACATACTGACTTCCGTTGTTTAGCGGACTTGATAACAGTCACCATGTTTCTTCTTTTACTACGCAAGCTGTGGATCCGACGGCGAAGATCAGACACAGCCAAAACATCAGATTCAACAGCAACGTTCCACGAACTCGAACTTGATCCTCAAGAGAAAACACCCCATATACCAGATATGACCATGACCACTGTATCCCGGGATGGCGAGACAGATATGACCCTGGACCAACTAGCCACCCTCACAACAACTATGAGCCACACATCAAGCAGTATCATATCACTCCATGTGTCCACGCCTGCACATACAACAGAATTTCAGTCACAGATGCCCAAGCCTTCAACGGAAGAGCCAGAAGAAGAATCCTTCTACCACCTTCGAAGTCTGATAACGATATCCTGTCTACCGCAACACAAAGGCCACACCCCAACACCATCAACATCCACGCTTGATTCTAGGCCCGGACGGAAAAGCCAAATCTTTGATAGGAAAAGTGCGTCTTCAATCCTGAGTTTGCATCTTGGTGACCTACCTACTTTGCCGTTCTCTTCGAAAAAGAAGATCTCGTGCAAACCTTGTGCGAGATATACTCTGCTTCCACCGCCGATTGTACAAAAGAGACTTGTGATGCGACCAGAAGTGCGATTCTAGAGATCTGAGCGTAACAGATGAATTTCTCTGTTCTACAAATGGAAGATATGTTTGTCGCTTGCTAGTTGTTGTGGCTCTGTGATATCCAAAGGGCTGTCATTCACACTGTGGTGCTTCAATATTGCTTACTGGTTTGATTCTTATGAACCCCAGTTTGAACCGATATGTAATATCAACTACTATATCTACTTCGTTGCTATTGCCTAGGTTATGAACATGCCAATTACCATCGCCCTGTATAGTCTGTTATACACCCTAGGACATGCTCCACACTCGCCAAGTACCGCGGTCTCCCCCAGACATGAGAGACACACATACACCGAACCGAATCCAGGCTATCTCCGAACGGGTCAACCTTTCACGCCATCAGTGAAAATTTGTTCTCCCGCCACGGGCAAAACGCATAACAAGCCCACACACCTTAAAACCCCTGCATAAAACCCAACCCGAGCCCCACCATCGCGGAGCTCCCTTGCAAAAAGGGTGCAGATCGTCGGGCTGTGAGGGCTAACGACCGGCACTTGTTTCCAAGCAATGAGGCCCTGGTATTTATCTTGGGTCATCGGATCTTTCACTTGGCCTTGTGGATTGGTGGATGTCAGGACCGAATCCCGGTATCTAGATACGGGGTAGTTGGGTGTTCCATGCAGGCAACTTCATTTGTTCCCATCATGGCAAGGAATCAGGTATCTCCAAAGCACAACGCTTATGGTGAAAGTATTCCTCATCTTTCCAATGTACGGCACCTACCGTATGCCCTCGTCAACGCTGATACCATCTACATGTCCACGAACGAGCTATGAAGCAGAGACAAACCGCAAGCCCTACGCGATATAAATCACATCAATATAAAATGCCGATCGTTCCCAAAACAATCACACAGTCACGGGGCTCAGGGTGGACCTATCCCGTCCGATATGTTCTTCAATTATACAATAACATATCATGAACGGGTTTTTCTCCGTGCTCGACAAGACAATTGATATTCAGTGACGTTGGGCTCGGCAGCTCCAAACCCTGCAATAAACCCTGAAACAAGCCGTTTCAGCTTTTGAGTTTTGTAGAAGTACCGGGATTTGCTTCTACTGCCGATCGGTCCTTCTAGTGACTCTCCTTAATATGCATCGATCTGGATACGTTGCTCGGGCGCGACTCTCTTGGGAAGGTAGTTGGCTGTGGGTTCGGACTCCACTGGGAACTCAATTTGCACGTGAGTGATGTTGATGGTATTCCTTTGGTGAGTGGTGGTATACTTGTTTGCAAGTATAATGTACACTGGACTTGGGGATTGGCGGATGATGTTATGAGCAGGGGTTGTGATATCGCAGCTTTTGCCTATTGGTAAGCTCCAGATGTGAAGTTGCAGGGTGAAAACACGTGGTGAGTTAGGGCCGGAAGAGGGGATTAGGTTGGAGATGTTGGGTTTTCGGGGAGACAAGTCTTTAATTAAGAGCTGCATGCTCTGTATGGTTGTTGAACTTCGATGGTGAAACGGTGGTGTTGTGTTGTATATATTCCGCGATGTAGGATGAAAACAAGGCGGTTGTGAACTTGGAACTACGAATAAAACTGAGAAAGATTAGTAGCCCCGGCCGGAGGAGATTATAATCACTCGGAGTACGGAGTACTTTTCTATATCATTATGTTCATGAGAGCAAGGGCAAACGATCCAATCAAGAATTCCCATGGACTCATTATATCAACGAATCGCAAGGCTTCCAGACTCAACTAATCTCGTCGCAATATCCGAGAAACAAAGAGAACAAATAAAGCAGAGACAAGTGTACACAACCCCTTTCAATATAATTCGAGATGAATGTTCGGCTCCGTCGAATCAACAATTCCCCTTCGGAGTACGGAGTTCGGAGTAGACGTCACCGATTCATGAAGGCCTAGATGCGCCATTTCTCCGAAGGATCAGGCCCCCGTCGATGGCCATATGCGTCGCCAGTATCACAATCGTGGCTCTTAGGCTCCGACCACCAGGTCCGTCCGTAGATATCCGCGCTCCGGCCGTATGGTGAATCACTATCACCTGTGATTCACCCGTGATAGTGATGGACTTGCACAACAAGAGGGATCAGCCCATACTTGCTTAGCAATAAGGTTCTTTTCCGTAGGCGGATCAGGATTCACTCTCAATTGAAGTACACCATAGGAAACATCCATGTATGCAGGGACCGTGCACCTTTAATTTGCTAGTAGGGAGGTCACCACAATATACATACGGAGGACAATGACCCTGCTCGGTAGCTTTTGCTGAATTGTTCGATGACAGCAAATGGAAATTTCAAGGCTACATTTACGGAGTATACATCGAACAAACTACCCCGTACCCCGGTTTAGCTTCTAGATCATTATCCGTGCCACTTACCCGATTCGGCTACTGGCATGGCTTCCATAATCTTCAGGGGTGGCAGAATAAGAATTGGGGTTCGGCAAATGGACTCGTGGCTCTGATTTCTTTGACGCAGTGTTTTGGTCTGGTATTTGCTTGATTCGATTTTCAATATGCGGTTGACTCGGCATAAAGGCCCATGTACCACAGACCTCTTAGCTATCTTCTAAAGTAGAAGCCAAGCCGTGGGCTATGGCCTAGAATTACGAATTACACAGCATTCTTGACGTGATTTGCGAAAGTGGCATTTAGAAAGAATGATGAAAATAGATGATGAAAATGAAAAAAGAACCAAAAAAAACCAAAAAACTTGAACTTGAATAGTCACTTCATCTTCAAACTAGGGAATGAGTCGAGGGGGGAATGGATACGGCATGTACGAAGGGGACTGAGCCCTATTCTGGGCATTTAGGCTTCCAAGCTTCCAAGCTTCCAGAGGGTTTCCAAAGGATTCGAGTCTACCTCTATTAGGTAAGTAGCCCTGAGGTCCAGAAGAAGTCCAATCGACCAGGAATTAGTGTTCCAAACATTGCAAAACTACGGTCCACTACGGAGTAAAAGGAATGAGTTGCCACGGACCGCGGGGCCCTATTCCGGAAGGCCATCTACCAGCCGTGGTCCCACCTCGGGTACCTTTGGAAGCCCTAGATCTGTTTACCTCGCAGCGTGTTCGATGGCCGCTTCTCGGACGAGAGTCACATATGGCACCATACATTCAAATGTCGAAATACAGTCTTGTATGGAGAGCTTGAGACCATTGGCGCTTAAGGGGGGCAAGTGATATAAGCTAAGAATTGGACCCCGTGGAAGCTGCATGTATAGATGAAAGAGGAAGCTGACTCGGGGAAACCAACAAATAGAGCAGCACTCGAAGGCTGTACATGATCCCTGCATGGGGAGGAGTGTGCACATTGTTGAAGCTCGATGTTGTATCTGGGTTGTTGGCCCCGGAGCGCACGGAGATTGCGAGATTGCGTGGAATTGCAGAAATGCGCCTCGGCTTGTTCTCTGGCTGCGGTATCCCAGCTCCATGATGTAAATGTTTGGCTTCCAGCAAATAGCAAGCGGGGGAGCTTATCCTTTATGCTTCCGGGTGTCCTATCGCGAAAAAGAACGGGCTCGATCGGGGAGGATGTCCAACCGTTGTAGGCGGGCCAGCCGAAGCTGCACGAGCGTTTGGGGAAGATAATGACTGGTATTCTATGGGAAGCTACGTGAATGCTTTACTCAATGATCTCTTTGGAATATATGTGCTCCTCGGGTTACTTGAATGTCGTTATTTGTTTTTCGACTCTTGATATTATATATGTTTTATCTCATCTATGTTTTTATCTTGTTGGGTTTTCCCGCATTGCGCTGGGGGGCCCCTTTCCCCCCCCCTGACAGGGCGGGATTTGATCGAGAAAAGAACAACCACGTCGCGCAGTGAAGACCTAGATCCAATGGATCTGATTGCCTAGTCTTCGACATTCGGGTCCGAACTTCTTGGAGAGCCAGTAGAAAAGTGGACCAAAAAAATACCTCCGTTTCGTGTGCATCAGGACTCCAACACGCATGTGATTCAGGAACTATATTAAAATATATGCCCAGATGATCGTGTATGGTTATGATTTTTCCGCTCCTGCCATAGAGCACAGAGTCCATTGATCGCAATAACACGATTAATCTAGAAACAGATCCAGAATTTTGAAGAGATCCATAAAACACAATCTCCAATTGGGCAACAAAGACCCAGAACCCACAAGGCTCACTCCTCTAAGACTCCAATATGTAGACCACGAACGCCGATCCCAACAAACAGACGCTAGGAAAGATAGAGAGAAAACAATATACAGTCACATCGGAGGACCTTGGTTGACTTTCGACAAGCCAATAGACAATGAGACGCAGCAAATATTGCAGAGGATTGCAAAATGCCGTTGACCGAGCAAAGTTTAAACCGGCACGGTCTGCCCCAACGAATTCATAAAGAATGAGAAAATGAGAGAAATGTCCATGGCCATATCAGATCACTTGGATATTTCTTTTTCGAAGAGTCCCATTTCGAAGCGGATAGTCAGCTGTAACCGAATAGTCCCTAGCAATGGAGTCTGCGCCAAGAATTACAGACAGGAGAAAGCGGCAGAGAAACTTTCGAGAGGGCCCTTGTCCGAGTTTCAGGTGCGAGATTTTTTTTTATTTCGAATCAAGGGCCAAAGTGTCGGTAAATGGGAGACAATCACCGAGGAGCCGCGCAAAGTAGACACTTGCCCACCACGACGATAAATCGGTCGTGTGGACTCTCGGTGCAAGCGTTGTTGTCCTTTGTTCCTTCGATTTCAGTGCGGAGGAAGTGGGCGGCAGGATTGGAGCAAGTGGAGTATATGTAAAAATTCTTGAAAAGGTTGCACATTTCGATCCCACCAGGGGGATGGGGGTTGTGAAGTTGGCCAGTTGTGATGACGAGATGAAGATATGATTGAAGTCAATGGACATGAATTTGTGTAACAGATCGAGGTGCGTCAGATTGACGGATGAATGTTCATGAGATGAAAGCAATTTTGAGAGAGAAAAAATATAGATGCGCGGATGCTCGACAACATATAAGAGTAGCTTGCTTTCTGGAGTGGATGCGACAACGCCCAAAGGCAACGAGGTGGGAACAGGTAAAACAGCCCAAAAAAAAAAAAAATTAAATGGAATTAAAGGACAACACTCAGGTAGATGTTCGAGAAAATAAATGAGTTTAAAAACAAACCCATCGAAATTCCAGAGGAGTTGGTAAACATGCAGTATACAATACTGCACGGCATCTTCCCTCACCACCATCCTTACCCCCCTAAACAAAATCCCTGTCAAGGAAGCGGGCCCTGCATGAAGGGGTTAATATGTGCGATGTATGACCGTTGAAGTCCGGGATATTTGATTTTCATTTTTTGTTCTACTGAATATTCCATCTTAGCGTGTTAGGGAGCCGATGACGCGGCATCACGAAACATCGGGTAGATGGGAGATCGACATGGTTCCTCGCAGCCGTTGATGCTTCTTCAACTCACACGTGGCGCTAGTCGGGATCTTCATGCATGAGACAAATACATCCGGCAGTCTCTTAAATCCCGTGAGATAGGATATCAAGTTACTAGACCCAATCTTGGCATTTCTTGTACGTTTTCCTGTGGTCAGGCGAACACAGAGGATTTTTCCTGTTGGATGCGGGTCTGGTGACAGTTGTTACATCATGCACACAAGATGCCTAGGTGGCCTGTTAAAAACCGGAGAAACGACGTGTTAGGCAGTCGAAGCGGGTGATAGGCTCCGTTTAAGCCGAGGTAACTGTTTTTGGGTGGAAAATTTAAACAAGGAGGTTTGCGTCTCAGCCTCTGTGCCACATAGAAGAATGGCTTTCAAGGAGAATTGCCACTGAAGTTGGATATTGAATTTGAGAAGCTCTATCTAATGTTGTACGTTGTCGCTAATCCGTGACTGAGACTATGAAAAGTGGCATGGGTGTGATTACGCTGCGAAACCGACTAGAAGTCGAGCACAGGACCCCAAGGCTTGGAGATGAAGATCATCATCTATTATGGGAAAGAGATTGACCGATCAAGGTTGTTCAGGGTAGTAGCGTTGGTGGCAGCAGACTAGAGATCGGAGACAATCTCTCGGATCTGTATGCGGGAAACGGCTTTGCTTTTTTGCCGTGCTTGTGATATCTCTACGCAGTGGACAGCCCAAAGGGAGAGTTTACAAGAGGTCAGTGCGCTTTTTCTCTCTCTTTGAATCCCGGTACCTTAGAATGAAATAAAAAATAATAAATAGAAAATAAATAAAAAAAAATTACCTAGAAGCTAGGTATGCCCCTATGACATAGCTAGAACCTGACGTGGGGACGCATTTCATTTCAATCTCCGAACTATTCAGAAGCTGCCCCACTACCGTGGGGTCGAGAAAATACTTAATATAAAACATGCTCGACGCACCTAATGAACTATGGACGGAGTACGGAGTACGGAGGGCAGACTGAGAAATTTTGTTAGTGTGACCCACTGTCCAGTAGAGAACGGGCCCTTTCCTAATGGAATCGGTTCTACAACATAGAGAGCCTGAAAACAGGCCTCACATTCTGCAACACCTTTTCAGTACTTCCAATTTGCCAGATTGGGCAATTGATCTGAAGGGCAAGTATGTGCACGCAAATTGAATGACATATTAGGCCTTTGATTGGCAACACTCAGCAAAACAAGTGATGGTGCGACACTTCCCCAAGTTGTGTGGAGACAAGAGGTCAGTCCACATGCAGGGCAGGTCTCATTCGACGAACTATATTCCGTACTCCGTACTCCGTACATTCCTGATACAATTGCCTTCTTCCTTGTGCCGGTAACCGAGCGTCTTTTCACCCAAACACAGAAAAAGAATGAAACAGAATCGAGGGTGGAAGTAAAAAGGGAGCAATTACGGCCCAAATTAAGCTCAACCCTATCAAATCTCCGACAAGACCGTCGGTGATAATCCAATAATATTGGCTACGGTCATGCAATGGGTGATTCTTCGCTTATGTACCCATGCAGTCTTATCGTGTTACAAGCCCATCGGGTTGTGGGGACCGAAAAGTACAAGAAGCTACAATCAGATACAATACGATGTACGGCAGATGTTTGCAACTGGTAGCTTGTTGCCAACATAGAGACAGCCTCACTGGTATAATGTCAAATCATGATGACAAGCTGAAGTGTATCATTCTACCTCTGGACGGATATCCACGTCCCTACAAAGACGTTTTGATAGTTCGGCTTGGGCCGAGCCCCGAACCAAAATCTAAAGTCACATGACTCTACCCGCGCTATTCCCCTCTGTCTCTAGTGCTCCCGATCGACCATGAAAGAGCCTGGCAACCACGCTTAAGCCTAGCAACGGAAAAACAATTCACCCTTCCCCCATAGTCTCGTGACCTTGAAGTCCAAATCTGAGACACCTCCCCTCGCATCATCTAGACAGAGGTGATCTGACCCTCGACATTCGCTATCAGGGGCTATCAGTGCGGTGAAACAGTGCAGCTAGGGTGCAGAAAGAGCTACACTGCTGTAGGGGACTGAAATACCGTCACTTCCTCCACCGTCCCACCCCGTCGTTGTGGAGACCACCCGTCCACTCCCCCACTGCAACAGGAAATCCGACTGTTTGTTGTTGCACTTCTCAGCATCTCAGTGAACAGAAACCATGGGGTTCGGTAGCTTCGACTCTATATGCGAGAAAACGCCATTGCCTTTGTGCTCCTTGGTGGGCCCGGCATCGACAATCTCCGGGTCCACGGGGATCATATCCAACTGCTATGCACGAAATATCGAGCTTGCAAACACCATTATCTTTCAGGGCGCGGCCTCCTTCATGCACATCATGGCGCTAGCAATGACAGTCATCATGATTCTGCACGTGAGATCCAAGTTCACTGCTGTCGGTCCGTCTCACACCTCCACTCATACATGGTTCAAAGCGACTAACGTTTTTACCACCAATAGGCCGTAAAGAGATCATCACTTTCTTTTATATCTACTTAGCACTGACCCTCTTCTCTCTTCTCATTGATGCGGGTGTCGTTCCTCCAGGGAGCGGCCCATTCCCGTATTTCGTGGCTGTTCAGAACGGCTTGATCTCCGCGCTATGCACCTGCCTTCTTGTTAATGGGTTCGTCGGTTTCCAGCTCTACGAAGACGGCACGGCACTTTCCGTCTGGCTGATCCGGGTCCCCTCTGCGGCGATGTTCGCTTTGTCTTTCGTCATCTCACTGGCAACTTTCAAATCATGGGGCTCGATGGGTCCCCAGAATACCACGGGCTTGTTCGTGGTGCTCTATCTGCTGAACGCCATCAGTATCGCTGTCTACCTGGTTATGCAACTCCTCTTAGTCGCAAATACGTTGGATGACCGCTGGCCACTGGGCCATATCTCCTTCGGCGTGTTGGTCTTCATTATTGGACAGGTGCTCTTGTATCAATTCAGCGACGTTGTCTGCAACAATGTGCAGCATTATCTCGATGGTCTGTTTTTCGCTACGTTCTGCAATCTCCTGGCTGTCATGATGATCTATAAGGTAAATTTCTATCTCCCGTTTGTGAACCGTCATTTATTAACATTTTCCTTAGTTCTGGGACTCAATTACCAAGGAGGATCTGGAATTCTCTGTTGGGGTCAAGCCAAATACTTGGGAGGTTAAGGAGTTGCTCCCGGAAGAAGAACGCCGAGCTACTGTCTATCCTGATAACAACTCGGAATATGCTGGCAGCATGCACCATCACCACCGCTCTTCGACATATGGCCACCATAATTATTGAATACCTTCGTTTCGTTTTCCTTCTAGCGCTGTATATGTGAATATTGACTTCATGATATCTTATTTATCTATCTCTCCATGAATATTGAAATGTATCCTCTCCTATTGGTGCGATGCAGTATCAATCTGAGTATGGACATAGATCACATCATCACATAAGAACGATTCCATAGGGGTTTTATTCATTTCCCTACACCACAACCCGGTATGAATTGAGTAGACTGTACGATCCCCCCCTATAGTCACAGCCAAACTGTAAGAGTCCGAGGCATCTAATTTCGCAGGGTGATTCTTCATATGTTGATCAATCATATATTTGGCACTGAAGAATTTTTCGAATATTACCTCTAGACAGGGTCGGTTCGTACCGCTCCAAACCAGCGCTCAATCCCCACAAGAACAAGTTACCACGCCCCTCAAGTCCGGTTCTCAGGGCTCGGCACTAGGTAGCGCGGTAAGAAGCTGCAGTCAACAGGAAAAGCCTTACCAGGCCTGGAAGTGCTATCATACAGTCTTCCTTTCAGTTTACGAAGCACAGTGGTGCAGATTGGCCCGAGCAAATCCCGAGAATGTCATGCCCACGTCACATCAGCTCAGGGGGTGATCTTGAGCCAAGATGATCATCGATACAGAGTGAGGAGTACTGAGGAGAGTGAGAAGTCACAGGATCAGCACTGCCGCATCCCCCCCACAAAAGATTCCTGCCAAGACGATCTCGGTCATAGTCACTCAGAATGGCAGAGTGGAGTGAGCACGCCGGCGATGCCTCATTCAAGACATTGGGAGCTGATCTACGGAGCTGGCCGTTTGAATTTCTATTCCCGCGCAGAATAAATGTCGATGTCACGGTAACCGAGTTCTGCGCATGCTATATGCTGTATGGTGGCATTGGGCGCACGCGGACGGCAGTCTAAGTAAGTGGTATGCCGATCAGAAGAGGGGTCCGGCTGTAAAGTGTCTGTAGGTACGGAGTGCTCCGCAGAACTTTCCAAAGCTGTAATAATGAAACAGGGGGTGAATTATGGACCGGGATGTTTAATGGACCGGGGTTTGCCATTTCAACCAACGATGACAACGTCATCGCCATCCATAAAGTTTGGTGTCCCCTGCTTTGCATGCGATTGTTTGGTATTATCTTCCTTGGCTGATCCGGTAGACGAATCATACCAGCCTTTGTCTATCAATTTGACCAACACCTCGCACGCTTCAGTCAACATCCCGAAAAATGCCGGGTTTTGTTTGGATAGAAACATTGTGACATGCGCACTGGTCTCGTCGGTAGCGCGGTCATTCACAGCTCTATTCCACAAGAGCCCTGGACTCTGAGATTGCTCCCCGTCTTCTACCTCCGGTGGCAATGAGCAGAATGTCCTGTTCCTAGACCGGATGATCTTTTGACTAAACGAGGTTTTGTTTCCGGAATTCTCCACTAGACTCGTCGCACCTTTCCCTAGGCATGTGTAGAAGTTGACACACTTGATTCCACGTGCTTCCTTCACGGCATTTAAGCGTGCAAGGCGTTGTTGTAGTTCAGAGGCGCGCGCAAGGCAACCGACGAACTCAAGATGTGATGAAACCCACCCAAATCCCTCAGTGAGCTTCTGTCGCTGCGTATACATGGCTGCACTGCCAGCAGCAACGGCTCCAGCGGCACCGGCGAACATGGCATACTTCCCCCATCGCTCCCAGGAGGGTGTTGCGGCAGCATCAGGCGGAGAAGGCAAACTTTTCGATGGCTCATGTGGAGTTGTAGGCGCGGTTCCCTGATTTGATGCCTTGCCCTTCCCGCCGTAACCAAACAGCCCTGCCACCTCGGAGAAGGCATTATAGGCAGTTGCAGCATTGCGATAGTGTCCTTCTGCACCGTACGACACAACACCTGGGGCTATTCCCAAGAACGGAGTATCGAATGCAAGAACACCTTGGACATGTGGGAACATGAAAGTCCCCGGTTCCACGATAGATTCCGTTTCATGTGTGGACCCGCGGCGTGTACGTGAAGTCGGATTCCTGGAAATTGGTTGTTCTGCTGCCAGGAGAAGGAGTGTATCAGCTCCTACTATTCCACCCATTGAGTGACCGATTAAAACAACATGGACAGAGGGGTCGACGGTAGGGGATGCAGTGTGATTGGCGACTTCCAGATCGATCACCGTATCTTGCAGCCTACCAACATAGAATATCGTTCAGCAAAGATTATAGCTTTATGAACTGGACAAGTTCTTACCAATCTCGCAGTTTTGCCACGCATTCCCTCAGGTCACCTTTGGTCTCATACTTTGGATAGACAGCTGTGACGACCTCAACGGCAGGCAAAGCCTTGCTAGCAAGGACACGTAGATGCTCAGGAAATGTACCGAAAGTATCATCGCCGCCCTGGAATCAGCTTTGGTCAGTCGGCATAACTCATGAACCACATGAAACTCTTCGGGCCGTCTTGAAGTCTTCGTGGATCATCAGACTTGCATTTGGAGGTCACAGTACCTTGAAGCCGTGAATAAAAACCAGAAGCAGAATTTTCCTCATTTTGAACTCTTCAAGGAGCCATGTGTTGTCATGAATTGAACATTGGGAGTGGTTCGTCTGAGCGGAGGATAAGTGGAAGTCGAGACTCAACGCGGAGTCTCCACCTGTAAACGGGCGCCTGATGATCCTAATTACGTCACATATCTCCCACGTGACATTATGTATGATCTATGTTGTATTTACCAGCTACAACCACTTCAAGTATTAAAGAACGGCCTTCTCGGTGGATTTGAAACAGAAAGGCTGAACAAAAAAGCCTATGAGCAAGCTCCAGACGTCCTTTTGCTTGCTGCACTAAAGAGAGAACTTGATTCCAAGGTTGTCGTTTCAGCTTATGAGTATTTGTACATGCTTTAACACCACTTCAGAGAAATCACACTCTCCAATTGAGATGAGAGCTTATTGAATTTGACGATGCTGGAAATTATATATCCCGAAATATCCCACGAGCCCAAACGCTTGCATTCTTACCGATAAACTCCAATTTGTCCGGATATCCTGTACATGATATCATGCTCAACACCCATAGTAAGACAACGCTTTCAACTTGATGGCCCGATCGCGGAAATGACTCTGCAAAAGATCGACAGAAAATCAAATTTAGTGGGGTACGGCACATTCGGTGGCGTGGCCCAACCGTAGGCTTTCCATGCCACTGTTGGTATCTCCAATGGCATTGCCCACTGTCGGGTGCGTGCACGGAGCACAAGGCTCCTTCGTATTCTGTGGTGGGATAGTTGTGCCTGGGGCAGTGCTAACAAGGCCCTTGGATACAGCAAAGCAGGAGGAGCGGTCGTGATTAAGGTTCTCGCCATAGAACTCATCAAGGATCGGGTGAAGCATCACCGTTTGCTTGTGGATTGTGACGACTGAATTGGTTGGAACCGACACCCAGTTATCTATGAATGCCGTTAACACCTGCCTGTATGAACTATATATAGAGGTTGTAAAGGGGCGGGACTCACGCCTTTCAAAGGTGATAGGCTCACTGGCCACGAGGACAATATCGGCACCTTTATCATGTCGCTCCATTTTGAAGTGACCCTTTGTCTCACCCTCCTTCCATTTGGTGCCAGAAGAGAAATATAAACTGGCAGGTTCATCTGTCTTGCTGCTGATATACCGGGTACAAACAACAGTATGGCCATCTGTCACAGCGAAGTTCAATAAACTCCGGGTCTCGACTCCGGTGACATTGTATTTCTTTGGAATTTCGGCGACAAGCTCATTGATCCGGGCAATTGTTTTCATTAAGACACGACGTAGAAGGGCCTGTCCAAATCCCTCCGGGCCGGGATCCGAGCTTGGGTCTACACCTTCCTTTTCAAGGAGGTCAAGAAACAAAGCAAATGCCCACTCGCTGTCAGTTCCCCCCTTCACACCCAGGTACCACTTGTCAGCAAGTGAACTTCCCAGTGTTCGCTTGATGTAGCCCCATCCGCCGATACCGCCATTGTGCATCCACATCAGGGACTGATGCTGGAACGGGTGACAGTTGTTTTCGGCAAGAGCACCCTCAGTTGTTGCGCGCACATGTGCAAAGATGAGGTCCGAACATGTTTTTGCAGCAAGTCGCTCCAGATTCTCGCAGTTCCAGGCAGGAAGTGTTGAAGTAAAGATGCAAGGTTCTGGTCCCAGTTTGGGATCAGTGTAGAAACCTACGCCAAACCCATCACCATTGACTGGACGACGATTGTCCTTGACATTCCTTGTCAGTGATTTTGCAACGCGCTACCTACGTGTGTGCCAGCTATAGTAGACCCAGCGAGAACGACGTACCAGTCTCAGACGTGAGTCATACGATTGAGTAAGAATTGAATGACTTGGCTCAGTAATGAGCTTGCTGAGGCGGATCTCATTCCGTCCTTTGTATATCTGGCCAAGAGATTAGTTCGAAGCCCACAACTTTGGGGATGGATCTTACCAAGAATCGACACATGATTGATTTCAATCTCAAATGTTGAGCCGCAAGTGGATGACACTTCACCAAGTTTAGATTCCAAGTATACCAAAGGTTATGCTAAGCTTATAACCCAAGAAACACGTTGTGATCAAAGACGATATCAATAGATTTGATTTTCGTGGGGTTGGGGTAAAAGAGTCACCGACAGTTGGGGAACCGGTGAGATGCCCAATTGTCAACCACAATCCCACTGCCCGAAATAGATGAGATTGGACTAGAAATATTCCGCAGAGTACAAGAAGGTAAGAACGTTATCAAAATCAACAAAAGATATAAAGTCACCTCCCTCGCACAGCACGTCATATTTCACGTGATCGTAGTCATTACGGGACGCGATGCGGCCACTTGCGCAAGTCACGGGGACCTCGGGACTCTGTTATCCTTGATGTCAGTGATCCGACAATCTACAAGATCATCACTTTTCTCTCCATCTTTTATTGAATGCAACCACAACAATAATGAGTGGGAGGATTCTCTCCCATCGACTGGGTCCGCTCTTGCGGAACGGTCACTTCGCTCGTCATATTCATAATGCAGGCTCTAGGACCGGAGGTCTCTTACGCGCAGATGGTGGTGCTGCCCTCAGGGGACGCGCATGGCCGGTGGGCGCAAATTCTATTCACAATGTTCCTGCCGTTCGATCAATCTCATTCGCACGAATGCTCCCGAAACTGGCGATGAAGCTTGTCCGAGTCCCGGCTATGTTTGGCGGAGCAACTGTCGCCGGTCTAGCTTATTTCCAATATCAAGCAACTCGTATGTTTCCCATGAACCAACCTTCCTGGAAGCTTCAAGCTAATAGTGTACTACAGAGGCCGGTAACTATGCGATGGATATCTTCAAACAAGCCTCGGAGACTGCGGGGAACACAGCATCGACTTTATTCCAAGGGTTGCAGGACATGGCGGATCAGACACAACGTGGATGGAATAAAACAACCGAAGATATTGAAATGCCTGAATGGTTACAAAAGGTCCTCCGTCTTGATGAAGAATCCGAATCTCGAAAAGGCAACTCATCAGGTGGTGGAGGCAAAGACCCAAAACAAAGTCGAGGTGCTGCTGGTGCTGCTGCTGCTACTACTACGGCATTCGGCTACGATCAATATGGGGAGGAAGATACCCGACTGGAAAGAGATGCCGCAGCAGATGACCAAATGATGCTTCTCACGCGCAAAATGATCGAAATCCGAAACATTCTTCAGACCATCGGCCAGTCTGGCACGCTTACCCTTCCTTCAATCGTTGTGATTGGATCACAATCTTCGGGCAAGAGCTCAGTTCTTGAGGCAATCGTTGGTCATGAGTTCTTGCCCAAGGGTTCCAACATGGTAACCCGGCGGCCCATCGAGCTCACATTAGTCAACACCCCTAATGCTCAGTCAGAATATGGAGAATTCCCAGCCCTGGGTCTCGGAAAAATCACAGATTTTGCTCAAGTTCAGCGCACACTCACAGATCTGAACCTTGCTGTTCCTGAGAGGGACTGTGTTTCAGATGATCCCATTCAACTTACCATATATTCTCCGAACGTTCCAGATCTCTCTTTGATTGACCTGCCAGGATATATACAAGTTGCGGGTCATGATCAGCCTCCAGAACTCAAGCAAAAGATCGCTGATCTTTGCGATAAATACATCCAACCACCAAATGTCATCTTGGCGATCTCGGCAGCCGACGTCGACCTAGCAAATTCGACAGCACTCCGAGCCAGTCGCCGAGTGGATCCCCGGGGCGAACGAACTATCGGTGTCATTACAAAAATGGACCTTGTCAGCCCCGAACGCGGCCGCGATGTACTCTCTGATAAGAAATATCCCCTTCGGCTAGGTTACGTGGGTGTCGTTAGCCGAATCCCTCAAACCACGGCTCTCTTCTCTAGGGGCAGCGGAAACATTACAAGTGCCATCCTCAAGAACGAGAACGCCTACTTTTCTGCTCATCCAAGTGAATTTGGTCCCCAATCTGACGTCTCGGTTGGTGTTTCAACATTGCGAAAGACCCTGATGCATGTCCTTGAGCAAACCATGGCATCGAGTTTGTCCGGTACTAGGGATGCCATCAGCCAAGAGCTAGAAGAGGCAACATATGAGTTCAAGGTTCAATACAACGACCGACCCTTGAGTGCGGAGTCCCATTTGGCCGAAAGCCTCGATGGTTTCAAGCACTCGTTCAAGGCATTTGCGGAAAGCTTCGGCCGTCCGCAGGTCCGGGAGATGCTCAAAGCAGAATTGGATCAACGGGTCATGGATATTCTAGCACAGCGCTACTGGAATAAGCCAGTTGATGACCTAGAACTTCCGATGCTGGAATTAGATCCTCTCAAGGATCTCCCTAAAGCCGATCCTGAATCGCTGTATTGGCACCGGAAGCTTGACGCTTCTACCTCAGCATTAACCAAGCTTGGGATCGGGCGGTTGGCTACAACTGTGGTCGCCAATGCTCTCAACAACCATGTGGAAACCCTTCTAGCCTCCTCCACATTCGCTTCCCACCCCGGTGCCCACAAACAGATCACCGATGCGTGCACTAGTATCCTGAATGATAGATTCTTCAGCACCAGCGACCAAGTTGAGAATTGT
This sequence comes from Penicillium crystallinum, assembly GCA_027569675.1. Taxonomy (NCBI): domain Eukaryota; kingdom Fungi; phylum Ascomycota; class Eurotiomycetes; order Eurotiales; family Aspergillaceae; genus Penicillium; species Penicillium crystallinum. Next base: position 127,272 of record JAPDKR010000003.1, on the reverse strand, counting down.
ATCAAACCCTATAAGTATGAGATCGAAGTCGAAGATCCTGAATGGGCCAAAGGCAGAGATAATGTGGGCAAGGTTCTCAAGGAAGAGTTGAAGGCGTGTGAATCAGCCATGAAACACGTCGAAGAAACCGTTGGGAAGCGAAAGCTCAAGGATGTGATCTCGTTTATTGATCGAGTGCGAAAGGGCGATGTGGTATTAGAGGGCAATGGCGAGGGGGGCGCTGGTGGCTTTAGCGCCGCTTTGTTGGAGAGAGGTTTGTTTCCATCTTTCCATCACTCTTCCGTCTTCAGCAACTAACTCACATTCTCTAGGACGCGAGGGTCTCTTCCTCCGGGATCGAGCAGACATCATCAAAATGAGACTTTTGGCCGTCCGATCTAAACAATGCGCAACACAGAAGAACAAGTACCACTGTCCAGAGGTATTCCTGGATGTTGTCGCTGATAAACTCACATCCACGGCCGTGCTATTCCTCAATGTCGAGCTTTTATCTGAGTTCTACTATAATTTCCCTCGCGAGCTTGATTCCAGACTTGGACGTCATCTCTCAGACGCCGAGGTTGAGCGCTTTGCCCGCGAGGACCCCCGCATTCGTCGTCACTTGGACATCATCCGCAAGAAGGAGCTGCTGGAGCTGGCTCTACAGAAGATCGAAAGCATCCGACAGCTTGACGGCCGCGCGCGGAAACCCGAGCGTGCGACTCCAGGAAAGGAAACGAGGAGCCGTTGGAACCTTTTCTAGAAAATAATATGTGGGCTTTCTGTTTCTCTTCTCAATCTGGATTTTCGATACCTTCTCCGCTAGTGTTCCTGTTGCCCATTCATCATATTTAGCCTCTTTGCCTAGCCCTCCCTCGCTCTTCTTGGGCACTATGTATCTTTCAACATTTTGAAGTCAATGTACATAGCCTATCTTGGCTCCTTGATGTCCATATGCCTACATTTCCTAGTACATCAAAACCTATGTATGTAGCTACTCTGTAGTTTGCGGGCATTGGCTTCCTATGTCAATTGCCCTCCTTTCCAGGTTCTTATCACCTATATATTACTGCTGGGTTTGCTGTTACTTGAGGGTGCGATCATGTCACCTTCAATATCAGTTCTATATTATAGTTAGTCCGCCATTAAGCGTGTAAGTAGACGTATAAATAAACCACGGGAATCGGCATTTCAGAAGGTGGAAATAGCCACAAACTGATGATCTTCAGTCAACTTGAACCATTGGAATGCCTGAAACCTTCACGGCACATTTTCTAGGCCTTCGAGCCGATTGATATAGCTTTCGGATATATCGGATATACATGAGCAGCACCCGGGAATATCACAGGTCCATCAAGAGTCATTACCACCAAAGTAGCGAACAATGAAAGTTTGAAGAATTTACAGATGAAATTCACAGGTTCAATATATAACCCAGACCTAGTCTATATATTCCTACAACGTACAGTCCCCAAGAGAAAAAAAAGAAACCAGAAGCGAAACAACAACAATAATTAATGCTTTTTCCCCCGCTGGGCATGGGAGAAACGAATCAAAGCACCAACAACAGGTCATCAGGAAAAGATGAAAAATAGATGTCTATCACGGTCACGAGTGCTAAGAAAAAGGGTAAAGATGGTGGGGATGGCATAATGGGGGCATGGCAAGACATATTATCGGGAATGATATGTCGGGGGAGGCATTGAATACAATACAAAGTCGGATGTATCCAAAAGGGAAATGCGAAATGGCTGGCAATATTACAGACGGTCATTGAAAGGGAGAGGTTGGTTTACTCCCGCGAGACGTCACGGCCGAAGAGACGGGCCTTGACCCAGTCGACGCAGACAAGAACACGGTTGCGAGCTGGAGGATGGCTTAGTGTGCATTTTCAAGGTTGGGTAGAGATTGGGAAAACTTACTGCTGAAACACATGCTCAGGTAGGCACTGCGCCAGAACAGATAGGTCATGGTACCACCGCTGGCAATGTTGCCGCTCAGCCAGCTGATATCGGCCACGGCGCGCTCCTTGCCGATGTAGGCCAGGGAACCCTGGTGCGAGTACTGGAAGGGACCGATCTGCTTGTTGCGGCGGAGCTGCTTCTGGCGCTCGCGAATCTCGTCGAAGATCTGGTTGCGCTCCTCCTCGTTCTTGGCCAGGGACTGGCGCTCGGAGAGGTGCTCCAGCTCCTTCTCAAGAGTCTCGGCCTTGGCCATGGTGTTGAAGAGACGGCCCAAGAAGGCACCCTCCTGGCTGGCGACCTGGGCGGTAGGGGCGTAGTTGGCAATAGCGCAGTCGCCGACGGCCCAGACGTTGTCAGTGCCGTTCACGACAAGGTATTCGTTGACGGCGAGACCGCGACGAGAGTTGGCTTGAGCGGGGAGTTGGGACATGAGGTCACGGACGACACCGCGGATGGCGTTACCGGTGGCCCAGACGAGCAGACCGTAAGGGATAGTCTCGAGTTCCTTGGTTCCGTCGGGGTTGGTCACCTCGGCCTCGATGTACTTATCGGTAACCTTCTTAACCATAGTCTTGGTGCGGATGGAAATCTCCTCCTCCTTGAAAGTCGATTCGGTGTAGTCAATCAGTTGCTTCGAGAACATGGGCAGAACGTTGGGCAGAGCCTCGACGAGAGTAACCTTGAAGTTGTCCTTAATTTCGGGAATCCACTTCTTCAAGTCATCGTTGAAGAAGTCCTGCAGTTCACCAGCGAACTCGACACCAGTAGGGCCACCGCCAACCACAACCATGTGCAGCAGGCGCTTGACCTCGTCCTCGGTCTGGTCCTTGAAACAGGCGGTCTCGATACAGTCCATAATACGCTTACGAATGTTCTGGGCGTCACCGACTTCCTTCAGGAAGCAGGAGTTCTCACGAACACCGGGAATACCTATGCCACCAAATTAGCATACAATGCATCCATTAAGATGCGAAAGAGAAGCTCACCAAAAGTCGCGTTCTCGGCACCAACGCCGATCACAAGCATGTCAAAGGGAACCTCGGTGTGCGAGATGTCACCCTTAATTTCCGAATCGTCGCTGATGTACACAATGCGCTTCTCGTAGTCGATCTTGGTGGCCTCGGCTTCGTAGAACTGAACACTGGCCTTCTTGTGACGCAGGATGTTTCGAATAGGCTCCATGATCGAGCGGTGCTCAATCAAACCGGTAGTACATGAGGGCAGCAGGGGGGTGAACAGGAAGTAATTACGGGGGGAAACGACGACAATATTGTAGTTCTCAGCATCAATCTTCTTCAGCAGGGAAACGGAGCCCCAGCCAGTTCCTGGAAAGACAACCGGTGCGTTAGCGACACTTGAGCTCCAGGGGAATCTGCGATCGCAACCGTTACCTACCAAGAATGACCAGAGTCTTCTTTGACGGGTCAGGCGGGGATTGCTCTGGGGGTTGACGGAGTTCAAGGATGCTGTATGCGACGGTACCAGTCAGGCCGATGGCGGAGAGCCAGGTCAACCGCCAGGCCCACCGCAGAGCTTTGAAACGCTTGGGCTTGGGGGCGGGCTTCGGAGCAGCATCAGCATAGCTGCGACGAGCGATACGCGACACAGATTGGGACACCTTGGTTGATCGGAGCGGGTTTGCGCGACCGGCCAACTGTGATGTCGAAATCGACCTGCGCGACATCGATGACAGCTGCATGATGGACGGGGCCATCTTGCGAATTGCTAGCGTGCTGCCAGCCATTGTGAGAGGGCGCACCAAAAGGTAGCAAATGGGATGAGGATAGAATCAAGGATCAAGGGTGACTCAATAATTTAAAAAGCAGGGAAAAAAAGATTTGATAAGCTCCAGCGTCACGTTGCTGTTTTGGGCGAATCGGTGTGGCCGGGGCTTCAAATCGCTATGTAACAAGTACCTCTCTGATGGCGTGCTACATGCAATCAAGCCAAGTACTGTCTACATCTATTCTTTTTTCTGCCACTTCACTCTATTACCTCCAGGGAGTGGGTTTTCGACCTTCTATTGTGTTATTTTGTGCTATGTAAACTACTTAATTTCCCGGCAAAACGATCACCGCGTAGTTTATTCACCAAAAAGAATAAGGGGAAAAAATTAAAATTGGAGAACTGAGGGGGCAATCAATCTCCCGGTGAGGAGACAATTAACCGCTGAGGAGATCCCCCCCCCCTTTCACTTAAATAACTCGGTCAAATGGTTCGAGTTGGAGAGGTCATCATCCCCATTTTCTCTTTGATGAATCTCCAAATGGATCTCCCCGTCAAAGTGATTCTCATCACAATTGACTTATTCTGAGCTTCCAGCCCTATACGGTATCCCCCGACTTTTATCCGAATATACCCGTATAAATCCAACCTTGCTCTCTCCGGTCGGACATGTGGTGGGAATCTCGGATATACGTTGCCCGCGTTGAAGCTGTTGTCTAATCACAAAATCCGGGGAAGATTGAAGCTCCACTTTCGTCACTCGTCGTCCGGTTTCTTCCATCTCAAGCCTGGCTTCACATCACACATACTCGGCCAAAATCGGCGGACTAGATAGTCGGATTTAGCTCAATTGGCGCTTCCGGTCAGACCTGCTCCTACACGTCCATTGGACAAGGTTGCCGGCAGAGTTTCGTGGTCTCGAGAGTTCCTCTTGTTTCCTACCTAGGTATTCATGATATCACCTCGAAGAGGCAAGGGGGGCAGGATCCTGTGACGTAACACGGTTACTACTAATAGAATGATGTTTGCTTTTTAGCCTATGGGGTACTGAGGACAGCGAGAGCCTCAGAATGTTAACATAAGCAGATCAAGAAAGGGGCTTCGAAAGAACTTGCTATCGGATATTCTTTGCGGCATGGCTAGCTATTGATTAGTGAAGAGATCAACCCGGGTGGTCTTCCTTTAGTCAGTCGGGCATTTCAAGACATGCCCAGCTTCGATTGCTTCTGACATGTGGTAATGATCTGTCGTCTTCAACAACTCAAGACTAGCATATGATCTCCCACACTGGACAATGAGTCAAAGCCTTACACCCAGGCCAAAAGACCAAGACAGCATCATGCAATGTCAAGACATTTAGACAGACCAAGAAAACACCACCGTGGATGAAAAGAGCAGACAATGTTACAACCAACCCCAGCTCAACGAGATATCACCCGTATGCTCCGAAGCCAGCACACAGAACAATCCCAGTGAAAAGTCTGACGGGATATGATATGCGTAGCACAATAGAACCCAACGAGGTTCCCACACCCTCCTTATAGACCATGATAACCATGATAAGCAGCCTCATCTCCCAGGGCCCAGAACACAGATCCTAAGCCCACCTAATAACTACACTGTAACCCTGGATGCAATAAGAGGGCTCAATTATATCAGATTCCACAGGTACCTATGAGGGACAGCCTGGACAGATTTGAAACACGTCGGCAGTTATTAATGTCCACCCATCAGACAAACCTACCTAGGAACACACATAGAGTATGCAAGTAAGCAAAAATGGGAACTGGTAAATGGTAAGCCTATGTAGGCTAGAACCCTCTCCGTACTTGGCGTTGATGTACGGGTGTTGCTCTTCGGATACGAGCATCAGATCCATCGGTAAATTATCCGTCCGCTTTGCTTCTCCAAGTGCGCATCCGCATCTGGATTGCGTCTGGGTTGAGTTGGATGGATGGGTGTTCTCCGTGTTGGATGAAGTAGCATAATCTTATTGGAGTCGAAGGCTCGGATATGGAGTGGACAGGAGGCAGCATGTATTGGTGCAGGATAGAATAAATGGAGTTTTACTGAGGGTGCGGTTTTTCCTCTTTGCCCTTGTCTGGTCAGATTCGACGTTGCTTGTGGTTTTCATGGTGTCCGTTTGTTTGTGTTACGAAGGGCATATACATCTTTCCAAGGGTGAGATGGGAATATGACCAGTCAGTATTCCGTACTCCATAGAGGATCTTTGGGAATTCAAAAGAAATGGGCAAATGTGAGGTTCCATTTTATAACAATAGTGGTCAGATTTCGATGACGAGAGAGCTGTGACTTCGCGTTCGTGCTTCTGGCCAAATCTGAACCTCCAGGTCACTTCCCATTGACATCTCGCCTTGCCATGTCGGTTCCGTCTTGTTTCCACCAAGGTGGACTGGTTGAATCAGTAAGATGTGTTCAACTGAATTTTTGTTAAGAGATTGGGGGATTGTTGTTGACATCTTCTGAGCTCGAAGAAGCAAGACATGGGCATCCGACCTTATCCATAGTGGATGATGGTGACACGGAATACATATCAGTGGCTTTTCTGAATGAGCCGAGACAATGAGTATCGGCCCAAAGGATCGCAGCCATTGCTCGAGTTACCCAAAGCAGTAAGCCATATTGTAGCTGCGAAGAAGTCAGGCTCCAGGTTCAAGTATGACCATATCATTCAAGTGTCACTATCAGTCGATGATGACAATATCTATCATGCGCGGTCTTATTGCTCGATTCTTTCGTTTTTGTTCTGTCCAGCCAGAAAACCAAGTCCCTCTGGTGGTATCGTAATTCGAACGATGGTCTCGGAACAGAACTCCCATGTTAGACTTCGAGATGGAAGTTATTTGCTTTCGGTAAAGCTGTCTTCACTGGCCGTTAGTGGGGGCATGAATATCCTAAGACAAAAGTATCTCAAGCCAACGTCAATCGCATATATTGCATATCCCAACATTCTAGCCTCCACTACAGAGTAGACAGAGCCAGGCCGATATGCAACTTGCGCAGAGGATGGCTGCCAGCGTTGGCATCAGTTAGACATTGTATCGTTTATGCAAGAAAACCCGGACTGAGAACAAGGTATCAGTTCCATGGCAAGGTATGGCACGTCTAGTCCAGGTAGACACAACTCCAAGCTGTGGACAGTCTCCAGGGCTGCCTAGGTTGATGACCAGTACACCATGATCCGCTCAAAGGTCCAAGACCACGCGGCCAGCGAGATCCCTGTCGGGTTCAAGAGATAGGAAGAAACTGGTGATGTCAACAAGGCACCCACAAAATGATCCCAGGAAACTGATGGAATTTTGGCCTCAACCCGCAATTGCCGAAGAGAAGAAAGGTTGAAAGGAAACACGAAGAGTCAGAAGGCGGTTACGCCAAAGGCACGAACCCGCCACTGGCCTGTGTTCCCTGGTCATGACCGTGACTCAATGTCTGCCTCGGAAGTCTTGAAAGGAGGTGTCGTCAGCCACCACCAATTTCGGGAGTCCAAAGATTTGGTTCCAGCTGTTATAGATTTGGTCAGAATGGAATTGGGGGGTTCCAAGGCGATTGGGCCTGGGTCTTTTCGATCAAGGTTCTTGTCATTCGCCTCAGAGTTCAAAGGGAGGTTGAAGGGATCTGCGAGATGTTTGTGACATATGGGCCTCTTCACCCACGGTGCTGTGCAGGCGATATTTCTGATCCGCTGATCCGCATACTGTTAAGGAAACCCCCACCAAAATAGCGACCGCTGTTTCCAAGGTTCTTTGGGTCTGATTGTACTGATTTTTCTTTGCCGTCTATCCGTACTTTTTTACGCCTTTGTGATCTCATTCCTTCCGAGATCCCCACTGACGGAGAGTGGCACTGGTATTACATAAAGTGCATAGTTGAATTTCACAGGCAATATCCATATGTTGAACCACGGCTTATGAATTAGGCTTGTTCCAGTCAATAAGTGAGAAAAGGACTCCCGTATTGGCTATTATAAATCAGCCCAGCTCGCCGTGGGTCTGTACCTGGCATCGCAATACGTATCGCGCCGGGGAAGAGGCGCTATTTCCCATAGGGCCGTTCGATATGAGCTGAAACATATTGGGTTCTTTATTTTAGTTTATCCTATTTCATACCACTTTCAACCTTAAACCGGAATGATGAGCACCCACAAATAGAGTGAACCACAAGTAGTGGCTCCCGGAATCAGACGGGAATGTAATCCTTGCCCAGGTGGGTGCTTGTGCTATAGTAAGGTGTCAGATTTTGCACGCGTTGGCTGCTCCACTGAGGTTTGATATACGGAGTACGGAGTACTATGTGCAGAGTAGCAACAACCAAGTAAGATACTCCGCACCTGAGATGTAAAATGAGTACTCCGTAGGCAGAATAATAAATATCGTTGACATCGGATGCCATGAAAGGAATTTCGGGAGCTGGGATCGTCAAACTATGACTGCGTTGTACACATTCACTTACTCATTATCAACAGATATCTAGATTCTCGACCTCGGGAGACCAATGTCCATGTGCCTAGTAATTATTAAGCCTTGGGGTGAATCTTATGTTGGTAGACCTTTCAAGCGAGTGAGACAAGCCTACGTAATGAGTATCATGCTCCCCACACACTCTATATTTGCATACAATGTAAGTCTGCAGTCCGCGGACTCGTCCATACACCGAAGAACTCGAATGATACAGCGTAAGCCGTAAAAGACACGGGTTACGATATACATTCACCCCTACACCGTCTGAACACGCGTTGATCGTGATTATCCGCCACCGAGCGGGGGGGGGGCCAAGCGACTTATCGATTATCCCGAACAACCTCCATTGAGAGAACGAAGCGGTAGAATCTCGAATCCACCAAAGTCAAATCGCGGGAGCAAACAGATCTTTGATGCAAGTTCAAGATTCATGACCCTGTCAGCGTCAGCGTCCCAGAACCAAGAGCAATTGCGTTGTGATGTGCTCGGGGCACTTTGCAGAATCTAGACAAATTCCGAGATAGTCGTGGACAAGCAGAAAGAAAAAAAAACCGAAAAAGCTTAAAAAAAAAAAAAAAACCACACACGATGTGAATGACTGCTGATTATTGCCCTCTGAGTCCGATGCATTGCCGACTTTGTCTTTGAAACCTGTGGATTCAACATCCCGAACCCCTTCTGTCTCCTTTGACCTTTGGCCCCTGCGCGCGCGGGGGGGCTAAACCACAGAGTCTGGATTCGAGGATCAGCCTCAAAGACATCAACTGATGGAAAGAATCCCCTGTTTTGTCACACGGCTCCTTGTGCCCGAGCCCTTTTGCATCTGCCCCTGTCAGTGTGCAAACTTCCGCGGTTGGAGGTCAAGACCTGGCTGCAGTAGTCGGTGGCCACGGACGTAGGTCGGACTACGGAGTACTAAGGAGAGACTAGAGGGAGAAGGCAACCCCCTCCGCCATACGGAGTAGGTGGCACCTAGTTGCCCTAGGTTATGGGATTGTCGTAGTTGTGAGACTGCGTTGCGCTAGAGATTCCCATGGATCTGGATGCCAAGTACACACATAATCGGGCGAGAATACGGTCAAGTGTGGCCGTACGGAGTACACTGATCCATACCTCTCATTCATCAGATCAGAGTAGATGACCTCCCACCACGTCAGATGAAACCAATATTAATCATTTAGTAACAATTCAGATATAACACAAGCCAGAGAACCAGATCTGCAATATGTTGGGCCACGGACCAATGACTTGTATTAACTTCCACAATCTTGGGTGTCGGGTTATAGTATGAAACACTATACTCTGTACAGAGGACAAAGAAAAGGAGAGAACGAAAAAGGATCTTTCCATATTCGACCAGTCGAAGCGGCGATCCCCTTTCGAGATGTTTGCATGCCGTCTCCTTCAACCCGGGAGTGGATCGAATGACGCCAGGAAGAGAAAGATTAATTGCAGCAGCCTCATTCCTTTGGAATCGAAAACAGAATGTACGATGTAGCCTCGGGCGCATCCAACAGAGAATCCGCAATGACATATGCACCCATGCACATAATTGTCACCCGTGTACGGACGGAGTATTACGAAGTGGGTTGCCATAGCGGAGAAATGCTCGAATTTAATGCATGCACAAATACGGAGTACGGAGTGTGAGCAGGATCAGAATGGCTATAAGTGTGATACAGTGATATCAAGGAGATGACTCCGTAGTTCTGGACTGTTTGCCATTTACATCTGGAATGGATTGTCCTCGGTACTGGACCCGTAAGGATGGGAATGCAAGGAGCCGTGCTGGGTTAGAGGCTGCAAGGTTGAACCCGGCGTTGAGGGGGACTATTAGGTAGACTTTTGATTTGCCTTTGGACTGACGCATAAGATAGGTTACTTCGAGGGCAAATCAGAACACTTTCGAGCCACATCATTGAGCAATTTTAGAATTTTTTGAAGGAAGTTGATGCCGGTCGCAGAGCGCGTATACCGGAACCCAAGCCCCGCTGTGTAATGACGACGGGAGATGTCAGGTCACTGCGTAATTAATATGAACAGAGCCACAGCATCCTGGAGTTGAGACAGAGCACTCCGTAAGCTGATTCAAGACGAGAGCGTCGGGTCATTTGCAGGGCCTGGGAATATAGTAGATAATATAGTAGATGTAGTAGGGACGATGTACGGAGTATATGGAGTGAGACGGTCTACATTGGAAGTGATCGGCTTCAGCTTTGCTATGTTGGATCAGCCACCTCCAACTCCTGTGATCATGGGCCAACACCCAGGGATAGATTCCAGATTCCCCGGGTTTCTCGTACTGAATGCCCACGACTCCAACGGAGTGCAATACCCAAGTTGTGTACCGGAAACTTTGGACATCCGGTCATCACCAATAAGGAGGCGAAAAGGATCTGGGGTGTGGTTTTGTAAAGTGCAGCGGAGATACTCACATGCCTCGTGACTGTATATTGTATGCTTGGTACGGAGATGGAGTACTCCGTACGTGATGGATATACTCGAGATGGGGCCTCGGTGTGCGTGTAAACGATAGGAGCTCGGATGGTTTCCATGATGGGATGAGTTCCGCGTGCATCACATCCACGCACGGATGAAGTACGGAGTACATTGTATCTTGTAGATAATGTTGCTTCATATTTATGACTCCGTCTATGTTGTATACCTCCAATGGCGGCAATATCACGATCATGGCGGTCGCATTCAACTGCATGCGCCAATGGTCAAGGGTACAACCTGAAAGTGATCATCGGTGGAATCCTGGGATGGGATAACACAGGGGGTGATAGTTCCGCCTAGACTTGATCCTTTCGTTGGCCCGAGAACTTTGGGTTTAGAAAAAAAAACCAAGATTATTAAAAGAATTTCTCTCTTTCATACTGTCAGGATCAAGGAAAAAAGTCGGGGATAGGCTGAACGGTGAACTCTGCAGGTAGCACTGTGCCGAGGAATCTCACCCGCGAAAGGCGATACTCCGTCAAAGTGGTGGAGCTATCGGGAATTGTGCACAACACGAAATGAAGTGCCGCAACCGGGATGGCATCAAGATGAGAGGCTCCAGGTGAGAAAACTTCTATTTCCGACCCACCAAAGAGAAGAGACAGATTTGGTTAGAAGTCAGCAAGTGTCGATCGAGACAGAAAGGAAAAGGACTGGGCAAAGAACTATGAGCCGAGCTGGCTGTATGACTGTGACGAGTGAACACACCCAATGCAGTAAAAGACGGTCATTTTGGGTATTTGGCCAATCAGGTCTTTAGTTCAAAGCAACTTTCGAGGGCAAAATTGAAAAAAAAAAAAGGAAAGACATAACAGGATCGTCTACCAAGATGGAGCACTATGACACAGTGCACTTTTTTCCTTGTTCAGGTCCACCTCTTTCATTATCTGGGGTTCTGGAAACGAAACAACTTCCGTGGCGGTGGCTCAAAAAAACCCAGAAAGTGGAGAGATTCTAATTTCTTTTTTTTTTCTCTCAACTCTCTTCTCCATGAGACCCAACACCCGGTTCTCAGCTTGACCGTGATTTTGCCAAGAGAGAAGTTAGATCGTCCCCCAGTCAAGTTTAGAGCTTACCCAACCCGTTACCTATTCTAGACATGAACTGGTGGCGTGAACCTCAAGTGTCTCTCGTGTGAGAGTCCACCCATGATGATCTTTCGAAGGTTTCTGAATCAAGTGATAGTTCAATACGGATGATGTATGCTTTCGCATGCGTCGAAGGAGAGTGCAAACATCCAAGCTGAATGCAAGCTCCGTGCGTTGGATACTCAAAGAACCATTTCCCATAGGTGCGCCGTAATTTGAGTCTATCGTATCTTGGATGGAGTACGGAGGACTCCGGACATGGTGAGCGCACATCTCTCGACACCTCGGTCTTTTCTCGAAGGGGCCGTTGGGGCAGTGACCGATTCCAATTCCTTCCAGCCGATCTGGGCCGACCTACGGAATAGTTTACTGCACTGGATCACAAGTGCCACTACGTTGTACATGCCACCTTACGTGGAGGCTTTGCCGTCTGGACGGGTCGAACAATGTCTCGAGAGAAACGGCTTTCTCTTTGGGACCAAAGTTCCGTATCCCCCAGGCGAGGACGGGACATCAATACCGACAGGACTCCGTCCTCCGTACCAGTAGCATTACAAAGTACAGAGCACAGAGTACAATGTAGGGATATACGGAGTACCCGTAGGCAGAATCCAAGTACATGAAAGCCGGACGAATCAGACGGCGGAATCCCGACGAGAGGAACTATCAAATCGGTCCATCTGTAATTATGATGAGACCCCCTGATTCATAAACAGGAAAGTCCGGAACAGTGACAATGCCCAGGTGGGTTGCAGGGCGGGATAGAACAAAAACACGATGCTAAATTAATTTCTCAAGGAGACCAATGATCGAGGGGCAGTAGTGTAGTCAAGTCGGGGAGTACGCGATCACGTAACCGTGTGATAGAGAGATGAAGAGAAAAACCGTGGATCGGTCGTACACGGGAGAAATCAACAGCGACACAGGAAGTTGGCCCAGCCACCTGAGACTGGGTGGATTCATTACCTGAGTGGTTTTTCTTACCAGTTGTTGATTGGTGTGAGGACCAGTAATTTTGCCCTCTTACTCCAGAATGCACCATTCTTGGCGAGACTCCCTTCTCTGACGCTTTGGGGCCTTTTTGAACACGGTAATTGATCTCCTCTTCTCATCCTCATTATTGGTTTCCTTTTTTTTTTCTTCCTTTTTTTTTCTGCCCGTTTCTTTCTCTGGTTTTTTCTTTCCTTCCTTTTTCGGTCTGAGGTCTTTGTCTATTTGCCTTTACCCTCTCCGACTAACGACCAGCCACCGTGCTCACACCTCCCTGAGCCCCGCGCTTCCGGGCCCCCTTTAGCCCTTTGCAGGATACCTTTGCATGCGCACCCAGCCCTTCACACGGTGTAATTTATTGCCGCTAAGCCCAGTTTATTATTGGATCTGATATGGGTCTCAGCCTAGGTTCCCTTTTTCTGATTTCAACTTTGGATTTAGATGCTTTTTTTTTGTGGTCATTTTATTTGGTAATTTCTTTTCCCTGTCACTAGTCTCGCGCTACATTCAACTTTCCAAGGCTACAGACGGCGACAAATGTGATCAGGTAAACATTCTACCTAGGTACCTTAGTTGCATCCGCTTATCCTTACTGACATCAACCGGTATTTTCCATTCTTTCAGTCATTTTTGGTACCTGATTGGCGAGTAATTTTAATTTCCTTCTAGATTGACCAAACCCGGACTCAAACGAGCCCAGAAAGGAGGATCAACCTGGACCTGCGTCCGGGTCCAACTCTGTATCGCTTTCTCCGGATGGGGGTCTGTGGACTTGGTCAATGGAGATGATGCCTTGACTTCAAATTATTATTTTACTGTTTAATATTATTTTAATTCTAAGTTTTTTTTTTTTTTCTCTCCAAGTGGAGTAGTCGGATCTCTCTGACGCTTTCCTTATATGGGCCTATCGTGGCTACTCTATATACATCATTGAGACTCCCTGTGAACGATCTATATTCACTTTTCCCTCACATTGAACTGAATCCGCCCTTTCCTCCTTGATTGCATTCCAATTGGACAGGAACATCATTACGACTCCGTGTGCATCGTGCTATCTCTGTTGGCCCGGGACTACTTTTGACCTGAATAGGGAACATGGGTCATTGAAACTCCTCGGTTCTCTCCGCCGACGCCTTTATTTGCTTTCATTTTCTGTTCTAAAAAAAAAGAACTAAAACCTATGTGTCAACCTCTCTATCCATCGCTCGCTCTTTCCCTATGTCTTCTACTGTGGACTACCATTCCTCCTTTTCGACCCTGGGAGCTCCAACTATCAACCTGACAGAGGATCGCTCATTTAAAGCCCTGGAGACCTCGGGCTCATCTCGGACTGTTCCCATGCGGAACGGTCTGCCTACCCCTCCCCACGATATGACCGGCGTGACCTACAATGCGATGCCACCTATTGCCTATGGAGGGAAACCGAACGTCCCTTCGCACATCTATGGCCACCCGCGGCCCCAGTTCGATGCCATCTCTGGGTCGATGATGGCCGCGATGAGACCGCAAAGCCACGCACCGATCAAAGAAGCCCCCGCGACAGAACCGACGGCCCAGAAGAAGTCGACCGGGACAGGAGGATCGCAACTCCGGATTCCCTCGTCCATCAACAACAGCAAGGGCAGTTTGGCCGAATTCGCAGCCCAGGTGAGAACCACCAGTTTGTCCAGGTCAGGGCTTGAACTAACATGTTTCTCCCTCAGATGACCTGTCTATTCTGGTTCGAAAAGACCTCGAAATTGCAAGCTATCGAAGACCGCCAACACCCCGTGCCTTCCCTTGTCGCCGAGGCGATCCCCACCGTCGGATTTCAGAAATGGGTTGCTACAATTCTCTCCACGACACAAGTGAGCCAGAACGTCATTTTACTGGCTCTTCTGTTTATCTACCGCTTAAAAAAGTTCAACTCGAGCGTGAAAGGCAAGAAAGGCAGTGAGTTCCGGTTGATGACGGTTGCGTTGATGCTCGGCAATAAATGTGAGTATTCTTATCAGTTTCACCGCTCTCGATTTGAGTGGGTTTCATTGGATCATGATGCTGACTCATCTATAGTCCTTGACGATAACACTTACACCAATAAGACGTGGGCTGAGGTATCAGGCATCGCCGTGCACGAGATTCATATCATGGAAGTAGAGTTTCTGAGCAACATTCGCTATGACTTGTTCTCCTCTGAGGAGGAATGGACCCGCTGGCAAACGAAGCTGGGTCTTTTCGGGGACTACTTCAACCAGGCCTCCATGCTGCCGGTCGAGTCAGCCGCCATGCTCCGTGTCTCGCCTCCCCGGATGCCGCAGTCGCCATCGGCCAAACTGCCGTCGCCTAGCACCGATTCGTTCCGGTCCCAGCAGCCCAATTGGTATATGCCACTCAATGGATTACCATATTCGCTGCCACCACAGCAACTGAACGCCGAGCCTGCAGTGGGAGGCTCTCGGAAACGAAGCCGCGATGACAGCGATGAGCTTCATCCAGCCAAGCGGGTTTCTGTTTCTGCCACCACGTCTGCTCCGCCAGCTTCGATGACAGTCCCGGTGACCGCTGTCAATTCGATGTCTACCCTACCGCCTGTGTTGACTCCCACCTCTGCTCCGATGGCGCCGATGAACGTTTCTCGTCTCCCGCCCCCTCGTCACGCACCTGCGCTTCCGACTTCCTACCCTACCTCTCAGACGCTCCCCTCTGCAGCATCTTCCCAACTCCCGGCTATTATGCCCCCCATCTATAACCGGCCATCGAACTGGCAGCAGATGCCCCCTCTCTCGGTGCCCCCGATGCCATCTAGCATCTATAACACCACCCCGCTACCTGAATTGGGACGACAACACCAGAGCTTTGGCGTGTCCTCTGCCGCGGTCTCGCCGGCCGTTTCAGCCTACTCCGTCCACACTCCGCAGACACACCTCTCTCCTTCGTTCTTCCTCGCCAACCGTAACTCGCCTTACCGGCCAGTGCGTTCTGTCAACACCTTATTGATTCCTCCTCCACCGAGCTCTCTGCAGCAGCAACGCAATGTTCCGTATGATCATATGCACTACCAGCCACTTGCAAAAGGATCTACCTCTCGCAAGACCGGTTTGCTGCCCTACATCCAACCCGATGCGTGGAATCAAGCTCCTTTTCTTCATCTTCCCTACCCACCAACTAGCTATGCTGGTTGAAACATTGTACTCCACTTTTTTCTTTTCTTTTTTTGCTTTCTCATCACCCCATCTCCTGAGTTTATGACTTCACTGCGCCACGACCCGTCACACGAGAGATCAGAAAACACCCCATTCGCTGTACAACCTTTTAACTCTTTCTTACCCCCTTGTTACTGTACAGATTTACCTTTCTTTTTACGATTGTATTAGGCATATCTTCGGCGCTTCACATTAGAAGGAAATTGGGTCGGCCTCCCTACGCGAGATTCACTTCGGGATGGCATTTGAGGCGTTATTTCTTGTCTTTTTTTTTGCATCCATTTTCCATGTGTCTGATATGCCCTAGAGCATATTGGCGGTTTATTGCTGCTATTGCATTTGCATACATCCGGCGTTTCACCTACCAGGCTTAACTTTAGCTTTACAGCATACATGTATGAATCTAGATCTACCAACTGGTGGTTCCTTCCCTTTGGAAAAGTACTTCATGCCGATGATATTTATGAGTTTATAAGCAAAGAGACTTTTGTAGAGAATTTTTAGGAGCAGGCATCACCAGCCCAGGCAAGATGTGAGTTGCATGTAGATTCCATGATCATTTCGAGCCGCCTGCACACATTAGTGACTATCCAGAGATCAAAAAGATACAGGATTACTCTGAGATCCACCAAATCAATCTAGGTAATAACAACTTCTCGAGAAGCTGATCGAATTCTCTTATAACACATGGACAACACCTGTAAACTTAGGGCCATCCCGGAGCCGGACCAAACATAATCCGCCCCGACAGAGATCTCGAAACTCACCATCAAATCCGCAAGTCCAACACCAGCGAGACCATCACCACAACCACACACCATGTCCCCTCGGTTGATGGGGCTGCCGATGCAGCTGACACAATTCACCGCTCGGCCCTTGCAACAGGCCTCCCCGCTCGCCTTCCTCCTCCCAAAACTCCAGCAAACCCGCAATACTTCCATCCTAGCCTCCCTCTCCGACAACCCAACCGCCTACAACAAGCGCATCCGTCGAGGCCGCGGTCCCGCCTCAGGCAAAGGTAAGACCTCCGGCCGCGGCCACAAAGGTCAAGGCCAGCACGGCAAGGTCCCCGCCCGCTTCAATGGCGGACAGACGCCCGAGATCATCGTCCACGGCGAGCGCGGCGGCGTCAACATGTAAGCACCCCCAACTTCCCAAACCAATTCCCACCTAACCCAACCCTCAGCTTCTCCGTCGAGATGTCGACCGTCAACCTCGACCGCCTCCAATCCTGGATCGACCAAGGCCGCATCAACCCCAACCGCCCGATCACAATGAAAGAGCTCTACAGCAGCGGCTGCATCAGCCGACCAATCGACGGCGTCAAGATCCTCGGCGACGGCGCCCAAGCCCTCAAACAGCCCATCCACGTCGTGGCCTCCCGCGCCTCCGCCTCCGCCATCGAAGCCATCGAAGCCGCCGGCGGCTCCGTCACAACCCGCTACTACACGCCTTCGTCTATCCGGCGCATTCTAGACGGCGAGACGCACTCGTTCCTCTCTACTGCGTGGGCGCGCGCTAGCGGCTCCGAGACCCTCTACAAGCTTGCTAAGATTCGGCCTACCGCGCCGTGGATGAAGTGGAGTACCGTTGTCAATGCTGAGCAGAAGAAGTATCGCTTGCCGGATCCGACGAAGCGGAGGGATATTGAGTATTATCGTGACCCTGCGCATCGGGGGTATCTGGCTCATCTGCTTAAGCCGATGGAGGGTCCCAGTTTGTTCTTCCGCTCTTCTGAGGAGCGGAAGTCTGCTGCTGGTATCAAGAAGGAGAAGGTTCTTCCTGAGAATAGGCTTTGGTAGATTTGGGGATTGGGAGAGATGGGGTCAATGTTTTGATCAATTGTTTTGGCATTGTCTTTTTTTGAGGCTGGTTTAGGCTGGTTTACTGTATATGTATAAATATGTTGTTTTGTTGGATATGTTAGGCTTTGCCAAATAGATGGTTCGTAGCCTTTATTTTTATGTCTCTGACTTTTCTGGTCTCGCGTAGGACTCGGGGCGTTTAAAATGATCTGCATAGCCCTTAATTTATACGTGGGAACTTCATTTGAGCAATATAAAATTTATAACAGAGCGGTTTTATTAATTGTCTTTTTATCAGGTCCCAGGACAGCCCAGCCACCCAGAATATCTCAAGCAAATTGAGCAAGAAAGATATAGCGACATCCGTAATATCAAAAATCCGCAGGTATCAAAATACACCAGTCACAGCAGATGATGAATTCAAGTTGACCATGGAAACCAAAAAAAAAGGAAAACCAAAAAAAAGGAAAAAAAAAACCCGTAAAAAGACGAACCGAGACGATGAACGCTCATGCGACATTAGACCAAATAGCACAAGGGAGAAAGCAAGAAAAGAGGTAAGTTGAAGGAGAAACGCCATGTCTGCTGTAATAAATTGTTCCATAATCGTCAATCTCATAATGCCAAAGCCAGAACCAAACCGAAAGCCGAAAGCCGAAAACGCGCTGCGAGGGGGATATTGAAGATGAACGTTGAAAAAGACATGTAATGGCGAATGAGGACAATCTTGAGTCGCAGCGCGAGAATCAAATCATGAAAGGGGAAAAAATAAAGGGGTATCATAATAGTTTGGAAGGCTCCCTAAAGTAATGGCGCCCGTTGTAGTGTCAGCGCCGAGGGAAAGAGAGGCATTATTTCCGAGAAAAGTTGACCAGAGAGGTCACAATGGTTTCATCTGCAATGAAGTTCATCGGAAGAACAAATGTGGAGGTGTAGTGGTTGATAGAGAGAGGACAAATGCTCACGTTCTCCAGATGGTATCAGGAGAGGGTTCGGTTGCCTCATGAATCTCCCGTAGCCAAGGCGATGCTAGTACATCACGAATAGTCCAACGACTGCCAGGATCCATTTCCAGACACCCGCGGATCAAGTCGAGAGCGTCCTCGCGCTCCCGGCTAATGTAGTAGTCCGTAGTATCACCGAGTACGGCCTTGGAATTCCAGGTACCGCTCAAAATGTTTGCTTGGATGCGAGGGGCGAAAGAGTCTTGGAATGGTCGTGAGCCTACAACGATAGTGTAAACAATAACGCCAAAGGCCCAGATATCAACTGAAGGGTCGATAACACCGTCGACCGATTGAATAAGTTCAGGAGATGCATACTCCAGACTACCCGCGACACTGGTACTGGATCCTGCCGGGCCCATTTGCTGGGGTGGCGGACGGTCAGCAGCGTCCTCGTAGGGATTGGGAGAGCCGCCGCCGTTATCCGCAGACATCCATTCCGCCATTCCGAAATCACACAGGACCAGGTTGGATGAGGTCGTGCCGTCGGCAGATTCAACGGGGTCTAACAGGCAGTTCTCGAGTTTTATATCTCGATGAACCACACGGGCATCCTCGTGCAGGTAACGAATTGCACATGTTAGTTGATATGCATATTTCTTCGCCAATGCCATATCGAGCCCAGAGCGATTTTGGCGAACCAGGTCGAAGAGAGTGCCACCAATAGCAAGTTTGGTGAAGCAAAATGTGGCGTACTCTGTTTCGTACACCGCATCGAGAGTCAATACATGCGGATGGCTGAGATATCGCCAAACTCGCACTTCGTGGTCGAATTCAGCTTGCACTTCGTCATTTTCTTGCTCGCTTCGTCCTGCAACCTGCTTTTTCACAATTTTGACAGCAAGAGTTTTGGTTTCGCCGTGCCTTTCAGCTTTGTAGGCTTCTTTGACGGTGCTGAATCCCCCAAAGCCGATTTGCTTTCCGAGGACATAGTCGTCTCCAACCATCTGACCTTCATCGTCGGGCTGTGGGGCAGGTTCTTCACGGTTGCCCCACATGGACAAGAACATGCTGGCAGGCGACTTGCCACTCGATGTAGTCGACCGCCGGGAACTGTGTCGTGTAGAGTTGCGGAGACTGCTACTGCGATCGAGAGCCGAACTGCGTTTGCTTCCCCATGGTGTCGCGATGCCACCAGACCAAGAGCTGCAGCGGTCTTCGGGTGATGGGAAGGATTGGGTTGGCGATGACACACAAAACGGTGATAGCATCGTATGGGTTGAGTCGTCAGGAGGGGTCCGGATGTCGTCTGTTACTGGAGACACCGTCGACTGTGACGTGAGGGATGTTGGGCGCTCAAGCTCTGATCCCACAGTCGTACCATTCTCAGGCCTTGCAAACGGCTGGGTTCGGGAAGATCCGGTCGGGAAACCCCGATCTTGCGATCGCTTGGGGCTCCAACTCGGAGATTCGTGAATCGGTTCGACATGGTCGTCATCTTGTGAGAGGGCATTTCGGAGCCCAGAGCTGCGAGATTCGAATCGTTGCGGGGGACGGTTTTTCACATCCCCTGTCGAAAGTGGCTCTTCTAGTGGGATTTGATTGCCAGAGTCCACCGAGACCTGAGGATTGAAAGAGATCGAGGGTCGACGGGTTTGTAGGTAGCTGTCAAGCGGGGAACCTTGCACATCATCGGGCTTGTGCGGATAATCGTCGGTGTCGACTCTGTGACGCTGTTCATCGGAACGAGGGACGGAGATGGGAGGAGTCGCTGAGTGTAGATCACTTAACAAACTGTGGTCTTCATCAGTATCGCGGTGACGCGCGTAATCACGAGATGAATTGGTGTAGTCGCTCTCGATACCATCGCCCACTGTTGTCGCTTTCCTCCCATTTTCATGTGCCCATCTGGGGTTGTTCCGACCATGAAACTGAGTCTCAATTCTCAAGCCTGCCAATCCGCTTGCCAATCCGGCCCTCTCGCTGTGAGCCATGCCCTGACGAGGAGCACAAAGCCCCCAAGTAAAGTCGTTTTGTGTCTCGGTGGTAGGCTTGCAGTAGGGTTATATAACCCTCTGCTTGGCCGTTTTTTGAGGTGCTTTGCGATGGAGTTCAAAGACGATTGTGGGGTGATAGCGTCGAAAGTGGAGACAAAATGTTTAATCTGAGTGGTGATGTAAAGAAAGCCGCGTTTGTGGAAGATTGGAAGAGATTGGGATTTGGTTCGAACAAAAAGTCAAGGTGAAACACGGCGGGTACAAACAAAAGTAGTGAGAAAGGAATCAAAAGTGAGGTATTCGTCAAGTAGTTCAATCCTGAGAGGGGAAAGAAATCCACCGGAGCTTTCCGGGACACGAGAAGGTCTCGGAAAGTCACATGATAGTCATTATTAATATTTCCTCCACGGTGAGCTGAAGTAGCAGGCCGCTCTTGGCTCTTCCCCGGTGGCAAAAGCGGCAAATGGGTGCACGTACAAAGTAGGTATTTGTTACATCTGTCGACTTTGATTGGTCTCCACGTTATGGCCTCTGGATCCCGCCTTGGGAGGCACTCTGTGATCGCCCCGAATGATTTCATGAGCTTCTTCAGCTTACACATATGTGGAGTAGCAGGTCATACTCCCCAAAGCATCCCAAAGCATATCTGTACAATGACATCGTACAAATTTATATGTTCACCGCTTTCATCATGGACAATCTAATTTACATAAGTACATAGTCTACGGGTATACTCTCTCGGCCTGTACCCAAAATGCAAGCCTGGGAGGAAGGTAAGCACACTTAGAGGGGAAAGATAGAAAAAGAATGCTGATGTACGTCAGGTATTGCTGAGCATAGTACATTTTACTCCACCAAATAAAAGATTAGATGGAGGAAATCCATAAAACAATCGCCCATATACGGAGTATGTATCCGTATATAATCATCTTATTGGACCCTGGCCTAAGACTGGAACATACTAGCAGTATCTTTAAGACCAAGCAATTGATTGCTTGGTTACTTGAGTACGTGTAGTGCCTATATTTATATTATATGGTATGTTGACCGATATCCACATTCCTAAGGCAACAATTTGATGTGCTTTGGTCAAAAAAATCCCCGTACTCAGGGGTCATGGAGCCATGATTTTAAGCGCGCGCAAGGGGCGCTTGTTTGGGAGTACCTCCTTTCGGCTCTGGAGTCGTGAAAGGAGTTCCCATTCAGACTCAACGTCGTGGCCTTGGCAGAGGTCTCTTTGTTATTTTCTTTTCTTCTTTTTTATTTTGCTCCTTGTCGCTCTGGCAGTAATTTCTTTCTCCCTATTGTGTCGACCTCCGTGCTGGACCGAAGTGCAGACCAGCCCCCACCATTCTCATTCAAGGCACTGTCTCTCATTCAGATCAATTTGCCTAGTTCTACCCCAGTCGACCTTTCTACTACTTAGCAATTCGAGTCTAGTTTGAGCCTAGGAAATTCAGAGACTCGCGCCTCGCTTTTGACTCTCGTCTTTCAGCATTCATATCTCAGAGTCGCTGGTCACTCCTTGCGCTCACAACTTGCTTCAGTCCCATTGTTCTTGACACACACTCATTTGAATCACAACATGTCTCGACCTCAGATGATTCGGGCTGGTAAGTCCAATGAATGTGGGGTGTGAAGCCAATTGGTTGGAAGCTAAAGTATTGACCGACACCTCTAGATACCTTGGATCTGCAAGATCACGACGCTCCTTCTGCTCAAGATCACAGCAAACAACCCGAAACCCCAGAACCTCTTGGGAGCGGCCGGCCTGCTCCCCACCAAGAGCTTTCTATCCGCAATGCCGAACAAGATACACAAGTGGAAATAAACGGCGGACTTGGGAAAAGCCATGAATACCACGGTGACAAGGGTGCATATAGAGAATCAGGCGATGAGGATGAGGCTGAAGATGACAGCCATTATGATCATGAAGACAGCGATTTGGCAGATGGGGAGAGCGATGATCTTATGGATGATGATCTGATGGACAAGATCTCCAGTTCGCCCTCTATTGACGATGGTAAGGATGTTTGAGACACTTGCGCATTTGCTGGTTGCTAATTGACGTTGAATAGAGGATATCGATTTTGAATTCGTTTATGCGCTTCACAATTTTGTCGCAACGGTCGATGGTCAAGCAAATGCCGCCAAAGGTGATACCATGGTTCTTCTTGACGACAGCAACAGCTACTGGTGGCTTGTGCGCGTGGTGAAGGATGGAAGCATTGGTTATCTTCCCGCTGAACACATAGAAACCCCAACCGAGAGGCTCGCGAGATTGAACAAACACAGAAATGTGGATCTGTCAGCGACCATGCTCGGCGACAACAACGAGAAGTCAAAGAATCCGTTGAAAAAGGCCATGCGGCGCCGGAACGCGAAGACCGTCAACTTTGGCGCTCCGACGTATATTGACGCCTCCGATGTCGATTACTCCACGGACGATGATTCCGAACACGGCGACTTCTTTAACGACGACGAGACCTTGGATGGAGAGGACGAAGATGTACAAGAGCAATCTGAAGACATCGTCGTCGAACCTCTCAGGCCCAAAGCTCAGAAAGAAAATACCACGGAGCCTGTTGATGACAATGGGCCGGAAAAACAAGACTCGCAACGTCCAAGCTCTGATCGCCGTCCGTCAAGCGAAGAATTCTTCGAAGCGGAAGGTAAACACTGTCAACTCAATTGCTTCCAAGTGGCATCCGAAACTAATATCTGCATTATAGAACCAATAGTCAATCGATCCAGAAATGGAACTGTACGAAACACCGATTCCTTCTTCAAAGACGACACTGCCGAGCCCAAGAAGATTTCCCTCACACCAAATCTTCTACGCGATATCCGGGATGGAGATAGTAACAGTACGCTCGCTGAGTGGAAGGAGGTATGTTTCCTAGGATGAAATGGTTCTCATAACTATTGGCTGACTTCTGGCAAAGCCTCGTGGAAGCCTCGAATCGCTTGAGAAGGGATCTGGATCACAGGACAAACTCAAAGAAAAAGAGGAGAAGAAACGCAAAGACAAGAAGCCTGGAATGCTCAGTGGATTGTTCAAGCGCAAGAAGAGCAAAGATGACATTGACGACCCAGAAAAGTCTCCCGCAGAGTCGGCATTCCGAACATCACCCCAACCCAAGACCTCGATGGATTCCATATCATCGAAATCTTTGTCTCCTGAGCAACAACGACCTTCCAAGCCTCAGAAACACACAGTCAATAAGAGCCACAAACAGCCCTTAGGAATCATGAAAGTTGATACTGTCCTTGACCCGGCAATGGCCGAGTTCTCCAGAGGAAACGAGGCCATCAACCAGACTCAAGGTGACCAAAGCATTCGGCAGGTGCCGCCGCAAGAACAAGAACAAAGTGGCTATGAAGACTGCGAAATCATGCTTCAATCGCCTATCAGTCAAACAAGTCCTTCCAAAGACCCATTCGGTACTCCGCGCGAATCTATGGACCCCGCGGCGTCACCTGTTGATCGACCATCCAGTGAGGCTCAATGGAGAGAGCCTACTTCCTCAGATCGAAACACAGCTGAAGCTCCGTCCGTTACATCTCCACCTCAGAAATTCGTTCCTACGTTGGTGGGTCGGGGTGAGTCGGAGTCCCCTGTCAACATGTCTCCAAGCGAAAGCTATTCTCCGATGGGTGCGCGTGGTGTCATGACTACTGCCTCGCCTCGAGAAGTCCGTTCCCTTTCACCGGCATCTCCGCCGTTATCACCCGGGAATGGCACAAATTACCTCAAAGGCAGCGCAGCTACTCATGGCTCAATCGATACCCTTTCTGTGGACACACCGACTTGGAGCGACTCCAGTCTACGATCATACATGGACGAAGAAAACGACATCCGCGATTTGTTTATCATTGTCCATGACAAATCAAATGTACCCCCCGCTGGTCCTGATCACCCTATCACCGGTCGCCTGTTCAAGGAGGAGAGCAAGCGGCTCAAGGAGATGAACAACCAGCTTGACGATATGCTTGTACACTGGATGTCACAGCGGGCTAAGAGTCCCAACCCACTACGTGGCATGCAAAGTCCGTCGATATAACTACATGTACTCCGTGAAAGCATTCCTCGGCACTGTCTGCTGATAGACGGCTGCGCCTTGAATGGCGAAACATGACTTTTGAATGTGCTGGGCGCATCAATTTTGGCCGAGCCTCATACTTTCCTTTCACTGTTCACTGTCTTTTCTTTCCGTTCGCGTGTTGTGTTGCCTCCATTGCTTGGCGCAAGTTCTTGTTCTACAGTCTTGTATTGCCTCAACGGCGATGTGATCCTGAACGTTTTAACGGCCATTTTCACTTTCACCGCGCTTTTGTCAATCTTTTTTTTCTTTTGATTTTCACCGGAATACCCCGATTCATCCTTCAGTTCTGTCTCACACGTTCTCATTCTAGGTTAGACTGACGTATCTCCATACAATATCAGTTGCCAAGCATATTAAATGTCACAAGACCCCCTCAGCCTTGAGGGCTTAGGTACAGAAAGCCCCATAGTAATCAGTAGCTTATTGGAAGGCAAGTGCATTCCAGGACGGGAGATTCAGGGTCGTGCGGACAGGTCAGCCGCTCCATGATGTACAGATCGGTTCTCACCAGGCTAATTTGATTGATAAACACTGACTATGTTCTCTACGTTCCTTTTCTTGATGCGATAGGGTTTTCTTTGACACAGTTACTTCACTATGGCTGATCCATACAATCCTTATAGCTCCTACTCAACCCCTACACCGGGCGGGGTAGGATACTATCCCCCAGACGATCAATCTCACCCGGTTTATGACCAACAGCCATATGGGAACGCGGAACCATACAGAACCTCAGAGCCATACCATAATGTCGGTCCAGAGTCATACCCCGCTGCAGACCCGCACCAAGGGTATGCTCCAAGTCCATATCACCTCGCCCCAGAGCCTTATGGGTCTACTCCAGAAAGATCGTACACGCCGACAGGGCAGCCAGAATACCAGGGATCGGTGACTCCAACGGGATATGACTACGCGCAAAACAAAATTCCTGAGAATGCAGGATATTAGTGAGTTCATAAGCTGAGCCATGTGAACCAACATTAACAATGAGTAGCAATGACCACCCAGCCGACCAATCACGCCAAGCACCCTCTGCAAGTACCCAATCCCCTGCCGTATATGTGTCAGAGCCGGAAGATACAAAGCGTCGAGCGGGCGAGCAACGCTCCGACACGGACACGGACACTGACCGAGATATGGACCGTGGACTCGGAGGGTCGCTCGCTGGCGGCGTGGCCGGTTACTACCTCGGACACAAGAAAGAGCATGGCTTGCTGGGTGCAATTGGCGGTGCTCTTCTAGGGAATTTCTTAGAAGACCAGGTGAAAGATCACACGAAGTCCGATGATGGTCGCGAACAGGAGCATCACCACAGTGATCACCATCATCGTCGTCACCGCCGTCACCGCCGTCACCATCACCATCGGAGTCATTCAGGACACAGTGATCAGAGCGAGCACTCCCACGGCTCTCATAGCAGCCATTCGAGGCACAGTGGCCACAGCGGAAGCTCCCATGTCTCTCATCATCGTAGCCATTCGAGGCACAGTGACCATAGCGGGCCCTCTTATGTTTCTTACCACAGCAGCCACTCCAGGCACCGCGATGACGAGTACTGACGAAGAGAGTGAAGCCTGAGAGATAGCTTGAGGCCAGAGGGTTGGGCCTCGCGCATGGTTTCTTTCCATCTCTGAGTTCCATTTATCATTCTGCGATTGTAACCCTTGTGTTACGCAATATCGGTTATACTGGTTTCTTTTCTCGGTAGTTAGTATTGGATCAGAGTGAGAATTTTGCCCTCATTCTTTCCCCACCTTTATAATGAGGTTCATCGCTTGATACGCATCTTGTGGGCTCTCGCGAGCCGTCTTGACCTGTACGGAATGATCTCAAATGTTGATGGTTAGGTCTCTTTTGCTCGATCTGACCACCACCCATGAAAAAAGACACCAATTTTCCGCTGCGGTGATTACACATAAAGTAATGTCAGAGAGAATACCTACCTAGGTATATCCCAGGACCACTGGTCATGGCATCACAGTTCTTCATCCCGTGTAGCAGTAAAGCCCGAGAGCACAGGCCTAATCCTCAAGAAGGAAGCGCCATCGTCGTATCTACCTAGGTAGGTAGTCTTTTGTGAATAGACTACATATGTAGAGAGAGAGCCTCCATTGTACTCATTACAGTCTACAATCTACAACCTTGGAATCACAGCACCGTTCCCTTACCTACCATCGCGTACCATTTTGAGGGCTTGCCTAGGTGGGCATACCCTCTGACTTTCACCCACGAACGTCATGGTAACAGGGTCGGTTTACGGGGTGATATAATAAGTCGGCCAGCTGGAACATTCGGGTTGAATCAAGGCCTGGGTAACCTTGAACAAGGGTGTGACCGACATGCACCTCCCTACATTCCCAGATTCGTGCACGGCGTCCTGATACTCTTATCGTCTTATCAATGCATGACTCATCCGATCTGCCCTGATGAACCCGATTAGGCATTTCAGCTCTCGTGACACTCCAGAATGACCTTCTCACTCCAGCTGAGCCCTAGATTTCTTCTTGTTCACGTTTCTGGGTGTTTCTCTTTGCTTTGTCTCAATAGACTCAACCCTGTGCCCAGAGTTTAACTCCCTTTCACTCCTGTTCACCTCGGATTCGCTTATCGCTCTTACCCCATACTAAGACGCCCTCGACCTTAGGCGTACTAGTCGCGACCTAGAAGCCCAACACCATTTAGCGAAACACGAAGATACTGCATCGATAGATGATGACTCCTCCTTTATTACACGATCTTCTTTCCGGGACTCTACCGGATCATTGTGAACCAACATCGCCCTTCCTGACCGCTGTCTCCTCACATCTCCACATTTGCATCCCCACTCCTCTCGCGGCGATCTCTTCCGTTCTGGGAACTCTCAGCATCATCTCATGGCTCTTCGCGCAACTACCGCAGATATACAAGAACTTTCAACTACAATCGACATCCGGGTTATCGATATTCTTCCTGGTGATCTGGTGTCTCGGTGATGCAAGCAACCTCATTGGCGCATTATGCACACGACAGGCAGGCTGGCAGGTAGTGATTGCCAGCTATTACGTCTTTGTCGATGTCACTTTGGTATTCCAATTCTTCTGGTACACCCATTATAAAGCTCGCCGGAATGGGTATAGCAGTTTGTCGCATTCGCATCCCTCGGCTCGTCGAGGCGTTATTCAAGGTGTGCCTCCTCCAGACGATGGATTGAACTATCGGACTCCGGGCCCTGTCGACATGACCACCAAGCATTCCGAAGCCAAAGACATAGGTGTCCAGGCCGGGTCAGTACTCAACTCAATCCATGGAGGAACTGCCTCGTACTCAAATGAGAAACTCAGCTCCTCGCGTCGATCCGTGCGGATGAGCAGCAGCGCGCAGACCCCGCCTTTTGCACTCCCTCGAACTATGCTCATAGCTTCACTCCTCTGTGCCGTACTCGCCAACGCTTCTCCCACCGAGAAACCCCATCCACCGATCTCCGATGCCCCCCGGGAGGCTATTGTTGAAATTGTTGGTCGCGTGTTCTCCTGGATGTCAACAATTTTGTACCTCGGTTCGCGCCCTCCCCAGTTGTACAAGAATTACCAGCGAAAGAGCACTGAAGGCCTTTCTCCATTGCTATTTATCGCCGCCTTTTGCGGCAACTTCTTCTATTCCAGCTCGCTGCTTACCAACCCGAACGCCTGGTCTGACTTCTCCCCATACGGCGGTGGCGGCTGGGCCGATAACCATGGCAATGACCGCTTGGAATGGATTGGGCGGGCTACCCCGTTCTTCCTGGGTGCATTTGGTGTCTTGGGGCTGGATGGATTCATGGGAGTTCAATTCCTCATGTATGGCGGAGGCCCGGAGCACGAGGATGACGAGAGTTTCATTAGTGGCGATGGGGATGATCGGAAGCGTGGCCGCAGTCGCTGGAGGCGCGTTGAGGGCTGGATGCGCGGCTGGATCCCCTCTGCTTCACCTCGGAGGGATTCCGGAGAGTCGGCGACTTCACAAGAAGGCCAAGCTCTGTTGGGCGCAGAGCGCGGCCGATACGGCACTGTCTAGTCGTGCTCGTCTTATTGATGGATAGCTATTTCCTTTGTTGCACCCTTTTTGCCCCTCCTGCTTCCTGCTCATATGTTTGGGGTAGGGCAGGTACGATATATATGACATGATGACTTTTCTTTGGGTTTTCTTTGGGTTTTCTTTCCTTCTTTTCTGCACTGTGTCATTTGATTTGGCTTTTTTTCCCTCTTCGGTGCATCCTGTGTGATTAAATATATTAGGTGTTCGCCTGCATTCGCTTCTCTCCGGTCTGTTATGTTTCTCGGGCACTTTGGGTCCATGCAGCACATATAAAGGGCTATATACTATGCGTTCTTGCATTTTCCCTCGTAGGGGATTTCCGATTGTCAATGCATACGGCTTATGTTCTTTCTGAATTTGAAGAAATATTGTCTTAGATAGTCCGTTAGAGCCGAAGGGCCATAGCGCATATTTACAAGAATAGACAAGGCTATTGAAAGAAACCCTGCTAGATTAGGAAAGGTAGAAAAGCCAGTCAAGTCTGGCCACTGGGCATCTTTATAGCGCCGATCGGAGGATCAGAACGCGGCTAGACAGTCCGAGAGGCTCCGGACCATTTCGCCCCAATTGATGTTTTAGGTCTCCCTGTGTGAAATTGCTGTGTTAATGAGACAAGAAAGAATTTCCACGAAAGATTAGAAGTGCGCTCGAGTGTCGAGCCAGAAATCAATTAAAACTCCGAAGCCGAGATCAAGCCATGCCACGTTGTATGTCTGACATCCCAAGCCCTAAGTGGAAGAACACGAACCTTCAATTTCCCCATCCTGGGCAACCATTCGACGTGTACCTGATCACCCCATTGAGCTAATCAAATCCCTGCAGGAACCAATTGCCTTTTCTCACACAACTCATTTCTCGCTTTAAATTGCCAAACGTTCAATCGTCGAGTGGAGCGCTAACGCCACAAGGCCCGATGGCAAACAGGGTTTAACCAGTCTCACTCTACCACCAGGTACGGAATACGAATGAGACTAGGACTCTATAGAGTCCTGGTCTAAAAGCCTGTAGTTTCTTCCTCTCGATATATTCACCTGCTTATCCAAATCTACGGTTTTTTGCCGACTGTTCTTTCGTGGTGTTTACTCGCCGGTCCATTCGTTTTAATTCATTGGTTTCTATACAAAAATGAGAGCTCAAGGCCATTTGATGTGGCTTGCCCATGTCTTTCCGGCTGTGGCGCTCACTATCACTGCTCCTGCTCAGACAAACCCATCTTCAACTCCAGTCTCGGACTGCAGTTCTGTGAACCTGATTGAGGATGTGTCTTTTGAGACCATAGATCTCGATGACAGTGTATGGGCTGTCTTGCCGCCCCAAGGTGGTGTGGTTGTTGATGGATATCTGTTCGTACCTACTCAATCATATACATAGACTGGTTTTCTTCTGCAACACGAATTGACTCTCTGTTTGGAATAGGCATCTGAGTCCCGAGGCTATTCAGTCGCAAACACTCTTAGTTCAGACCGTTACCGGCGCCATCGCAGAAGAGGAGTATACCTTCTCTTTGGATTTCCGTCAGACAGCTGGCACAGACGATGACAGCACTACCTGTACCGTAGATGTCATGCTGAATGGCGAAGAACTCGACTCTAGCAGTCACACAGCCGGTTCCTGGCAAACCGTGTCCAAGCAATGGACAAGTGCTACCTCAGAAGTGGATATCTTTGTCGTGATCGATTGCCCCGGTGCAGTGGCCTCGGGAACAACAGTGGATATGAAGAACATCTCGCTCAAGAGGCCCTGTGGCTCCTCCTCCGAGACCAGTACTTCGCTCCCTACCCAAACCCCATCGATCCCTGCCTCTCCATCTGGCCAGCCCACCGCGTCTGAATCTTCATCTAGTAGTATCGACACCGTCACAGTGTCCATCCCATCCTCGCACTCATCATCAGTCCACGTCTCCCCAGTCTCGCCAAGTAGCACTACAAGCCCTCTCACTCTGACAACCATCATCACCGGTCCCACAAGCACCGCCTCTAGTAGTGCCATCGAGTCTTCGGCCTCAATCCCTGCTTCCGGCGAGCCCACCGACTCGTCTCCAGTCACCACGTCCCCGCCAGAAATGACCACGTCCACTATCTACACTACCCGTACCTCGACCATCACAGCCTGTCCCTCAACTGTAACCCACTGTCCCGCTAGCGAGCAGACAACGTACACTACAACCGAGACTATCGTCGTCTCGACCACCGTCTGCCCCATTGAAGACACAACTACAACTGCCGGGGGACCCAGCCCTACCGGTCCATCTGACCACGGTGATCACAATGGCTCTGGAAATGGCTCTGAACATGGCTCTGGCTCCGAACATGGCTCTGGCTCCGGAAACGACCACACAATTTCAACGATTCATTCGACCAGAACTGTAACCCTGACCGAGTGTCCGGCTACAGTGACGGACTGCCCAGCACGCGACCAGACCACGCGCGTTACCACCGAGACGCTCGTTGCTGGTACTACTTCAGTACCCATCAACACCGCTGTGACTACTACGGTACCTGCCACGGCACAGACGACTGTTGTCCCTGTTGGTGGCAATGGCAATGGAAACGGAAATGATTCCGAGGTATCGGAGGGTGAAGATTCGACCGGCTTTAACTCTGGCTCTGGCTCTGGTACCGAGACCGAGACCGAGACTGGCCCTGAGGCTGGTTCTGAAGCTGGCTCTGAGTCTTCAGGCTCTGGCGTTTCCGCTGGACACGGCGCAGGCCACGTCTACCACCATTCAGGAGTTGCCCACAGCAGCCCAGCCAGTCCATCCTTCAGCCTCACACGTATCGGCTCCGCCACGGTCAAAGTCCCCGTCGCGGCTGCTTCCCCTACTGCTGCAAATGGCGGTGCAGGTGCAGGTGCAGGTACAGGTACAACCACTGAAAGTGGCAATGCACCAAGTGCATCGCCTGTATTCAACGGTGCTTCGTCCTTTGCTGTTTCCAGCATCGTGTCTGTCGTTGGCGCTATCGCCGCTTTCGCGCTTTTCCTTTGAGTAGATACTGTCTTTTATTCGGACCATTTTTAATACGGATCTTAATTGATTTTGATATTGTGGTCGGGACCTAAGTGTGAAAATAAATGGGTAATATATTACGTGCAAATTTCAGACATCTGACAGATGAGTTCTTTAATTTGGGCATTGGATAGAATGTCTGAAACACTTGTACGGAGTAAACTAGATGGACTGCTTTGCGCATGGTCAAATGGTAACTTGGGATCTGCATGTTTTGCTTTTTCTTTGGATGATTCAATTACCAATGCAATATCCGTTCCTCTTTTCGGAGCGGTTTTTGTATCCGCGGCCCTATTTCATCACCTCCAATACT
Organism: Penicillium crystallinum; assembly: GCA_027569675.1. NCBI lineage: Eukaryota > Fungi > Ascomycota > Eurotiomycetes > Eurotiales > Aspergillaceae > Penicillium > Penicillium crystallinum. The sequence continues at coordinate 95,142 of JAPDKR010000003.1, read as the reverse complement.
ATATTCTTGATACTATATTCTTCGGTGGGCTCATCAGCCAACAACCTGGAGGCAGTGCAAGGATTCTCCAACTCATCGAATGATCCCACTTTATTCTGGATATTGCTTTTTGTCTAAGAGTGACTCGGGCGCCTGACGCAAAGTTATAAAAATTCCACCTAGGCAGCATGATCAATACCAATCACGTTGACGGGCTGAATATCTATTTGGGTATCCCAGCCCTCTACCACATTAGCATAGGAACGCCCTAAAACAGCAACAGGGAGAAACAAGAAAGCATGTTACACTCTGTCTGCATGGCAAATGACGAGTGTGATTTGATTTCTAATATATCACGAAGTACTCCGTACTGTCATTCGAATCGAATTCGCCTCCCCCGCCCCGTGCAATTAAAGATGAGGGGTTTTGTTTTTGCCCGGATTCTTCCATTTTAGTTTGCTACGGAGGTTACGCAGGGGTGAAATTACAGTTTGGCGGTTTGTCTACTCGAATCAACGTGCAGGTTGGGAAGATGGAGATGTCTGTTTCAGGGTAAGGTGCCGAAAGTAGCCGGTGTCGCGGGTTGATCCTTTTCTCCATGCGCCTTTTTCCCCTCGTTTTGGGTCTGGTTTTTATGGTCAGGTATCCATTCAGCCTTCGCTGATATATTTGATCTTGGGTCGCTTGGATGATTGCAATATTCTATGCTAGGGTGGACATACCTCCTTTTACATAGGTACGGATGTATATAGATCTGTTCATGGATATACCAGAAATCATACAAAAAAAAAAACGGAAATGAAGATTCCTAGAGACATAGCGGTCCGAGGAATTAGACCCTCTTCTAGAACGATGTCATGGCCAGGATTATGGTCGTGTATTGAAAAATATAGAGGCTGGTGGCTTGGCTTTCTAGACCCCTCCAAGACAACTAAGTTCAACATACGGAGTATGCGGGGCCTTTTTTTTTTCTGCATGCGGAGTGAAGATGTATGCGCCTTTTAAGCAGATAGGCACATAAATATAGAGGGGTAGATAAAGCCGGCTCTTCGAAGTACCTGACAAGACACCGTCTCTGCCTATGAGAGTCAAGTATCCCATGTGTCTACTTGCCATGCAGCATGACGCTCATATGCACGGGCGGAGTTGTCTAGAGTGAGTCAGAGCTGGTGCCTACATATAGGTGGCCACAGGTGGCCACAGGTGGCCAGTCAGACAGTCGGTGACATGTCAGAGAGCCTGAAATCTCAAGGCCGATGTCAAAGGGGATGGTGTTTGTTGTCAGCCTCCCCTTGCTTGGTTGGTTGTACGGGTAATGGCCATGAGCGTGTGATAGTCATGAATGGCCAGCTGTAAGGATGGATGTCCTAGTTATTTACCATACTGTCTGGTATTCCGTACTCCGTACTCCGTACATATATGTATGCTTCATGCTGGAAAGTGGGTATGGAAGGTGGGAGAGTCCGGATGAACACATCCGCAAGTGGCACCTAAAGGGGTAGACCGAGCAACGGAGAGAATGCAATGTTTACAAGGGGTGTTCTTTGATCGACTGGATCTCAATGGTGCAATGCAATAGTCCGATTCTGATCTTTCGAATATTTCTCAAGGCATACAGTATCTATGTAGAAATGTGCTGAGTAAGACATAAAAAATGTTCAGTGGAGTGAGCTTTTTTTAGTCTTGGCCATACAGAATACAGCAGACCCAATACAATACCTTAGACCCAACACAAGAACCAGTGACACGGGCGTTGCATCACCGGATTTGCCTTAGGGGTCTAGGGCCCTTTTTTATTATGGGGTCTCATGTTACAATACCAATACCTGCACTTGGCCCGTTCTCAATTGTTGAACACGTTGGAGTGCTTTTTTTTTCTTTCATGATGAAAAAAGCATAGGGGGTAAAAAAGGACAGATCCAATAAAATCCCATATTCATTTGATATCTATGAATCAGATGAAATACAGAGAATAGACGAATATACCGAGGGATGCATCTTAGATATCTGAGAGCCATCATTAGTGTGCACCAACTTTTTTTTTTTTCCTTTAATTTTAGAATTTCCATGCGTGGGCCGAGTGACTTCTGTAATCCAAATACACGGAAAATGACCGGGGCAACCCAACGGCCTTTTCCCACACAACGCCCCTGTACACTTTTCCTTCTTCATCCTTCTTCTCAACCTCTTTTCTGTGTCCATCCTCTCCCGTGTCAACGAGCTTTTCACTAAGTGTCGTTGCTCACCTCTTTCTGTGAGGTTTGCGTCAACGCGTGGAGAAATTTTCTTCTCGGTGTTCTTCGATCTCCGAGCGCGTTCGGTTCACCCTTTTGCGTCGGCTCTACCGCTTCGCTTCGCTTCGACTTGGTTATTCGCCGCTCAAAGCACCTTTTGAATTGACTGGATTGTGATCCTTCACCTTTCCTCACAGGCTACGTCATTCCTGACACGCGAGGATCGTGTTTCGTTCACCGTTCACCACGCTCCTTCCAATCTCATTCACCTGTTATTTGTTCACTGGATCATTGAACGCACCTCCATGTCATTCAACTAGAGACTGCCTCCTAGGAAAACAACAGAGCTATTCGCTCCCTGAGCACCGCTCTTCCCTCTCCCCTCCAGGATCAGGATCTGGTGGAGTAGACGGTTCGTTTCCTTGTTTCTTCAACTCTTGTCTCTCGGTCCAACTGGCTTTTTTTGGGCCTACCCCGGAGACCTCGCGTGCTGACTTCTTACCCGGGGGAACAGAAGACGTCTAGCTCCCCGGCCTGAACTGGCAACCTCCCCCCTCCCCAAGATGCCGTCCTTCTTCGTCCCAGGCCATCACGGCCTGCCTACACCTCCCCATGTCAACGGTGGTCGTATGGAAGACCCATCATTCTACCCGGTTGGTCATGCAGGATTTCCTCCTCGCTACCACCAAAGCGGCAATGAGTTCATCGAACAATACTCACAGTCTCTGTGTTACGGCAAGCCCAATTCGATGAATCTCCACCCTCATTCCGCCCACCCGATGAACACTGCTCGCGATCATCACCCGATGAACCAGCAGCCCATGTTTAACCCGATGGTCGGCACTGCTTTGCCCGCAATCCGCAACAACATGCAACTCCCGCCCATGGAGGCTCCGATCCCGCCTCAATACCGCCGACAGGAAGCCGCCCCAATGCAACAGCCCGAACCACCCCGCAAGGAGGAAAAGGCCACTGGAGGTGTTGCAGCTCACCTGGATTACGAGATGGATCGCATGTCCGACTTTGTGGCAGAAATGGCTCAGGGAATGTATGATTTGCTCGAGACCAGCATCACCATTGCAGATATTGACCTCGTCCGAAGCATCTACCCAGGATCTTCGGTACCCCCCCAGTTTCGGAAATACGTCTTTCAGATTTTGTCCTCGACTCGCCTCCCCAGTTCGACCATCTTGCTCGGTCTCTTCTATCTGGCCAGCCGCGTGCGGTTGCTGTCGGCTCAGCGTGCCTTCGTCAAATCAGACAGTAGCCAGGTCTATCGCATGTTGACTGTCGCTCTTCTGCTGGGCAGCAAGTTCCTCGATGATAACACCTTCCAGAATAAATCCTGGGCTGAGGTCAGCAACATCCCCGTTGCTGAACTCAACCGTATGGAGCTGGATTGGCTTTTCGCATTCGACTGGAAGATCCACGACCGCATCTACGACAAGCAGGATGGTTTCAACTCGTGGCGTACGCACTGGGATACCTGGCGCGCCAAGGCTACCGTTCGGGCTCAGGACTCACGCCAAACCCTGGCACCGATCGAGACCAACGTCGTTCGTGGTCAAGGTGTCGCCAAGCCCCTCATGTCCCCCGAAGGCCCTATCCCACCTCAATACCAACGCAGCGCGCAAATCGAGAACTCCTGGCTAAATCCGACCGCGTCCGAATACTCACCCCCCTCCACCCTTTCCAGTGGCCCCACTACCCCCGACTACTATTCGGTTGGTCCTTGGGGCTACGCCAACCCGCCTCCGCCCCCGCCCTACTCGCGGGGTTGGAACGCACCCGCACAGTATATGGCTCACCCAGCACCTCGATCCCAACCCCCATCCTACCACCACACTCCGGCGTACGGCCTGCCATTCGCACAGAGTCTCTGGACGGGTCATGGTTCGTCATGCGGATGTACCTACTGTGCTAAGCATCTTGAGCACTACATGTGCAACAGTGCTTTCCCCTCTTTGCAGCAGCCGATGATCGCAACCTAGGTTATGACACTCGACATTTCATGCTGACGCCTCCGGACGGAATGAACAGTGTCGAGCGGCTCAAGATCTCTTTTGATCTTGTCGCTTCTTTGAATTTCTTCTTACTGCAACTCTAGACTTCTTTCAACGCTTGCTTGGGCGACGCGCATGGGATTTATTTCGATACCGTTTGTTCTGCTTCAATTATTTCCAATCTTGCGCCTTCCGACCTTTTGCTTTGCTAGCCTTCACCCGCTTCTGAGCAACTATTGGGCTGCTGCGTCAACCAAAAAAGTACCTTTGTTCTGCGTTCGTTGGTTCTCGTTTGGCAAAGCAACAAAAAATTCGAAAAACGGAAAAAAAGAGGAAAACACGCTCCCACGGCGGAAATTGGCATGCTCCCGGCAAGCTCACGATGCAGAACTTCGACGCCTTGTCATCTCGTTATCACCACTTCTATGATTTCATGGGATCTTGGACTTTCGGTCTCATCGATGGGTCTTTTTGTCCCAAATTTGCCGGGGCCGCAGTCACGACTATCACGAATCCCCAAAATCTGACTTCTTTGTTTATTACCCACGACTTCGGTTCATATCGGCCTTTCTGTTTATGCTTGGCACCTGTTTTGTCTTGCGGTGATTACCCATAGAGTGCTTTCTTTCTTCTTTTCACTTCGCCTTCATCTCGGTACATTATTCCCATTCGTCACGCTACACGCTGTGCCAGGCGTTAATCATTTTTTTTCTCTTCTCATCTCAATTCCAATTATTCATTCACTTCTTTTTTTCTCCCTCGGTTCCTTCGATTTGTTCACTATCTTCCTGTGGTGAGACTTTTTTTTTTTCTTCGATCAACAAGGTCGACAATTCAAGGATTCTTTCCAAAAAAAAAAAAAATTTAAGCTGAATGATGGCTACGGTCAAGCACTCATCTTCCCACCCGCCACTCTCGAGATGGATGAGGATCGATTCATCTCAAAGTGTCCCCTTTTCATACATCACCGCATGTACGTTGGTGGATATGGGTCGTCCCCGATGAAATCGCGTCTCTCTGTTTTCGTTTTGAGAAGGCAGTCAGTCCCTACGGCTGATGTGTATGTAGTCTACCCGAGTTGATCTCCACTTTTGGCTTGTCTCCTATCTGTCTACTATCATTCGGCCCTGTCGGCAAGCATAGTCGTTGCATACTCTGTTCCAGGATATGCGTTGATATAGCTGTCAACATTCGTGGCAGTGGCAATTGTTAGTGCACAGGTTTCCGGGGATGATTCAATAAATCAGCGGCAAAGTATTGTCTTTGCCCCGACCACAACACTTTTGGTTCTCTGTTGTAGCCTTCGTGTAGAACTCGTATTCCCCCTATAGATTGGCCCATGTTCCCCCCACTTTATTCTCGTTTTTGAAAGGCTCTAGTCACGTCAAGAAGCCAGGTGGCATTTTCTTTCCGGTGGTCAGACAAACACGGGTGAATAAATTACAGAACGGGTGTCGACCCCAGGAAGTGTTAGGAAGAATGATATTCAAAACTATCACTGACATAATGCCGTAAATCTTAGCAATTGAACTTTGGAACAATATAGATAAAATCCAGTGATGCAAGTGGGTAATCGAGATCCATCCAGATAGTCGTTGCGGGTCGTAAAGTGTAGATGTAGAAATGAAACACAAGAATTATGCAGAGGTATAATATGCAGTTCAGAGGGGAGAACGCAATGTTGCAAGAAAAATGACAATATTAGTAGACGCTCCCCCGGATGCTTTGGTCTTCCTTTTGCTGCTCTTCCAGGGATAGTTCTTCAATGTGGAGATGGGTCGGGGAGTCCGTTGACGAACTTTCCGCTCTTTGTTGTGAGTCTGATGGGTTTGAGGACTCGTCTCCATCGCCCAGGATATTGGCCATGCGGTGTTCGGTCTGCGTAGTTGAAGAATGATGATAGTGATGGTGGTGAGGGTGCGGATTAGGATGGTGCAGGCGAGATTTTTTCAATTTTTCAGTGGGATGTCCACTCATCTCGTCGTCGCCGTCCTCTTCAAGCTCCTGAGAAGGGGCTGACCTTTGGTTCTGCACGCTAGACGGCATTTGGAAATGTTGCTGGTTCGTGTGAGGTAAGCTGCCAGTTGCTAGATTGGAGGAGTGTGGTACAGCATGACGGTGGTGATCGTGGTCGTCGCCTTCGTCGTCGGATGGGGCAAGGCTGTTCGCTCCGCTCATGGAACCTCCGCCGTCACGACCACCTAAGTGGAGGAGCGCGTATTTAAGATGCGCCGAAGACGAAGACGAAGCTGTGGGCGGATGCAGAAGATGGTCCTCGCTGTGTCGGTTTTGTCCGTGGTGGCTCAATCGTTTTGGGTGTACTGGGTGGATACTTGGTCTGGCTTCTGGGCTGGAATGATCTTGGTGTATGTGATTCCCAATACCATCGTCACGAAAGCCGCGCTGCGGGTTAGAGATGCGCCGAGCAATATGTTTGGGGCTGGTTTCAATTTGAGCAGAACTCTCTTCTGAGGATGATGCTACCTCGTCGATGGATACTGATTTGTGAAGTTTGGAGCCAAAGTTGCCTACGTGGTCATCGGCATGCTTTGGCTGCGCATGACGCATGGAATTCAACAGGCTTGCTCGCAGCGCTTGCTTCCCGTCTGCAGTCAAGCCGTGAGTGCAGCCGTCCGGGCAACCGCCCCATTTTCGCCTGATTGGGATATGCTCGATCTGGCCAGCAGGCGTTGTGGGTGCAGGGGCCTGCCCTTTGGACACATTCTCACGCTCTCGTTCTTTTCGAAGATCAGACCAGGTGCGGAGTTTGTTCTGTAGTATGTATTTGCCATTTTCTGGGTTGTGGGTCAAGATCAAGAACTCGCAATGATTAATGTTGCGAAGGTCCTCAAAGTATTCCACGCTCCAGTGGTACCACTTCATGAGGAATACTCGTGCCATGAGCCCATGCGTCACAAGTACACAGACATTTGCAAAGTCATCCTCACCAAAGAGGCGCCAGAGAGACTCGTTGAACCCACTCACTCGATCGTAGGCATCTGCCGCGGACTCGCCATTAGGGATGCGGTAGAAGAAATGGCCGTAGTCTGCTCGCTCCATCCACATGCGCTCCATCTCGGTGGAGCATGGCTGGAAGTTACCAAAGTCTTGTTCTCGCAGCCGGGGTTCCTCATATACTTTGATTGTATTTCTTGAGAATGGTGAAGGAGAAGGTGTATCCGAGGTAAGGGATTCTAGAATACCCTCGGTAGTCTCTCTTGTCCGTCGGTAAGGGGATGTAAAGAAGTGAAGCTTATCATCGGGATGTAGAAGGTCACGTAGTCGCCGACCTGCATCTTGCGCTTGTCGAAATCCTTCCGGTGTAAGTTTCACACGGTGGTCTGGAATAGTTTGATGAATGTCACGGTTTTTGTTGCCTTCTGATTGTGCATGGCGCACCAGAATGATCATCTATAATTGAGCATATGTCAGTTTTATGTCGAATATGCCTCACAAGCACCGGTAGGGTTTGACTTGCCCGTGGCTTCCCCATGGTGGAAGGCTCATGGGGAATGTAAAGGACTCGAGATGCGGGGGAGGGGCCAGTTGAAGTATCCTGGCTACAACAAGAAGGGCAACGAGAAGAGCAAAAGCAGTGATGAACTATACACCTCTCTATCTAACACTGAAGACAAGAAGAGCGAGAAAGAGAAATCTAAAACACAAAAGGAAAAAAGTTCACTTCAGTCGATACAAGCCACTGACCCGCACGGGCCAACGGTCGGTGATCCATTCAGCGCGCCTCTTTTACGCAACTTCCGAATAGCATCACATCCGCCATGGCCGATTTGCTGGAGCTGTTAGCTCCACATCTAGATCCCTCTCATTGCCATGATGTGACTACGGATAAATATCTCAATCGCCTATCAACGTTGTCGCTCGAAGCCCTTCAGACCACAGAACCCCCATCACTCGCCCAATCCTCCCACTCCACCCTTCTCTCCCTCCAAGCCTTATCGAACCGTTCACACCGAGCCTTCGTCACATCGGCTGATAATCTGTCCACACTACGTACTTCAGTCCCACAGTTGACTCGGGAAGCGCAACAGCTACGTGATGCGATCCCCAAACTCGACGAGGCGGCCGTGGGCTTCTCCACCAAATACAGTAAGATTACGGACAATGCCGCCCTGGAACGACGGAAGAAAGCCATGCAATTGTCACGCAATGTCGACCGATTGTCAGATATCTTAGAACTACCAAGCCTGCTGTCCAAGGCCGTGTCGGCTGCCTCGGTGAATTCCGGTACCGGGGCCTCCTCTACCACCTACTCTTCTGCACTTGACCTGCATGCACATATCAAACGACTACAAACATTATACCCTGAATCACCATTGATTCAAGATGTGGCATCTCAGGCGGAGGACGCGATGAAGGATATGACAAGCAATCTGATCACGGGGCTCAGAGCTCAAAACCTACGGCTAGCAGCTGGTATTCGAACTGTGGGTTGGCTGCGCCGAGTGGCCCCAGATCTGGAAATGCTGCATGCTGATGGAGCAGCCGGGACTGGAGAAGGCGCTCTGGGAGCCATATTCCTGGTTTGCAGATTGGCGCATTTGGTATCGACCCTTGAGGCTCTGGAACCCCTTCGCGAACTTGCGGACCAAGAAAGCCAACGGAGACTCGGCGGCAAAGACAAATCAGATACAAATTCGTGGTCCGGCGGTCAGCAGACTGACCGCTACTTAAAAAGATACATCGAGATCTTCCGAGAGCAGAGCTTTGCGATCGTCTCCTTGTACAAAAATATTTTCAACTCCGAACAATCCGAATCCGAGCTTGCGATATCGGGACTACGAGGCGCAGACGCCCACTCCAAGGCCAAGTCCAAGCCAGCGCACTCGGATGACCCCTTGCAACGTCTTCCCCCGGCCTTGGCTACTTTCCCAATGCATCTTGTGCAACTGCTCACAGATACAATGCGCTCCTATCTTCCCAACATCAGAGACCGGAGCTCGAGGGAAAGTCTTCTGACCCAGCTTTTGTACTGCGCCGCAAGTCTTGGTCGTCTGGGTGGTGACTTTGGCATGATTCTGACTGAGTTGGGTGGAGAGGAAGATACCGAGGACGTCGCTTACGAATGGGAGGAGGTCATGCGCAAACATCGAGCCTTGGCAGGACGTTTGGAGCAACTGACTAGTCGCGTGCCTGTAAATTAAGATTCATATACCCTCATGGAGACTCAATACCTTCCTAGGATAGCGATCCTGGTGAGAATTGTGTATAAGTATAGTTCATAATGGAGCGCCCATTGATGGTATCAATGGACTGCCTAACTGACACAATTTACAAATGCTTCCACTCTATACGTCTTTGTGCTGCAAGGCTCCAGCTACACAGGCAATACCTTGAATTTCACTTGACTGACCAGATCACGGCACTCTAGCTCTTTATATGGGAAGATAGTATAGCCGAGGCTGGTAGTGAGCAATTTTCATAACATGCATTTTGACGAGACTTGACACATCAAGACCAGCATATAATGAGTCGTGGCACACATTATCGCATTGCAATAAATCCTTCTGATGTTGCGCAACAAATTGGTTTACTCCGCAATGGTTGGTCTTTACACTGTTGGGTCTATCCTTCTCGGTCAACCTTGTGTAAGGTTCCGCCAAGGACTACACCTATACACGTTTGAAGCGAATCACAGTAATGGAGGCTCCAAACTGAGCAACGCCAATGAGAGAATCAGATTATCTTGATCACCTTACAGGTTACATCGGGTAGGTCTATACTTGCCCACAAGTGGTTAGCATTTTCCGAGTGAGTCACAAAGCTGACAGGGAACGAGGCTTGTACAATTTTCCCGGAATACAACCTCTATATAAACCTGCTGCTAGAAACCAGCAGTGGTCGTGTCTTTGAGACTTGGGGAATCACTGGTCTGGCTTCAATTCACAGAAAATGGTTGTTCATTACAATCCGCTCACCAAGGAGCCGTATCTCCAGCTCCCGGCACCATGTGGAAACATCATCATCACTCCGCACAGGGAACACCAGATTGAGGAGACAGCTGCAGCATTGACTGTCATCCTGAACGACTCGCGTGTGTACAACTGGCTACAAGGACCGCCATACCCGTTCCTCCACTTGCACGGCCAGGAATGGATTAAGAAGAAGCTGATAGAGCAGGAGGCCCTCGTTTCTACCCTACAGAAAGAGTTCGACAAGTCAGCAACTCAATCACAGGGAGATGACCCGAACAGTCAAGTGAAAGAAGAATTCTTCGATCAATCGCCTTTCGTCTGCATACGCGAAGTAGCAGAACGAGATCCTGAGACCGGCGCTCCGCTTCGAGATGTCACGATTGGGGACATCGGACTGGTACGGTATCCTTTCTATGAAATGAAACCTGATAGCCCAGAGCGTGCACTGGCAGTGGAGCAGAATAATGCTTTGCCTGCGGGGCACAAGGATATCATCTGGGCAATTGGAGGTATATCTACTATTTACAATCAAGCTTTGGAAAGGCTAGGTCTCAGTTGCTGACAGTATGAGCAGACTACCTTGCCCCCACCCACCACGGCCGAGGAATTATGAGTCTTGCCGTTCGGACTCTGGTCCAAGACTGGGCGATTCCTCGAATGAACCTTCAGCTTCTTAGATCGAGTTACTATCTTGGAAATATTGGAAGTTCGAGGGTATTCGAGAAAAACAACTTTGATATAGTTTGTACGTTGAAGGATTGGGTCCAGGGAAACCCAATGAAAGGACAAGGAGTAATGTCAATTGTTGTGATGGAGTGGAAGGGTCATTTTTAGATATCAAGCAATATTGAGGTATCTGGTAAGAGCGGCTATGTAGTTGGGGACAACTCTATCCATGCTGTATACATATCTTTGAGTCACAGAAAATCCATATAAGTTCTATCTACATCAACAGAATGCTTCCTATACCTCCAAGGCTTCTCATAGTGAAGGATTTGTTTTGAAATAGCTGGAGTCCACAACCAGCGGGACTCTTATGGATATGATGCAAAGAGATAGATGGGTAGTATTGGTGCTGAAGGGAGATACAAGTACCACCAAGTTGTCCACTACTCAGTATATAACACACTGTATAAATGCTGATCTTATTTCCGAATCGACAACATCGCTTTGCAGATCTTGGAATCATCTCACACCAATCTAACTCAGGTAGATCTAGCGGGGAAGCGGCCCCATAGCGGATCAGGTACCTCAACTTTGAAGACAAAACACAAGAGAATAAGACGAGCGTCGGTGAAAGAACTCAGAATGGAATTTAAAGAAAATTCCCGAATATGCTTGCATTATGTACCTCAATGTACGGAGTAAGGCCTGGCAAAATTGCAACTTCAATTCTGAGCAGGAAATAGCCCACGTCGAGCTCATGCATAATCCTGTCCCTCTCATCACCAGTTGCCAAGGCAATCTAGCTAAATTGGTTAGCGCCCTGTAGTATGAGAAGAGATCTGCATTCTGTATACCGTATCCAGTATCTAGTATGTATTTCCACATTGTCTTAATGTCGACGTGTTCAGGCGTCTGGGGCTGATCCGGTGGCTGGCGTTAGCCAAATGGCCGAGCTATACGGAGTACGGAGGACGGAGTACGCCGTAGAGCTTCAAGGCCAAGGAGAAGAGCAAAATTCTGCATTTAATTTGCAATTATCATGCGACTATCATTGGATCCACTCCATAGTCATTGGCTGGCTAAACTTCTAGTCCTCGATCTCAGCTCGCCTTCAATATAGGATCTCCCGTACTCTACCTTCTCACGGCTCAAAATCGGTTGATTACGGGACTTCAGATTTACGATGGCATTGGTGAATACGGAGTACTTAATCTCTCTTCGGTAGTCACTAAGATACCTCCGTGCTTATTTAAGTGGGGAATCTCGTCTGCACGTCCAGACATGGCGTTAGTCTCGAATCTCACGGCTGAAGAAATCCGCACTGATGCCCTTTCACCTGCATATGCGATCCAGCTCCAAATTTCACTCGAAGTCACTTCATTCCTTCGAACGGAGTACTCCGTGCTTTGAAATTTCTTACTGCGTCGGTCTGGAATCGGCTCTCCGACCTCGAAGAGACTGAGATGAAGGATTCAAGAAATGCTGGATATTGCAAGGTGGTTTACAATCATATGAATATCAATGAGGATTTAAATGCTGAGTTATGACTCTTTTCCCTAACGAGGACGCGATGAACAGCTATGTTGTACAATATAGGAACTCATCTGCATATCTAGGGCTGATACGACCTCGTTCACACGCCCCTTCATTGCTCGGGCTATTTAGGTAGTATGGGGAGAGAATAATCAACCCAGTTGAATATGTATGCTCGGGGAAGCAATTATGAGATTTGATTCTAGCATTCCCAGTCCTAACCACTCAACAGCTGCATAGAGCTCCATTCGTGTGCATAGCCGAGGCGCATGATTTGAATAGCGCAGAACTCCGTACATCGATGTAGATCGCAAAGTGAAGAGTCAAGTCTCCTTGGCGCTTTCCAAAACAATCTATATAAAAGGCCATATTTCTGCTTTTTCGCCCCTATGAAGTCAAGTAATCTTAATAATCTTTCCCTTTTTCATCATGCATCTCACAACCTTGAGTGTGCTCCTCTCAATTGCTTTGGCAGATGCCGCATCTTTTGTTACTCCCAACAAACACAAGCCTAATAAAGTTGGTTCTAAAGCCCGCCCCAAATTGTACAATTGGATACTGATATTGTTGTAGGAACCGGATTACCCCGAAAGATGCTACCCTGATCCCTGCAAAGGAGTAACCTATGTAAACTCCACAGCTCTCTGTGGTGACCCCCGACTTGGTCCCAAGGATCTTCCCAAGTACTTCCCTCTTGCCAACGAGCTTGAGACATACTCCCGTTTCGGAGAGCTCTGCCCCTACGAATTCCTGGATAAATGGACCCTGAACGCCACAGACCCTAAGGGCTACTGGGTCTATCCCGATCACGACGGATTCGCGACTACATCTGCAGAAGTTTCCATTCTGGGAAATTACACCCTGCACGTGGGCCAGAAATTGGACAGATTCGGAGCTGAAACAGGCAAGTTCTTGGCTCCTCTTGGTGCACCATATATCGAGCGAGCCCTGCCACCATCCAACCTTTTCGCGCCGGTCAATAGCAGCTTCCCGTATAACTATCATGTCTATGAGGTGACCAAGGAGTTCGATATTCTGCTTGGTCCCATTGCGCCTTGGTTTGAACAGCCAGGATTTGGATCACAGCTCTTGGCTACATCGAGTGTTGCGGACTTGTTGGAAGGCGGGTTCTTAAAGAGACTGGAATTGGAGGACTATGATGAGCCGGAGGAGTACTCGGCAGGCTATCTCCCTGAGCCTGAGAAATCTTCCTAAATACGGCTGGGATACAAATTGTTAGGCAGCAGAAGACAAGGGACTGTCTTTGGATATTGGAATTTTCATTCCTGTTTGCCTTTTCACTATATCGATAGTTTTAATAGCCAGAAGTAATCTCAAAAAGGCTCGCTTACATTCATTCCAAGCTAGCAGCTGTAGAGACATATCATAGTAATCTACCTTTTCTATCTTATCTCTCAGTCAGCGTGAGATCTTACTCCGCTGTAGAGCAATATTGTCCGGTGCAGCACCTTTGCAGAGGGGCTTTATAAGTAGGCAGATTGGCAGCTGACTTGCATAGGAAAACACGAAGATAGCGCAAAAGAAAGACTCCATATAATCCAAGGTGTGTAATTAGTTATAAATCCCTAAGTCTAATTATCAAAATGGTATAGCATTGCTAATCTGCCCATTCAGCTTGACAGGGTATCCCAGCATGCTAATATTGGTCAGTCAATTGATCAAGACAAATACAGGAAGACCTACTCCTTTCCAGTTTTAGTGCAGCCGCAGCCACAAAAGATCGAAAGAGGCCAACAGATCACCTGAGACAGCATCCCAATTAGTTTAAGTCCAGTAGCAGTCAAGCGTCCATGCCGTTGTCCGAGGCGAGGCATGGTTTACTTACCGCTGCCACAATGGTAGAGAAAAAGCCTGTGCAGGTCATCAGATATGCGCATTCTTAATTCATACCGCTACAGATGCACCGAACTTACCGAGTGTCGGGCCGACCACCTTACAGTGACATGGGTTCTGATCGGTGCCGCATTGGAAGCAGATGGGGAAGATTGGAAAGAAGGGAACGTCACACATCGTGCTGGGCTTGGGCTGCTAAGCTTTGGATTAGACTTAGCAAAGAATTATGACTACTTTCGACGATCTGTCTAATAGAAAAAAAAAAGCTTCCCCAGATGGACGGTTCACCGCCCAAATTCATCATGAGTTTGCGATTTAAATCATCATGACGCAGATGAGATCGAGATCCACCGATCGCCTTGTTTCATTAGGGTGGGGGGCTCTAGTTCATATAAGATCACAACATCAATAGGCCAAATGTAACATACGGTCAATGACTACCCGTATCTAAGCTCTGAAATAGTCCATTCAATGAGGCCGTCGATCTGTATACAATCCTCCAAGTTAACTAAATATAAAAGCTCCGGAACCCCCCGAACCAAATGACTCAGCACTTGGCTCAGCCCTGCCCTTACAGCCACACCCACATGTGGCTTAGGCACCAGTGTTCTGCACCTTTCCCCTCGAATGAAACGTCATTCCCAAGCGGAGGGGTAACGGTTGAAAGATTCCCAAGCCCCTGAGTGGCACGTCTCTTATTCAGCCCTTCCTTGCCGGAATCCAAACTGCAGTGCACAAAATAAAAAGGTCCGCTTCAGGCAGCAACCGTGCCTAGAAACACCAAGACAGCAACTATTTGGCGCACAAGACACCTATTCTTGGCATATAGTCCATCGTTTTTCTCATTATTTCTCTTTATTTGATTCCTCTCTACACCCTAATTCCAGGATCTTCGCCTCATCTTTTTCCTCAATCACCCTGACTTCTTTACAATATTCCCAATAAATAATCCTTCCACAATGGGCGCCCGCAATATCCTCCCCCTCATCCTACTCCTCGTCTTCGTCGCAATCGTTGCCGCGGTCGGATATGTCGCCTACAGCATCATGCAGGATGTGAGCAAGAACACGCGCGAGAAGATGGAGCGCAAGAATATCGCTTTCACCAAGGACGGTATGAAGGTGCAAGTAAGGGAAATTAAAGACGAGGCCTACAAGGACCGGACCCAGAGGTGTGTTTTGTCTGTACATGTGGCTGTTTTGCATGTCTTCCCTTCTACCCCTTGTTCACGTCGACTGACCCGATCTTCCACAGTGTCTTGGTCAACATGTGGAATCACACTTCCTTCCCCGCTTACAAGAGCCGACTGTGGGATATGGCTGGCTCATCTTCCACTGAGCAGAAGAATGGGGCTGAGAAGCGCAGGTAGTATGTTGCATCTTCCTGAAAAATACCATGGCATCTCGACGGGACTGACTCGGTCTGTACTAGGTGGCAATAATCATTACTCCGTTGCGGACGTGTACCGGATATTTTTTTCTTTTTCTTCCACGATATTTTATTGATCACTTTCACCACATGTTCCAGTTTCTCGCCTGCTGGTTCATAAATTTCCCCGCCTTTCGACTCTTCGCGATGCGCTTTTCTGGTTTTCCCATTCATCTGCATATACTTGTTTTTCTCTTGACATGATTTACGCTCTCCTCACATCTTCACGAATTGATGGCGCTGATATGATCTCATTTGATCTTAAACTCGCGACTTCTCATCCTTTTTTCTCATTCTTATGAATCAGGACAAACCTTGATTCATTCTTCCAAACCCCATTGGGCCTTGGATCTTTGTCACGTACTACATATGTATTGGATAAACATCAATTGTATTGTATCATTTGCGATCCAAACAAACAAGCGGTTGAACTGAGATCTGCACTGTCTGTAGTCCACCGAAATGATCCTGAGCTCTTGCAGTAGAGTACCATTCTCATTTATAGGTGGATCTCAAAGATCTCCCTCGATGCTCCACCCCAGCTGCTCTACCACGTAGATCGGTATTCATCGACTTGACACTGCCATTGGCCTAGATGTTGGTCTAGACCTGAGCCTAAAACTGAGCAGATATCTCTCCTTGAAAACCCCAGAGAAATATTGTGTATCAAGAAAAGACATATTGTGAACAATGACAACGAAGTTGACGCATTTTTACGGGACTTGAAGTGGTCCAAGGCGTTCAAGTGCACAGGTACTTGCTTCCTTCCTACCATATTGTGGACTGTGTGAATCTAGCTAGCTGTGCCGTGATTCCAAGTTGAGCCTTGGACCTGGAGATCTTAGACCCGCCTTTAAGACCTGATCGAGCGCGGTTGCATTCAAAGGTCAATCCATTGCTCCGTACTCGGTCTCCTCTTGTGCCAAGTCTGTCTGATAGCCATTGACCAGCGTAAAGAACTCCGAGTCTCAATGGGGCCATAGATCATGGTTCATCGCATGTTCTGCCGAAGATTTTGCTTGCTTTTAGTCGAGAGATAAGTGATGTATATATGTCGACAGTCAAGTCTTTGGCTTTGTTCTAAGGGCATACAATTCTATGGATGACGCCAACGCCTTCCTGCTTTTCAATAAGAGTTCCACTGCAAACAGATCTATCCCAACTAGTTTCCCGCAGATATAAGACATATGTTGTCTGTATCCAGTTGGGCTTGGTATGGTCATTGTTCATATAGCCTTAGCATAGTTATGTAAAAGTTGCGGAGATTATCCCGAGGTCAATGTTCGCAGCCTTCAGTAAATGAGGGGTTCTTCACCGTTGCAAGACTTTTCCCAGGGTTACTTCATCCTTACCACTCCGAGAGTCCCGTGAGGTGTAAGGATAGTACATCCGTAGAATATCCGCTCAGTCGAACTCAAAGTCTACCTAGGTACATGTACCCAGTGTACCCGAGTAAGCCATAAGAAACGACATCTATTACTTAGACACCATTCCCAACTCAACTCTCATTGCATTAAAATAACTGATTTCAAAGTTCTGCCTTCTGGTATAAGAGTCCTGATGAGGGATTGTAAAGAGGGGCTTATATCCCGCGGGACTTGGAAAGCGATGTCACCTTGGTGTCAATGAGATGCGTTGATTCGAAGAAGGCATCTAGACTAACCCAACCGGGACTGTAGATTCTCCACCCACGTGAGGAGTCCCAGACCTCGAAATGCCTTGATTGGAAATGACAGTCGCTGATTGGCTCCTTACTTCCAGTTAAGCAGCGGGAGTCCCTCCAGGATCCACTGGGACTCCACTTCCAGCTGATCCTCCTCGAATCAGCGTTGCACGTGCCCTGATAATGAGGGGGACTGCCAAGCACGTTGTCTTCCTGTTTTACTCGATAGGCTACGGTTGACCGTTGGAAGTAGATCCTTTCTGTGTAAAGAGGTGAGGTTACAAGAGAATGAATCTACCGGCTCTTAAGACTCTTAAGAGGGCGTATCCCTCACTTCAATACATTCCGACTCGATCAAGGGATGCAAGGTTTCTCATTTCTCATTCCCTCCGAATCTCACCATGTCAATCAACTCCCTCACCGGCCTGATGTCGAGCTATTCGCCCCTCGCTGATCGCAGCTCTTCTTCAGAGGATGAAAAGATTATCCATTCTCAAATTCAGTCCGATGTGGAAGCGGGGAAGGGCTCCCGTCACGATGACTCGGAGAGGAAATCATCCCGCTTCATTGATGGTCGCACAGTGTCTGATGCTATCATTGGACTTTCTGATGGCTTGACGGTGCCGTTCGCCCTCACGGCGGGACTGTCTGCATTGGGCGATACCAAGATCGTCGTGTTCGGTGGACTGGCAGAACTCATCGCAGGAGCTATCTCAATGGGACTGGGTGGATACTTGGGTGCCAAGAGCGAAGAGTAAGCTTGTTATGTCTTGAGCAAACCCTGGTTCTTGAACCAATCGGGTCGAGAGAGATACTCAAGTCGCTAACACATCCCAAGGGAGTCATATAAAGCGACCCTAAAAGAAACCAAGACACAAACCATGACAGATCCCGCCTCGGTGTCAGAAACCCTCTCGGAGATTTTTGAGCCCTACGAGTTGCCCTCGGAATTGGTTGCTCAACTCAAGAATCATCTGTCATCTTCCCCATTGCTCCCAGATTTTCTGATGAACTTCCATCATACTATGCCTGCACCTTCGGACTCACGAGCTGTCGTCTGCGCCTTGACAATCGCTCTGGGATATTTTGTTGGTGGGTTTGTTCCTCTGATACCTTACTTCTTCGTCGGACCACTTGACGCCTTCCTCGCTCTGCGCTGGTCCATTGCTACCATGGTCGTTGCCCTGTTCATCTTTGGATACGGGAAGACCTGCTTTGTCAGTGGCTGGGGCGGCCGGCGCAATGTTCGCAAGGGCCTCATTGGAGGAGTTCAGATGGTATTGGTAGGTAGTATCGCTGCTGGTTCGGCAATGGGTCTGGTGAAGGGCTTCCAGATGCTGGCTGATGGGCCCGGAGACCAGAAGCATGATTAACGGAATACTGATTTCTCAATCTCTCATGTCTTATGGAGTTGGCGCTGAGCGGCTTTTTCTTTATCCATGCTTTACGATACATTGGTTGGCGTCCAGGTTCATTTCGGTCAGTTAGATCACTGCCATAACAAAATCTCATGAAAATCTTTGCCTAGCTCTAGTTCTTTGATACTGCGATAAAGTACTCTAATCCGATCAATGGGTCAAGGCACGAATCATGAGCCTTCATGGTAAGATATTCCTATTCGCTAACCGTCACAACTAAGACAATACATATACCAATCCTTCCCGCTTGCTAGAAACCAAATTCTGCTGCCTCTGAAATACTTTATCCTGGGTATTCACAATCTTGTGCCGATCTAGTGCCTCGATAAGATCCAGCACATAGTCCTGGCAATTCCAGCCCCAAATGTCATTGCGGATGGGCACCTGGCTCGCGATGGTTTTGATGGCGGTAATCTTGGCGACATCCACTTCAGAGATAAATCAATTCTACCAGGCCGTCCGAGCGGCGGGAATCTTTCATCTCTGACTCAAAGCGGAATCTACCGTCCGAGCCCGCCGCTTGGAGTAATGTTTTGTCTTCATCTTTGGATGCATCGATGAACAAACCCCAGTGTTTGTAGACGCCTTCGCCGGCGCTGATGGCTACGTAGATTGGGACGGTCAATGACATTCTGGTGGAGTTCAATGGGGAAGGAAAGGCTATAGAATGTTGATTTTATATATCGCATGGGCAATATGGAGCCTCTCTGTGTGTATACATACCCTTTGAGGGGATGATGGTTGATGTAAAATCAAGATACGAGGATGAAAGTGAAAATCGATGTCGCGAATACACTCCGTACTTAGCTCTAATAATAGACATTTTGGTGACTTGGTGAATAGATTGGCGCTGGGATAATGTACAAGTGGGTGGCGCTTAAAGCCCTGAGGCTGAGCGATGCGCTGGATATGTTAAGCGCTTCTCATTCACAAGTGGCAATGCACTTGGTGGTCATACATATTGTGGCACAGTGCATATGTGAGATCCAAGATCAACCGCCTTGTGACATATCTGATGGATCAGATTTCATGAAGTTGGTTATGCTCCAGCGGTATGTATATTTTGATGAGGATTCCGGGATAACATATACGGAGTACGCAGTATAGCTGACCATGATAACTTCACTAGGTACATCTCTAAAGATTGTCATTCCACTATAAAGAACCCAAATCACATTCTAAGAACCAGTCCTTTCGTAGGCGTGGAAGCCTCCCGCTTTGAAGCTTTCCCCGGCCGTCAAGCAGCCGTCCATTTCGATGCACCACAAACCATTGAAAAAAGATGTGCTTCTTTAGATTGAGACTCGCCTTGGTATATGGCGGTCCGACCTACGAATTCTCATACTATAGCAAGCGCTCGGGGAGAGCTGTATCACCGAGTATAGTTTACATGAGCAGCCAATGAACTTGGAGTTGCCGCCATAGGACTGACGTCAATCTTAAGAGACTGATTGGCTGCCCCAGAGTAACGAGGCTGTATAGCGATAGTGACTCCGATGTTTGAAGCACGATAGCTTAGTTGGCCTTGAAGTATCTCATCTAATGGATTAAAAGAACACTCAAGATAATATCCTCTGAATCTCTGCTCTAAAGGTAGACACATTTGCATGAGTGTAGCTTGAGGTCATTAGGAGCAAAGGTCTTTACAGGACCATAAATGCGGGGGAAAACTTAAAGGTTGAAAGGCTATACAAGGAGAAGCCTGGTGCATACTTCGATACGCCAATCAACAGCCCTAGCTTCACAGAAACACATTATCCACTATGATGTCAGTCCATTCCGATCCATCTCCTCGCTTTAGCACGTTGATAGAAAATTTCTTCATTGGATATCGGATACGGTGTATCTCGTGGTTGTACAAGTCCTGTTTCTCCACTGACCGCATCGAGGTTGCGGGGACGAAACGATATCCTCGTAGGATCGACGATGCAGAAACGTCGATCATGGTATCGTGTATGAAACGAGCTCGGGCATGTTCATCTGAAAATAACTATCGTCATGATGGGGCCAGTATAGATCTTTAGAATATGTTTGTCATACAAGCCAGGCTGTGCGATGCGTTTTCGCATACTCGCGATTCTGGCATGCACGTATACAAGCAATTTTCCTCGCTCAGCATCGGTAGATGATCAGGTAAGGTGTAGAGCACCGTAGAGCCTTGCAGCATATGTGCGTTGTTACTTTGGCCTCAGTGGGAGCATCGTCCTAAGTCTGATAGTGAATGGCAATCTTGGAAGATAGATGACAACTTGACTTCATATGCTGTGGCGCAGCGTCCAAGCTCTCGAGGTACATCAGCCTTGCATCACTTCCGAACCCACTCTAGGCAACCGCCCCCGATACGAATACGGGTAAATCCTGCGCTGTATTGTATAGAAAGGTGGATACGAGTGCTAGAATCTAATACTTATTGGAATAACAATCTATTCAATGACATGTGTGCTGACAATGCCTGGGGTATAGTACTGCGTACTCCGTATAGGGTAGCTAGGTGACCTCTGTCAAGGGAGCTTTGGCGCTTTGGCGATGACGGTGATTGGCTGCGGTCGCGCGACGCTCGATTCTGAAACCCTGTGTATCAGGGGCAAGGGGCCTAAATGTAATTTCCTTTGAACGTTGGGACGGCACAGAAGGGTACATCTTTAAAGCTGTACTCCGTACGGCTGGGGGTTCACGGTGTTGGAAATAGGGAGGCTGGTATCCCCTGAAGGCTAAGGCTGACAGGTTCTCCCCTGAGTAACTAGGGGTTACGGGTACGGAGTTCAGGCATTATTAGATGATAGGCTGCACATCCTCATTTTTGCGCTGGGCCCGTGTAGAATCTGGGCCTCATAGCGCCGAATTTGTGTTTTGCTCCTACCTAACTGGTTTGGCTTCACAATTCAGTCGGACTATAGCAGAGGTACACAACATACTCAACAATGTATCGGGATGTGCTACCTCATCCTCAAATTGTGTGTGGCTCAGCTGCATAGACAAGGCTGAGCTCAAGAATGTCAACAGCTGCCTAAAGTAGACGTAGTTGGCCGTTGACCGATATGTCTCGTAATATGAGCAGGAGGTAGCCAAGTAACTAGTGTCGTTTTGAATCACGGACGAGCCAACCGCCGACTCGCCGGTAATTACATACGTAGAGCATATGGCACGCTGTGCAACTGCATAAGCGAAATTGGGCCTGGAGATCTGATGGTTTTTGTTGGATCCCGGGTCCAAGCGATGGGGCAGCACAGGAGGAAGAGCCAATCGGCCGTTGACAATGGATCTTATATGGAAAATTTGCGAAAAATTTGCGCCCCAACTATGCTGTGTCCGTATTGTAATATTGGGACATCATTGAACTATATTTCGTTGAGTTGGCAATAGCATTGAGCTGAGAATGATTATGTCGTTGGATGCACCTCGAGATATACTTCGTTTACCCCGTGCCTCCGTATAATATGATATGTAACTACAAAGGGATATGAGCTGCATAGGTACGAGGGATTTCCGGCAGTCTCGGAGCCATCTGCATAACCATTCTTGAACAAGTCGGATTATTGACATAGCAAAGTCCGAGATATGCCCAGAGTTGTGACTTCTCGTGCATCCCGATCTCCGTGGCTTCCGCCGCTTCCGCCCGACATCCTCAAATTCTCCTCCTTCAGGTATTGAGTACTGCCGAGGTCTCCGAACTATAGGACAATTGCCGTTGGCGAAACCAATGTCTTTCGAGAGAGGAGGTAGAGAGGTCAGTTGTAATTCTATCAATCGGGCTCCAAGAACACTATAATCAACTAGTGACGCCATAGACTGTCAGGTAACCGGTAATGAAGTATACAACATCATACAATCAGGAAGATTACACTCAAAAATCAGCTATCGGAAATACCAATACATCAAATACCGATGTTTTCCATGGATGAAACCCCCATGCCTCTTCTTCCCCTTCTCTTCCCCATCCATCTCTTCTTTAATTTCCTTATTTTCGTTTCCAGGGCTTCAAGTGATCTCCTTGGTCTTCTCGAGTTCTGTTTACTCTGGGGTTTTATTCCGGTTGCGCCCTTGCTGTCACCTTGCATCCCGACCGGCACCCGTGTCAACGTGACCTCCTGAGTTCCCTGAAGACTCACGCCCCTCGGTCTTGTCCTTCGCCTTCCTATCAGTATATCTTTCATGAGCCGCTTTTTCGGCCAACGATAACCCCCTTTCCGTGCGCGACTTCCTCCCTCGTGTTCTGCGGTATTCTTCGAAGTCTCAAAAAAACCCCCCTTCTCCAATTCGAGCGATCCGAACCCTCCTAGAGGAGAGTTGCCGCGAACATGAGCGCCTCCTATCCGTCATGGAAAGATCGCACGCAAAGTCAATTCGGGAAGCTTCAGATTCAAGTGCCATGGCGCTCATTCCAGCTCCTAGTACCGCATCGCATGCGCCGCAAGCTCCGGTCTAAACTCCGGAGCCGCATCTCGCCCACCTCGTCCATCTCGAGGCTGCAAACTTCCTTCTCGCCTGTCGACACTCTCAGATCATTACAGGCGCATCGGTGGACGACCTACGACTTCCAGTACCTCTTGCTGCTGATCGTGGGCATTTTCTCCTTGACAATCATCCAATCTCCGGGTCCATTGGGAAAGACGGCGATCGCCACCGGTCTGTTGTGCTCTCTTCTGATGCCTGTTACTCGGCAATTTTTCCTACCTTTCCTCCCTGTCGCCGGATGGCTTATCTTCTTCTATGGGTGCCAGTAAGTTTCACACTCTTGCCATACCTCCCTGCAGATGCGCTCGCCACTAGATAGTGGCGCGGGTGACATGAACGAAGGATCTCATGCAGAGTAAATGAGAACGTCACTGACATGGGATTCTCTAGGTTTGTCCCCAGCGATTGGCGACCTGCCATTTGGGTACGCGTATTGCCAGCCATGGAAAACATTCTGTACGGTGCCAACATCAGCAACATTCTATCCGCCCACCAAAACGTTGTGCTCGACGTCCTTGCGTGGATTCCCTACGGACTTTGCCACTATGGAGCGCCATTCGTCGTTTCATTACTGCTTTTCTTCTTCGGTCCCCCAGGAACAACACCTCTGTATGCCCGGACTCTTGGATACATCAGCATGATCGCCGTCTTCATTCAGCTGGCTTTCCCTTGCTCACCACCATGGTATGAAAATCTGTACGGATTGGCACCCGCCGACTACTCGATGCAGGGAAATCCAGCTGGTCTTGCGCGCATTGATAAATTGCTCGGAATTGACCTTTACACATCGGGCTTCAAGCAGTCCCCCGTTGTTTTCGGCGCATTCCCTTCACTCCATGCTGCCGATTCCACCCTGGCAGCACTGTTCATGAGCCACGTCTTCCCGCGTTTGAAGCCCCTCTGGGTTACCTACACTCTGTGGATGTGGTGGGCCACCATGTATCTTTCGCACCACTATGCAGTCGATCTGGTCTGCGGTGGCCTTCTTGCCACCATCGCCTTCTACTTTGCCAAGACCAGGTTCCTGCCGCGTGTCCAGGCCGACAAGATGTTCCGTTGGGATTATGACTATGTCGAGATCGGTGACTTGTCCCGCGAATTCGGATATGACCTCGCTAGCTTGGATGGCGACTTCAACTTGGACAGCGACGAGTGGACTGTGGGTTCTTCGTCGTCTGTTTCTTCCGGTTCTCTGAGCCCCGTGGACGATCACTATACATGGGAAAGCGAGCATCTCACCTCGAATCACGA
Source organism: Penicillium crystallinum (assembly GCA_027569675.1). NCBI lineage: Eukaryota > Fungi > Ascomycota > Eurotiomycetes > Eurotiales > Aspergillaceae > Penicillium > Penicillium crystallinum. Next base: position 70,725 of record JAPDKR010000003.1, on the reverse strand, counting down.
TATCGAGGCCGGGCGCTAATCCTCGAGCTTCACTTGGACATACGGGATCGACACTGTCCATTCTTGCATTTACTACTTTTGAATCGGCGTTATGTTTGACGACAATGTTTGGAAACATTATCTGCATCGAGCAATTTTCGACACCCTAAGGTTTTTAATTTACTGAAAGCCCCTCAGTTCGCGCGGTACTCCGCGTCCAGCTGACGGTATCTTTCACCTTCTGGCTGTACATGCCTCGCTACCCCACTTTGGGCTGGCAACTCCGTCTATAATATTAATACCGGTGGTGGAAGGGATCGGGCCTTGTCTACCTGCCTGCACTCGCCAATCCCCCGCACCGCCACCGTTGGCAACTTTCGCTTGTACACATTCGGATGCCTCCTGGGCGATCCATTTGATCCTTCTGATCCATGTCTTTCGCTATGACTTTATGACCTTGGGCGGGCCACCTTTATTTTGCCTTCGGCTCGTCCAAATGAACAAACTTTTTTACCATTCGTGTCGATCGCTCATCATAGGCGCCTGGGAACTTGAACTTGTTTTTGTGAGAACAACAAAAGTTTCGGCGCTTTTCGCTGCACCACACTCGCTGTGCACTAGAAGAACTTTTTTGAAATTTGGCTGTTTTACGACATTTTGCATCGGCTCATGAAAGGAGGAGTTCCGCAAGGAAAGATCGTCTCGATCTACCTCCCGTTCGTGTTTACGCCGCCTGGCAGGTGATTAATCGGCGTCGACATGGAAAGATCCGGGGAAAGGAAAGAGGACACTAAAACCTGGGGTCATTTCCCAGAACTCGAGTGACCATGACAACCAGGGTCAGAATAGGATTGGTACTTGTGACGGAGGCCATTTCTTTCCACCCTCGTGCTCTGCTGAATACTCTTCGCTTCTGGCTATTGAGGATGAAGCTGATCCGACACCCTAAAGCGTACACACGTCTCCCGCAAAACCCCAGTTACGACTTAATTTGTTCTCCCGCCTTGCCGCTTCATGGATCTAGGCTGGAGCTGGGGTTGCGTTGTGTGCATGTCTCTTATCGCTACTCTTGGGGACGATGAGATCCTGTTGGGTATTGCTAGCATTATTTCTAATCACTAGCGTATGAGTTAATGAATTATTGTACATTATTTACTACCAGCTCTTCATTGTATATAGAAACCAACTAAGTATACATATTATGACTTGTAATTGTAGCCTCAAGGTTCGATTCAACCACAATTATTTAATCGCAGTTAAGAACCTCCGTAAGCTGCCCAGGTGTGATCGAAGGAGACATATTGGGTCAAAACACCAGTCTGATCTAGAGAAATAACATCAAAAGTATCGAACGGGTTTCCATAGCTGCCTGCACCTAAATTTAGCAATCCTATTTATTACCGCGGGAGCTTTTCCACACCAGAAACCATGTAGACAGCCCAATTAAGACGAGAAGGAATAGCAACCCCGCCTGTCAATGTGGCTAAGGCTGTCGATCAGCACACATGGAAGATGATCTGATCTTTCTTCCTCCTCGTTAGAGTTTCAAATGAAGAATTTGGCGCCCGTTGATCACACGGAAGCGCTCTCTATTGCATTTATCACATGTTGTTAGGGCAACAGAGGCACATGTATCCGATGTGCCCCGGGATAACAGGAGGCTTTTGTGCATGCGTTATGAAACTGTATTTCACTGTTCTACCATTACAGGCTATATGTGAATTATTACATTTGAAGTTCTATGATTATTGATGTATAATAAAGGTAAATGTGTTCGTACAAGGGGTTATCATGAGAACTGTACAAGAGTGCTGGGTCATAAACAGAAACCCCTGTCTGTTTAGGAGGGTCCAGCTTCTAAAGGTACCAAAGCTTAACAAAAAAAAGAACCGCTCCAGTCATAAGGAACCGAATAGAAACTATTCGTCGTCAAAGATTTGTACACGATCCGCATATTCGCGGATATTGGAGACAAAGGTCTCTTCAATCAAGTCGCCTTTGCCGCCGGCGACACGGAGAAGGAGGTCATTGAGAGAGGCGCGGCCTAGAATGTCGACGTGATCGCCTATTCTGGGTTAGTCTGGAGTCAATAAAGAGGGAAGGGGTCAAGGAAATCATACCAGTGTTGGGACCACCACGGGGCGAGAAGCGATCGGGTTCGTGGGGCATTTCAAAGACCTTGATCTTTGCACCAGCTGGGTTGTAACGCTTCATGCGCCAACCCTTTGCGCACATGTAACCCGCGCTAAGTAGGTTCACCGTACCGTCGCCCTCGCCCATCAAGACGCCGTGGTCAACACCCTCATTGTTAGTGATGGTGGTGTCCATGCTAACGTTGAGATTCACCGAAGGGTCGGGCTCTTCTTGGTAGAAGTAGCTGCGCTCTGTGGATTTGCCCACGCCATAAAAGCAGTATATCTTCAGGTCTGGGGCGAGAGGCAGCCGTGCCTCCAGGGGATTTAGCCATTTGCGCGGATCCTTCTCGTTAGCTTCGACCTCACGCCTTGTGTGCGCAACGCCGTGCGAATAGCTATTCAAAACTTGGTTGCGGTACCAATCCTCGCTCTGGTCTAAGAGGTACTGCAGACTCTCAGTCGTGGTAAGGTTGCGTCGTGTCCAAGATGAGTTGCTCTCGTGGAAGTTGAGCAGGTTGCCGAAGGTCAGGGGCTGGCCGGGCTGGTCATCAGGTGCCCAAGTTGAGTTGCCCCATACGGCCTCGCCGCCCTTGGGTAGCATGCTTGAGATGCCTGGCATGGCACGGAAAATCTCCGCTCGTTCTTCTTTGGATAGGAACTTTTCCAGCCCATACACAGCGAAAGTGTTCAACTGCGCTGTGTCGCGCATTTCTCCAGAGAGAACGGCGGTCAATCCTTTCACGGCGCCCAGCATGCAACCACTGATGTTGACCCAAGAATCGATATGTTTGTTAACCCAATCTTTCCCGCCCTTTCCGTGTTCCTCGCTTTCTACCCACTTGAAGAAATATAGCACCACCTGGGATCCCATGCTGTGGGATGCCAATGTGATTTTCTCACCCTGCACTTGTACCGCCGTCTCGATGTAGGACTTGAGTCGAGTAAAATACTTGTCCCGAACTTCTAGGTTGAGATATGAGAGCCGCCAGTCATATGCGGCCGTGAATGCATTGGTCGGATCATAGCCAATGGTGGCCAGGTTCTCCAAGATCTTATTCCAAATCCAATACCCTGTGATAAAGAAATCCGTAGCATCGAATCCCTGCGCGGCACGGAGCTTAATACCAGGAGGGTCAAGACCTGTATCTCGATCGAGCATGACATGGTTCTTCCATTCAGCTTTATCCATAACAAGCGCTCTCATCATGCTCCAGCTACCCCATAACCGTCGGCGGAAGTATTGGCGCGAAGATTCGCTGGTGCCCCAACTCTCTAAGCCAGTTGAGATGACTCCAGGGATCATGACGACGGGATGTTTAGCTTTAACACCCTGAGACTGCAGATGCAGTCCGACGGAAAACGAATCATAACTGACGGTATCGCGCTCGTGTTGCTATTGCACCGTTGGAAGTCAGTCGAGGGAAGACCAGGCGTGGAGATAAGGGTACTCCGGTCCTCGGGTAGCACGTACCGAGAATTCCTTTACATCGCTAATAATGCCCTGAGGCATTGCCTCCATCAACGATTCAAGATTTAGGTCCATGAGAGAATCCAGGCTGATGACCTCATGCTGGCTCGCGAAGAACAAGGCGATGAAGATGCCGAAGATTCCGCCCAGCATAAAGATGAATCCATTGCGACGTTTGCTCCTTGGTTTGATAATCAACTGCTTAACTTTCGCATCATTGAACTCCGCACTAAGCCGTTCTTCTTCAGCCTTGGAGCCGGCGACTTTGTCGGAGGGCGGAGCGTTGTCCTTGCCCGTGCGACGGCGGAGCATAGCGACCAACCGCGAGGAAGGAAGTAAAGGAGGGAGAGGGCCGGATCAAGTGCCTGGAAGATCAAGAATAAGACAAGACTAACAAACTTGAAAGAAACGAAACAAGTAAACGAAGGGGAAGAAAAACACGGAAGTGCATAAAGTCCGCGAACGGGCGGATCGGTATCACATGGTAGAGCGTAACTTTGTTCTCCGTCCCCTCTCCACTTCCACATCCACCCACTTCGATGACCTCGCTGTGATGAGTAGGGCCTCAGATCTTCGCTACGTGCGATATGACAATTCGCGCGAAAATGAATATGTCGCCGCAATGCGCCAGTTGATCTCCAAAGATCTGTCCGAGCCTTATAGCATCTACGTCTACCGCTACTTCCTATACCAATGGGGCGATTTGTGTTTCCTCGCGATGGACGAGAAGGATGAAATGGTCGGGGTCGTGGTATCGAAATTGGAGCCACACCGCGACGGTCCCTTGAGGGGCTATATCGCCATGCTGGCCGTGCGCGAAGAGTGCCGGGGCCAGGGAATCGCAACCAAGCTAGTGCGTATGGCTATCGATGCTATGATCGAGCGGGATGCAGATGAGGTATGTATACATAGTTGAACGGATCTCTTGTACCTAGATGGCATGAAGGCAATTGAACTCATTGCTGACTTTGGCATGCCTGGGTAGATTGTGCTCGAGACCGAAATCACCAATACCGGCGCGATGAAACTGTACGAACGGTTGGGCTTCATCCGCAGCAAACAGCTCCATCGATATTACTTGAATGGCAACTCGGCCTACAGACTTGTCCTGTACCTCAAAGAAGGAGTCGGTGCGATTCGAACGGCACTTGTTGACCCCTACGGTCCTCCACCAGCAGTACCTGGTCTCCCCGATACCTGTATTGCGCATTCCAGTGCGAATATGGGGTCATTGATGTGAGGATTTGGTTATTGGCAGTGCTGTAAGCTTGTGTGTTGCTTTTTCAAGCTGTGTTGGAATGACATTTCATGATAATTTATGGGAAATGACCTGAATAGACATATATCACAGGAGCTGGCGTCCTCGTGGACCTTTTCGAGAAATATACCGCGTCCTAAGAAGATCGGGCAGATAGCCAATTTGATTCGCCGGGGATATCACATCTTGGAGTGATGCAATGTCTGCGATGTACAATACTGTATACTTATGATGCGTGATCTGCGTGGGAAGCGCACCATAAGGCAGAAGCTTTGTTTGACGTTGACATGGGTACTCGGAGTGGAGTAACAGGTTGTACATCGATGTATACCTAACTCCGTATCACTATGTACATTGTTCTTCGGAAACACCAGGGCATTCATTGCTATTTTGTGGCCCTGACGTAACCAAACCCGACTACAACCCCCGTATATGTTAAGTACCTACATGTAAGTAAGCATCTATATATGCAACCGCAGGTCAATTACATCGGGGTACAGCCTTAGTTTGACCTAATAGGTGCGTGGATTTTGCCTGTACCTGTGTGTGGGTAGGAGAGGTGCACACATATCGGTATATGATCTTTCTAGAAAATGCGAGTAATCTGCTATTCTATAGTCTTCATCATCCAACTCAACTCGAAATTCCACCTCTCATGTATCAGGAGAAGGGGGACACTTGTTCCATTTCGACATCAGGAAGATTCCTTCCTATCATCCAATGCCATTGGTGGAAACCAGTTTTGTAGATCTATCTTGTTGGCCAGATTGGCGATCCGTCAAAGTCCCCGAGTACCAAATCAGAAGTGAACATCCCCAGCCTCTATTAGTTTAGAGGAGATGATCTTTCCGGGGTAAAAACTAGTTGATGTGTTGGAACGTGAGAGACGAAGGGACGAGGAGAGTCTCTGATTGGCGGGTTGACAGACCGATGATGTTTTATGGCCTTGATAATCAGGCACCCAGGTCCAACAAAATGCCGTCCACGATCGCAGCACGGGCTGCATCTCCACTCCGTGCAAGTGCCTTGGTCCCCATGGCATTTCATCATAGCCAAGCCTCCGGGCGATATTACCTCTATTGTGTGATGGACACTTCTTATTTGCGGAAGACGTCCCTTTTGCCACTATCTTCGAACTAACAGGCCAGTTTCTAGACTCAGGTACGGAGTATACATTACATTCCGGTAGGCTTACCGGTTTCATGATTATTTAGGTCCCACCGTCGACTCCATTTTCCATAGATCCCTTTCGCGTTTGTCTAGAAATATATCCACCTTGACTTGCCGTTGACGCTGTGACGACTTTTTTTCCCTCTTAAATGCCCCAGTTCTCTCACTCCCCACACGGATTCTTATGATACCAGCGAGTGCCGCGTCCTATTTCTCTTCGAGGTCTCGACCTGACACTGCGTCTTATACATCCACCATGAAATCGTCAAAGGACGACGACCACCACGCTGGTCGTCGGGCCCGTGAAGTATACCGTTACTTTAGACCTGAGCGACTTGCACCTATAGATGAATACCAGTCATTTGCTAGCGCTGAATCTCCAAATCCGAATCCCTCAATTCGCCGTGACCCTTCTACAACCTCACGCCATTCACCGGCCCCATCGCTATCACCAATGTCCAAATCCCTGTCACAGTTCACAAGTGCTCCTTTGAGGAGCGTGCCCGAAGCATTAGAATTGGGCAGTTCAAATGCTACCTTGAACTCCTTTGCGCAACTGACTGCGCTACGTCTGAATGTGGATCGAGCGTTCATCAGGTAATACCACAATAGCGCAACGTGATCCTTGAAAGTGGTTTCGGCTTACTGACCATTCTATTTTTTTCGGTAGTGTTTCGGACCGTGATTCTCAATTCATCATTGCGCAGGCCGCTCAAACGACAAAAGGAAATAGCAAATACGACTCTGTGGGTAATGGAGTCTATACAGGTTGTGTTACCCTAGATGTTAGCTCTTGGACCCCTTGTCAGGTAAATTCTTCCCGTATTCCAGACTCCGGTCAAGTGAACTAACCAATGTTGATTATGGTAGGATACCATCTCTTTGTCACCTTCCAAAGGAGATGCAGAGTGCAGCTTTCTAGTGTCTAATGATCTGAGCCAGGATGCAAGATACAAAAACCTACCTTTTGTGCAAGGGAAACCGAATTTCCGATTTTACGCCGGCACACCTCTTACCACAGATAGCAACATCAACTTGGGCTGTTTCTTTGTTTTAGATACGAAACCTCACGCCGAATTTACCGAGTCAGAAAAGGAAACTATGACCGAAATGAGCACGCTTATCATGGATTTCCTTAAAGTGAGCCGTCAGGCCTCCGAGGGCCGTCGTGCTGCCCGTCTATCTCGAGGCCTTAGCTGCTTCGTCGAGGGCAGATCGAGCTTTGCAGAGAATTGCGAGAGTTCAGCTGGGAGTACCTTCGATCAGCAGTATTTCACCCCCCCTACCTCGAAAACAAGGGCGAATCATCTTTCCGTTTCCAGTAATAACCCGGCCTCTCAACGATCCCGTTCCCCTAGTAGCGACACCGGCTCCGTTTCTTCAATGTCAGATTGCAAATATGATCAGTCTGTCTCATCCGGCGTTGACTCTCATTTTCCTGGCTTGCGATCCGGTGAGAAGCACAGGCCGGGGGATGAGCATCCAGGCAACACCTGGACTTTCCAAAGAGCGGCCAATTTGATCCGTGAAAGCTTGGAGTTAGAGGGAGACAGTGGCGTTGTTTTCGTTGAAGGCGGGAATGATGCTGCGCGCGATCTCGATACGAGCAGTGACACCTCGGCTTTGGAGCCTAGCAAAGCCGCCAACATCTTGGGTATCTCCACCGGTGACAATTTGTTAGGCCCTGAAACGGGCTCAGTTTCACAATTTCCAGTCTCTGGAATAGACGAGTCTTTTATGCATGGCTTGCTCAACCGTTATTCTCAAGGAAAATTATGGTCTTTCCACCGAGACGGATTGCTGTCTAGTTCGGATAGCGATGATTCGCCTCGCAAAAGTCGTGCTCGGACGCGGAATACTTCTACACGCTCTAAACGCCCTAGGAAATGGAAGACCACTGAAAATCTCTTGCTCAATCGTCATTTCCCTGGAGCAACTCAGGTTATGTTTGTGCCTCTGTGGAACGCAGCCAACTCTCAATGGTTTGGCGGCTGCTTTTGCTGGAACAATGTCGAGAATCTTGTCTTTGATCCATTCGTGGAGCTGAGCTCGGTACTGGGATTTGGTTCCTCAATTATGGCGGAGTGCAATCGAGTTGAGTCACATATTTCCGATCGACAAAAAGCAGACTTCCTTGGCAGTGTTTCGTAAGTACATTCATTGCTATGAAATTGGCCGTTTTCTTCTGATCTGCATTTACTAATTCACATCACAGACATGAATTGCGCAGTCCACTCCACGGAGTCATGGCAGCGGCGGAATTACTTCAAGGTACTCAATTTGACGACTTCCAGGGCTCGCTTCTGGAGACAATCAATGCATGCGGTCGAACACTGCTCGATACGATGAATCAAGTTCTGGATTATACTAAACTCGTCTCTTTGGAAAAGGATCTTCGTCACTTGAAGAGAAGCATGGCCCCTCATATGGATATCAAGAGTATGCAACGCTCTGCCGGTCATCTCGACACGTACATGACTACCGATATCTCTCTGTTGTCTGAAGAGGTAGTGGAAGGGGTTTGTCTGGGCCATTCATATAGCCAGCGGCCTACAACCTCCACTGGTCCAACAGGGGCTGCTTTGATTAACACGAAGAATCCTGAGGGTTTTAATATTCCTCAGTTGAATGTGGATGTAACAATGGATATTGAACTGAATGATTGGGTTTATTATACGCCCCCTGGTGCTCTCCGACGCATTATCATGAATATTTTCAGCAACGCAGTCAAATACACCGACTCAGGTCATGTTTCATTGCGTCTAGAGGCAAAAGAAAAAGAAACCTCCGAGAATTGGTCCCAGTCACAAGGGACTCGTGAAGATTTGATCACATTGACAGTCTCAGATACCGGCAGGGGCATGTCCGCAGACTTCTTGCGAGGGAGACTGTTTGTCCCATTTGCCCAGGAGAATAGTCTGTCTGTCGGAACTGGTCTAGGTCTTTCCATTGTTCGCAGCCTTGTGAAGTCGTTGAGCGGAAGTATCAACATCGACAGTCGTCCAGACGAGGGTACGACTGTCAGGGTGACTTTACCATTGACACGCCGCGAAGAGGAGAGTTACAGCAGCACTGCTGGAGCTATCCCATCGCCTCCACAAGATGATTCGGACTCGATTACGAACGAAGTACGACTCTTGCGGGACAACCACGCTGGTCGAAAAGTTGCCATTCTGGGCCTGGAGCCCGATGATGCCTCAAGTCATCCATTATGGAGAGCTGTGTCTTGTTACTTGACCGACTGGTACGGTCTCGAGCTGGTCTCGCCATCGCTAGATGCACGCATTGATGTCATCCTAGCCGATGAGAATCTATTGAAGGAGAGCACTTCTTGGAACTTCGCAGACCCGAACCAGGCTGTGATCGTTCTGAGCAACAAATATGTTGATCATAATCCTGTTCAGTCCGAATTTTCTTCATCTGCCAATGTCGTGAGCAGAGTTAGTCACCCATGTGGCCCGCACAAACTTGCTCGGTTCATCCGGAAATGCTTCGACCAGGCTTCTTCCCTATCACTCCCAGACCCAATGGTCATGTCTGAACAAAAGCAGACACGTCCACTCGTTCCCTTCGAAAGAACCCCATCCGATGGGGACATTGTACCGAATGATCATGACGATTCAACGAACACGAACGACTCTGTTTCACATGAAAATCCTCCACTTCCCACCACGACTGAGAAAATCGAATCCCTTCCACCCTCTTTAGCCATTGACAGCACCAAAGCACCCCCAGAGCCTCGGAAACCCCGAGTACTAGTGGTTGAAGACAATAAAATCAACCTGAATCTCATGCTTGCATTTCTCAAAAAGCGAAAACTCGATGTCCTAGACTCTGCCGAAAATGGCAAACTAGCTGTCGATACAGTCGAACAAGCGCAGCAAAGCTACGATATAATATTCATGGGTAAGCTTTCTCTCTCAGATTCGATACAGTTACATCGACTATCAATTCCTGACCGCTTTTCACAGATATTTCCATGCCTGTTATGGATGGCTTCGATGCTGCACGGTCCATTCGCTCTCTAGAAAAGCAGGACGGTCCTGAGTCGCCGATATCCGTCATCATTGCGCTCACTGGATTGAGTGGTTCCAATGATGAATTGGAGGCTCTCAACTCGGGGATGGACCTGTTCCTCACGAAACCCGTCACTCTCAAAAATATCTCGAAGATCCTCGATAAGTGGTCTGAGAGAGGCCTGCGGGACGGTTGATATACGAATTTTCGCCCCGATTTTCTGTTTTTTTTTCGATTTTACACAGCATACATACCCCATATTAGACTTCTGGTAACGCAATTTAATGATTTTGGAATAGACGATACAACAGGATCCTCAAATGACGACAGATAGAACACGAGCTTTGCATACCTGGCAAACACCACTATTAAGCTATTTACCTCGCTAAGGAATATTGATCTTTTTGCCGTCAAGTTGCTCAATCTTCAATGTGTTGATGTCGACATTCTTCAGAACTCGCCCCTGCTCTTCCATTAGCCAATGGATACTAACATGATTGAGCTTTGGAACACTTACATTCACAGCCACAATACCTGCATATTCCCCTCCTTCAGCCCGAGCATAAACACTGCTTCCGCAGTTGGGACAGAAAGCATGAGGAAGATTCATAGTTCCGAAACGGTACTCCTGTTTTCGGACGTTGGTTATCAGAATCATTGACTAAACAACACGAGTTAAGAGGCGATGGTTAGGGCATTCATGTCGAACCTTGACCGCATCATCGTTGTTGTGAAAAGTAATATTCTCCTTCTTGACATAGACCAGAATATAGCCGTTGATGGTACAGATCGAGCCTATACAAAGCAGAGGATTTGAGCGCTCGGGTATCTTTTATCTCTTTACGACTGCCTCCCCATCAGATGGTTCATACAATTGCATGTGTTAACAACCTGCTCTTCTATCGGTGAAGTGAGCTTCGCAGTGAAGCTAACTTGACCACAATGACAACTGCCATCGTATGAGTGCAAGTTAGGTTGGGGTTCGGACATGATGAGGGCAGTCAGTCTGATTCTTGATGATTCTTTATGATTGAAGAGAAGATATGGTACAAAATGAAATTCACAGAAATTGAGTGATTACATGTTCTCTCAAGTACTTATAATTGCGCAGCCTCGTATTCAGATCAGGTGGATTGTTCGCCCACTTCCTACGCAATACGATCACAGTGTTTCATTCGATCATGGCTTGGTAATGACAAGGCTGTACTCCGCATGGGTGCAAAGAATTGAGAGAAGAATAGAATAAGTTCCTTTTAACGCACAATGGATGAGTATGGTTGGATTCAAATTGTCAGGCATTGGGATCCTAAAGCAAGGCTTCCCCGTGTTTTTGCTCTGCATAGGCCACAGGAGAGAACCAGTTGAACTTAGCATAAACATAGTCTCACCTGGCTGACTGAACTTGATAAACGAACAATTGAATCAGCTACCATCAGGGGGTTCATAAATTCACAAGCAGTCAATTGAGGCCTCAGGCTCTCTCAGTCACATGGTTGGCATGTGAAAGTCGATTCTGATTCTCGCCGCTTCGGGGAGTCTTACCTAGTTAGCTATATCCATTCAGGAGCTACCCAATGAGCTTTCAGGGAGACAAGACCGGTCGGTTGATCAACTGTGGATCTGGAGCAATCCTGGAAGCTGGGGAGACGGTGCCACAGTATATATTTAAGCCATTACCCCGGTGTCTATTCCCCAAACTATTTCTTCCCCAATGAACCCAACAGCCCCCCACAGACTACACATCCCATCCGGGATAATGAAAACAAACAGACAAGGCCGCCGACCAGGCAAATCAGCCTGCATGGCATGTCACATCCGCAAGAAGAGATGTGAAATCGCCCCGCCATATAACCAGTGCACGCATTGTCGCAAAGAAAACCAAACCTGTATACCTCGAGATCCAATTGAGCGGTATGTTGATGGCCAGAGAATATAGGTATATTCTATGGAAACCAAATTGACCAGACTCTTAAAAGAGCCACCCGACAACCAGGGATCAACCGCAATCACAACCGCCACAGAAGTCAAACGATTGCGCAGGACAAACACGAAAACCACCAATTACAAACCAGAGAGCGTCCATTGCCTCTGGGCACCGATCATAAGATACCCCACTGGAGTCCATTGTACTCGTTCTATTCGGAAATGTGCCGGTTACTCCCCTTTGCTTCCACTTCCCCGTCCCCTTCGTCCGAGATCGAAGAGAACAGTGCAGATACAGAACCTGCACCAAAGGCGAGAAAGGAAATTATTTCTCCTCATTTGACGGATGACGATCATACGGGAAAGATCTGCATCAAGGGGATTGGTATACCTACTTCACGGTCTCGGGGTCCGTCGCCGGCACTTCCGGACAAAGAAGTAGATTGGGAGCAGATGTTGAGTGCTTATGAAAGTGGGCTCCTGCATGGGAGCCTTGCGTCAGTGCAGCCCCAGAATGGAAGGGCTTTGGAGAGTATGAATGATGTTTTTACGAATAATGACCTTGATGCATTGGAAAGCATATATAAACTTGTATGATATAGCGTTTCATTTATGAAGACTAGAATTGTCCATATGGGTATCTTTGCTGGTATTCATTTGACGGGATTGAATGTCATCGAACTCGAAATAGACAAGTGAAAGACTATGTACCAAGATGTATCAGACAGCCCATTGGGATCATAGAGTGGGGATCATAGAGGAAGCGGTATGTACCTCCTCGACTACAAGTAAGAAACAAGTGAGATCAGTATTGACAAATATCTGGTGATTTGGGAATTTCCATCCTTCTTGACGCTGTCTAATTGCTCGAACTTGTGTTTGCAGGAGGCGCCGACCTATCTATCTCAAGCTGAACAAGCAAGGAATGTTTCCTTTTCTCCTTTTCTGTGCTGACCTTATTCTCTCCAAGTCTCTGAAATTCAATCTGCTACTTATCTGTTACTCACATATCAAATGCAATTGGACCCGGCACGGCTTCACAGGAAAAGCAAATGAATCAACGAAGGGTCAATAGAACCAAGAACCCTTTTATTTCAGCTCCATAGGATGCTTTGGGATTTTCAATTTACCTCCTAAGGACTGTGAAATTATTGAGATATTATCAGGTTCAGGTTGTACATGAATCCTTCACCCGTGCACATTAATCCTGCTCTATCCGCCTTTACAGGCACCACATAGATAACACATTTTTTGTTACTCGATGTAATCCTCATATAGTATGAACTGTTGTTTTGAATGGATACATTTAGCTAACGACCTCGCTAAGAGACGGAGGGGGCTAAGATTCGCCCGATACATCGTGTGATTTTTAGGTTGTATGGAAACAAGACCTGGGAATATATATAGACCAGTGTAACTGAACTGATCCTACAAACTGGTTTGCCTACATTATGGAAGTTGGCCAATTCGTAATACACTTAGTTGTCAGGTCTCACTCACTACTCCAATCAATCTTCGAAAAACCTGAAGCATAAATAGACCTGCGACTGACAGTCTTAGTGGCGCCCTTACGACATATATCCATGCCAATAGATATCCATGCCAATAGGAACCATTCAAATCCACCTAGTGGCACACAGTATTAATTGAAAAAGGAATTCCTCGCATTCCTTCCATGCATGGATACATTGACATCGGGAAAGAAATCTTCTTTAGGAAATCAAGCTCTATGGTTCTATATCTTTTGGATAATGTACAAGTATAAAATACATAGTGACGGGGAAATAGTCAACCAACACGAGCCCGCCAGATGGGATATTCATGCAACACGCTAGGGTCAAGCAAAAAGGAGAATCGAACAATACGCAAGAGATGCAAAAGGAGGAGTGGGAGGTTATTGAGGTTCGGGGGTGTTCTTATCCCGGGCTTGGTCTTTGCGGGCGATGGGAACGTCAATGGCGTTTTGCATCTTCCAAGATAGAGGGCGCGGCACACCACGCCATTCCTTATCCAAGATGGATGCTGCATCGAGCATGATCGGGGAAGGATGCTTAGGAAGATAGCGGGTGGCACCTAGTAAGATGTCACGCTGAACAAGGGCATTGGCAAGACGAATTTGAAGATTGCGCTTTTCGCCTTTGGGTTGGTATCCATTGAGATAGAGGACAGGGTTGTGACGGAACTCGGAGGGGATCTCGTTCAGGATGGAATCTGGAAGTGCGTAACTTTCGATCTGTAGGCCGATACCGACGATGACTTTGCCAGCGTCGGAGCCCCACAAGTTCTTGTCCAGCTTGTTGGATTGACCATAGCACGCGTTGCGACACAAGGACGTCAAGACAGCTTGTTTCATCTTGTACGTCACGGATTTTTTCATACACGAGTACCGCCAAAGAACCAAGCAGAGGTTATAATACCCATTCCTGAATGCAACCAGGAACAAATCTTCCCAGTTTTGCGCAGATACATCGAATGACGAAAGTTCGAAGAACCGTAGCGTATACTTTAAAGCAGCGTGGACATTCGAACCCAGCGCTTGCACGATGTGGGTGAGTGAAACGCTGCCAACGGGCAGGGAGTTCTCGACGCAGATTTCCATGAGCCGGTCTACGGCATCGAAATCTTTCAACCGAGCAACGACACTGAACATCTGACCAATCAACGAAGGACTGAACCAATTGGCACCCCAGGTCGTTGCCATTAAGTCGACAAAAGAGTCTATATCTTTCCCACTGTCCAGATGCACGAAAAGCGAATCTTGGATTGTCTCTTGGAGCACACTGTGTATAGTCGAGAGATTGGACATGTGACCATGCTGTACCATATGTTCAATCAGTTGGGCTTTTTCACTGGGAACAACCAGGGCGCTGAGTAATGCGAGCCAGGTTTCTGAGTTGGGACGAATATTCAATCGGGGCATTGTCCGCAGGAGATGACGAAACACAACCACATCTTGACGCCGCGCAGCAGCTCTCAGCAAGATGTTATATGTGTCAGTTGTAGCCAGGTGCTCCGTGCGTGAACATAATTCACGGGCAGTATCAAGGAACTCATGTCGGCAAAGGAAATCCAGAGCAATGTTCAAAGCCGAAGTCGAGATGTAATTGCGATTTGCTTCGTGAAGAAATAGGGCTTTCAATTGCTGTTTTACGCGAACCATGTGCGGAACTTTGGACTGAGACATGGCCTTCTCGTCAAGAGTCGGTGGCTTTGAAGATGTCAGATCCTCAACATGCTCGTTGAACTCCTTGACTGTAGCGATAACCGAACGAGGCTGCAGAATCTCATCCAAATTCGAGCTACCATCCGATGATTCGCCGAAGTGCCACAGCCCTCGAATCAAAGGCACAGGAAGCTGCGAACGGTGCATGGCATCCCGAGAAAGGCACATCGGAACCGGTGGCTTATGAATATCGACCAAAGGATCTCCCATCTCTTGTAAACTCTGTGCGCGAGTGAAATGCGACTCCACCTGCCCCATGATATGATCCGTGGCACTTAGAATGACTCGACGGAGTAGTCCCTTGTTCTGACTCGCAGGTAGGATGTGCACTCGACATCCATTATGAAGCGGAATATACCAGATGTTCTCTTTTATCGTATAGGGAGTCACACCAGAAAACAAAGCCAGAGTCTCCTCGGGGATATATATCTCCTTCTTGTTTGTGGACACTTTCTTGACGTTTCTCCGGTTATCATGGTATAGCTCATCAAGAATGTCCTTCGTATCAAACCAAGCCTTGTCGATGAATGTCATAGAATTCTTTTGATACTGTTTCTTCATATATGCTCTGGACCGTAATTTCTTCCGGTCCCGAATGGATGTATTTCGTAAGGCAAGTTGTTTCTTGTCGGCAGCCGAGGAATTCGTATTCAGGGGTTTTTGAGGCAATCGGCTTTTCTGTACTCTCTTCGCTCTCATTAAAGCGAAGCCAGACAATGGTTTCGCAGGGTCAATCATGGCATCCGCAGAGGAATTGACGGATTTGTTCTGATCCGTGGAGAGCCGACCTCCACCACCCTCACCCAAACCGTTGAAACCATGCCCATTCTTTCCAAAGCCCGTTAACTGCGTTGAATCTGCGGTAGAAAAAGACGGCTGACTCGAATTCTCGGGTGACCGGGAGGGAGAGCCAGAGGAAATCCATTGGCGCGATTGTCGAGAGAGCGAGGGAGAGGGGCGGACCGCAGCCCGGAATTGGGCACCGGAGGTCCCATCGATTCTGACTGAAGTATTGATCGCCTTCAGAGAAGATATATGTCGACGGTGCTGCAGGGCAGGCGCAGCCCAGCGGGGATAGAGGAACAGAAGAGGTTCATCGGGCCCAGTCGCGACGGTGTCCAAGACGACAGATAGACGCCTTCTTAGACACGGGCGACCACGCGAGAGCATAGGGATCGATGCTCTGGTGGCACCGGAGACATGAATGAACAGGAGACAAAGATTGGGCGCGTTGCTGCTGAGGTGTTTTTCTACGAGGACCTTTTTGCCCCGAAAATTGCTGTCGCCGAAGGGGCAGGCGGTGGCGGTGGCCGGAGCTTGGCTCTGCCGGCATCAGCTCTCCGCTATACTCCGTACTCCATCCGCTACGGCTTCCGACGACAACCCCCGAATTTCATTATTATTGATATTGATAGGCGCAGAATGATATTTATTCCACCTGTGTATGATAAACTGAATGAATTAATAAATGTGACCTTCCCGGTCAATCTCAGCAGCTTTAGGAATGCCCCGGAAAATCTGCCTCATTGAGTTTGAACGTTCCTCCATGATCGGTCGCTTGGCCATCAGTGTATCACGCTTGCCCACCGGGGTTAAATCTAGCAACTCCGTTGCTGACTCGCCATGATCATCCTTAAATACATCTGGTCCAGTAACATGATTCTTGCAAGACTCCACTGCCCGAGTAAGATTATCTTTCTTACGCTGAACTGCACTGGCATCCTTATCCGAGTCCGTAGGGGCTTGGGATAGTTCGCGAATGACCCCAGAGAGGTATGTTACAAATTGCCAGCGAGAAGTCTGGAAGAGGAATTTAGACATGATATCTGGTATCTTATTTTCCCATAAATAGAGTTAGTTCAGCTTCAGCAGACAGAAACAGATACGTAAAGTACCCAACTCACCTTGTCGTTCAGATAAAAGAGCTCATCGCCCCCTTCCTCGATGAACTTTTTCAGTGCATCAATTCTCTCCCGGTCAATGGAAGCCAATTTCAATGCACGCATCAAACTGGGTATATCCCCAATCTCATCGACATGTGGCTCTTCATCAACCGTCATGCTCGGATGATTCAAGAATCCAGATTCAACTCGGGACAGTCCTGCAGTACTCTGCTCCCGGCTCCGGAGATTACCCGAGTGAATGGTAAAATAATCCTCATTAAGCATATGCGATTGCTCGAAATTCGAACGACCACGGTTCCGTCGCTCAGCGACCTTATTCCGCAGTCTCACCCACCGTCTCCTCCGAACAAATGAATGAAACCACGGCTGCGTACCATGCCATGACGATGAGGAAAATGAAAAAGAATACTGCCAACCTTGTTCATCGGTATCCCCAGACATGTCGACATACCACGTTTTCCACGCCCATTCCCAACTCGGGTCTGGCACTTGGGCATTTGTAATATTAACGGGACTGGGTCTGCGAGCCTGGTTCATCCAGGGGCTAGGATCGAAGTTTAACAGCGAGCTGTGTGAGTAGCGTGGAACTCCAAAAACGAACCATCCGCGCTGGTTTTCGTAGAGCGAATCTAATTCAGACTGCGGCGTTGTATCCTCGGGGTCGTTAGGTTGGTCTCTGGATCCATTGGTTTGGCCATTCCTATTTGTATGACTTGAGACTCTGGATGGTGCGAAGTCTGCCGTATCGACGTCTCTGCCCCCGCTGCCTTCTCCGGCGGAGCTTGCTGAGACTGAGCCTCCGCGCACTTGAGATGATTCTCGGCTCAGCGAGTTGCTTCTGTCAGGTGCGATGCCTAGTTTGTTCGGCTGCCATTTTGCATACTTCCGCTTTGCAAGCTGGCTGTGAACGGACGCACGGCTTAAGTGTTTCGTGAGGCTTGTCTGTTGGTCGAGTGTGGGTGCGGGTCCTTCGCCGGTGGGTTGCTGTGGGATGGTATTATCCACGAGAGAAATGGAGCTCGAGTTTTCCATAGTTTTAGTGGGGGTTTGTAGTAGAATGTCCGTATATTGTTGGCCCATCCCAATGGCTTCTTCAGCCAGACAAGGTGTCACTGGGTATGCTTCACTTGCATTATCTCAAGGGAGGCCTGTAATACTTGAACGAGAGTAGTGATAGAAAAGTGCGTTGAGGTAAAGAGTACTTGTCGACAAAGGAAAGAAGATATCGAAATCTAAGAAAACAAAACAAAAGCAGCAAAGAGCGATCTCAGGCGAGCGAAAAAAGGGTAGACGCAGATACAACATCGATGACATCGTTTGCGGGGATACCGCCAAGACTCGACATGCAACAATCGCGGGCGGGAAAAAAACACAACCAACAACCACAATTACCAAACTGCCATGGCAGCACCACATTACCGAAAAGTCGAGCTCCAGTCTCCCGCAGACTTCACCTACCTCTACGCCAACACAGTCGCGCTCTCCCGACAAAAACTCGACCTCCACCTCCCCCCTTCAGCAACAGACAATGAAGCGCCGGATCCGATGCGCGAACGCGTCCGGGAACTAGTCGACGAGGTACGAACAACACAAAACACAGCACAGCACATCCACTCTAACCAGAATACCAGTATATAAACCAAACGTTCGAATCTGCCTCAAACTCTATCAGCATCAATGGCATAGACTCCTCCTCACCACAATTCCCCTTCCCGGCTGCGTTCACCGCGCCGACAGAACAAGTCGAGTACGAGCCGTACGATGCGGAGCTTGCGTCGCGCGTGACGGCGTTGTATGCGCAGTTGGAATCGCTGAATACCACCGTCGCGCAGCAGAGGCGGGACGCACCGAGACGTGCGGCGAAGCAGTATGCAGCGCAGTTGAAGAAAATGATGGATGAGGATGAGGCGAACTACGAACATGAAAATGAAATGAGTGGAGGGAACGATGCGGAGATGGACGAATCTGCGGATGGGCTGTCACAAGCGAGGAATCAGCATCATAACCCCGGCCAAGTGGATAGCATGGATGTTGATTCGAATTCGGGAGAAACTGGGTCGGCGCAGACAGCAGCCCAGCTGCGTGCTCGGCGACCTCGTGGAAATCGTGATCCATCGTGGACTTTACAGGCGGCGCTTGGGACGGAGGAGGAGCAGGAGCGGTGGAGGAGTGGGGATATTGCGAATGTTTATGAGGATGCTTTGCGGATGCTGCTACGGTTGCAGGGTGAGGGTGATGCCAGTGCTGAGGTTGGTGCTGAGGGTCATGCATTGGCGACCACGATTGGCAAGGTGGAAAGGGCTGGGCGTGCTGCTGAAGTGGTGGAAACTATGCATAAGTGAGAGCCTTGAGGTCTGATTGACTAGCGTGTTCTTTCTGTTTGCTTTTCTTATGTTCGGGTGCTTTTTTTTTCCAATGCTGGGGGGCGTTTTGGAGCCATGGACTTCCGGGAATCATGATACCATGTCTTATTTGATCGCTCTTATCGAGTCGAAATTCTACCATCTTTCACTTCTTCATGCGGAATCGCGGGTGCTCCTTTCAGGGCAAGATCAACACGGTTGCTCTGCTGTTGCTTGTCTATCATATACTACAATATAAGATATGAGTCCAAGACATGACAACTACTACTCCGTATTCTAGTATGTGTTCATCTGTGTACACTACCTGCAACAAAGAATTGACAAGCTAAACACCATTTTCACCAACTCGCTTTTAAATTTCATCACGTCCTGTCCCTTCTATACTGAGAGCAGCAGCACACGCTGCCTATCTTGAACAGGCAAAAACAAAGAAAACAAAAAGCAAGCTCTCCATGATATCTAGATCGGACAAAAAAGGCAACAGAAAGCGAATGTGAGGCAAGGAGTCCATATAATGTGGAAGGGTCGGCGAATATGTATTGAAACTACCAGAGAGATTCCGGTCTGCCAAGTGAGGTGAGGGTTGTGTGGGCAGATGTCGGACCACCGATTGATAATTTTTGTGGAGGGTTTCAAGTTGATCGGGCTTTGATGAGGGTCCTTCAATATCCCAGCCCTAGTCTCTATTTTCAGCCATGCAAAAGGGAAGGAGATTATCGATCAGCTTGTTGGAGATCAGGCAAAAAAAAAGACGAAAGGAAATGTTCTCAGTAAGCTTAAGCGCTAGTCTGAGCACCCTCCTGGCCCTCGACGTCCTTCTTCTCATAACCGGGATCCTCGTTCTGAACAACAGGCTCAGCACCCTCCTTGGGGGCCTCCTTAGGGGCCTCCTTGGGAGTAGCCCACTTAGGGGTACGGGCCCACTCGGCCTCCTGCCAGGGGCCCATATCGGAAAGCTCGCAGCCACCAGCACACTTGCAAGAACCGCCGAACTCGACGGGCAGGTTCTCAGCAGGGACCTGGGACAGCAACTCCTTCTGGTATCCGCTGCCGAGAACGTGGATCTTGTTCACGGTGACGGGGTCGAGGAAGGCCTTGACAGCGCTGAACGCGCCGCTGAAGCCCCAGGGGGCGTTGATCAGGTAGAGCTTGCCCAGACGCTCGGGGTAGTGGTTCTGGGAGATATCAGAGGCCTGCTTGACGTAGCCGTAGACGGAGGGGATGCTGGTGATGCCGACGCCCTTCAGATCCATGATTGTGCAGCAGGTCTCCAGCAGCTTGCCGGCCTTGCGCGAGCAGGCGGGCAGACGGGGGTCGGCCAGCTTCTCGTACTCGGTCACTAGGTTCTGCAGCATGCGGTCGGCAGTGGTAATCTTGTACATCTGGTTCAAGTCAATCTTGCCCAGCTTCTCGATGTAGACGGGACGGCCATCCTGTTTGGTGGGTTTCCATGTTAGTTCGATGTCTAAAGCACAGGTATCATGATACGAGAGAACCGACCTTGTCAGTCTTGTGGTAGTACTGGGGGTAGAACTTGAAGACCTCCTCCTTCTCGGTGTAGTTGAAGGTGCGAGCCAGGTCGTCAGTGCCGAACTCCTTGCGCCACTTCTCGCTATTAACGAACCTGGAATATGAAGTTAGTCCACCGTATCTAAAAGAGCCGATGCCAGAATGCCAAACACGGAAGCTTTCTTCCAACCCAAGGAGAGAAAAAAATCAAGCCCTCGGAGGGGAGATTCAAGGAACGTACATGGTCTTGGAGGCCTCGATATCGAACTTGCGGGCACGGAGGAATCGCAGAAGGGTCAAAGTATCCAAACGCTCGGTGTAGCCGAGCTTTTCGAGCTCAGCGCGGAGCTGGTTCACCTTTGCATCCTGTTCGGGGGAGGTGTGGCCGGGGTGGCCAGGCTGTGCCTCCGGAGCGGTGGTGGGGAAGTCGTACTGATCGTACTTGGGATCGGTGGGCAACTGGGCTTCTGTGGCTGCCATTGTGACTGTAATGGGAGGTATATGGACGGTGGGAAGAAGGGAAGGTGTTTGTTCTGGAAGAAGAACGGGAGGCGGAGGGGGGTTTATTTGGCGTAAGTGGCCACTTTAAGATGAAAAGTCTCTGGGGGATCGGCCCAAGTGTTTTCTTACTATTGAGCAATAACAATGGGAACCACCCCGTCGCAGTTATATTTTATATTGTTTCTTGGGAGATTTACATTGATCAACAAATTAATCCTGGTCTCCTTCATCTACTGGGTTCTTTGATCCCCGGTTGGGTTGTCATTTGGGTCGAAATGGCCGTCAACTATGTCGTTGTATAGCTTTCGTTCTAGACGCATTGGATAGGTTCCTATGTCCCAAACAGTCCAATTTGGGTGGAATATCGTCTGGCCAAATATCAGAGTAACAACAGGATCCCCCCCAAAACAACCCCTTACTCAGGAAAAGGGGCAAGAAGACGAGGGGCAAACGTGGCGGTGTCGAGAGTGTCAATGACGAATCCACTCTGCATCACAGTGGACACCAGCGTTTGACAGATGCGTGTTTGACCTTGAGACAACCATATAGAGGAAAGGATACCAGGTGCGAATTTCGAGATGAATTATAAGATACCTAGACACTTTGTACAGAAATAATCAAACAATCATAACACAACATACGGGTATTCAATTCAACAGACTTCAACGTTCAACACACATTGCAAAAAGGAAAACCATTATTATACACAGCGCATAAAGACCACAGAGGCTTGGGCGGTGATGGGAACATAAGAACAGACATGCCGGGTATGGGATTAAAGGACTCGGAGTCCAGATGAAACCGGGGGACAAAAACAAATGGCAACAACTATGCGCTGGGTATAGACATGGGAATGATGAGACATAGCGAGAAAACAAAACGAGAAAAAGAAAACATCAGAGGCGAGACGGGGGCAGATATCACAAAGCATACGTAGAACAGATATCACAGGGATCATCGACATCCACCGGACCAGCGGGGAGAGCCGTGATCATTCTCCATTGAGTATGTTCGTGTATCAGCGACATTCACACAAGGCAGTCGCCCGAACTGCATGGAGAGGCAGATCGGAGTTGCTGCATAGAGCAGTCATGCGGGTCATCATTTGGAAACGATGTACAGACATGACAGATATTTCGGTATCCATGATCATCAATATCGAGCGCCTCAAGCACGGCCATTCATTGAGTAAAGAGGACCGGACCGGACCGGACAGCGGGGATTGAGAACTCAGGGAGCTATTCGATCATCCTGCTCCGGCTCATCATTCATCAAAAAGTGCCAGGCTTCTGGAAGCCTGGAACATAGCATTATACGTTTACCACCCCTTCTTCCGTGCGAATCGTTTGTTGAGGAGTGCAAGCACCTTGGTGACGTTAAACTGGACATACTCCAAGTCGAGGTCTTCCAAGTTGTCTTTTTGCATCTCCAGAAGGTCATCCAGCTTGAGGTCAAGCTCCAGTAATCCACGGGCCCGGCCCTTGTAGTGTAGACTGATGACGAACGTCCCTGGCAAAGGACTCTTGAACATAAAGTAAATGTTCGCCCGTCTGTTCTCCGGCACGTTGCTGCGTCGGATGACACCCTCCTTCTCCAGCTGCTGGTGGGTGAACTTGTATGGTCCAAGCTCCTGGTTTTTTGGTGTCTTGCCGCCGCGGGTTTTGCCCTCGGCCTGGCTACGCACGTTGTGAAGGTATGACTTGTAGGTCTCGAGCTGGCCGACCAAGTAGGCATTGTGATCACGAATGGTCGCGAAGACTTCTTCAAGCTTTCGCGTCTCTTCGAGCACCTTCTCCTTGAGAGATCCTAGGTGCACCAGCTCCTGTTCAACTTCGTCCCGGAGTAGACTGAACTCATCAGAACGGTCGATCACACCCATATCTTGCAATTGGCTGAGAAGTTCCATTGTTCGAATGCCCTTGCGCACCATCACAGCGTCGTTTTTCAGGGTTGCTGCGGCTTCGGCGATGCGGTCGAGTCGCAGTGGTCGACGAGCAACTGAGCTATTCTGAGGCAAGGATCGGAGAATCTGGACAAATGTTGACTTGGCCTCCATGAAGAACACTTCTTCTTGAGTGATGTCGAGAGCGGCTGTCAAATCATCGAGAGCAGTCTCCCATTTACTGAACAAAGGCACTGTGATGGTTCGGTTCTCCTTGCGCGGAACTTGAGGGGGAGCACCACCTAGTTCTTGCAGAAGCATAGACAGATGGGAGTATTGATCCTGGGCAAGCGCTGCACTGTGTTTCTCCAAGAGACCATGCATGACATACATCTCGTTGAGAGTGATCTGAAGCTCAAGATCCCGCTTCGACAAGGCTACGTAATTGTCCATTTCGAGACTCTCGTAGAAATCCTGGACTTCACAGAGATCAAGCAGGAACTTGTTGACACGTTCCTTGTTCTGTTGAATGAAGGGCTGCAAACTCGCCATGTAGGGTTCCTTGGCGTAGGAAGGTTTGTTGGCAAGATTCTGGATCATCTTGGCGATCAGCGTCAGGGTCCGGCGGGGTTTGTCCGTGGGTGTGGCATCGATCAACATGTAAGACCGAGGAGTAACAATTGCTGGGTTGATGAAGCGGAGGAAGAAGAAACCGCCGATCAGGGTACAGATAGTTTGGTCGTGCGCATCAGGATACTTTCTGCGTGACAGACTGCGAATCTGCTTACAGATCCATCGAATCCCGTACGGGGCCTCATCCACCGATTCAATGATCGTTGTGATGAATCCGTTGGCAATATCCGTTAACATTTTCAACCGCGGGGTAATGATGGCCTGCACCTGCGCGTTTTCCGCAGCATCCTCGGCAGTCACAGATCTGGCCAAATAGTCTGGAAGGGAGCCAGTCTCTTCTTCAATCTGCTTGATCATGGTCTCGTAGACCTTCAGGGGGTTAATCTCCAAATCCACGTCCCGCAATTCAATGAGGGCGTTGATTTGATCTGCCAAGACCTGTTTCAGATAACTCTGACCGGGACCACGGCGCGTGTATGTTGTCATCATCCGAGACACTGGGGTGTTCTGGCGCAACAAAGACGAGTACTCCGGTGTGTTATCAAACTGGTAGGTGAGGACGGACTGGAACATAGTGAGCAGGAGATGTTCTTCACGACTCTCGTATTGATTTCCGTAAATGGTGAACATGACTGTCTGTAGAAGGGAATCGATCTCGGCCATGGAAACGAGTCGGCACAGGTGGGCGATGTGGCGGGGTTCTGATTGAAGGAGGAAAAGGAGATTGCCGTATTTCTGGGTTCGTTCATCGTTCGGGAAGAACCCTTCCTGCGGGTCTGCGGTATCGTCGAGATGGCTGGCGACTTCGTTTTGCTAGAAAAAATCTGGAGTTAGCGCATGCGCACGCTGTTTTTTCACAAGTGATCCCTACTTCTTCCAATGCCATTCGATTCTGAATGAGTAATGCAATTCGCGAGTCCAGGTACCGCACATCCTTTTCCAACACGAAGTTCTTTTTCGATTGTGACGAGATCCTTGACTTCAGGTCCCGCAGGTGTTTTTGTGCTGCCGGTCTGTTAGCGCGACCATTCGAATCCCCTCGACTCCTATGAACCTACCGCGTGCGAGATCATCGGAGATTTCCAGATCCCGGTCCTTGGCCGACATAGACAGGTACAGCGCCGTGACTGACATCCGCTTGGATTGGCGGAGCGACCGAGTATCGTGCGACGACATTGTGTTGTGTCGTGCGACGGGCTGGAAGGACGAGGACGAGGAGGACGAGGCCCGCGACTGTCTGGACGCAGGTTGAAGCATTGTTGCCACGGACATTGTGAAAATTGGGATCAGATAGGCAGTCGAAGTGGGCTATATCGAGCGCACAGTCGGACTGCCACGTCAAAATCGAGAGATTGGGTAAATAGCAAACCCCTGAGCCAGTACTGTAGAGACCGGGAGTGAAGATGACCCGTACCGAGGATATCCAGGGGGGAAAGTCCAGAGTTTGACCACGGTACTAAAGAGACCGATTCAGAAGTAAAGAATCAAGGGATTGCAAGAGAGGAGATTCCGAGAATAAAAGTAAAGAGGGGAGAGATTATTATTTCGTTAGTTCGCTGTTAGGGCGGGTTCTGGGGAACAATTGATGTGGATTCCTGTTTTCTACTTTTTTTCCCCTAGGGACTTACAAGGGACTATGTACGGAGTATGGGGATTTGATTGTAATTTCCATCTTGTGAGAACTTGTTTTGTCTCTTCTACACAGTACACTGCCTCTTTTTCTTTTTTTTTATCTATGAAGAATTACAAAAAAAAAACAAAAAAAAAAACAAAGGTCGGAATGATACGTATCTTGTTAGGTACAGATGTACAGATGGTACATACATCGATGTATGCAAGGGGAGCATCTGTCGAAGTACTCCGTACTCCGTACGTCTATTTTTTCTTTTGCCTTACCCCTGGCCCAAAGCACCTTGCCCCTTGGTCTTGAGGTCTCTTTTTTTTTCTTACGGAGATACTCAAGATTGTCTTCTGTTAGGAAGATCTCGATCAACATCCTGGTCTTCCTTCTGAGGATTTGGCCCATGCGCACTAGCTTGCCCACACTCGGACTGTGCACATTGTGATCCGATTTTTTAGACCATCTTGACGTCAGAACTCAATTTTTTTTTTCTTTTTTTGGATTCTCGATTTCAAGAGAAAAACGGTTCTGATATGAGGGGTAAAAAAAAGCAAAGCCCTACCAATCCAGAAGTGATACGGAAAAGGTAACACGGTCTCCTGTCGGCAGGGGTAAGGCTAAGTGGTACCTGCGTCTAACCAGAGCTAAGACCACGAGACCTCCATGTGGAGGTCTCGGGAATGTTTATTGAAGTGTACATCTTGCCGTTATAAGTGGACTGAAAGCCATCGTCAGCTGAGAATGTATATGGGTCTCAAGCTGGACATAGAACCGCGTTCAACTACTCGACATGGTAGCCGAGTTTCAGGTTGAGTTATGGAGTACGGCATAGTTAATCAAAAGAGTGATGCCCACTCGGGATTTCCACGGTTCCAAGGTTGCCTCATTGGATTACGCGTATTGTCATTGTGAGAATAGAGCACTGTACGTACTCCGTACCTCTACCTACTCCGTACTGTGCCCACGTTAGTCAACTATGTACCTACCTATGTAGGTAATTCGAATCATACCACTTGGTGCAGGTAACAGATTGTCTCAGACCATAAGAGTCCGTCTCCGGCGAAAATGACCGGTCATTTTCGTTTGACAATTTTCTATGCTCCTACATGTATGGAGTATATGTCTCTGTGATATGAACGGGGATATAACCTGCAGCATCCTGGAGACAAAGAAAAAAAACCCCCCCCCCAAGTCCTACCTATGCTGTACCTCGATACTCCGTACGGAGTATATATTATACTTAGCTAATGAATATTGAACTTCGCTCGAGTCATCTAATAAATTAATCTCATCTAATTCATCTCATCCATCGCAATCTATTTTATGGGCAAACCATGCGGGGGTGCCACTTTGCTTCGACGTTAGATGCAGGTACCGGTACATTTGGTCCATGCTTCAGGGGTAATCGCAGAGTGGAGCGAACAGTGGAGACTCGGGAGATTTGAAGTCGCTGATACCTGTACTCCGTACTCCATGTTGGTCTCCAATACCAGTCTGCACATGTATGCAAAGGGACATGTGCATCTAAGAAAGTGCCAATCATTTTGATCCTGATCATGCACACGGGCCAACATCCCGTCAATCCTGAAACACGCCGAAGCTCTGTAGATCACTTGCCCCTGATGCTCCGTACTCCCGACATACAACATAGTGTAGTACGGAGCACAACATACCCTGATGTTGGCTGTATTCCCGTACCGTACACTGGCACGGCTACTTGCATATCAAAAACCATAGGGTCGAATTCGAATATGGGGTAATTGGGAATCCGGTCATCCGAACACCTGCGCAAACGTGAGTTCTGGCACCCATGTTCAACTGTCCGTCTGGTCCAGGGGTTGGTCTTACCATCCTACATTGCAGTAGGGATCGACGGTAAGCGGTGCCCAGGTACAAAGCTGGTGAATGCTCTTGCCTGATGTAGTGATCTCATTTGCAATTTGGCGTTATCTCACATACCCTCCGAAG
Organism: Penicillium crystallinum; assembly: GCA_027569675.1. NCBI lineage: Eukaryota > Fungi > Ascomycota > Eurotiomycetes > Eurotiales > Aspergillaceae > Penicillium > Penicillium crystallinum. Next base: position 43,171 of record JAPDKR010000003.1, on the reverse strand, counting down.
GCATGGCAGAGATCGTCGTACGGTTTTACCGACTTGGGGACTGAGCGCCCGTTGAAGATCTATTTGGAGCATATTTTGTGAGACATCAAACCATCCTTATACTTATCCTTCCTTTTTCGTGCGGGGAATGGTCAATGCGGGCGTATCGATGATCTTGGTTGATGGCAGAAACTGGACTAGTTGCGCGATTTTCGCTGCTCGCTACATGGGGGAGCTTCTGTAGGGAGGAGACGTAGATCAGTGAGCTTTTCCCTGTTTTCCATATGCATATCTGCCGTGCGATGTGAGATGTATCAAAGGCGTCGAGGTCTGGCTCGCGTTTGTCATGCTAGACACTAGGTTGGATCGTCGCGAAACCGGCCAGTGTTTAGCAAATATACGCTTGCTGCTTAGCGTGTTGCCTAAGGAGTTCGTGAAACATCTTCGAGGCACTGGTATATCTAGCCTGTTGGCTTAGCCGGAAGTATTCGTGAGCACCTCAAAGGCGGTACGCCGGTATCTATATCTGGTGCCAATATTGATCGTTTGTACTTTCCCATACTCAATTGGATCATCTGCAAACAAACACCCTTGATGTTTCCGTACCCTAATACTATAGTTCACATCCGTACTCCGAGTCTACATGAGACACCATAGTCTATCAACTAGGAATCGGACCTGTTTGCTATGAGAACATAAAACTGCGAAAACCGGCCTAGACAGAAGCAAACACTGCGATGCAATCCTTGGCATGGCCATCAGATGACCTTCAATTGGAAAATTGAGGCGCTGATCAGATCGAGAGAGATCATAGCGGGGTGAGTACGAAGCTAAACAGGATATGTGATCATGTACTCCGTACTCACTCATAGTCCTGCTGGAGATGCGCAAGGAGTTACGGTATGATAGATACATTTGAGGATATGCGTAGAAGCAGGATACAGGATACTGACCAAGTACTTTGCATGTCTTCGAGATAATTGCGAAACCGCGAAACAAGATCTGCTTGAAGTCGTCATTCCCCTCAGCAACTTTGGTCGTGTGGGGATGGAAAAGGACAGGTCCCACTACCTCTGCAGTAGCCATGTGTAGACTACCCAGCATATATATTCATGCCAAATTAGATCCTACACTATATAGGGAAAGCCGGAAAAAGAATCTACTAGAGAAACACATTGTATCTCATTGCCGAGAAGAACTTGATATTCTATACATGTACATACAAGGAGTAGAATCCCAGAGCCCCCAACTGACGCACGGGTATCGCTATGCTAACTAAACAAGAAAGAAACCGCCCAAAACCCCATTCGTAAATGCTGTGTTTTTTGTGTTGACTTCGGACCAGCCGTCTATTGGCGGAAGGTAAGAGACTTGCCGGGAGTTTCCCGCTTAATCTTCCGCGCGCCTGAGGGGGCTTCCATCGCCTTGGTATACGGATTGAAGGCCTTTCTGCGAGGCTGGGCGGCGGTAGCAGCCGAAGGGGCGTTGAGAACGGCATCAGCGGTGCCATAATCGAAGGGAGCCTCGTTCTCAGTCTGCGATTTCTTGGCCTTCTTCTCCTTGCGTGACTTTTTGCTTTTCTTTTGGGTAGATTCGAGATCACTGTTGGTGTCGTCAAGGCCGGCAGGGATGGAGAGGGCCTCCTCAGGGTTGTTGACCGGGGTGACCTTTCGTTTGCGGGGACCGCCGAGGTCTTTAACGGTGAAGTATTTCTTCTCCTCGGGCTCCTGGGGAGCAGGGGTGGGTGTAGGCTTGGGAGTAGGTGTGGACTGCTTCGCAGTGCCGAGGTTTTCTCGAACCTGAGAGACAGTCGTCGGCATAGGTGGCAGAGGGAGAGATAGGCGTAGTGCCTCAGCGCCAGCGGCAAGGGAATATTCCAGAGGAGGAGGTGATTCTGTGGCTTCCAAGACGCTTCCCCAGAACTGGGAGGTTTCGTAGCGTTCAGCAATGGGGAAGTTGACAGGCTCGGCTTCCATGCTGGCATCCTCTACAGCCTTTAGGACATTCTTCGGGGGTGCCACATCCCGCCATTCTGGACCGTCCATACCGGCAACCTTGGCTTTCTTGATAACATCCAATAAGTCGTGCGACCGCTCCTTCGTGATGGGGGTCATGGGAGACAGGGTGCGGAACAGAGTTCCCATATCGGACGGCATGACCGTAGCAAGCTTGAAGAGCATGTGTTTAGGGAAAACACACTGCCAACCCTCGTCCTCAGCGCGTGCTACTTCGTCACGCCATTGGTGAACCGCCTTGAACACAGCAAATTGCTCCTTGGGGAGGTTGCCTGAATTGCGCCATAGCAGATCATACCAGCCTCCAGGACCAGACCCGTTAGCAGCGTCATAAACAGGGCGTTCATAGCGCTGCAAGGCTTCATGTTTAGACCGCTCATTGACATAATCGATGTGACTCGCCTCCTCAGTCGAATTGTCGATCAGATCGTTTCGCAGACGGTCGTAGATATAAAGAAGATAATGCGTATCTGATCGCGCATAGTCAAACATAGCTTGCGGAAGTGGGCGTGCTCGCCAATCAGCCGTCTGATACCGTTTATCGGCTTCGAAATTAACAAATTTGCTCAACAGGAACTTCAAACTGCGCTTTGGGAAGCCCAATGCAGATGCAGCGTGGAAAGTATCAAACATCCCCACAACATACAGACCCAAGTCGCGTTGCAACCAGATTATATCCATGGTGGAACCGTGCAGGACCTTCAAGATCTTTGGATCCGCAAATACTTCGTTAAGCATCTGCAACTCTTCCCGCCAAGGTTGCAAGGTATCCACAACCCAATCCTTGTCTCGGGTGCTAATCTGCATCAAAGAGACAAGACCGTGGTACGAGTGCACATCGTGGTGCTCCAGATCGATAGCGATTTCCTTCGCTTTCTTGAGCTCTTCCAGCATTTCCTTGACTCCCTCCAAAGTGTCAACAAACGTAGCGGTAGTACTCTCGAAAGGCAGGTATTCAATCGGAGGGGTGACTTGATAGACCGACTTCGGGTACTCAGAGGCAACAATCTCCGCCTCGTAGGGGTGAGGATAACCTATTCCACCTTCCATCTTCTTCGTTTTCAAACACTTCTCCAACGGCACAATCGCATGAGGTTTAGACTTGAGAAGGGGCTTGAAGGGGCCCAAATCAGTGTTGTCCGCTTTGCGCTCAAATAGCAATTGTGGCTTGGGGATCTTGGACGGGCCGTAGTCATAGATGGTCGGGAAATTTGACGGTTTCTTCACGATGGGTGCCTGTTCTTCCTGTGAAGGGCTGAGCTTCTTGATAACGCCGGTGAATTCATCCAAGCAAGCATCGGCCTTTTCCAAAAGCGAATCAATCACGTCCACCACGCCGCGCCAGTTATCCTCCACGGAATCCTCATCGTGAAGGGTCGGACCGGTGATATCAGTGCCGGCAGTGGCAGCTTTGATAACGGCAGAGGTCAGCGCAATGATGCGCTCACTCTGTTCATCTAGCGAATCGGAAAACTCTGCGCTTGACGTGCGATGGAAGTTAAGATCTTCCGATGAGAGCTGTCCAACGGTTCGAGTCACCTGCACCAGGGCGGAGGTCAATTTCTCCTGGAACGGGGCAAATTCTGCAGAGTCCATGATGACTAGCAGAGCTCCAGTTCACTGGATCTCGCGAAAGGATCAATAAAAAAAGACGCGGACTGGCAATGGCAGATCTGACTTGCCGAAAAAAAAGTCGCGGCAAGAAAATGACTGGAGAAATGGTAGGCCCGCCTTGACCGCCTTCCCAGAGTGGCGACATTTGTATGAACTTCCGTCGATCTTCAAGTTGTCACCACATTCTTCCCTCCCAGTTCTGTATATTACTCAAGTTTTGACAAGGCAAGAAGACCGTACTATCTTCGGTGTGATATTTGAAAGATACCTCTTTAGTCATCCAACATGGCAGCTTCTATTGCCCCCGAGTGCAACGATATCAAAGAGTGAGTTCTAGTGGACATCTCAAGCTTCTACATGTTGTATATGTGGACCAGAAGCTAATTTATCCACATAGGAGATATGATACATGTTTTCTCAAGTGGTATAGCGAGAGTATGAATATATGCCCTTAGCGGAAAGCCCCCAGAGAAGCTAATTCTAGAACAGAATATCTCCGTGGCAACACCTCATCCAATGACTGCGAAGAGTTATTCAAGAATTACAAAGGATGCTTGAATGTGAGTGCTGTCTTGAACTATATCTCGAATATTGATCGGGGCCTGTATGATGTCTGACCAAGCTATCTTGCCGGTTCCAGAAAGTCCTCAAGGAAAGAGGCATTGACACTCTAGTGGAGGATGCCCGAAAGAGTAGCGGCAGTGAGACTGACGCAGAGTTCCTCAAGAGAACTTAAGGGCTTCATAATGAGGGGGCCTGCACCTGTCACTATATGTTCATTTCAGCGATTGCATGCATTTTCCATGTAATCTAATGTATTATCATGGGTAGGAGTTCGAGGATGGACTTGTGAATTTTGCTTTTGTTCTTGTTTATAGCATCTCATCTCTATTGCATATGCCGAAATCTCTCTTCTTCACTGGATTGATGGTCCTTCTTAACTATTGATTTTCCTACTTTAGGCTAGTAGAGCAATATTCGAAATTATATCTTGAACAAAACATTAACGGCATTATATACAAGTTGCGGTGGCAGATCATAATCAGCGATGGCCTCGTCTCCGAAGATCACCCTGACCGAAGTTGGCCGGGACTTTGGGCACCGGGTTACTCAAAGATCCGATACCTCCACCCATAGTGCCAGCATTACTGCTTCCACCGCTGCCCTTCCTGGGCTGGGTAAGTAATGACCACACCTCTGTCATACTTGCCCGACGGGCAGGTAACATGCTATACTGCATACTATAAAGGTTGCGACGGTGAATGGGTGGTACGAAACGGCCTGTCACTAGACAGAAAATGACCCGAGGTGCGAGGTAGTGCTTTCGGAGCCGATGGCCCAGCTGGAAGTATTGGTCGAACATTGCACGGAGGGGAAGAGGGATAGACTAGGATCTGTGTTAGTATGCCGAGTCAATCCCTTGTTATTTATAGAAACTGACCTCAAGATGAATGTAAGAAACCAGCGCAGACGAGTCTGTCTTGGTGGGGTTCTTGTTTGGTTCATTCCGAAGCTCGAATCGTATACCGCCTGGAAGCCGCCGTGAGTCTTTCACTCGCAGCATCAATGCGAATAGCGGGAAATGATTCAAAAATGCGAGGCAAGTGTCGAGCGTTGCTTTCAATGAGATGATCAACATTCGGGCCGACGCAAAGGTCAAATAAAACACTATGACAGTGGGCAATAGGAAGAATAGGACAGTGAAAAGAATAGTGCCAAGGAGGAGTTGGTCGAGGTCATAGTCGCATGAATCAATTCGGTTGCGCAAAACGTTGCGCTTCTTTCCTCGGAAGAGATGGAAGAGAGAGATAATAATAGTGAGTTGCCAGTTGAAGATACGAGCAGACGCAATGTAGAAGGAATAAATATGGACCGTCAGAATTGAGAGAAGGTCGGAGAAGAGAGCAATCGGCATGCTAGCTCCTGCAAAGCTTGAGCATCCGACAATGTAGATAACAGCAGGGAGGTAAGGCTGGAGATTCGCAATACAAGCTGCCCAGTTCTCAATGACCCATAGAAAGAGGTCACCAAGAAATGCGGCAAGCTCATTGTTGAGTTTTAAGCCGGCTGGCCAGTCCATCAACCACGAAATGGTCCGCTGTAACCCTTCCACTGTCCAGCCGGTCAACACAGTGTTAATCTGCGAAGCAACCCAGTTCGCATTGTCGATAATGTAGGATCCCAGCGCAATTCCAATGATCACATCGTTCGCGACAAGCCATAGGCTGTTATAGAACCGGATATAATCCGGATGACTGGTCGTCACACTTTCCCAATTATCCTTTCTTTGACGGAGTTTGACATATTGAATCGGCCAGTAGCAAAACTGCTGCAACCGTATGTCAACTTGCTGGGCTGTTGCCGAAATGTCTTTGAGGGCAGCAGCATCGGGTCGAGCACGCCACTCGAGAACTTGCAGCACAATTTCCGCAATTGACCGGTGGCCCACCAGCCCGACAACAAAAACTCGAGTTACGATGGGCCAAATCCATTGCCAGAAGACATGGGCAATGCAGAGGACAATGAATCCCCATAGTGTTGTCGCCGATTCCACAACACGTTCTCCGACACTCATGCTCCTCTTTGCTCGAACTCCAATCAAGTGGCTGTTTTTGTGCATTAACTGCCCCATCTCATAGGCACAGTTGACTTGATTGATAATCAATGGGAGTGCTTGCTCCTTCTGTGACGGGATATGCTTGACGACCGTATGAAGCTTGAGCTTCTCAACCAACAACTTGGGTCCAGCATTGTCTCCTTCTTCCTCCGACTTGACGTTATCCGATGACGGACCCCAGATCTCCGTTTTGGTCGCTTTGTCGCCCAATGCCAATGAGATTGGATTAAGTGACATATACTCCATACGCGTTGGATGCGGGCGGTGGTACATGATAACCTGGACAGACAGGTTTGCCTCAGGCGGACAGAAGATGGTAGGAGCTTTTGAGGGCGGAACTGTTGTCACATCTAGATGGGAAGGGTTAAAAGACGTCGAAGGCTCGCGAGAGTTAGTCGAGCCGAGGACATGCATTTGGGAACGTCCACACAGAGTGAAGATGCGCCCAATCGGATGAGGGCTGTTTCGAAAGAGAATGGCCGTCCGAAGGGCATTCTCAACGTTCCGTGGCTAAATCAACACAATGCTGGTCAGCTTGTAGTAGATAGACAGGGCAATTGCTACCACCCTACCTCGACATCTTCCAGCACAGTGAGCACAAACACATCAAGCTCCGAGTTGCGCCATCCAACAATCACACCTGGGGACGAAGATCGCGGGAGATCATATGGCCAAAATACCCGCAGCAGTCCATCGCTCATGAGCATATTGTCATCCTCCACTCGAGTCTCAGAACGATCCTCGACGGCGCAATTGTTCGCGCGCGGAGACGCCGAGATTCACGTGGCGCGGATGCTATATTCCCGAGGATATCAGTACATCGTTCCAAATTCACAACAAGTGCTGCCTTTTTAACGCCACCCAAAGCTTTGGTTGTTCCGGGTTTGCTCACCAATTGACCCTCCTTAGACGCCAGATGATTGATCGGTAAGACGAGGAGGAAGAAGAAAACGGAGAGGAATAAGAAGCCTTTCGCAGTTCGTGCCTATAGGGAGATGAGCAACGTGGCATATAGAATATGCGCTGGCACAAAGCTGATAAAGTCGCAAGCGGAGGAGCGGCCAAAGGCCGATGACCGATGGTCGGCGGGAAACATACCACGACACCGTGGTCCCAGGCAAAGATGGCCAATTCGTATAGACGGGTAACAAGGTCCCACCTGGCGGTGATATAGCCCGCGACAAAGATCCCAAGTGTGAGGACAGAAAAGGGGTGCATGAATCGAGGTTGTTCAGGCCGTCCGTGTTTGCGTTGCGCGCATAGCTAGATGGAGTGCAGTGGTCGAGGATAGCTCAGAGGCACAGCAAGAGCACAGGGCGGATATTTGTAGTTTCGCTAGAAAATTGAGCCTTGGAAGTGAAAGATCCAGTAATAGGAGAAATTGGAGATTGTTAAAAGAGCGATCAATGGATTCTGGAGTAATTCATGACAATCCCGCGTTGATCGTCTAGACCGTCCTACACGTGACTGGTCTCTAAATAAGGAGCATTTATACTTCGATAAAGTTGTTTTGCTATACAACAAGGGAATTGATTCGAAATTGAACACATATTATAGATGGAAATAAAGATTCGAATCCCATCTCAACTCACAACAGATGAATACATAATGATGCCTCTTGAAACCCGTGCCTTTCCGTAAACGCCAAATCCCATAGTAACTTACACCTAGAGAGCCTTGATTCCCTGGAACACCTTATTTGCTTGTAATTTCTCATCAGCCTGTGCAAGATCACGCATGACTTGCCGCTTCTGCTCTGCAGTCATATCCTTGCCCTCGGTTGCCGCCTTCCACTTCACCAGCATGGCCTTGAGCAGCACGCTGCCCTCCTCAACCTCTTGTTGGGAGTACTTGTCCAGTGCAGCTGCAGGGGTCTGCGGCTTTCCATCTTCAGTCGTTGCAGAGGTGAAGTCCTCAAGCTCCTCGGCCTTCTGACGGGCCATGTTAACAACCTTATCTGGGAAGCGCACGAGCTCAGCGACGTGAATGCCGAAAGACTGATCACATATTCCCGGCTCCACGCGGTAGAGAAGAGTAACTTGTCGCTTCTTCTTTTCCTCAGCTTCGGCTTCAGCCTCGCCTTCATTGCCATCGCCAATGAAAGCCACGACGTGCAAGTTCTTGACGGCTTTTGGATACCGGTCTGCTAAGGCAGTGAGCTCGTGGAAGTGGGTTGCGAATAGACCGAAGCAGCGGATTTCAGTGACAATATGCTCTGAGATAGCCCAAGCCAGGCCAAAGCCATCATATGTACTGGTTCCACGGCCGAGCTCGTCGATGATAATGAGGGACTCTGAGGTGGCGGACTTGAGAATGTTTGAGGTTTCGAGCATTTCGGCCATGAAAGTCGATACACCCTTCAGCTGCGAGTCACTGGCACCCACTCGAGCAAGAATGCAATCGAAAATGGTCAACTCTGCCTCAGTGCAAGGGACGAAACAGCCAGTCTGAGCCATGAGTGCAATAACGCCGATTTGTCGGATGTATGTAGACTTGCCGCCCATGTTGGGACCGGTAATGACGAGGAACGATGATTCATCTCGGATCAGAGAAACATCGTTCGTGATGAAGGAGATATCATCCTGCATTTCCATGCAAGGGTGTCGAGCTTCCTTCAAAACGGTGTTTCCAGTTCCTCGCGGGTGCATCTTGGGGCGAACATATCCTGAAGGAGCATGCATCGAAGCGTGTGCAAAGCTTACAATGACATCAAGGTGTGCCAGTACACCGGCAAGTTGCTCCAACACTGGGCAATACGAAGCAGCGACGTTAACAACTTCGGTGACTAGACCAGTCTGAGTTCTGTTGTAGTTTGAAGAAAGTTGGTCATGCTCTCGGCGAAGGGACTGCATGGTAGATGTGGTGAAGTATACACCGTTTTTCTGTGTTGAGCACTCCTGATATTCTCTCTTGTTTCGGATGCAGCCTGCCTCATTTCGAGTGAGACGGAAGCACCAACCATGCACACGGTGATTTTCCATGAAGAGTTTCTTCTCCATGTCTTGATTCAAATCCTGTGAAACTCGGCGGTGTTCCATGTCCATATCATATCGTAGCTTGTCCAGCTTTTTTCTGATGACGCGCAAGCCGTCATCGAATTCGGGCTTGATGATAAACTCATGGTTGTCCAGAGCAGCAAGATCCACCGTTGTCTCTACCATCTCTTCGAGCATGGCCAAGCTATCTGAGAAACCACGGAGCTTAGATGTGTACTCCGTCTCTAGAGGTGTCTGATATTGCTCATCCATCACATCACCTAGTGCGCTAATGAATCCGGGTAGACGAATGGCAACCTGGTACACTCGGACAACATCTTCCAAATTGGCCTGCTTTCGCTGGAAACGCTTAGCCAATCGGTAAAGATCAGGGATCGAACGCAAATGCTCCTCCTGCATAGTCTGGCGCAATTCAGTGTTAACAACAAATGCCTCCACCAATTGCTGCCGTTGCTCGATAGCCGCCAGATCCATCAGAGGCTGCTTCAACCATTGAGCCAACAAACGACTCCCGACAGGTGTCTTGCAATGGTTCAGCAAACCAAACAAGCTCATAGTCTTCGATCCATCCCGTGGACCAGGCATAAGATTCAGTGCGCGGAGAGCAGATGCATCAAGCTTCATATACTGTGACAGATCATGCTGATAAAGCTGGTATTGACCAAAATTCGTCGGGTCAGTCATGACATTGAGGTATTTGATCAACGCCGACGCAGAGCCCATAGCCAGCTTAAGCTCCGTCTGAGGCAGCGTCCCCGCAGAGCGCTCATCCCGAAGCAGTCTCGTAAGATCCTGCTCGATATCCCTCACACCGAAATCAGCAACCGGTCGCTCAGAAATGGCAATCCCACAGCTATCAGCAATAGCCCGGATCTTAGCCAGCTCGACATCCTTCCGAGCCGTGTCCATGGTCACAAGACATTCCTTCACGCCGAGCTGAATAACCAACGACTCGAAATTGGAGTAGATATCATTGTCGAGAAATTCGCTAACTCCCAGTTCGCGCACGCTTGCATCAGCAAAACACACGCCCACATTGCGAGCCTCGGCTGCGCGGGCGGAGATCTTCACGGCGAGGATGATGGGCGATGAGTCCATTGACATTGCCCCCACACTGCCGAGCTCCTCTTCTACGTCTTGAAGATTACCAGGACTGGCTTGCTTCGCTAACTTCCAGTTGCTCTTGCCCGAGCCGGCCGAGGCGAAAATCTCGATACGCTTGTTGAGCCGGAAGAGGGCTTCGCGGAGGAAGTTTCGGAACACGGTCACGCTCATAGTCACGGAGGCGAGTCCGCCTGTCTCGCTGCGGCCCAGGTTGCGTAGTACGGAGGTTGTTTTGTAGACGGTGCGTGCGATAAATTCGGCATCGGCGCCGTGCGAGGAGTACCAGTCTCCCCGGTCGAATACGCGGATGGTTTCATCATTGTCAGCTTGAGGGAGGCTGCGGTAGAAGCCAATGAAGCCGACTTCGTCGTCGACCTGTTTGTCTGGGTTAGCCCATGGTGAACTGGCAGGTTTGCAGATATCTTTTCTCATCTTAATTCATACCTTCAGATCAGGTCGGGATGACATGGTGTCGGATGATGCAAAGGAAAATGCAACACAGGACAATGCAAATGCTGTTATCAAGGTGGTTTGGACGAGTCCAATAATTCGACGCGCTCCGTGTGCTCACGTGGTCCGTGCACGCGTCGCGCGTTAAGTGGGTGGAATTTACGGAGTATGAAGGACGGAATATAGAGTGCTGCTGATTGCATTACTAGTTTTACTATCATATCTTTATTGTATTCATTCCTTAATGGTATTATGATTGGATGTCCGAGGACCTAATTGTAGACTACATAAGGTAGTTGAACGCTAAAATACAAATGGTGAAGTACAGGGTATCGAGCGCTGATGCAAGACCGCGAGCAAACCGGCTCTGCGGGTGGGAGGTATCCAAAATGATCCAAAAGCAAAACGAAGACAAAGAACCACGAATCAAAGGCATAAATCACAGAGGGGTCTGCGAGGAAGCTGCGGATTTATCCCAGTCAGCTTTCAGCTCAGCGGCTCTCGCGCCGATTTCTTTAGCAGACACTTCCTTGCAAGACTTCAACACAACAGACTTCAGCTGACCAACAGTAACGATACTGATCCAGTCACCCGCCACCTTGGCATCTGACAGGATCTCAAGACACATCTCGACTTCTTCACGAGGAATTTCGTTACGAGCCGAGTCACGGACATGGTCGATCATCACATCAAGCTTGAATGGTTTGCGCTGGGCAGCAAACATGGCTTTGATCCCATTGCCAACATAACAGGCGGGACGCAGTAAGGCCAGGATAGCAGCCACTTCCTCCACCCGATCAACGGCTGCAAGTCGCAGTAGCTCCTTCTTGGCGGGCGGTGCAGGCAGCTTAGACTGGCGCAGCTCCTTATTCTTGATGCGGTCGAGTAGACTCTGTCGACGGCTGAGTGTCGCTGTCCGTTCTTGCGGGGTGGTCGTGGCAGACTCCGCACGCTGTCTTTCAGCCTTCAAGCGAAGCAGACCACCCTTCAGATCTTGAAGTCGCTGCTGGCCCTTGTGGAAGACCGTGAAGGGGGTAAGGGACTCGTGGATGGTAGAGAGTCCAAGGGAGTCAATGAATAGAGATGATTGTTCTTCTTCCTTAGCAGCCCGAAGAGCCTCGGGTGCCTTTTCCCACAGTAAATCCAGGGTTTCCTCGAAAGAATCTTGCAGAAGAGGAGGCCGAACTTCACACTGTGCGGTCCGCTCCAGACAGATCTTTCCGAGTCCATAATTTGCCAACCGGTATGAAACTTCTTGCGCTCTCGAGCTTTGTTCCCAGACCCACACAAGACGCTGCAAGTCTTTCATTTGTACCTTGCGCTTATGCCATAGGCGGGTCACGCTGCCGAGGAATTCTCGCAGGTCTGCTGCGGTATTAACGCCATTGTGTGCCATATGAATAGACAAAGCTTGCACGAAGGAAGAGTGGAGGTTCAGAATATCGTTAAAGAACGCTGGCCGCTCAATTACTGGAGTTTCTTCATGCACGGTAATGACATTGTCAAAATTCAGGGTTCGCTGCTTCGAAGGAGTCGCGGGTGCCGAGGGCGCGGTTTTGACAGGGGCACGAGCCCTCCGACTCGGGGTCCGACTCGGGGTTTTCTGAGGTGAAGCTTTCTGAGGCGATGCATAGTGTCCGCTGCGTGGTGAAGATACTGATAATTCATTGAGCCGCAAAGTTTTCGAGGGCGTCCCTTCCTCCTCAACTGTCTGCTTGCTACCGGTGTCGAAATTTTCGAGTTCCTGCAGTTTGCGTTTCTTGGAAGGAGAGGGGGTAAGAGACGTGATCTTCTTTGCGGGCAATTGCGGTGTAATGCCGGCTTTGGTTGTCCGAGCAAATGCTTGAATGGCTGGCTGCTGAGCAACGCAGCTTGACCGGGAAGTGCGCGGCATCGCGGCTGCCGGGAAAATTTTTTGCTGGTCGAGGGCGGATAATTGAAGAAAGGGCGATCGATACAACTGTATGATAATAGACAAGGTAAGAGATACCGAGATATTAGAGCAACAAGTAGAAGTTGGAAAGGGCAGAAAGTGAGAAGTGGGAGATGTCAGAGAAGGCAGAAAGGAGATGGAACGCGTTCGAGAGCGCGTCGAAACCAGACTAGCCTTTTTGGGTTAAAGAGAAACGCGTGGGAACTATACCGATGTGGAGAACTTCAAATCAAGTGCAACCTCGCAGTCTTCGGGCTCTTTTGGAGAGAAAGACGGTGCTTTAATTAACGAATCTCATTAGAATACTGTATATAGAAAATCTAACGTCGTGGGGCATTCTCGTCACTATGGTAATACTCTCCAGCATTGGAATGCCACTGTCCGAGCTCAGCGCCTAGACATTTCTTGGCAGGATGAGGGGACACTAGAGTACTCCGCACACTATCAGTCCCTATTCAAAACTAGCCTGCTATGTAATTCAAGAAAGTCTCGCACCATGAGACTCGGTTCCAAGTCGCGCCATACGCAAAAATAAAGAGCACACAAGCTTACTAAATACGTGTGTAGTAGAGACCTGATGAACATAAGCTCCAACCAACACGGAATACACCTACGAGCGGTATTGGAACGACGATACAGACATCGACTTCAAGGTCATGGAATCATTCATAATATTCTGAAAACCGACGGACGCCATAATACAGACACAAGATTAAAATCGTCGAGGTTCTCCCGATGGCGCTTATTTCTTGCCACCAAACCAGCCAGAGACAGTGCCCTTAGCTTCCGCGGCTTTCTGCTCGAGCTCACGATCCACCTGTTCAACGCCACTGTTGACCTTATCCACGCCGGCATGCAACCTGCTCTGCGCATCGCTGCGGAGCTCATCAAGCTTGTCCTTGCCCTCCTGGGCTAAGCCGGGGATTCGCTTGCCCTCGGCGCGTGCTCGGGCGACCTTGAACCAGATGATTAGTATTCCATACTTTGTACTTCCGTGGGACATATCACATTATTCCGAGGTCTCGGGGGGTGAAGCGGGGTATGTGCTGAGTATCGAGTACGGATGTGCAACACCAACACCACGGAATGGCACTTACAGCATCATCGATGTTGGCACCAGCTTCCTTGCCTACATCCTTGCCCAACTTCTCGGCGTTATCGGCGCCTGGGATCTTCTCGCGTGCCTTTTGGGCGTCGACTGCAGTGCACACGGATAGTCAGCTTCAATTGTCTTGGGACGACTCATGTGGTTGCCATTGGGGTATTGGGTGTGTCGGACAGGGCACGTACTCTTCATCTGGTGCTTTGCTGCCTCGGGGTCACCGCCGGCTCTGTACATGTAGTAACCGCCTGCGCCTACTGCGGCGAGACCCAAATACACGGGCATCCGGCTTTTCGACATGGTGTGTGGTTTTGTGGTGTGTGGTGTGTAGAGGTGGTGGTGTAGAGAGATGGTGTAGTAGGATGGAGAGAGACTGTAATTGGAATGAGTGAAGGTTTCGCGGAGTATCCCAGGTTTTATAAGAGTCGCCCAAAACCGGGGAAGGTGTCAGCCGACTATGACGTGGTCTACGGTTCCCTGTGATTGTTCTGGATGTACTCCGTGCAACATTGAACTTGGTTTCTTGGCCTCTCTTGTCTACCCTTCGAATTACTATTGAATCAAGCATAAGAACTCATTTTCTGCGTATGAAACCTTGTCTAATTTTCATTTTATCCTCCTGCTTTGTACATATTCCAATCAAAGCTCTCACGGTTCATACAGCGTCGGATAAGTGTAGGGTTGCGGAGGCGGGTCCAGAGCTCCCGTCGACGTCACCTACAAGTCATCGATACCTCATCCGGAGCTCTTCCAGGGCTGGTCCTAGCCAAGGTATTTCCCCCCAGATGCGGTTTTTTTTTTGGAACTCAGCCTAGTCATAAAAGGATATGCATTTGTGCTCATTCCGCTCTTTGATAATAAATGTCACCTCGGAGGTTACTCGGAGGTCCACCTGCAGTTCAAGTACTATGTGCTATTGACGAATTATTCGTGTGAAAGTTGAGAATCCTACATATTCAGAATTTCAGGGGTAGAGTACCTATCTCCAAAAGGGAAACCTAAAGAAAGACACAGGCAATGCATTTCAGTCATATTCAAATAGAAACAGATATCCAAAGCCCTCATACTTATAGTCTGCTCATAGAAACAACACGATCCACCAAAAGAATATAGTAAGACACAGAACGAAACGAGATGGCGAGGGAAAGAGGTAGGATAGGGAAGATGGACCCGAGACGGAAAAGAAGGAAAAGCCGGTATGGAGCGGGAAATGTGAGGGACGAGATGCAAACAAGAGCTCGACCACATCGCAGACCACGACCGGAGAGGTGGAGGAAACCAAATGATCGATAGGTAGGGTATCGTCATGCATATGACTCCATCCGTACAAAGCTTCCCACGCAAACGCCAGGACATGCAGCTCAGGATTGGAAACCGACCCAAAAAAGCAAGCCATCCAGAATTATCCAAGGAAAAGCACGAACGTAAATAAGACTCCCAAACACAAGTAAAAGAAAGATGGGCCGTGTTTCCCAGTCGTGTATCAGTCGTCATCAAGGTCGTCAGTTCATCAAGGGTTTCGCCGTTGTAAAATGGCAGGTATAAGGATCCCCGAAATATGTAAAGAAAGAGTCGAAGATTGGAAAGAGCCCAGAGAGGCAGATGAGGTTGCGTAGGGAGTAGAATAAGCGGAAAGAGTGATGCAGGTGGCTAGGAGAGAGTGGGTATGGGTGGAATGAGAAAGTATATGATGATCGCTCTCCGGCTAGTTGCAGGAAGCGCAAGTGATTGTCATATGCTCCTATGTAGGATGATGTAGAATAGAGGGCGGTATTTTGTCCAAACAATTTACAGGAACAGCTTCGCTGCTCCTTTGTTCTCGCTTGTAGCGACGGCGACAAGAGCCTCCAGACGACCCATGCCCGAATCCCGGGCAGGGGAATCCGAGAACACATCGGATCTGGGATCTCGATCGTTGTGGGCTTCGTAGCCATCCGCATTGGAGTGACGACCACACATCTATGACGGCATTAGTAACCGGGGCGAGAGCCGTCCGTTCGAAGAGGAGTTCCTACCGGTGGAGGGTGATCGGAGGGCAGCGAAGAGTCATTAGATTCGATATATCCGCTGCTGTGCACAATCGCTGGATGGTACTCAAGCGAGGCAGTGGATGGGGTGTGAACACCCTCACTACTACTGGAGTCCTCTGGGGAAGTCCGTGTGCGGCTCCCCGTTGAGACACTTGGGCGATGTCCGCGGTAATCTTCAGGGCTTCTCTCGGCTGTTGGCCCAAAGGACGGTTGATATGACGAAGAAGGGCGCGAAGAGACATTTTGAAGCTCGGCAAGCGTTTGCTGACTCCATTGAGAGGCGGATACAGTGGAGGGACGCCGGTCTCGGATATCCAGTCCGGTCAGGTTATGATGGAGAGACATATCCCAGGACATATGGCCTCGTCGGTGGCCGGGGCCGGAGATAGGTGGTGGTGGACGGTGTGCTGGCTGTGTATAGTTGAACCCAGCTCCAAAGCCGGGGTTAGGTGGGGGACGATGGTGGCCATCAAGCTGCATTGGGCTTGATTTCCGCGTGGGAGGGGTCATTGGCCGCTGTTGTGAGACTACTTTGTCGAAGCTCTCAATCCCGGGCAAGCGGGGCGGATGCTCAGATGACCCATTTCCACCAAATGAGGCTGGCACATTGTCCGGGGTATGATATTGGTTCAAACCACTGGTCGCAGGACGTGGAAACCCTGTATACGACGAAGGGTGCCACGTTCTCCTCCGCATTTCTGCCTCCGCCGCGCTCAAAGTACCCTCATCACGGGATACCGAGTAATGTGTGCTGATGGGGCTTGCAAACACGCCAGCAGCGTTAGGATAAGGTACCCCAGCCGGGGTATGATATGGAGGATATACACTGCTGTGCTGTGCAAGGAAAGGGTTGGTGCTGGTTGGTACTGAAAGACGACGGGCCGCAGTCTTGCCTTCCCAGAATCCATGTGTATGTGACGCACCGGACATAGGCGACGCGAATTGAGGACTCCCACCTGCGGGAGCAAACAACGTTGAGGGGGTGTATGGTGACCCAGTTACCGAGGGACCAGGCCCGCCACGGGCTTGAGCGGGAGGTGTACGCGGAGGCTCTCCGATGGAATCCATTGCCAGTCGAGATCGAGCTGTGGGATCGTTTGCCATGATCAACGGCGGGGGGCGTCGCCGCAGTTCCGGAGGTTGGCTAAATGTCGAAGCGGTAGATGCGATACTGGAGGTTGACAAATTTCGGCTATGGCCGCGACTGTGACCCCCAATACTGCCTGCGGTACCTGCTCGCGCCCGTCCTGGTGGACGCACCCGATCTGTACGAACCTGACGTTGGAACCGTGTGCCTGTGGCTGCGAGAGAGTCTCCGGGGATTTCCTCATTCACATGGACCGTTTGGGCATGTTGCCGAAGATTGTCGAGCCGGGAAAACCGCCGAGAACAATGGCACTGGAAGGGCCGTTCCCCGGTGTGTTTGCGAATATGGCGGGCCAGATGTTCGCTCCGTGTAAAGCTTAAATTGCACGGAGGAAAATCGGTACAGAAGAACCGCTGACCTTTCTTCTTTTTCGAGGGAGGTGCGGTATTCCCTAAATCCTGATCATGGTCGGACTCCTCTTGTTCTCCCTCGGAATCATGCATCGGTTCGTCCGACGTTGACGGGGTGCGAGCGTGGGTCAAGGTTGTGCGGGATGAAGAGTCGCTACCTCGGCTGTAGTGTGAAACACCGTCCGGATTTTGCTCCGTTGTCGAAGAACCGTCCGGTGTGACCGGCACGCCATTTGGGATCGCACGGGGCGTAGCTGCTCCATCCATCGTGTGGTCTTCAGGGGCCGAGTTGTTGACGGGGAGGAAGGAGGCCATGGCGACGTAAGAGGAAGTGGGAGGCGGGAGTGATGTCAGGTCTCCGGAGAGCTAAATGCGAATGTTCCTAACCACCAGTGGTCGCAAAGCCGGTAACCCGATCGGCCGGAAGAATCACCCCAGGGCGCGGTGGGGCTCTATATGTCTCTATCTCGAGTCGGAGAAGCCGCAGTGCTACAGAGAAGTCGGAGAGAAGTAAGACGCGGAGTCTGATGGCCAGATTGACTGTGAACATTTGCGCAAATTCAGCAACCTGGGCACTACTCGAGACGGGGAAGAGCCAAAGCAGGGGCCCAAAAACGAAAAAGAGACTGCAGAATTCGGACCTGAGAGTTTCGACACGTACGATTTGAAAGTGTGCTTACTCCCCAAGGCCGAGTAAGAACCCTGGAAAGAGGGGAGAACCGAGGGGTGGAATGCGATCCCAGATGCAAGGGCGATTTTTGTGAGGAAGAATGTCAGAAAAGCAAAGGGAAGGTTAGCTGATCGCGATCATCTCTAGCACGTTCACGGCCACGCGAAAGATATTTATTCGAAATTAGATAAGTGAAAGTGAGATCCGACCAGCCGGAAAAGCACCAAAATAGAAAAAGGAAAACGAGAAAAGGGAAAAAGTCCCGGGATGCAGGGGGAGAGGTTTAAAGGAAGAGACCTCAGAGAATGGTGACGATGAGAAGAAAAGAGAGAAGGCTTATCGGAAGCGAGGGGCAAAAGAGACCAAAGCCAGGAACTCGACACCTCAATGGATCTTCCGGGGCTACCGATGCGAATCATAAAGTGTTTCACCAGATTAGCCGCGTGTCTCCATTTATTCAAAAGGCACCAGGCACCTCCATGATTCATTAGGGACTTGCGGGACTGGACATGAGTGTCTAGGCCTGTCTTTACCAGAGGTTTTAGTACGGGGGAATGGAGTAGTGTACGGGGTACTAACATTGCCCACAGCTTAGATCTATGTTGTATATAGTACAGTCCCACGGAAACTCGAGTCCTTGACGTTCACGATCTCTCTCAGACCCTGGAAATAGTCCATTGCCAAGCCCTAACAGTTTGGTTCTGGGGGAAAAAAGAAGGTCGAGACTCAGGGAGGATCCTTACAACATAGGGTTTACTTGGGAGTATAACTCCACGTCCCAGTTCCCCCCCCCCCCCAGTGTGCCCCCCCCCAAGTGCCCCCCAGTTCCCCAACCACCCCCCTTGCATTGGATGTATCGCTTCGTCATACTCCGTACTCTGACAGACTTAGAATGGTTACGCGGTAGGGGAAAGAGTTCCGAATGGTCCGTTCCGATACGAAGTTTTCCATACTTCTCTCGAGCCCGTTGGAACATAGAAGGTACGATCTCACGTCCGAGAGATATAATTAGAGACTGCGGGGTGAAAAGATAAGAAGATAGATCTCATTCTCATCTGATGTGCATATGGGGATTTCAGAACTGCAGACAATAGGGAGAATACTCAAGGCCAAATTACCTAATCTCTCAAATTCGTACTCCGTACATCATGGACTTGACAGAACACTATGTGGTAATTCAAGAAAATAGTTAAAACCTGAGAAAAAAAAAAAGGACTCGTCACCGGGGTGATCCGACAGCTCCGTTGAAACCGCTTTCAGGCAAACCCCATCTGAAACTTTCACCCCCTGGGACTAAGCCCGTTGGTCCCATCGTGCCTGCGTCGCTACAAAACTCTCCCACTTTGCTCCAGAACTTGGGTCAAGTCCGCAAACGGGAAGCCCAAACGCAATGCCCAGGTGTGGTACGGCATCCTCATCCCTGGTTATGAATGTACTTTAATGTACTCTATTCTGTTGTCGCTCTGCCCACCCACGATGTGACGCCACGCCAGAGGTACATGATGTGGTTAATTCCTGGAAGTTTTACTTATAATGTGGTAAAACAAGATTTCGGGCTACCATGTATCGCATGAGGCCGTGAGATCGGCGGGTTGTGATCCAGTGAACACGATTGGTAGGGAGAAAGGAGCCCTGGAGGCGATATACGCGATCCAACCGTGGAAACAGCGTCCACCCCATCCTTGAGCAAGTGTCGAATGAGAATGGGTTCCCACTCTGGAGATCGCGGGATATGATGCGGGATCAGTGGGAGGGTGCTATACTAGATCACGTTGGAAGATGGGGCTCCTGCCACTAATTTCCATGATCGACGGTTTAGTCGACGTTGGCTTCAAGATTTACCCCTCGCACGGCTGGGAGAACCCCTTGAGTGGGGTACGGAGAATTACCGATACACATTCTTGACTTCCAAAAAAGAGGGGTCAAAGAATGAAGATTGCCACAGAGATCAAGAAAGAGGGGAATCCCTGCCCAGACCCCGGGTACCTGTAGGTACATCTGCAGGGCGCCACCGAGGCTGGCAGGGAGGCGCACAGCCAAGTAGAGCCAGGTACCGGGCTGCAGGGCTTATCGATAAACTTGAATCGTACGGATCGGCGGGAATGCTGACGTCTTTGACTTGCAACCCGATCTTCAAAGCTAAATGGACCTAACCTTCAAATGGTCCCAACGCCCGATGGTGCGTATTGGGTCACTTCCTGCTGACTCTGATATCCATTGTATGAAGAGGCCATTCGTTTGCCTGCTAAGCGGTCTGTGAATCTGACTGGTCATCGAACGTGGCGCCGATTTTCAGCTGACCGGTCCAATCATAGACCCTGACCCGCATTGGATGCCAGGTCCATCCATGTCAGTTGTACCTGATTACGGATTATGTGTCGGTGCGTATGGAGTACCTGGAGGCCACGTAGGAGCCGCCTTATGACTATATTACCAATGGAATATGATGGCCCTCTATATACGAAGTACGGAGTATTTGCGAAGAGATGACCAACGACATTCATTTAGGCCATTCTATTACATCGTCCGATGGAATGCAGGATCTAGCAAACTGGATGTGTACACTGCATTTTCTCCGTAAAGCATTAATGAACCCCATCATCAGATCACATCAAGACGTCCAAGCACACATCTACATAGTCACATATCCCGTACTCCGTTCATGAGCTACAATGAGGTACGTACTCCGTAAAGGAGGCTGAGAATCGAAAGACTAATGCACATGTGAGATCCAGACCGGAATAAACGGACAAAGCACTCTCAGTGCTCTCCAAACCATATCCATGTCTGTACTCCGTACTCCGTACCCTAGTCTGGTCGCAGCCCAACCCCCTCCTTAGCAACTGACATGCATCTGTTCTCTGCATCTCCTCAAGGTTCAGTAATGAGTCAACATGCTGTACTCCGTACTCCATCTGCACACCAACTCCCAGCCACTTTCATGACTGCCTGGCGATTCCCCCACGGTGCACCGTGTGAGAGTCATCTGACTCGGGGACATTGGTGCTCAGGTACTTGTGCCACGTACGATGCACTTGCAGATGTAGATCTACCCGCTTATCTGCGGTATATCCTACCGCTGTCTTTATCAATGCGAGCCAGAGACAATTTTCCGAAGTTCGGAGGTTTTACTTATTTTGAATTCGTGCAATCTGACTGGCTTGGTCATGTCAATTTGGTGGAACGGCAGTAATCCGGAAGTGTCTACTGGTTTCTTTGTTCCTATGTGCACTGGGTCCATTCCTTGGTATTGGGCAAAGTGGCTGCTGCTACTGAGAACTTAAGGGCTTGGACTCTTGCTATTCTCCAGGATCCTTGTGCTCCGGGTATAAGGTTCTGACGGAGATGAGAGATGATGGTCAGGTGAACATAGATGAATACGATCATCAAATGGCTGGGAAAATAAACCCGATCGATGCTTATTCGCTAAGTGATAGATCTGGGTATTATACGAAGAATGGAGCCTAGGGTTCGGAGAAAGGGCCGCCAATCTCTTGGGATGCGATTGATTGCCTGATTGGGAAATTACCACATTGTTACCACATTGTACATCTGTACAGGTGCCAGGACTACTGCCCAAGATTAAGTCTTTTGCTTTATGAGGCAGGGAGTTCAACTTGAACTATCCACCATGTGAAGTGCGAAGATGTTCAAATAAGGTATGCAATGACATGGCAAATGGTGGATCATCGGCCTCCACCTTGTTTGCCTCCTTGCTACCTAGGTATTTGCTTGACACCTTTGTCCTTCTCGAGGGCCCACTGACCCCCTTGGAGCTATGATTAGCTTCAGCTGAAGCGAAATTCCTGCTTTCCGCTTATATCTTTCTTGTGATTGCACGTGGGAAGTGGAGCACGTTTTGACCACGCATGCACATTGTACTTACCCCCTTCGCTAAATATCTATAGGGTCAAATTGGAATTCTGATTTAAAGGCTGGAATAGCACACCTAAGCAGTCGAAGGCGGTTATGGAATCCACAAGACTTATGTTAACAAGCACCTGGGTTGGGTTGTGTTTGGCTTCTGTTCATGCACCTCGACATAAGGTCCTGACGAAATCCGTCGGTTAGCACGGGGCATTTGCGAGAATCAGTGGCCTCAAGCATGTGATATGGAAATGGGATGAAAGTTTGCCCTTGAGCAAATCCAGTGACTCCACTGTGACTACATTTGAGATCATTGATGCGTGCTGGTCATTCCTCGAGCGACTGAAAACCTCTGATCAGGCCTATCTATGTCACCCGGATAGTGTATTCTATCTGCACTCTGTTCCCATATCCTAATGTGGTCTTTTATAGCAGTTGTTACTAGACTCATAGCTTGAATACCTTCCACGAAACTGCGCATTCGACCTACGCCGACACGCTGCACCTCAATACGGAGTGAGTGAATGCCGTCGCTCTTTTAAGTCCAAGCTTTGCCGATCTTGATTCGATTCCCTTACGAGATGCTACGATATGGTACAGCAATAAATCCAATATACAGCTGGCTACTCGGAAATATATAGCGACGGCGAATATAGCCTCACAAAGGTAGTCAAGATAGCAGCATCTCACGACACGGTAATGATAACCGGGGAAGAGCGATGCCGCGGATGCCGAGCAGATGCCGAAGTCTCGGAATAGGAGAAACACGGCGTGGGCTGATCGTACGAGGTTCGGTCGCCACGCGGTTGGTTCCATGGAACACTTAATCCCGTCGGAATGGTACGAACGCCTCCCCTGACCAGGTCCTTCGGAGGGTTGGACAATTTATATATTCATTGTGACTCGTGAATTTCTTCTGTCAACTGCCATGTCATTGATTGACGATCTTCCCGTCATGCCGAACGGAAACAAGGCCATCCTTCAGGCGATGCCTATCGATATCATCTACATTATCTTCGATCAATTGGCTCTTGCGGATGGAAGTCCCGATATTGAGACTCTACTAGGGACCCTGCCTCGTGTCAGCAGACGCATATCAGAGAAGGCTCAGAGGTATACAAAAAGCTATTGGAATCTGTGCTAGCCTGGAGAATGCAGGAGAGCCAGTATTTTGGCAGCATCGTGAATACCGAAACTATGTTTGAAATTCGCCACATCAGCCATATTCGCCTCGACTGAAATAATCGGCACGAATTTTATATCATCACCCGCCAGATTCACCAATTCGAGAGAACCTTTCTGCTAAGAACCTTCGATCGGTCTCTCGCACACTGCATTATCGCTCAATCTAATCCTCATGGACTTGTCACCTGTGCCGAGCATGTTCCAAATGCCTCTGAGCCTTCTTCCCACAATGGAACCACTACAGGGCTACACAGAGACGACTCAACACCGTTGAACCACGTTTCAATCCCATCTGCAGATGGTCGATCTGCTCAATTTACCCGGGAAACAGATCCCCTTCTCAGCCAGAGTGGTCTTGATAGTCTCCTTCAATATGTCCACCGACCATCATGATATCTAACTTCAAAATCACCATCAAATTTGCTAGTGGCATATGTGCAGACCGCGTGTCAACCAATGATACTGGCAAGCTTGGGCTCTGGCATTTTTCCAAATCCCGGTCCATGCAGACTGATACTCCCTGGGGAGAATAGCCACAAGTCAACATGCCCAGCACCCAAATTGACACGCCAATCATCTTGACATGTCGTGGAGAAATCATTCCAACTTCCAATTTGAGGTCCATCTCATACAAACGGGTGTTCATTTGAAGATTACCACTTATTCTCGACTGGGGTACGTTGGACTATGAGCATTATGGGGAATTACCAGAGCACAATCGAGTCATTGGTTTCTGTCGAAATGAAAATATTGGACCCATTGCGCTTCCCTACTCCGCATTTGATTTGAGATTTGCCGATAGGCAACCTGGCGGAGAGTTATGTTTGTTTGAGATTCCATGTATATAATCTAGCGTTCTAGCGACAATTCTCATATTTCAATTTCTCGTGTATATATTCAGACAGCTCAAGCAATTCTTTGTTCAACATTCAAACGAAGATCCTATTGTGATGATATCTATCAGGGATCCCAGATTCAATCTTCCCTGACTTGCCCACAAAGTCAACCTACCTCACAGCCTCCCCTATACACCATTCATGGCACATATGGCTCCAATGAGACACAGACTGGGTACCCGTACCATTGATAAAAGAAGCAGAGAGGTTCTTGATACTCGCTATAAGGTGCTTAGGGGGCGTATTGACCGGACTAGGGCTCAAGCGCGTCAACATGCAGCCATCGCTCACACGCTGAGCTCTTTTTGATAGAGAAGGGCTCTGAAAGCGAGCCAACAACTACAAAAAAGGGAGATGCAAGACAACAGAAACGAAAGAGAGAACATGAAAGGGATGCACGGAAACAATGCCATGCAAAACATCTGGAAAAACAGAACGCGAGACCTTTTCTGGGCATCTTTACAGCTCGTCATGAGAATGACTTGCTTTCAACGGGGAAATTAGCTCTATACGTATGTACGTCACCGGAAATTAATATGCAATTTTATTTCGGGATAGAGCTACGGCCGTTTCATCAACCGGCCCCATATATCTCATATCAAATGATGTGCTTTCGCTGTCAACATCGTATACATCAAGCTTTCAAAAACCACAAAATTATCGGCCCAGAGGACCAACAACCGAGCTCACCATCACCGCGGCTTCTCGCTCCCAGTTTCCGACCACTACTGTCTCAGTTCCCGACCGACCCTTTTCGGCAGAGATACTGGTACCAGGCACTTGTGATGCACGGAGAACACACTCCTTGATTTCAGTTTTGAGTCGATCGCGGTTGGATCGCAATGCGCGGGCGGAGACACCGCCTCGGTTGACGATTTCCTGAACACGCGGACTGAGAGATGACGCGAGAGAGCGCCAATAATAGGATGGAAGTGAGGAGGTATCGAGAGCTTGGAGGAGAGGCTGCAGGAGATTAGACTTGTTTTGGCCTGTTGTCTGGGGCTCGGTGGCAGGTTCGTCGGTTATGGCAGTCGAAACCAAGAGAGGGTGTTGAGGGGGGCGGAGGCCTCTGAGAATTGTCTCCAGAGCGACCACATCCTGGCATCGGGCGGAGATGTCAGTGAGGGCTCGGTCCATCATTGGGAGTTGAGAAAGTCCCCGCGCAAGAGAATGCACGGAGGTCATGATCGCACTGTGCATGAATCCTTGTAATGTCGATAATAAGAGTTCGGGCTTATAGTCTGCTGTAGTAGTTGGTTCCTTGGGCGCAGGTGGAAGGAGATAGAGAGTTGTGACGGCGGTTGCCAGCCTTGCCCTGGCATCTCGGGCTTGCTTATAGCCAGATGACATAGATGAATGACCATTTGAGTTCGAATTTGAGGACAATGAAAACTTGGTGATGGTCTGTTGTGCTCTTGACTTGACCATGTTCTCTGCGGGAATGACGAATTCTCCACGCAGAGTGCGAATGACCTTGACCCGATCTAAACCATAGCCTTCTTCGCCCTCTGAAGAGGCGGAAAACAGTTCACGCAGATTCAGAATTGTGTATGCTGCTCGTTCCAATGCACGGAAGCCTTCCTTGCCAGTTGGCGGTGATGCTGCTCCATCTGGTCCTACTGAGAGAGCCGGCCCTGTTGCACCTCGGCCTGTGATTTCTGAGACTTGACTCTCGAGCTGTTTGCCCAGGGTTAAACAGCGTGCAACAGCCCTTGATAGACGAACAGTCGCGAGAGAGTTTTCAGCAGCAATGCGGGCTTCGTCGGCGGCTTCCCATTTCTGTATCACCTCCTTTTGGAGGCGCTGGTAGCCTTGAGTGACAGAAGCGATCTGCGTTCCTGATTCTTTGAGGATATGATCGGCTGCAGCAGTCTGTTCTTGGGTATGTGAGAGCAATGGGAGCGCTGATTTGGTCGTCAATGCATGGATATGTGTGTCGATCTCCTGGAGATCGAATAGTACCCGCGACAGTGGTGTAGATAAATCCAGCGGAGTGTCTGTTGCATTGTTTGTGCTTGTTACCAGTGTATTGGCAAATGAAGCAGGCGAGAAGTCTGGGTCTAAGAAGGCCTCATAGTCTATGTATGACGGCTCTCCTTCCGCCATGGTTGTCTAGACACGTTTAATCTATTTCAATGGTGCCACATAGAAAAAGGTCATAGAGTAACTAGCAATCGTTTCCGAACTAGCAGATCCACGGTCAACATGGAATTTAGAAAGTAATCTGATTCCGGTGTGACTTTCCAATGTTTTGGCATCAGACGTCTAGACCATTGGAGGAGAGAGGGATATTGGCTGTGAGATAGGAAAGCCCACATGGCTGATAACGAATCACGTGAAGCTGAGTCATCTTATACTTCACCCCAGTTCAGAGATTATGCAGTTCAATGAGGCCACTACTGACATTTCATGATGATGATTTATCGGGAAGTGTAAAATTGAAGCCGCTCGGTGCATTCGAAAGATGTGAAACTAGGAGTCATACCTACATGGTATATACTGATGGAGGCAAATCCAGACAGAGAAGCATCAATGGTTCCCTGGGGACACATCAACGACCAATCATATCACAAGAAAGCCAGACACTGAGGTCATGGTCTCATAGATCGACTCCAAGCCAAGAGACGCTGGACTTCGAATCGAAGTCGATTGGCCCACATTTCGTATTCTATATGCATACATATATACATTGTAACTTGCTGCCAGCGCCTTCCAACAACAGAGCGGGGTTCCCCCACGGATAAGAATTCGGGGTAAACTAAGCCTCCTTGACATTTAAAACGGCATTATCCTCTCTGAAGGACGAACCATAAACCCTCTAAGTAACTACTTAACAATGTCGACAACAATTACGCAGCCAGCCGAGTCAGTTCGCCTAACCAACGAAGACCAACTACCCCCAGTCCCACCAGCAGCGAACGATGCATCGTTCCAGGGTCTTGCCCGCGGAGGCCGAAATGGCACCTTGAAACTTCGTGGTATCCCAACATTCTCCGACTTGAATGAGAAGCGTAAGTGGATGAAAGAGCATATGGCTGCTGCATTTCGATATTTCGGCAAGCTAGGTTACGGGGAGGGCGTATCTGGACACATTTCGATGCGTGGTAGGTGCTATTACCTTCCTTGGCTCCAAAGAAATGTTTTGATAGACGAAATCTTCTAACAGCTTGCAGACCCAATCCTCAAAGACCATTTCTGGATGAATCCCTTCGCCAAGCACTTCTCGACAATCAAGGCTTCAGACCTTGTTCTTCTAGATGCTGATGGATTTGTCGTTGAGGGTGGAGCCCAGCTGCCTGTCAATGAAGCTGGATTCTTAATCCATTCAGAGATTCACAAGGCACGGCCTGATGTGGTTGCTGCCGCGCATACGCATGGGATTCATGGTAAAACGTGGAGTGCGTTTGGAAAGCCAATTGAGATGATCACGCAAGGTCAGTAGCTTGTGATATTGGGTTTCTCTTGCTGACTCCATAAAGATGCATGCAACTTTTACGGTCGACTTGGTGTTTACGAAGATCATGGTGGTGTTGTTCTGTCTGCAGAGGAGGGAAAGGCCATTGCACGGGCCTTGGGCAAGGAGAACATTGCATGTATCTTGCAAAACCATGGGTAAGTTGATAATCATTGGGTCTTTCCGTCTCATGGTTTATCTGGCTAACTACCCATGGACAGCCTCTTGACTGTTGGTCGAACTGTTGACGAAGCAGCAATTCTCTATTCCATGCTGGAGAACGCCTGCCAGTCACAACTTCTTGCTGAGGCAGCAGCAGCCAATGGTCTCCCAAAGAAGATTATCAAAGATGATGCGGCCAAGTTCACCGCGGATGCTGCTCAGAATCCTGTAAGTGTGATGATAATCTCTGTCGGAAATGCAGCCATATACTAATGAGCTCAAGCATAATTTTTATACCGAATTCCAACCTGAGTTTGACTTGCTTGTCGAAGAGACAAATGGAAGGTTTCTTCATTAAGAAGTTAGACAAAGTATATGAAACGTCACAATTGAACTCATTCTAGGCTCTTTGTGACCCTAGCTTTGGCATACCAAGGTTAATCGTTCCCAGAGTTGCCTTGATCTTAGTTACGAAAAATGTGGGACAGATACTCGGTGAATTTAATAGCAAATATCTTTTCAATACGTTGATCATCTGAAATCTCCATAAAACTCGTCAGTTTCACTGGCAAAAAAAGTACCTAGCAGATATTAAACAGGTATCAAATAAATATGGAAATGATTCCTTCATAAAGAAAAACGCCATCTATAAAGATGCAACCGCCGCAAGGGTATACAGAAGGAAGGAATGCATCAAACAGTTCATGACAGACCTGGGCTTGAGAAGAGAAACATTTAACAAAACAACAAAAAGGCATTTCATGGCCCCAACTGGATACATCAGAGATGGGGCGAGAGAGGGGCGAGGGAGCGAAATTTCATACAGCACGCTCGCCAATGTGCTTCATATCATCCAATTCATACTCTTGCAAACTGCGCTCGCGGCCACGGCCACGGCCAAAGCTCGACTCTTGCTGGCCATCCCCATCAGACGCCTGTGACGATGCGCCCGCTTGCGTGTTATCACCATGTCCGCCAAATTTGATAGGCTCCAGCTCCCGTCTCTGGCAAGCCCACATTCCAAGGAAGGTCATCATGGCAGCACTGGCAAATTGGAGACCCCACCAGAGCAGGTTGGAGGGAAGGGAATGAGTGTAGAGTGTAGTGGCAATGAGATGGAGGAAGTGAATCGTCAGAGCGAAATCCGGGACTAGCTTTGAGCGAGACACAAACAGAAGGATGAAAATGACACTAGGTTTCCCAAATTAGTTACCGGTTGAAGTTCTGCTCACGCGCTCAGACCACAACTCACCTGATGAAGCAGTTCAATAGCCATACCAATCCCAACATCCACCCAATTGTCGTATCACCGCGCAGAGAGTCCCAGCCAAAGACCAGATCTAGCGAGAATGGTGCGCCATAGACAACAGTTGTGAACAAAATGAGCACCGTGGCGCTGACATAGTATGCAGCCTGGAGCAAGAGGATCTTGCGGATGATCTTCAGCGGAGGGAGTTCGGTGCGCGACCCCGCTGGTGGGCGCCGACGCGCGGGCATCAACTAAACAGACAAGAGGGATATTGTCACCCTCGCGAATTTGTTTGGGGTCGTGTCGAGCTCGGCGCTCGAGGCAAGAGTATGAAAGTGGAGCGAGAGGAACAGAGCATGCAATGCTACTTGAGAAAGATGACCCTAGTACAGCTGAGAAATGGCAATAGCTGATGTAGACTGTACTACATCCAGAGGCTTGAAAAATATGTGCAGAATACGGAACGTGTGCGAGAAGTGAAAAGGGTCCGGAGATGGCGATCGCCTTGAGATCAACAGTCTTGGCGGTCACAGGCCCGACCCGCCAACAACTGGGCATCTTCCGTCACCTGAACCTTTTGGCAGAACACCTTACTGCAAACCACAACGTTATCTACTGATCTGACTCGCGGTTATTTCCTCTCCTACTCCTCCTTTCGACATAAATATCTCCACAAAATGGGCTGGCTACCTTTTACCGGCGGCGACAAGGACACAGCCTCCGACGGCGGCCGCATTGCCCCGGACCGGACGAGTCGCGCGCGCTGCTGGGAAGGCCGAGATCTCTTCTTCGCTTGCTTGGATAAGAACGATATCCTGGATGGAATTAAAGAGGACAAGAAGGCGCGCCAGAAGTGTGCGAAAGAGGTCGCAGAATTCGAGGCAGCATGTTCACAGAGCTGGGTACGTAGGATGAGATCTGCTCAGACATGATATTTCTGGGATTCGTACATTGCCGATTGCTAACTCAAAATCCTGTTCTAGGTGAAATACTTCAAGGAGAAGCGTGTGATGGAGTATAATCGGGACAAGACGATTGAGCGAATTCAGAAAGAAGATGCGGCAAAGGTGAAGGAGTTGAAGTCGCAAGGATGGGGCTCCAAATAAAAAAAGGCATTCATGCCAGGCAGCTTTTGTACCATATGTAGCATATCTACTCTTTTCACGTACCTTGACGACTAGTCTGTCCAATTGTATATCTACCTAGCAAGTATGACCTCTACGTTGTACAACGGAGCCGGTTTGGGGCTGTCATTCTGTGAGTTGACTGATTGCTGTGGTTCACCTGGAAAGTCTCATTGTACCAACGAACTTTATACACTAAATTGCCCACGAGCAATTTGATATTTAGAGAAAATACATGTTATATCCATCAATCAGTAACCACAAGCAAAGATCCAATGGTTGACAATCCCTAAACACCGCATTGCCCTAATATCTAATATCTTATCGTCCTGAACGACCCATGAAAAGCAAAGTGAGAGTGCAAAAGAGAAAACGCCTAGTGTTGCTAGTTGGCTTGCAACCAACCAGAGACGAAATCAGAGCACTAAATCCGCCAGTAAGGATATGAAAACGCCAAGCTCCGAAAATGAACAATTGCGAGACGAACCCTAGGTTCGAATGAGAATGATGGATGGTAGGAAAGTCGTAAAATCATTGCTTCCATTTCGCCAGGTGTTGCATTAGGTTCTGTACCTGGGGAGGGACAGGTGCCTGGCCCTGAGACTGCTGCCCGCCTAGACCCTTGGCTAGGAGGGAAAGCAGGGTTGGATCTGTGATGACAGGCGCATTCGGAGGTTGAAGATTAAAGGGTGGGTGAGGAAGAGGTTGTTGTGGAGGAGTAGCCATAGGTGGCGGCCGATGTGCGTTGGTCAGAAGACTGGCTAGGTCGGCCGGAGGTGGGTTTGGGGAGGAAAATGGTGATTGTGTAGCAGACACGGGCTGCGAGTGGGGAGGTCGCTGGAGTGCCGACAGAAGAGACGAAAGACTGGGACCATCCAAAGAACCAATGAGGTTCGCAATATTAGGTGGATTCGAAAGTGCAGGCAAGCCCGGTGGAGGAACTGCCATAGGCTGCGCTGGAGGGACGACGAAACCAGGATTGGGTGCAAATGCGGCCGGGGCAGCTCCTCGCTGCATCGCCTGAGCTTGGTGGCTGAGAAGCTCAGCGGACATGTTAGGCTCGAGCTCAGGGTAATCTATATAATATGAGTAAAATGATAAGCAGCAAAGACAAAAACTGCTTACCGAGGAAGCGGACATTATCGAGCCCAGCAGTGCGATCAAAAAGCTGCAAAGGAATTTTTCGAGATACTTGGTTTGGACGGGAGAGACGAACAACCGCAAGCACACCTTCAATAAACTGACGATGCACTGCGGCCCCAAGAGGAATCCGTGGACCAAGTACCAGAACATCCACTCGCAATCCACGGTTGCGGAACGCATTTTCTACATGAAGGACGAAGTTTCTTGTTCAAGTCAGCGACTATGTTGTCAATGGCTGTTGTATCAAACCAACCTGTCAAGTTCTTCCAGCACCAGGAGCTGCACCTCAGGCACATCTCGCTGAGCTCGCCGAGGAACCGGCAAATCCGCTTCACCTTCATAGACACCACGTGGTCTTGGGCTGATACTCCGATACCGTCGATCTCGGGAATAAGGAGAGCGGGGAGAGCGGGGGGAACGGGAGCGTCTTCGCTCACGGCGATCGAATCTCTCTGGTGTTCTTTCCCGCGATCGATATCCATCCCTAGACCCTCGAAAAGGCCGTGGGGAAGGGGAGCGCGGCGGACGATAGTCATCCCGCCTGCTGCGGTGAGAAGGTTCATCACGGAAATCACTGAATGGCGGCCGACTGGGATCATAGGGTTTGGACCGGTCGTAACGATCACCGGATGTTCGAACGTTAGTTCGCCCAGGACCGGCACGGCTGAACTCTGGTGACCGGGAACGGCGTGGCGGTGGTGCACGAGAAGGTTCTGACGCTTGAGAAGGCCGAGTTGATCGCTGAGGCTTTGAGATTTCGAGATCTGACAAACCATTAAACGTTAGATGCGTTTCTTTCATCCCTCCCTAGATTGAGTACTCACGTATCTTTCTGCCCCGCACGATGGCACCTTGTTCAACCTCGAGAGCCGCGTGGCAAGAGCTCGCCTCTAGAAACTGTATGAAGCCATATGCCTGCTTGATTGATATCTGAGCCAGTTTTCCGTATTTATGGAAGATGTGGAACATGTCTCGCTTGGTGACTCTTTCCGTGGGTAGATTGCCTGATAGAATGGTGAGATGATGTTCACAGATAAGCAGAAAATGTTACTGACCAACAAATAGCCTTGAGCCCATGGGAAACCGATCCCAAAGACCTTCCGTCACATATACCCGCTCGTCATGCAGAAACTCGTCGTACTTCTTTTGAACTTCCGAGCCCCAAAAGGAGTCATCATCGGTGGCTTTGGTGGGTCGGCTAGGCTTGTCGACACGGCCTTTTTTCAAAGCCGCCGAGGACTCTTGCAGGGAGCCCTGGGGTTCAACCAGGGAAGACGTAGTTTGCGGAAAAGAGGGAAGAGACGGATTGTTGGCTGCCGAGGCCGCTCCAGGCCCAATGGCGAATTGCTGCTGAGGCTGGGAGTTACTAGATTGGGCTGCATGGGCTAGCGATGCATTAGACGGGTGTTGATATGTCACTTCGCCATTTGGATTGTAATGGGCGTGAAGAGTAGCATTATGTTGGGTTTGAGGATGGGCAGGGACGCTCTGGGGTTGGGAGGGCTCGCCAGCGGTCGCTTTGTGGAGAGAGTTTTCAGCTGGGGACACTGTGGGAATGGTTGCACCAGGGTTAGGGTGTGAGATATTGTCGAGTAGATTCTGGTAATTGACACCCCCGTCCTCAATATTCATGTTTGACTGCTCTGGACGGGCATGATCTACTTCGCTCGCAGCGGCAAAGCCTTGGGATACCGGAGCAACCGGAGCAGTGTGGACATATGTGGATTCGAGAGGGAAGCCCGAGCCCATTTGGCCAGCATTTTCGGACCCCGATGCTGGCTTTGAAGGGTAGTATGGTGCAGTAACAGTTATTTCATTATGCATCGCACTCGACTGCGAGTCATCAAAACTACCCACACCCTGGGTCTTGAGCGGCCCCCTCTGATCATTTTTTAACCCTCCGTGTGACCATCCATCATGTGTCTGCGGGCCTCGATTATACGCCGAACGTTCATAGGTAGAGGTATCATTGAAGACCGGATCCATTTGGTGCTCCAACACTGGGATATTAGCTGGCTCCGGAATGTGTAGCGGTCGAGGGCTTTCCGGAGTCAAAGTCTTTCCGCGAAAGTGAAGCGCTTCATCGGGAGGACCGGGCGTCATGTAGACTTGGAGGAGGAGGAGGTTTCATCTACAAGGGAAGAAAAGAGAGTGACGAAGAAAAGGATCCCCCAAGACAGGTATGAATTTTCGCAATCGCAAGCTAAGGTGGGGCGATGGGAAATGATCCAGTTTTTTTTTTTCTCCTCTGAAGGAACTTCACCTGAGAGGGAAAGGGGGGATTCAAATCTAAGAAAAATAGGCGATGAAGATGAAGGAAATAGGCAATAGGTGGGGTGTTTTGAAGGTGAGAAGTGGAAAATGGGGAATTGGGGGGAGGGAAAACTGGGAGTCAGGTGAGCAAGAAGCAAGTTGGAGGAGATTATTCTGGGTCCTTAGGTTTTTTTTGTACAGCGATCACGGAGGTTGCTATAGAGAGAGAGAGAGGTTCGTTACAAGGTGAGTGTAGTACAACCATTCAACCAAATGCTTTCCCTTTCTCATAATCACTACATCATCTCCAAATCTCTAATCCCAGTCACAAATAAGACTTTCAAGTAGTTCGCGCTAGTGGGCCAGACCAGGCGAGACACCGACAACTTTCCTTGGAACCCATTTTTAGACAACGCAATTAGTCACACCTCCTTAGCTTTGTCTCGACTCCATACTCCGTCTCGAGAGGGTTTGGTTCCTGATGTATGCACCTAGGTCCTGCCTTCGAGCATGGTCATCCATTCGGAGATTTTCATCTCAAGGGGACCAAGAGCTACAGCTCGCAAGGGATTGGCTGAAGGCCTTGAATTCCAAAACCATTCCCCGCAACATTTGTGAGATTTCTTTCAGTCGGTCAAGTGGTCCTGGCGGACAAAATGTGAACAAGTCAGTGTCTCCACTTATAATCGTGTTGCTGTGCTGAGCAGGGCAAATAGGGTCAATTCCAAGGCCACGTTAAAAGTTCCATTGAACTCATTGTTACCTTTGGTGCCCCGGTTGATACACCAGCCACTACGTGATTCCCGATATGCCGCAGAAAGAAGCCGGTGTCTAGTGATCCAGTCCGACGAGGAGAGGAAGCAATCTAATAATGTGGAATCCTGCTTTGACAAGCTCTACCAGCTGTTGCAGAACTCGGCCAAGGAGGTGATTCCCGGGGAAACGTCCGAAGCCCAAAGAACGCGAGTGCAGAAACTGTTTGTCTCTCTACGAAAGCAATCGAGCAAATCTAACGAAGGTTACAGGCAACGTGCTCAGAATGAGGGTAGGATTAGAGATAAGAAACAGCACAGCGACAAGAAAAATAGTCGCCGGGGAAGCAAATACGATGATTGATACAAGGACCCTGGATTTCTTTTTCCGATCAACGCCTAACAGTGCTAAGTAATAGTTCATATCATGCTACTGCGCTACACGCTCCGCATTGCGGACTGTAGCCGCGATGACTTTCTGCAACGAAGGATCCAGATCCTCCGTTTCCTGGATGGGCTGGAGCCAATTGATCACCTGGCGTGCGAGATCTTTGCCCAGGGGGTACTCTCGGAGGCGGGCAAGTGAGGTACCCAGCGCGCGGGGGAATTCGGCGGAGGTAACAGAAATTCCAGCGGTCGGGAGTTTGATATAACAAATCTGTGTCCGTGGGCTGGAAGGTTTGTTCGCGCGCATCGTCTCGACCACGTGTTCCAAAATCTTGCTAAGACAAGGTGTATCCTGGAATTCCCATGCCATATCAAAGAACTCCTGACCAAAGCGATCGTCATTGTCAAAATTCTTTGTAGCGGTATCGAAGATGGTGAGGGGAATAGCACCGCTCAAAGCAGGTGTGGAATTCAGGTTTTGCAGCGCAACCTGATCCACTTCTCCATCCTCTCCGGTGCTTGGGTTGATATCCTCGGCCGTGATCGACGGGAGCGCGATCATGTCGGCATCAAAATCCATATCTGCCTCTTGAGCAGGTTTAGGCTGCTGACTCGCCTCATCTAGACCCAAGATGCGTTGACGAGCGACTAGCTTTGCGATGTAAATCAACTCCAGCTTTGCATATTGGATCCAAATGGGCCTTGAACTCTTGCAGAATCGGAGACCGCGCTGCATGTAACTCCTGGCTTGTGTCATATCTCCATGGTCATCAAGGACATGCTTAGCAGCGTAGACCCATAACTCGGCACTAGTAGGATGTAGTCGTAGGGCGTCGGTGAAAATCATAGAAAGCTTCTTGTTGGCCTTTTGTTTCCGGGCATATTCAATGTACTGGACCCAGAGGTTGATGTCGCCGTGGAATTTGCGTGTTGCTCGTTCAAGAACGAAGAAAATCCGTCGCTGACCGTTGAATCCTGCCGACCGAATCCCAAGTCGCTTTACGCGCTTCTTTCGTAGAACGTCCAAGTTCATTTCATATTCCGCATAGCGCACAAAGTCCACAGGTTGCGCACCGCGCGCATTGAGTTTGTGCTCGAAATCGGATCGTTTTTTGACGATTGAGGCAATTTCGTCCTAGACATGCCGATTAGCTTTGGAGCAGAAGACAAGCGTAGTGGTGTAGTTTACCTTCGTGAAAATCTTCTTGCGCTCATACTCCTTGAGCTCAGGAACAGATTTCTCGAGGAAGAAACGAGCCTTATCTGTAGCGGCGGACATGGTTGCTGTTCATTGAGGAGGTCAAAAAAAAAGTCGGCATCCCGCATTGAAAAAACACCGATTAGCCCCAGAGCGCGCCTAACCGGATCCGGTTAGCCTTGAGGACACATAGAACCACCGAGGGATCCGGACGTTGTTTTCCTTCTTCAGGGGCCATTTGCTCGTGACGACTACTTTTTTTGAGTCTTTCTTTTGGGTTTTCTTTCTTGACACTCTTTTGTTTCTTTTAGTTGTTTCCCCCCTTCAGGTGCAGAGATTGAATTTCCCTCTGCGCCGCCATGGCTCCCCGATACAAGGACGGAGATGCCGTAGTTGCTGTAAGTTTCAAATAATTCAATGCGGATCTGGGGACGCCACTGACCTGGACACCTTTGCAGATCAACGGTAAATGGGTCTCTTGGACTCATACGGTTTTCGCCTATGCTGCATTCCTCAGCGCGCTGATTGTTGGCGTTTCTTTGCACTACCACAAGATCGTTCAAAATGAACATTACGGCTACCCCATTGAATGGTTCCCCTCTGTGTCAGCCACTATCGGTGACCGATATCCCGAACGGTCTTTCTTCCAAGTCTTCATTGCCATTACTTCCGGTCCGCGTTTCGCCCTGGTCTTCTTGTGGTACATCCTCACTTCGCGTCCGAACTCGAGCTTGCCCAAATTTATTGCCGGGGTGGGTGTCTTCCGCACCTTGACGTGTGGCGGTTGGACCTATGTGACTTCTACCGATGATCATGACTGGCATGACATTTTTATGATTTCGTATCTTGTGGCCACTTTGCCGTGGACTCTAGGCTGTCTTGCTCTCAGCCCCAACAACCGACGTGCAGTCAAGTACCGCAAGATCATGGCCAGTCTGTTCTTTGGTACCTTGGTTCCTTTGGTCTACTACTTCATTCAGCACAAAGTGCACAGGGTTCCTGGTGGTGAGTACGTTTCCTTGCTCTAATTGAGTTTCTGCTGATCACCGAATTAGCCTACACCAAATACGCTTTCTTTGAATGGTCCTTGATTCTGTTTGATGTTGGGTTTGATGCTATTACAGCACTTGACTTCGAAAGCTTCGAGGTTGTGGTGAGGGATGTTAAGGGTGTTAGCAGAGGGTATGTACCGTGGCTTCCAAAATGACACTGCCGCATCAAATGTATAGTGCCAAAGGCTATATTGGTTATGATAAAATGAACACATTGTCTAAGTCTGTGCTCATTAGGCAATTGAAAACGACTGCGGATTCTGTCTTGGAAAAAGAGTGTGTACACATCCCATTATCTCAATTACTGGAAGTTAACCACGTACGTAGGAAGGGCAAGCCGGTCGGCAACACCTTTGGCGAGGGCTTCTTCTGGACTGAGATCATCGATGCCGCTGCCGATATTTACAATGGAGTAATCACTGCCTATCTAATCACTGAATCCCCACGTTACTGACACACCCTAGTTTGTCTTCTGGACCATCGTGACTGCTCTGCCTGTTCTCGTCTGGTGTAAGTGGTACCGCTCTCTCGGAACGAACTTGTCTCATCCTTATAGATTTCCCGCTTTGGCACATGGGCATCTCCGGCTATGAGGTTGCCATTGTCTGCTGCACATCCCCGCTGCTCTATGTTATCCCATCCCTGCGATATGCAGCTACCAAGAACCTTCGCCTTCTTCACCTCGTCTCGCTTGTTGGTCTTCTTGGATACAAGTTCCACGATCCTGCGAACCGTCTCTTTGTTACTGGATTTGCTCTTTCCACTACGTGCGCAGCATGGACTGCTAGCTTCTTTGCCGAGAGAGCCAATAGCTCTCGTCTCGAAGCTCGGATCATGGCTTGGGGAATCGGTCTAGTTATGTCTGTTGTTGCCAAGTTTGCATGCAAGACTAATAACCCTCTTTGGCCTATCATGCACGCTGAGAATGGCGGTTGGAACAAAATCGGTATCTTCATTGCTCTCTTCGCTGTCTTGAGATCCCAGAGGGGCTCAAACACAAGTGGCGGTGATTACTTGCCTGCAGGTGGCAAGAAGGGCTCATCGATTTTAGCTGGTGTCGGATTTGGCGGTCTGATGTTTGCCATTGTTTCGCTTTTGACTGACTCCAGCACCATGATCTCGTGGGTCTGGGATGGATACCCAGTGCGGGGCCCCATCGCAGCCCCTCATGGTGCCGTGACGATTTTCGCAATGGGAGCCGGCCTTGTGTACGGCATCTTCCACCCCGGTGTTGCCGGAAGCTGGACTGCCTTTGGGGTTGGTTCCGTTGGTGCCGCCCTTCTTACTTGCTACCACCACTGGACTGGATACTACGGTGCCCTTGTTCTTGCGTTTTACATCATGGCCGTTGCCCCAGTTCTGATTGCCTCTAGCGTTCGTCACTCGCCCGCGAGCACCTTTGGTATTGGCTTCATCGTTTATGTTCTTCTCTTGCTTTTCCACGTTTGGGTTGTCGCATATGCCTTTGTGCCAGGCGGTCCCTTGCTTCGTGAGCACACTGACTGGCTCATGACTACCA
Organism: Penicillium crystallinum; assembly: GCA_027569675.1. Lineage (NCBI taxonomy): Eukaryota > Fungi > Ascomycota > Eurotiomycetes > Eurotiales > Aspergillaceae > Penicillium > Penicillium crystallinum. The sequence goes on along the minus strand of JAPDKR010000003.1, from coordinate 4,923 downwards.
CCATGCTCACCATCGGTGCTGGTGTTTTCTCCGCGGCGACCTCGAACTCGACTCGCTCCCGCAAGCCTCACAAGCCTGTCAACCCTAACAACCGAAGACAGCGATCGTACTATATCTATGTTCTTGCTGCACTACAGCTACTTTCGGTGTCTGTGGCTTACCTCCGTTTCCCCACCAATGACTACACCCCTTACCACAAAGAGGACAAGGTTGTGACTGCTGGTATCTGGACTGTCCACTTCGGCCTCGATAATAACATGTGGTCCTCTGAGCGTCGCATGCGCGATGTGATTGGCGAACTCGAACTGGATGTCATCGGTTTCCTCGAGTCTGACAACCAACGTATTATCATGGGTAACAGGGACGTTACTCAGTTCATCGCCGAGGATCTTGGCTACTACGCTGACTTCGGTCCGGGTCCCAACAAGCACACCTGGGGTTCCGCATTGCTGTCCAAATTCCCCATCGTCAACTCCACCCATCACCTCCTCCCCTCGCCTGTCGGCGAGCTTGCGCCTGCTATTCACGCCACACTTGACATGTATGGCGAGATGGTCGATGTTGTTGTGTTCCACTCTGGCCAAGAAGAGGACCCCGAGGACCGTCGCTTGCAGAGTGAGTATCTGTCTAAGCTGATGGGCGACTCCCCGCGTCCTTTGATCTTGTTGAGTTATCTTGTCACCAAGCCGCTCGAGGGTAACTACAATACCTATGTGAGCGAGCGCAGCCAAATGAAGGATATCGATCCTACCGATTGGGATAGATGGTGCGAGTACCTCTTGTTCAAGAAGCTTCGCCGCACTGGCTATGCCAGAATCAGTCGTGACACCATCACGGACACGGAGATCCAGGTAAGTTGTGCCGTTATCCCCTCCATGCTCTTAGGTAACTAACATGATCATCAGGTCGGCAAATTCGTCATTGGCGAACCTGAACCTGAGAACGAGATGCGTGTCCCAGAAGAGATGGTGCCAGCTGGCCGCCGCTTCCCCGCCTTGTTCCGTGGTGAGGGAGTGCGAGGACACCGCTATCACGTCTTTGATGAACCCAGGTACTGGCAGTAAACAGTTTTCCTGAGTGAAACGTATGAGAGCGCTTCATTGCGCTTAATATCGCTTGAAGCATATTCAGCTTGTTGTATTGCGACATAATTTTAGCACTAAACAGGGCAGACAATCAATCATCCTTAGGGCTGCCAATTTTATTTACTGATGAGAGTCGATTCAGTCGATTGCAAGTGTTTCTTTGTTCCTTTGTAATCATTCTCACCTTCCTGCCGCACACTGCATACTTCAAGGTTGTGTGAGCTTGTGCATTACTTTTATATGCCGAATTTTTTGATACTGTGCTCCCTCCGAGTCCACACTTCTTGATAGCCAACACCTAGTCATATGCATATTACCCCTACAGAGGATATCTATTGTCGATACCAGGGCACTTTCTGCCCACCTTGATTATTGTCAATATGAATGCTCAGTGCGCCTCAAAGCAATCCTGATGATGATTAGTAGTCACCTGCTAGTGATGTAGTGGACTTTCTAAAGAAATCCCGATAGGTCCCACTGACACAAACTCATCTTTGTTTCACAGCACATCGGGTTTTAGGGGACTCTAGCCCATCCCTTGGATTGCTTTGTCTGGTGTCATTAAGAATCCGCCAATTATAATTTCTCAGACTGTGAAAGACAGTCGATGTTCAAGTCAAGCGAATCTGACACAAGTAGAAATACATCCCACATTCTGACTTAATGCTAGATACTCACTTTATATTTAAGAGCGATCCGATTGTATATTAAGTATAGAGCAACGACATAACACTAGTGTAAAATCTCTTCAACTCCCTTCGTGACCGCACAACTCTATCAATACCCAAATCTCTTTATGTATTCTGAGTCTGATTTGAAGGAAATGCGCTTTGTTTCGTTGTTAGGTCGTGAACTTCCTTGATATGAAATAGTTCAGATCATTCTAAGGTTTCATAAGTCCGCACTCAACCTAGGTACTATCTTACAGATAGGTTTAGTATATTGATGGGAGATGGCCTTTGGCTCTTTACCTTCAAAAGATGGCTCATATTCATAGGTCCCTTTGAGGCTCCTCGCTGCCCTCTTCGTCCTCAAAACCATATTGATTATGCGGGGCTGGTTGATTAACCTGTTGTTTATCTTCATCCTAGATACTTGACTTCTTTCTTAAGTTTTCTGTTTTTGAATGTTTTTGACGTATCTTATACTTCTTCTATGCTCTCTTTTCTTTTCTGTTCCTCTTTTTTCTTCTTCACGCTTTGATTTTAATTCCTACCTCATCATCGGGGTTATATTCTAGCGCGAGTGATATCACACCATATGTCTACATGTACCTACACCTACTCAAGTATACATGTTGGCATCATCATCGGGTTCGGATATGTCTAGATCCAAGGAGAAAAATGCGTCTGACCTGAGATGGACAAAGACTACGAAACTTGTAGCATCTTTGCAACGGTAACGCAACAAAGAAGGGGGATGGGTGAGATATATTTATACATCTCTTTGTCCTTGAGAAATTCTCCACCTTCGTCTCCGTGCTTTGACTATTCGTATGAATGGGATACTTGTCGTCTATTAATATAGACACCAACACCTCCAAATGTATCCTCACAACAACAACTCCAACGCTACTAATCTGAAGACTCTCATCGCCAAATTGATAACTCAAGTGTATGATATCACTTTGATAATTTCCTATTCATTTTCTAACAGATCAGATCAAATCAGGTCAGAAAATTGTTAAACTTCTATCATGGTTGCAACACGAGCCAGGGCTGCAGGTGCCCAGCAAGAGCCAGATCCCGCATCACCTCAGCTTCCTAAGGCTGCCAAAGCCGCTCGAAAGAAGGCCGCGAAGACTACAAAAGCGGCAAAGACTGCGAAAGTGGCAAAGACCAAAAAGGCCAAAAAGGCTGCAAAAACCACAAAAGTCGCGAAAGTCGCGAAAACTGCAAAGACTGCAAAGTCCAAGACCAACAAAAAGGCTGTGAAGACGTCAGCTAGCACAGTGACTGTGAAGGCTTTTACGCAAAGTTCAGACAGTGAAGACGGAGAGTATACGCCACAGCCTAAAAGACGTAGGGTTGAATCTCATGAAAACAACACCGTACAGCCAGTGGTCAAAGGAACGCCTCCTACCTTGCAGATTGGTAGATGGAGTTACATGAAGGAAATGTCTATCCCAGAAGTCGTGAAGGACAAATCCAAAAATCCCCTGCCTAAAATTTACATTGGAGGCTCGGCACCACAACCTCGCTGGGTGGTTGCTTACAACGAAAGCATCCCAGTTCCTCGTCATCCAGATCCCTCGGAAGTCACGCCGAGAAGAGTCTACAGCGCAAGTGACTTTGGAGGACCGCAATGGGCCTTGGACGAGGGCGACTACAGGAATTGGGGTGGGCTAGAGTACCAGGTTCTCTACGAACTTGCATACGTGTGCCTCGAATATATGCTGAATGATGCAGGGCATCGCAAGGAAATCTATGCTTCCCTAGCCTATGGCCCATTGTATGATGCCGTCACTACTGGGGAAGAATGGCACCCAGCTCTGCCACCAGCACCTCTTACAAAATATTTTGCGACGGGATCATCGGAGCTCATTAGCCAACAGTCCAGTGATAGCTCGGGCTTCTATTTCGGCCAGTATGCGCGTCCGCCTGTAGCAATGCGGCCGGCATATTCCATGGAGCGACCATACTACCATGCCCTATCTACCAGGATTGTCAATCGTCCAAGATTAGAGCGATGGCCGACAGCCTCGCGGTCCCCAAGTCCTGATCGGCAGAGGCAGAAGAGCGACCAGGAAGATAGTGACGGTCAGTCAGTCGAGTCCAGAAGGTCATCTGTCAACCGGGACTTTGACGTGGATCGAAGCGAAAGGAGCATTTACCCGGAACCGACCAGTCCTGCGCCCCTCGGAAATAATGAGAAAACTACACAAACTGGTGAGTAGGAGCTTGTAGTTCTATGTACACTTCCGTCAATGCATGCAGATCGAATTAGTAGTGTGCCCTTTGAATGATATCTGGATGCTTCGATACAGACAGCCCCTGCTATGGATATACATGAGTCTTTCGAATGAACTGAAAATTATGATGGCTTTGATCAGCATTAGCGCTTTGACTTGATTAATGCTGACAGGTTGACTAGATGATACCTCGGTGGATGGTTCTATCTTTGGCGATGATCCCGGTAATGACTCTCGGCTTGAACCGAAATCAAACCACGATTCTCGAGAACAATCATCTGATGGTCATATTTTCAGCTCTGCCTCCGCTACCGGTTCCATCGCAGCTCCAAGTGCGACAGCAGGGCCAGCCTGTCTCTCAACGCCGATGAGAATGACAACGCTCAACCAAGGAGAGCCCGATCCGCAACAAAACACGATGGGTGGTTCAACGCTGGCCAAATTGAAAAGCATCATAGCAACTGCAGGAATCAGAATTGTGAGTTTCTATATGCAGTCCCCAGCTTCTTAGTCACCAAATATATTAACTGATTGTATGAGATGAGCAGGCAGGACTAGGCGGGATTGAGCATCACAAGAATATTGAAAAAGACAGCTCCTCAGTTCCGCCATCCGTGCCGCCTTCAGACTTGGGAATGCAAGTGCTGGATGTGCCGGATGGCAGTCAAGAAGATACTGAGACAAATGATGTGAAGAACAATGATGTAAAGAACAATGATGTAAAGATGAATGAGGTTGAGATGGATGAGATTGAGATCGATGATGTTGAGATCGATGCTGTTGAGACCGATGATGTTGGAACCGATGATGTTGGAACCGATGATGTTGGAACCGATGATGTTGGAACCGATGATGTTGGAACCGATGATGTTGGAACCGATGATGTTGGAACCGATGATGTTGGAACCGATGATGTTGGAACCGATG